>OZ017739.1:93458002-94058002 GCA_963969285.1 Odontomyia ornata
TGTTCACTACAAGTTACTTGTTGTTGTTAAACTGCTAAAATACTACCGTCATGATTTTTCAGATTTTTTCAATGAAAGGTGGGGACCAATTCCTCCTGAACCTGTCATTGCAAATAATGTAAGTTTAAGACCTGTGCAGGAAAGTATTCTTCAAGATCTTTCATATGAGACTGCAAATATATGACTTCTTGTATATTTAGCAAAAAAAACTATTCAAGGGCGCCCTGGCTAAATGGGAGAGATATTTTGGTACCCGAACTTGGAAGAGGCTATCACTTAAGGTGACAGACGGACGCATAGACAAAACCAATTACAATAGTGTGATAATCTAAAAATTAGTTTGAATATGGCATGAGTAAAACGAGAAACCATTTGAGTTTTTTAAATATGTGCTTTGTAAGCATCCTCCTAGTAAAATTTTAATTTTCTGCTCTATGAAACTTCTACTCTGGCAACTCTTGTTTACTTGTTTTATTATGTCAACACTTTTGTCCTTTATAAACACTTATGTACTTATGCACTTATATATTGGTTTCCTACTTTACGAAACTTCTATTATGGTTGCGTATTTGTGCGAATGAAGGGACTTATGATCGGATCGTCGAAGCGAAAAGACGTGTTTTAATTTTAGAAGTTAATTAAACGCTCACAAATTCTCAGAAGTGGGATAGGAAAAATTGCTTGTGGCTGTGTTTTCAATCGTTCCTTTTCGGTGAAACAGTTTCGAACAAGTTTTTTTCTATGCTTGCGAGAAAACTTAATTATTGTTCAGAGTTTTTGATTTTTGATTTGGTGATCATGCATCGCAAGAAATTGCAACGGCTGTGTAAACAACAAGAAATTAATGCGAGTGGAAAAAAGACATTGAAAAACGTTTAGTGGAATCTACATCCGTAATGAGTGTCGGTAGTGAAATTGAGTTGTTAAGGCGTGAGAAATTGCTGATGGAACGGGAGAACGCGCTTGTAAAACAGAAAAATGAGTTGTTGAGTAGGTCCGAACTTAAGTCCGCTAAGGAAAAACTCAATCACCCGTTAGAATTGAATGAAATTATTCCATGTTTCGATCCTAGCAGCGAGACATGGATGTCTTTGGAATTATGGCTGTCAAAGATGGAAAATTTAAAGACAATTTACAATCGGTCGAAGAATACGGTAATTCATTATGCTACAGTTAGTTTGAAGGGCTGTGCAAAATTATGGCGACACACATCGGAAACTGAGGCAAATACTTGAATGGAATTTAAGAGCCAGTTTTTGCGTGCATTCCCTGCATATGTTGACGATGCCGATGTACATCAATTATTGGCGAATCAAAAGCGATGAGCTGGCAAGTCGTTTGAGAACTGTGTCTTTGCAACGAAAAATATTGCAAAACGTGCTTCGTTAACTGATCGCGCAACAATCAAATATATTATTCGTTGCTTCAAAATTTTGATAGCATACTTGAACTGCTGCAAAATTTAAGAAACTATGAGAGCTGCAGGAGCATATGTGGAGCAAGGCTGAGAACAACTGCTCCCACTACGAAATCAACTGAATCACAACAACCGGGTCAGCACTACAACGCAAGTGGCAACGCAAAGAGTAGCAGGCAAGCGCCGAAGCGACGTTTTAACTGCAACCATCCTGGTCATGTCATCGGAAGTTGTCCTCAACCTCGAAAAGAGAGGGGGACCTGCTTCAAATGTGAAAAATCTGGCCATCTCATCAAATATTATCCAGCGAAACCGAACGTACAACTTACATCTGATCGTTTTGGAGATAGTTATGATTTTTTAATTAACTGCAATAAATCCTTTGAACCTGTTAGAGAATTTAAGATAATTGCGAACTGTCTAGTAGACATTGGAAGTCGTATAAGCATAATAAAGCAAGGTTTATTGCCCAGTTTGTCAATATTCACATGAACGACACCTTAAGTGCGTATAATTGCATAAACATAACTAAACTAACTATACTGGGTTTGTGTATGGCTAGCATTTAATTCAATAACCAACGTTACGATGTTAAATATTTCGTCATTCCAAATGGAACAATGGCACATGGTGTACTACTTGGTCGTGTCTACTTAAAAATTAGTCAGATATGCTCTGTTGATAAAAAGTTATGTTAAGTAGCATATATATTTCAGACAATGATCATAACATTCTTAATATCGAAATCGAAAACTTATTGCAACATAACAATTAAGAATTGGATATCAATGACAGGCTATCTTTTGATTTTAAAACGAAGGTTTATGATTTATTTAGAAAATATTATGTTAGTTGTAAATATGCATCCTCGGCTATAAATTATGAAATAAATATTAGGTTTGTTTCCGAGAAAATCATATCACATTTACCTTGAAGGTTGTCGATATTTGAAAAACAGCAAGTCTAACAAATTACTGATGGGCTATTTGCGAATGGCGCTATTAGGCCAAGTGATTCGCCTTTTTCTTCGCTGATAGTTTTTGTTCGTAAAAAGAACAAGGATGTGCGTTGATTATCGGAAGGTAAACGCTATAACTGAGCGTGATAACTATTCGTTACCGATTATTGAGGATTCAATCGATACTTTAAGAAACAAAAAATATTTTACAAATCTTAACCTAAGAAGTGGCTTTCACCAGGTCAGAGTTGCTGAAGACTCCACCAAGTATACTAGCTTCGTGACGCCTCATGGTCAGTTCGAGTATACCAAAATGCCCTTCGGTCTTCGCAACGCTCCCTCAGTATTTCAAAGATTCATTCAGAAGGTAATTAAGGAAATGCTCGATGGGGAAAAAATTGATTTATCTGGATGATATTCTTCTGGCAACAGAAACTAAAGATGATCATCTCCTTATTTTAAAACAATTATTTCAAACGTTAAGTAACAACTCTTTAGAACTTCGGTTAGATAAGTGCAAATTTTTGTACACAAAAATTAATTATTTAGGATATTTGATTTCTTGTAAGGGTACTCAGCCCAATGCTGATAAGTTAGTTGTCGTCGAGTTTAAGGGCTTTTTGGGACTTTGCTCTTATTTTCGTAAATTTGTTAAAAACTTTTCAAGCATAACTAAACTTCTTTATGATTTGGTAAAGAAGGATGCCGTTTTAGTAATGAACAAAGAGCGCATAGAATGTTTTGAAACATTGAAACAAAAGCTCCTTGCTCATTCTATTCTACAGGTCTACTCTCCACTTGATTCTACAGAGTTACATTGCGATGCAAGCACCTTACGTTTTGGTGTAATGGTTATGCAAAAGAAAGAGGACAGCTTAATGCATCCAATATTCTGTTTCTCTAAGCGTACAACCGATTATGAGTCAAAATTTCATAGCTTTGAACTTGAGACGCTCGCTGTGATTTATGCTTTGAGAAGATTTAGAGTGTACCTACATGGTATACATGGTATACTTTTACATTTAAAGATTATTACTGATTGTTGTGCGATAGCATACGTTATAAAAATACTCGCGATAATGCTAGAATTAATCGTTGGGTATTAGAGCTACAAAATTATGATTTCGAAGTTAAACATCGGTCAGGAAGTAAAATGTTGCACGTGGACGCATAAAGTCAATGCCCTGACGTATAAGTCCTCCATGAAAGCCCATTTGTACAATAGTTAGCCATTTACCAATACGAAGATCCTATGATAAAGCCGATTAAGTTATCTCTATGTGAGAAAAAGAATCTCTTTTATGAATTACGTGACGATTTGGTATATCGGAAAATAAATTAGAATCAATTTTGCTTTTATGTTCCACAAGCAATGGTAACACACATATTAAGAAATGCTCAAGACAACCATGGTCATGTTGGCATAGAAAAAGTTTACGAGGTGATTAAGAGATCTTTTTGGTTCCCAGAAATGAAAGGAGTAGTAAAATCTTTTGTTAAGAACTATTTGAAATGCATTATTTATAATATTTCTGCTGGGAAAAAGGAAGTTTTCTTGTTTCCAATCCAGAAAGAAGACAAACCATTTCAAACTATCCTTATAGACCATTCAGGTCCGCTTGAGGTAACTCCGAGAAAAAATAAACACATTTTAGCTATCATTGATGCATTTACAAAATATACAAAATTTTATCCTGTTAGATCCACAAATACATCCGAAGTTATTTCCTGATTGAAAAAAGTATTTTAGTACGTTCAGTGTTCCACTTAAGATATTTAGCGATCGCGGTACTGTTTTTACGTCAGATGCGTTCAAAAAGTGTTTGGCAGCTAATTGTGTCTCTCATACTTTAGTAGGGTCAGGTTCTCCAAAGTCTAATGGTCAAATTGAGAGAATCAACAAAGATTTAATGCCTATCTTAGCTGAATTAAGTGATGTTGATAAAAATATTTATTGGGACCAAATTTTGCAAAAAGTAGAAATGTCGTTGTCTATAACCCCTAGTAAACTATTACATGGAGTGAATCAGAGAAACCCTGAATCCGATAAAATTTTAGAACTCTTAGAATGTGTTAATAATGGAATTGATAACTTAGGGAGCAAAAAACAGCATGCGATTGAAGTGAATAAGAAATTTCAGGAACAAAATACGATTAGATTTAACAAAAGACGTAGACCTCCCAGAACGTATAGTGCCGATGAGCTAGTCACGATTTCTAATGTCGATACGACTCCTGGTTTTAACAAAAAGCTAGGTCTTAAATATAGAGGACCTTATAAAATAGCAAAAGGGCTTGGGAATGATAGGTATACAGTCAAAGATGTTGTTCTGGAAAATAAAATCAATGAGTTAATTTGAACAACAAGTCTCGTCTTTATTCTCCGTTCTTCACTTTATATACGTCATTTTTGCTTACTTACAAATCTTAAGTTTATGACTTTATTTCTAAAACAATTTGCTGACTTACAATTATTATGAAGTTAATGACTTTGTTAAAAAAACAGTTTGCTGACTTATCATTACTGATGTGCGTGAAAAGTTGACAAATTTTGATGAGTTGCAATTGGTAACGTGAATTAAGTTCAATACAATATTGCAATTTAGCATTCTGCTATGTTTAATATTGCAAATACTAAGGTGAATGAAATTTACTATTTGTTTGATTGCATTTTAATACTAATGGATTTAAATATGAAATTGAATATGCATTGCGCCACAATTGGTGAAGGTAAATTCCAGGGCATTGACTGCGTTGTGATGATTTGAACAGATGTCGATGGATTTTGTATTACTAATAAACCTTCCGAGGTTCTTAGTTCGTGTTGCATGTCGATGTGTCGTACCAGTTTGCGCTCTGTGAGGTTGGTGTAGTTGCCGGTTTAGCAAGACGACGCCTTATCAAAAATAAACACCCGGCTACTGTGGTTACGGGTGTGATGACAGATAAAGTGATGCTAGTTCCGTGTTGGTGGACGGTTGACCGAGATATTGACTGGTAATTTTCAATAATTGCTTGTTCTTCTTGAACGTAGGCTCCTAAGGATTCGTCTGCCTTGATTAATTCTGATGCGACAAGGTTTGGTATAGTTTGTTTGCTTGTGGTTTGATTAAGTACAGGAGGGTGTGGAAGGATGTAGACCGATAAGTTTATTGTGAAGGCTGACCATGTTGTAGTGAAAAGTAAATCTTCAACTTTAAGGTTGCATTCTTGTGTTAGTTTGGTGATACCAGTGCCGTTCAGAATTACGTTGTCACGGTGACCTTGACATAGTGTTTGCTCAGGGGTTGCTGTAGGAGCGGTGAACATCCAGGTGTTGGCCTCATGGAGCTGTTTCCATATTACTGTGTTAAGTTTGAAGGTGTGCACCGCACATGGTGTTCTCCCGTATACCTTGTGGATTTCATTGATTATACAGTTCAGCTTCGAATTGACGTCGTAGAGTATGTTGATGTCCACTAGGTACTGGTCAGCATAAAGTCTGAAGAGGTCGGTTGAGGAGGCTTCGAAATACTGTTGCTGATTATAGTTGACTCCTAGAATCCTTGGTGGTATATCGAATGCTTGGAACGTAGTACTCCCGAATCTCTCCGAAATCGGTGTTGGTTTTATGATCTCGTATGGGCGCCTGTCAATGACTGGAAGGAAGGCTAGAAGGTGGAAACTGTTTTCATCGGTTGTAAATTGAATCGGCTCGATTGGTCGTAGTATAATTTGCACATGATCTGGTAGCAGTAGCAGTGTTCTGGTGATGTCTTGAATGGCGTCGCTTATCTTGATGCTATCCCAAATGTCTGTGCGTGATGAAAGGCTCGATAGTATGCTTGTATATTTATGGCTTTACTTCTTGCAGGTAATTTTCTGCTCGTTGTAAGGTAGCCATGATGTTGATATTGATTTTGTTGTGGTCGGTGGTTGTAAACCAATGACTCTGTTCGTTGATGCGTGCTAACCCTCTTTCCAGTTGAGTTTTGAAACGTTTCAATTGCATGTTTATTCTACCTGACGTGCTTTTTAAGGTTTTTACTGCTTTCAGCATAAGTTTATTTTTGTTATCGACAGAACGAATGATTGCTTTCTTGTTGTCGGAAAGAGTACTGATGTCCTTGTATACCTCATCGTTCACGCCAAACACCACGGTTAACAGAGATCCTAGTGCTCCGCGTCGTTGTCTCCCATGAAACATTCTCAATGTTGTTATTTTGCGATTGATCTGGTCCTTCACTTCATAAGGTGTTCTGCAGGCTCATAGCAGCCGATGTCCGAGGAAATTGCCGTAATGGAATCGCACAGTGATCTGGCTTTTGTTACCACTTTGTTAATATTGTTCATATCATCATTCAAATTGGTCCAAGGTACCTGAATTTGCATTTTCAGCGCACCTCTATGTATTCGTGCAACTCCGAGATGCTTGATGTAAAATCCGGATGTCAGTTGGGTTATATTGACCTTGCAGTGTGTCTGTGGTAAAACGCAGCAGGTCACCAGCAGCAAATATAATAGTGTAGTACCTAGACCGGAACCAGTTGTCCTCTCTGTTGCAGGTTCTGTGTGTTCCACCTTTTGCTTTTTGGCTCGTTCCGCTAAGTATTCTGTCCAAGTACTCCCAATACGTGCAATTTTGACTCGTTTAGACTTGCGTGGTTTTGATGTCGTCAGAGGTGTTGTTGTACTAGGTGTTTGAGCAGCTAATTTTGTAGAAGTATCTGGAGTCGGTTTGTTAAACGGTAGACGGCAGATCTTAGTCACGGGGCGTCTGGTGACTCGTCCATGTACTTTGACGGATACGACTCGCAGCATACAATCAGCGCCAGTATGCACTTCGGTCACTCTTGCCAGTGGCCAATTAGTAGGGGGGAAGTTCTTCATTTTCATGAGCACTAAGTCACCGACTTGAAGGTTGAGTCGTACGTTTGTCCATTTAGGTCTCTGTTGTAATCTGCTTAGATATTCCAGTTTCTATCGATTCCAGAAATGTTTCCTAATTTGTTGTACGGCTTCCCATTTCTTGCTAATGGGTTTGTCAGTAGAGATTGATGGTATCTCAAATAAGTAACTCCCTGTTAAAAAATGTCCAGGAGTGATGGCCAATAGATCCTTTGGGTCATTGCGCACCTCGCACAGTGGTCTTGAATTCAAGCATGCTTCTATTTGGAATAGAAGCGTGTAGAGTTCCTCAATGGTTAAAAGATGTTGTCCAACTGATTTGATCAAATGGCGCTTCATTGATTTTACCCCAGCTTCACAGAGTCCACCAAAGTGTGGACTTCCAGGAGGTTTAAATTTCCACTGAATCTCGTCGTTCATCAAACAGTCTTTACAATGGTTTACAGCTTCTGAAAATGCTTTCCGCAGTCGTCGTTCGCTACCCACGAAGTTTGTCCCACTGTCACTGTAAATAGTGTGACATTTTCCCCTTCTGGCTATAAATCTTCTAATTGCTGCAATGCAAGCTGGGGTTGATAACTCGCTAACAGCTTTCACGTGGAAGGCCTTAGTAAAAAGCACACAAATACTGCTACATATGCTTTCGTTGTCTTGGCCCCACGGCCGTTACTCCATTTGATGGTAATTGGCCCGGCGTAGTCCAGGCCTGTCTCCGCAAAAGGCTTTTCCATTTGGAACCTTGGTGAGAGCAGTTGACCCATCAGTTGGTTTCCTGGCTGTGCAGTAGTTTTGAAGCATGTAATGTATTCACGAAGAATCCGTTTCACAAAGGATTGCGCATTAACGATCCAGAACTCTTGTTGTATGGTTGCTAGTACGAGTTGCAATCCTCCATGCAGTGTCCTCATATGGTTCTGTCTAACGATCAGTGTGGCAAAGGAATCTCTCGGAAGTATAGCGGGATATTTTGCCTTTTCATTTATGGGTGTGGACTGTAGTCTTCCAGTAGTTCTAAGGATGCCGGCGGAATCAACCCACGGGACGAAGTGCTTGGGGCTGCTATCTTTGGCGACTTGTAACTTGTCGCGTAGCGTTGAGATTTCTTTTGCGAATGCATGTTGCTGAGAAAGTTGTATGCATGTTAGTTTTGGTTCTTGTAGCTCCTCGAATGTCAAGGGTTTATCAGTTTTATGTGTTGTATTATAGCTGAATCGACGTATCCATGCCATAACCTTCAGAAGCTTTGGTAGCGAAGAGTATCTTTTGAATATTTCTGGCTCTTGAGTACGCTCAGTGGCTAAAGTTGCAACGGTACGAGTTTCTTCAGTCACAGCTTCGGTTTTTGTCGCCGATAACGCAAAATTTTTTGGTGCCCGTATTTCCCGATTTGCAAGCCATTCTGGACCTTTCCACCATAGAGATGAGTGGATCAGCTGGTTAGGACGCACTCCCCTTGACGCGAGATCAGCGGGATTATCAGTGGTGCAAACGTGATGCCGCTCATTAGGTGTCGAATCTTCATGAATTAGGCAGATGTGATTAGCTACGAATACCTTCCACGTCGCTGCTGGTTTTTGGATCCAGGCCAGAACGATTTTGGAGTCTATCCAGAAGTAAGTGAGTGACATTGGACCATTCGCATGCTAGTTTAAGTTGTTTCATCGATTGAGATGGTTTTTACAGGAGCGACTTTTGACTTTGCGCTCAAAAGACATGTAGACACATGTCCTTCCGTGGTGATAGTTCGTAAGTAAATTGCCATGGCGTACGCTGCAACTCTATCTTTGCATTCGTTGTTGAGCCATTCCATCTAGGGATTCGCAGTTTTTCAAGTAGCGGTAATTGTTGTCGTGTTTCAACCCAATCCTTGATTGTGGCTGGAAGAATTTCATCATCCCAGCCTAACTTCAGAAGCCAGAGTTTCTGCATAGTAATTTTTCCCGTTATAATGCAGGGTTGCAACCAGCCTAGCAGATCGAAGAGTTTTGCCACTTCTGATAGTATGGATCGCTTTGTTAATTTTTGGCCTTCCAGCAGTTTAACTTTGAATGCAAAGTTATCTTGTGCTGGATGCCACTGCAGTCCAAGTGTCTTGACTTCTTTGGATAGAGCTATTTCAAGAGGCTTTTGGTTTTCGCGATCGCTTTCAGGGATTGCTTCTAGCAGGGTCTGATGATTAGCTGACCATTTCCTCAGGTGAAACCCGCCTTTGCTGAGTACCAGGTTGAGTTCGTCTTGTACGTGCCTCAGCTGAGTGACGTCATTTGTGCCATTGAGAAGATCGTCCACATAAAAATCATGACGTATTCTGTCAGTGACGCCCGGGTTGGCAGCTTGTTCATCAATTGCTAACTGTTGTAATGTGCGAATAGCCAAAAATGGGACACATGCTGTACCGTACGTCACAGTTTTCAACCTGTAATGCCTGATTGGCTCTTTGACGTTGAATCTCTATACTATGCGCTGATAGTCTCGATCTCCCTCATGAACTTGTATCTGCCGATACATTTTCTCTATATCGGCAGCAATTACATATCGATGGTTGCGCCATCGTAATAATATGTGAAGCAGATTAGTCTGTATTGTGGGGCCTACTTGGAGTAGAATGTTCAAGGACTTTCCACCAGCTGATTTTTGGGAGGGATTGAATACAACCCGCAATCTTGTAGTAGAGCTCGTTTCCTTGATAACTTCATGGTGAGGGAGATAATAGCAATCAGTACTTTGAATTAGCTCATCTGGTATTCCATATGGCCAAGTCGTAAGTATTCTTCCATGAAGGCGTGGTATTCTTGCTTTCGATCAGGATGAACAGAAAGGCGCTGTTCTAATTGTCGGAAGCGAATATATGCTATTCGTATTGACTCCTTAAGACTGCTTTTCAAGTCGACACTTGATTTGAATGGCAACATCACTGTATATGTTCTATTTGGGCTTCTGGTCGTATTTTCGGTGTAATGTTGTTCAACCTCAAAGTCTTCTGGTGTCTAGTTAAGTACTTGAGATGGCTCCTCGATTTCCCAAAAGCGTCTAAGAGTCTTATCCAACTCTTTAAATGCTACAAAGGCACTTAGGCCTGACTCAGCGTGCGTGTTCGTCGTTGATCCGAATAGTACCCAACCAAGTTTGGTTTTTTGTGCACAAGGTTGTCCTTTTATAAATCCTCGGTCCAAGATACTTCCATATACGTCGGCACCGAGAAGTAAGTCGATGGTCGATGGACGGTTAAAACTGGGATCTGCCAAACGAAACCTTTTGATCTGTTCAGGGAGGTCTACAGTTATGCTGGTGGCAGGTAACACGGCTGTTATCTTTGGTATGATTTAAGCCGAAAACTGTAGAACATTGGTTTTGCCATTCCTTCCTAGATGGACGGTAACGTCTACAACTCCTCTTGATGTCACTGCTTCTGAGCATCCTATGCCTCCAATAGCTAGTTTGGAATGCTTGCGGGCCAGTCCTAACAGTTGAACAGCAGACTCTGTGATGAAAGACTTCTGAGAGCCAATGTCCAGTAAAGCACGTAGTTGAACTGTTGTCCCTTCCTGATCTTTTATTGAGATGAGTGCTGTTGCAAGAAGTACCTGGGTGTTAGAGAACATTGCATTATGAGCTTGTATTGAAACAGGAATTGCTGTAGAAATAGGTTAACGCCGTTGCTCAATTCTGGCTGTACGTCCCTGTTATCAGCCGCGTGTAATAGTGTGTTGTGTTGCCTTGAGCAAAGCTTGCAACTTCTCTTGGATTGGCATTCTTTTACTGTATGTTGGTCAGACAAGCAGTTGAAACACAGTTTCTTATTTTTTACCATTTGTCGACGTACGTTTATGGACGCTTTTTTGAACTGGTCACACACAAACACGCGATGATGGTTAGTACACATTGCACAACGTTGTGATTGTATTGGAGCTGTATATACAACAATCTTCTTTGACGGTCTTTTACTTGTGCCTAATGTTAGCGATTCTAACATGGTAAATCGTTGCGTTAAGAAAGCTATGAACTTCTTGAGCGTAGGAACTTCCTTGCTTCCACTAATTGCCCTTTGCCACTCAGCTCTTGAATCATTGTCGAGCTTGCTGTTTAGTATGAATATTATAGCAAGATCAAACCCACTGATTTTCAAGGTCTTCAAACTTGCCGTCAATTGGTTGGTGGTGTTCACTATGTCTTTCAACCCGGTTGCGTTGTTTGGTTGGCACAGACTTGCATTCCACCAACGTTGCATCAATTCCTGCGATATTAACTTCACGTTGTCGTATCTCTCGCAAAATAAAGTCCAAGCGGATTCATAATTGTCACCAACTATGTTTAGATGACTTATAATTCGCTCAGCTTCTCCCCTTTAAATGCTGCGAAGATACTGCATCTTTTGAACAGTAGATAGTGCCGTGCTTTCGTGCGCCATGCTCTGATACAAATCACGGAATGCAGTCCACATCCCATAATCGCCATTGAATGTAGGAATCTTGATTCGTTCCAAGCGCACAGATTCTCCTCCAATAGAAGCGAGCTGTATCTGTTGACCTAAGGTCCCAGCATCTGTGGCCCCAGCTCGGAATTAATTGATTCCTTCCCTAAAGATTGTTCTGTATTCCAGAACGAGAACTTCCATGCTGCCATAGTCTTCTGTGTATTTTTTCAGCAATTTTGTATCCTTCTCCTCTTGTAATTGCCCATGTGTTTGAGCATGTGTCGCTTCACATACCCTCCACTGTTCTTCGAGTCTCTGCAACCTGGTTTCAAAATATGCTAGAGAATGGCGACTGAAACCATCGTTCCTGTAGTTGGAGATCATCCTGTTGATACTGTCGAACTGCAATTTTTAGGCCGCTATGGAACTAGCCATGTTTCCTGTTATGGTACAAAACAAGATGTCCTGACTAAATGCTTTGTCTTCCTGATTCTCTTGTCTCCGACTCGATTTGTTGTATCTTGAGAATCACTAATTCGATATGCTGGAAATCCTGTTGTAGAGTTCCCGAATTCAACGTTCTGGATATCCTGTGTAGAATGCCCAAATTTGACTTCCTGGATATCCTGATTCGACTTGTTGGATATCTGTATCCTTCAATGCTGATATTCTGCCATGCGAATCTTCAAATCTCCGAAATCCGGCTCGACGGACCAATGTTCTGGAAAATAAAATCAATGAGTTAATTTGAACAACAAGTCTCGTCTTTTTTCTCCGTTCTTCATTTTATATACATCATTTTTGCTCACTTACAAATCTTAAGTTAATGATTTTATTTCTAAAACAATTTGCTGACTTACAATTATTATGAAGTTAATGACTTTATTAAAAAACAGTTTGCTGACTTATCATTACTGATGTGCGTGAAAAGTTGACAAATTTTGATGAGTTGCAATCGCTAAAGTGAATTAAGTTCAATACAATATTGCAATTTAGCATTCTGTTTGGTTTAACATTAAGGTGAATGAAATTTACAAAGTTCAATACAATATTGTAATTTAGCATTCTGTTAGGTTTAAAATTGCAAATACTAAGGTGAATGAAATTTACAATTTGATTGCATTTTAATACTAATGGATTTAAATATGAAATTGAATATGCATTGCGCCACAATTGGTGAAGGTGAATTCTAGGGCATTGACTGCGTTGTGATGATTTGAACAGATGTCGATGGATTTTGTATTACTAATTAACCATTCCAATGTGTTTATAATGTTACGCGTATAAAGCCAAACTTAAACTTAAGATACACATCCGTTAAATAAAATATGATTATTATTACAGCAAAATGTTAAATTTAAAGATTGGATACTCCAAACTGACGTTTATTCTTGTGCAAACTAATATTTCATAAACCATACTTCATATAAAATTATAAGTCAAGATATTAATCAAATTTAAGTTTATTTATTAATCAATATAGCACTAGTATCCCTAGATATCATACATAAATATACATATACTTCTTATTTGGCTTAACTTTA
Source organism: Odontomyia ornata (assembly GCA_963969285.1). Lineage (NCBI taxonomy): Eukaryota > Metazoa > Arthropoda > Insecta > Diptera > Stratiomyidae > Odontomyia > Odontomyia ornata. Next base: position 93,471,223 of record OZ017739.1, read on the forward strand.
AGAAATCAAGTGTTTCATGACCTTTGCGGGAATCAGATGAGATTTCAGTATTACAGTTTTAAATTGATCCTTGAAACGCAGAATAATATTTGAGAAATTAATCTGAGTTAAAGTTATGAACGGAAACTAGGTGTTACATTTCTGTGTCGACTTATGAATCCCATTTTAGGATTAAATTTAATTTTATTAATTGTGCACCGTGGATTCTATTTATGATAACTAGATTAACGTATCGCACTAAAGAGTTGAACTTATGAATACCTATTTTATTTATGTATTGAAATCGGAAAATGTGATTAGATAGATTATGAATCCAGTAATCAGGGACGGTTATGATCAGGATGGCCGAGTTGTAAGCATTCTCCCAATAAAATTTTAATTTTCTGGCTTACGAAACTTTTATTCTGGCAACTTTTGCTTACTTGTTTTATTATGCCAACACTAATGTACTTATGCACTTATGTATTCATGCATTTCTGTATTGGTTTCCTACCTTACAAAACTTTTATTATGGCTGAGTATTTGTGCAAATAAAGGGACTTATAATTGGATCGTCGAAGCTAAAGGACGTGTTTTAATTTTAGAAGTTAATAAAACGCTGACAGTTTCTACAATATTATGTTTTTAACAGCGGCCATACAAATTAAACTGTAAATTCGAATGAATTGACAAATCAACTGTGTTACATCATCAAATGAAATTCATTAATATATATTTCATCAATCCTTATCAACAAGTAAACGCTTTAATCTTTCAATAAATATCATGAAAAATCACCGGCTCAAAGGAAAATCCTGCCAAAGTTTTCCAAAAGATTTACATCCTATACAATTCAAATCTGTTAACCTCTATATCCACTATTTTATCCGAAAAATTAATATCAATTTGCCCTCGGTAGAGTACACAGTTCAAAAAGGTCAGAAGGATTTGTTCTTCCTGAATTATCGTCAGTAAAACGTCGAAAATCAAGCAAAGACTTCCTTGTCGGAGCCGTCTTGTCCATTGAACTGATCCGTCATGTCGTCTTGGCAGTAATAGCACACCAGCTTGAGGTCCTATAATCCACCATCCCTTGTCGAAACTTGTCGATGGTGTCCTCTGCCATGTATTCATTCTCAATCATAAAAGATATCGTCCTGGATGGGAAGCGACCGACCAATGTGTTGTTAGCATTTGATATGCAAATCATACTACAATTGAAAACAATCACATGAATTTATGCATGAGCCTGTGTTCCGGCTGATTCTACAAAAGACTGAATATTGATTTGATGTATGACTACTTATACGGACATGCAGAGACACACACACATGATGTTGGTCGTCCCGTAGAGAAATTTCGAATCTGAATTATTTGAGCCTTTTGAATTTGGTTGAAGTCGGAGACTGGTCTTGAGAAACGCCATTTGGGCAAATTCTTTGACTTGGATTACCGTTGGGTGGGGGGTGAAATTGGATGGAGCAGGAGTTCAATCGACTTTGAAGAAAGTTTTATAGTCCTCACACTATCTGAGGCAACAGCATAACGTAGCTGTTAGGGCCATAAATTGGAAATTAATAGTTTTTGGGACACAAAGACCAAATAAGCCAATTTGAAGGTGGTTGACTATGATGTTGTCAATACAGTAAATAATATCACAATTGATTACTGCTGGTTGCCATGTGTGGGTGGATAATTTTTAAACACTTTTTATTGTGAGCTCTTCCAGAGGCTTTGTTTCGCTGTGTGTTTTTCATATATTCATGGGCAGTTTATTTATCCTTGATATATTTATAACAGATAAAAGGGTTAGGTTAATACTATGATTCTATTTTCTTACATCAATGAATCAAATTTAATATTGCTAAAACTGAAATTTAAGCAATTAATATAGTTTAATTTTCTTGGTGTTTTTCTAGACTCGGCAGTATTATATATTTAAATATAAATGAATATATACTATATATATATGTATATACATACATATATATATAATGCATGTGTGTAGTCGTATTCAACAAAAATCCCGTGATAATCTTATTTTATGAAAAATGTTGCATATACAAGGTGTGTTCAAAAAATATCACGAATTTTGAATTTTCGCGGGTTACGTATATTTGAATTTCGATTTTTTTGTGGCGTTATGTTGGTACTCATGACTGTCACTTATGCCAACAAGCTCGGCCATTTTGAATGTTCACTTGATTGGTGATAGCTGCTTTACTTGCACGTGTTTTCAATCGTCTTCGATTTTTACTTATTCAAAAAAATTGGATCAAAGAACGTGTTGGGTAAACAGATCTACGCTCATGTCAGAAGGGTTTTGTATTCAATTTACAAAATGCAGTCACCAGATCGAATCAAATCAAGATATATGTCAAAGACGATTTTATTGGAGAAAATATGAAATACGAAGATCATACTATTATTAACAAAGTTGAACGAATTTCGACTTCTGAGGTTTTTGTTATCGTTATACTCATGAATATCTGACTTGATAATTATTTCAGATGTCCATTCGCGAGGGAGGAAACACATTTTTCATGTATTTCCCCCCTGTGCCCCCACTGAAGCAAAAACTGACAGTTTAACAACTGTTTTGAAAAGCTCCCATGAAAACGTTCATTTCATACTCATATCAGCTACGTTTGATGAATTTTTTTCAGGGGCTACCCTCCTGTACTGTTATCATCGATTCATGGCCAATTTTTTCGAATCCTAGAATGGTAACAAAGCCCTTTTGCTAGGAGCTCTCTCCCGCCTCCTTGACTTGTTTCACTTATGAGCATTAATTGTAGGTAATCATCTTCAGGCATTCATTAAATTGAATCAAATGTTCAAAGCATGCGCGTTAAACGTTGAAGTTGGGAAAAATAACTCAAAATTATACAATCTTCGCATTTAAAACAGCCACTATTTTGTTTTACGATTACTGATACCACTAGCTGAACCGATTCTCAAAGATCTACATGACACCTATCATTACTCAAATTTTCATGCAAATCCTAGCAAAGCTGTGGTGTCTGAATCGGTAAAAAGCGCATGTTGTTCCATAGCCATATGTTGCCATAGTAATAAATCCAGCGCATATTGTTCCATTATAATACAGGAAAATTCAAACCGCTATAACTTCACTAAATATGATTCAATCTTTATGCAACTTTCAGGATAGATCAATCTTATAAATAGTCACCTGTGTACTGAATTTCATAGAATTCAAGGGTAACGTTAAGATTTTATTCAAGAAAACATAAAATCGATAAATCATACTATTACTAACAAAGTTGAGTGAATTGCGACTTCTCACGTATTTGTTATTGTTGTACTCACCAAGGCCTACATCTTAGATTTTTTCCAGATTTTTCGGATCACAGGTGTCCAATCGTGAGGGGGGGGACACAAATTTTTCGTGTATTTCCCCTCCCTGTGCGCTCCTCGAAGCAAACTTTGCCAAACTAAGACCTGTTTTGTAAAGTTCTCATCAAGACCTTTTATTTGATACCCATATCGGCTACCTTCAATGACATTTTTTTTCGGGGGGTCACTCCCCTGTATGGGGAGACCCCCCTTAAATACCTTATAAAATTTTTTTTTAGTTGAACTTTGAAGAGAACACCACTTTACACCTACATACAAAATTTTATGTTTCTAGCTTAAGTAGTTTTCGAGGAAAACTGCTGTGACACACGGACGGACGGACGGACAGACAGACGGACAGACAGGACGCGATTTAAGTGCGCGGATGCATTCCGAATGTTGACTGTGGCATACGGAGAAGCTACTTTGGACCGAAGCAACGTTTATCGGTGGTACAAAATGTTTTTAGAAGGCCGAGAAGATGTGAACGACGAAGAGCGTGCCGGACGCCCGAGCACTTCAACAACAGACGAAAAAATTAATGAAGTGGAGAAAATGGTATTGGCCAATCGTCGAATCACCGTTAGAGAAGTTGCTGAGGACCTAAACATATCGATTGGCTCGTGCCATTCGATTTTTATCAACGATTCGGGCATGAGACGGGTTGCCGCGAAATTCGTACCAAAATTGCTCAATTGCGACCAAAAACAGCAACGCATGAACATTGCTAATGAGATGTTAAACTCTGTCCGCGACGAACCAAATTTACTCCAGAGGGTCATAACTGGTGACGAATCGTGGGTTTATGGTTATGACGTGGAAACCAAAGCTCAATCATCAATGGAAGCTGCCGCATGCACCAAGACCGAAAAAAGCGCGCCAAGTTCGGTCGAATGTGAAAGTTTTGCTGACAGTTTTCTTCGATTGCAGGGGCGTGGTGCATCATGAGTTCTTGCCACAGGGAAGAACGGTCAATAAGGAATATTACCTGCAAGTTATGCGCGATTTGCGCGAAGCAATCCGCCAGAAACGCCCGGATTTGTGGGAGAACAAAAATTGGCTTTTGCACCACGATAACGCCCCTGCTCACACATCGTTGCTTGTGCGCGACTTTTTGGCCAAAAACAACACACTAATGATGCCGCAGCCACCGTATTCCCCAGATCTGGCCCCCTGTGACTTTTTCTTGTTTCTTAAACTGAAGAGGCCCATGAAAGGACGACGTTACGCTACGCTTGACGAGATAAAGACGGCATCGAAGGGGGAGCTGAACAAGATTAAAATAAATGATTTTTTGAAGTGCTTCGAAGATTGGAAAAGCCGTTGGCACAAGTGTATAATATTTCATAGGGATTACTTTGAAGGGGACAAAATAGATATTCATGAATAAATAAATAATTTTTGAAAAAAAAAAAAAACAAAATTCGTGATATTTTTTGAACACACCTCGTATTCAACAAAAATCCCGTGATAATCTTATTTCATGAAAAATGTTGCATATATTCTGCCGGGCCTTAAATTTCTGCCTCATAATTCAAATAATCATAAGTACATAAAAAAGTAATTGTTTTAGTATTCGCAGCACATACACGCTTCACATTTCATTCCATCAAGAGTCATGTTCTGAGCCTAAAGGCTTTAATTACTTTTAATGAGAAATTTAAAGAATTTTCAGAAAATTGGAAACAATGCCAACCTACTCTTTGAAATTGTTATTCAATTTGCTAATTTTCACTCATTACTCATTCATATTTGGCAGTCTGCGTATCACTTGAATGTACTGAACTCCGTTCTCATTTCAATTGGAAATCCTCGCTCACTGCTTTCTGGGTACAGGAAAATACACAATTTTCTCAAATTGGCTGGAGGATGTTTTAGTGATAAGGAGGAAGATAGAATGAAGGATAACAGAAATGATACCGAGCACATATGAGAATGTCAACTTGGCACCTATACGAATTGTTAGAGTGTTTTGTTAGTCACCCACTCATGAGTTTGTTTAATTGTTCACGTACGTTAGGTTTCATGCTTCAAAGGATTTCCGTATTTGTAAAGATAGCTAAGGCAAACAGCAATTTTTTTTATCCATTGATATGGATCTTGGGACCTGTCGAGTGACTACACTGAAAAAGTCACAAAAACGTCGAGTCAGGGTGGTGGCATCCAACAGTGGGACAACGAAAAAAGTAGAACAGATTCGTTTACCAGTTTGTTTGGTATCTGCATTCGAGGGCAAGAACTGGCGTAACAAGGTAATGCAACGGGTGGTGTTTTGTTTCTTTACAGTAAGTGACTATCTTTGGAAATCATTTCGGAAACCAATCTTCTGCGAGACAAAAAATACAAAATATTGTTTTACTATTCTTTTATAACTATTTCTTTTAAATGCAAATTATGTAATAATTGTTTTTCGAACTTTTCAAAGCAAATTTTTCAAAGACCTACTAGTTTCGCGTACTCTCTGTCCGCCCGCGCGGCCGTCTATCTGTCCATGCGTTATCGCAAGTTTTTTCAAAAATTATTGAAGCTACAATGTTTAAACTTTGCGGAAATGTGAGAATCAATGATCTCTCGACATTCCAATCATATGAAAAATTTTAAAAGTTTTTAAGGGAGTTCCTCCTTATACCGATAACCTTTAAACATTCTTTTCACCACAGGTAGTCAAACGGGGTGTCAAATGAAAGGTCTTGATTAGAATTTCGGATTCTGTATGTTGCGAATTGTTTGACATAAGTGTATTTGTATTTGCAAGCAGCGCCACCACACTTATATTATTTTTAATATCGCTCGGGTTCAGATGAGAGCTCAATTCGAGCTGGCAAAGCGAAGCGTGAGCTTCGCGCAGGTTTTTGTATCAAGTCATATCTGATTTACAATAAACAACTTAGTTAATAAAGCTGTCAGTATTTATTTCTCCTAAACCTGATATTAATGGCATTTGGCGACCCTAACAGGGCCTGGTGAAATAAAGAGCTAATTTTAATAGTTAAGAGTATGAGAGTGATCGTGTGCGTATCTGTAATGAAATCAAGTTTAGTTATTGTCAACATGGAATGTGTTTATTACTTTGAGGGACCCGGCTACCGCTACACCAACAGAAAAGGCTATGGCGTTTTCATTACTAGAGTCCAAAATAGCGGGGCTTGATGCCGTGCACGATGCGTGTAACGAAGCGCTCTACGAATCAAATAAAGAAGAGACAGAGATACATACAGAAATCGACGCATGTGATGTATATATGACTCAGTTTTTAAGAGCGAAAATGAGTATGGTTAGTATAAATACAACTACAGTGCATACAGATAACGCACGCGTGGGGTTAAAGAATCCTCAGAAAAAAAAATCTACCGCCAATCGACTTACCAAAGTTTCATGGAAGTGTCAAGGAGTGGGTTCCCTTTTGGAGCCAATATAAAAAGATTCATGACAATATGGTGGGTATAAGCAAGGAAGATAAATTCCAATACTTAATCCAATGTACTGTTCCTGGTTCGAGAGCAAATACCCTTGTTTTTAGCTTCCGCCAACAGCTGCAAATTACGACAACGCAATACTAGTCTGAAATCTCGTTTTGGGCGGGACAATTTGGTCATTGAATGTTACATGTGCGATTTGATAAACCTTGTCTCGGAAAATGATTCAAAGAAGTCATTGGCAGACGTTCACGATAAAATTGGAACGAATATACGATTACTGAAAACGCTCGGAGTGACTTCTGAGAAGTTTGCTGCAATGTTGTGAATACTCGTTGAGTCATCTTTATTTGGAGAAATACTTCAGGCTTGGCAACGTAGCAGTCAAAGTAGACGCGACACATCAGGCGAAGAAGAAACCGGAGCAGAAAGAGATAGAGCGAAGGAGCGACTTCATGCTCTTCTTGCATTTTTGGATCTTAAAGTTGAAAACGAAGGAAGGAATGAATTGGGAAGGCAGCAAAATTCATTATCGACGGAGTCAGTGGAGACAAGCAAGCAGAGGACACACAAAGGTAAAACTTCGAAACCAAACGATGTAGTCACCGCGAGTGCGTTATTTGTTGCAAAAGGCAAAAAGTGGACGAATTGTATTTTCTGTGAGCTACAACATGCAAGTGAGAGCTGTGAGTGTGCGCGTAAAATAAGTTTTGAAGAATGTGAAGCATCAGTCAAAAAATCCGGTGCATGTTTAAATTGCTTGTTTTTTTTTTTTGTGGTAGGGAGGTGAAGGCATTTACGCCCGCCGAGTCTGGCAGTGTGGGACTCCCATGGAGGATACCCTTGAACTACCCACTAAACACCTCCCCTGTCAATCTGAGAACCTAGCCTGGAACCGTTTGACACATTACTTCGGGCCAGGTCTCGTTTTGTTACGCCGTGGGGCGCCTTCAAGCTGGGGAGTCCGATTCGTAGCGGGAGGGGAGAGGGGAAGAGGAAATGCCAGAAGAGCGATCCCCCAGCCCCAGCACCTCCGGCTGCTGCGAGTCCCTTTTATCTTTTAGGACTGCCCGAGCATAATGTGCCACCTGGTTCCATTTGTCAACCGATTCGAGCATTACCGCTACTATATTATCCGGGGTGAGCTCTCCCGTCTCCCTGTAGAGTTCCTTTCGCAGCCTGGCCCATTTGGTACATGCAAAAAATGTGTGACAGGCATTGTCCTCCTCTCCTGGGCAAATCCGACAATCGGAAGACCGTGACTTGCCGATCTTGTGCAGGTAAGACTGAAAACACCCGTGCCCGCTCAAAAGCTGGGTCAGATAGAAGTCAGTCTCACCATGCCTTCGATTTAGCCATGGTCTCACATCCGGGATAAGGCACGCAGTCCACCTTCCCTTCGTGCAATTCCTCCAAGACTGCTGCCAATCGTTGAGCGAGCGTTGTCTCTCCTCGCGGACAACCATCTCCCTCGCATCCTCGTTTCGGTGCAGGTAAATAGCGCAGCGCTTTCTAGCAAGGAGGGCGACAGGTATCACGCCTGCAATCACTCTCACCGCCGAGTCGGAGACTGTTGGATACGAGGATGCAATTCTCAGTGCTCCTCTTCTCTGTACCTGTGCCAATCGTTTTCGGTATACCTCCTTGCTGAGAGCGTCGCCCCATACCTCTGCTCCGTACAGTAGCACTGACCCTACAGCACTCATCAAGAGGCGTCTTCTTGATGGGCTGGGTCCCCCTACGTTGGCCATAAGTCGACTCAGGGCCGATATTCCCGAAGCAGCCTTCTCAGCCGTTGCCCTGATTTGCTCAGAGAAACTCATCTTCGAGTCGATCAGTAGCCCCAGGTACTTCACCGCTGGCTTCGATTCGATCTGTATATCTCCAATACTGATCATCCTTACTCTAGGGATTCTTTTTTTTGTCAAGATGACCACTTCGGTGTTTTCCAGTGCTAAACTCAGCCCGCGAGCTGTCATCCAGTCCCTCACTCAGCGCATTAGCATACCTAGCCTAAGTTGCGCTTGTTCAACGGCGCGTCCGGCGACCAGAGCCACAACATCATCTGCATAGCCGACCAAGCGCGACTCATCTGGCATCTCAAGTCTCAGTAGCCCGTTGTAAGACATGTTCCACAGGTCCGGACCAAGGATAGATCCCTGGGCAACACCCGATGTAATTTCCATCCTTCGTTGGCCCTGTGTCGTGTCGTCGAGCAGGCTTCGGTCCATTAGGTAGTTCCTCAAAAGCCGCATTAGATATTCTGGAACTTGAAAAGGGTGCTCCAGCGTGTCCAGAATATCCACCCATCTAGCGGAGTTGAAGGTATTCCTGACGTCGAGTGTCACCAACAGGACGATCTGTCGCTTGGTGTGACTATATGCCTCTGCCTTTTGGACCGCGTTCACCACCTCTGCAATCGCATCAATGGTAGAACGTCCTGCTCTTAAGCCGTACTGCCGAGGAGATAGGTCCCCAGCAGCACGAATCACGTCAGTGAGTCTTCCCTTGATGAGTTTCTCTAGCACTTTCCCAGCCGTGTCTAGCATGCATAACGGGCGGTATGCAGACGGCGATTCGGGACTTCCCTTCCCCTTGCTGACCAGCACGAGCCTCGCCACCTTCCATCGTACCGGGAAAACCCCGTCCCGTAGGCAAGCGTTGAATGTGCTGAGCAGCAAGTCAGGACAATGGTGATAGACGAGCTGCAAAACCTCAGCTGGAACACCATCTGGACCTGGAGCCTTCCTCGCTTTCAGGGAGAGGACTGCCTCCTCCAGTTCCAGCTGTGTGAAGAGTGGGCACTCGACTGCTGTTTCACCATGGACAGCGTCAACACGTACGGGATGGGCGGGGAAGAGTCCCCGCACTATCGCGTCCATCTTTTCCGCGTCATGTATACAAGGCTTCCGTAGGGCACCAAGTTTCCCCATGACCAGCTCGTAGCCAAGGCCCCAGGGATCCCTATTTACATCGTCCACGAGGTCTTGCCAGCATCGAGCCTTGCTCTTGTTAATAAGCCTGCGAAGATATTTCCTGCCGGACCTGTATGCTGCTAGCCTAGTGTCTGCCTCCTCCCGTGTTCACGCCCGCTGGGTCTCTTGCCGAAGTTTGTGACACTCGCTTCTTTGTTCGGCGATCTCGTATATTAAGACTAAATGTAGAGTGCGAGTTAAATGTGCTTGGTGCGCAAAGCATCACGTGTTGTTTATGTGCCGTGAATTTTCGAGCAAGAAAATTGATGATGTAAACGAGCAAACATGAAAACTCGCGACTACAAATATCGTCGTTAACGATTTGGCTTCCTCCGTTGCTTTGCTTACTGTTTGTTTACAAATTTTAAATGTAAATTTGTACTCCGAAACCAATGAAATGACTGCGGGAGTTTTAATAGACCCTGGATCTGAAAGATCTTACATACGAACTGATCTCGCATACAAACTTGTCTACTTTTTGAAAGGTAAACAGGAAATTGCACACTCGCTATTCAGTGGCGTAAAACTTCAGAGTAAAAAAGATCACGTTTCTAGGCTTTGTATGAGAAGTATGGATGACTCGTATGCATGCACTTTTGACGTGATTAATAAGGATATAATCTATGACACTGTATTTAGCATTAAGCATGTATGGGTAAAAGAGTTGCGAGCAGAGGGTATATTCTTGTCGGACGTTGATTAAAAGATATGTTCAGTTATAGACGTTTTGATCGGCGCGAACGTGGCCGAAAAACGATTTACAGGTAACAAACGTGAATTCGAGAATGGTTTAATTGCTTTTCAGACTCTAGTAGATTGGGCCGTGATGGGAAAACACGTCGGCGAAAATGTAAAGTCCGATACGACAACTTTAGTAAGGGATATGCTTATACAAGAAGCTAACCTTTCTGATCTTTGGAATTTAGAAATGCTCGAGATTAAGGACCCTACAGAGAAAAAGAGTCGTAATTTTCAAGAGTATCGAACGTGAGAGTTTGTAATGGAATCTGCTAAAATTAACACTGAGGGGCGTTATAAAGTGCCATTGCCTTTTTTAAAAGACCATTCTGATTTACCAAACAATTATTGTGTCTCCTATCTTCTTCTTCTTAGCACTACAGCCCCTCTCGGGCAAATAGCGCCTTCTACTTTCTCGGTCCATTGACCGCATCTTCCAATTTCAAAATCCGAGCAGCGATGAACTGTCTTCGTCGACCAAGTCAGACCAGCGTTCCCTCTGTTTCCCCACTGGTCTCCGGCCTTCAGTTCTCCCAACGAATACCTTTTTGGGTATCCGTTGTGTCTCCTATACACGTTTAAATAAGCTAGTAGACAAATTGAAACAAGTTGGGTAGACAGACCTATGCTCATGTCAGAAGGGTTTTGTACCTAACTTACAAAATGCAGTAACCAGCAACGAATAAAATCATGAAACATGTCAAAGACGATTTTATTCGAGAAAATGTGAAATTCGAGGTTCATACTATTATTAACAAAGTTCAACGCATTTTGACTTCTGAGGTATTTGTTATAGTTACACCCATAAATATCTCCTTTGATAATTTTTTCAGATTTTTTAAGATCACGGGTGTCCATTCGCGAGGGAGGAAACACATTTTTCATGTATTTCCCCCCCTGTGCCCCAACTGAAGCAAAAACGGTCAGTTTAAGAACTGTTTTGAAAAGCTCTCATAGAGAACTTTCAATTGATACTCATATCGGCTACCTTTGATGAAATTTCTTTTCAGGGGCCACTCTTCTGTACTGTAATCATCGATTCATGGCCTATTTTTTCGAATCCTAGAATGGTTACAAAGCCCTTTTGCAAGGAGCTCTCTCCTGCCTCTTCGACTTGTTTCAATTGTATGTACTCATCTTCATGATATCTATCACTCCTGAAATGTTCATGCAAATTCTAGCAAAGCTGTAGTGTCTAAGTCGGTAAAAAGCGCAAATGGCTCCATAGCCATATGTTTCCATAGTAATACAGGGCATATTGCTCCATAGCAATACAGGAAAATTCAAATCGCTATAACTTGGGTAAATACTATTCGATCTTTATGAAACTTTCAGAAAAGATCAATCCTATAAAAAGTCATCCGTTTACTAAATGTTATTGAATTTAAGGGTACCATTTATATTTTATTCAAGAAAACATAAAATCGATAAATCATACTATTACTAACAAAGTTGAGTGAATTTCGACTTCTCATGTATTTGTTGTTGTTGTACTCATTAAGACCTACATTCATGATTTTTCGGATGGAAGGTATCCAATCGCGAGGGGGGGTACGCGAAAAGTTCGTACATTTCCCCTTCCCCTGCCCCCCTCGGTACTTGTAAGGCAATTTTAAAACTTGTTTGGAAAAGATCTCATTGAGACCTTTCCAACGCCACCCTACTCGACTACCAATGGTGAAATTTTTTCTTTGAGGGGTCACCTCCCTATATGGGGAGACCCCCCTTAAACGCCTTTGAAAAATTTTTTCACCCTTGAAATTTCAAGAGGTCTCCACTTCTGACCTTTCTACAAAGTTTCATGGCTGTAGCCTCTATAGTTTCGGAGAAAAAGTGCTGTGACATACAGACGGACGGACGGACGGACGGACGGACGGACAGACGGACACAGGTCGTGATTGCAATAGGGTTTTGTGTTTTAGTACAAAACCCTAAAAACCAAATCTATTTAGCTCGTACAATAAAGTTTTTCGCGAATGGGAACTAGAAGGAATCATCGAAAGAATACCTTATGACGATGATTCAAAACATTGTCATTATGTACCGCATCGTCTGGTACCAAAGCCACATGAAACAACGCAGGTCCGACCCGTATTTGATGCCTCCGCGAAAGAAAGGGGATTTCCGACGTTGAACCAATGCTTAGAAAAGGGTCCTAATCTTATTGAACTTGTTCCCTCCGTACTCAATCGTTCTGGAGTGGGGCTGGTTGCCGACATAAGAAAAGCATTCCTGCAAATATCGATAGCTAAAGAACACGGGAATTTCTACGTTTTTTTTGGTGCAAGAATGGAAAACTCATAGTTTTTAGACACTGTCACCTAGTGTTTGGTTTGATATGCAGTCATTTTCTTTTAGCAGCGATTTTCTAATACCAAGCTTTGAGAGTAGCAGAAGAAAGCAGCAATTGCAAATGGTCCAAGGAAACAGTTGCAAAACTAGAAGAGGCTTTTTACATAGATAACGTTGTAAGCAGTGTAAGTTCGTTGAATAAAGTGAAAAAATTTATGAGTGAGGCTAAGTCGATTATGACCAGTGGAAGCTTTGACCTACGTGGCTGAAAATACTCTGGTGACGACTTAGACAATAGAAAACCTCTTTTTCTTGGTATTTTGTGGGAAAAAGATAGCGATAGTTTTTAGATAAACCCTGATGTTTTGAGGTTTGAACATTATTTCACGGAAATCATTACAAAACTAGATATATTGTCGATTACAAATCGTATTTATAATCCCATAGTTTTTCATCCCCAGTAACATTGGTGCCAAAATTGATGTTAAGGAAGCTGTGGGATGATAAAAAGGCTTAGAATGCTGCAATTGGTCACAAGAATAATAAAATCTTCAGACAATTGATGTTGGAGTTAGTCTTTTTGAAAATCATAAAAATTCCTCATAAACTAGGCTCGGGAGAACTTGAAATATACATGCTTTTTCAAATGGAAGTGGCATTGCCTATGCAGCAGTTGTTTTTGTGCGTGTAGTTCAGGGCGAAGGTTTGGTGAATATACAGCTTTGAGTCTAAGATCTCGTATTGCGCCTAAAGCAGCCACCATTCCAACGTTGACACTATTGGCAGCATCTATTGCTGCACAACTAACTAGCTCGGTTACAAGCTCAATCGTATTAGGTTTTGGTCCAGCTCGAGCAAAGTACCAGCGTGGATTAATCGAGATCTGCAGTAGGGAACATTCGTACATAATCCTGTTAAAGAAATAAGATCTTTGAGCGAAAAGAATTCGTGGAAATTTTTTTCCTGGTAAAATGAATCCTGCAGACCTCCCTTTACGCGGCTGCAGCTAGTAAAATCTCGGTTGTGGCTTGGACCGCAATGGTTATATGAGCCTGAGTCAATATGGCCATCAGAGCAGGGTGAGGTCGACGAAGAAAAAACATCAGCTGAGATAAAACGATCGACTTTGACACAAATGATCAACCCTGATAGTAACTTCAGTGTAGCAAAATTTTTCTTGAGATACTCAAAGATCATTTGTTTTTTAGACTTGATGCAACGATTTTTTGATGGATGTTGGCAATCTCACAGAAAAATTACAAAGAATGAGCTTTGTACACCTAGGGACTTAAAGTTAGGGATAACTTTCAAAAGCTACGAACTGCTGAGACAGAATTTTTGCTTTTTAGCAGCAACAAATGCTTGAAAATTCAAATAAATTATCATCATTGAAAGTTATGATTAATCCCGATGGGCTCAAAGTTTTAAAAACTAGGATTCTTAATAGAAATCAATTTTTTGTGTTCAATTATAATGGATGGGAAGCATGAAATAGTCTATTTGCTAGTAAGAGAGACTCACGAAAATTAGGCCATATAAGAATGCAAATAATTATGAATAATATACGCGAGAAATATTGGATCATCGGACTTCGTAGTGTTGCAAAGCAGGTTGTGGCTAAATGTGACATTTGCAAAAAGCAAAAATCTAAAAATTTGCAATATGAAACTCAACCTTTGCCTTTGGATCATTTGGAGATGCGAAAGTCTTTGAAGTGTCCGGTATCGATCTGGCCGGTCCTGTTTTCTTCTGTGGAGGAGGGAAAGGTTGGATCTGCTTGTCCACGTGTGCTGTATATCCATGTGTTAATTTAGAACTATTATCATCCTTATCGACTGAGACCTTTTTGGAAGGGTTACGCAGACTTATAGATAGGAGAGGTAGGTCTAGCACAGTCTACACAGATAATGGGACCAATTTTTTTGGTGCAAACAATTCTTTCAAAGCATTAGATTGGGATAAAATCACGAAGCATAGTTCTGTGGCTCATGTAAAATGGCACGTCAATCCTCCTTCGGCAACCTGGGGGGGGGGGGCTGTTGGGAGCCGCTGATAGGAGTTTTAAAATCAATTTTACGCAAAACCCTTGGTAAAACGAGTCTGTCTAACGAGATGCTAAATACCGTTTTATGTGATGTAGAAACTATTGTAAACTCTTGACCTCTGACATATATCTCGGAAGACACTGATGATCTTAAGCCAATTTCTCCTTCGTGTTTCCTTCAAGAAATACAGGAGGTTAGTACTCCTAACATTGATATGTTTTATCATGAAAAACTTAACAAAAAATTCAAAGATATTCGGGAGACTCTTGATGCCCTTCGAAAGGAATAACTAGGACAATTGATTTCGAAAAATTCTAAAAATTAAACTAGGAAAATACATGTCCGCGATGTAGTTTTAACTGGGGATGATAATCATAAACGCAAAGATTGGCCTCTTGCTCGAATTGTTGATTTGATCATGGGTAAAGACGATAACGTTAGAGCTGCCATTGTGAAAACGCAGAATAGTTTGCTTAAACGTCCTATACAATGAACTTACCCTCTCGAAATTGCACAAGAGCACCTAGAAGTTAATGAATCTTTGAATCAAAAGGCTAAAGTTATAAAATCGAGTAATTATGATGCTAATAAATCTAAAATGAAATGTCAACAATCCACCGAGAAAAATCCCTTAACGGAAAATGTTCAATCGAAAATTGTAACCGCGAGAAAAATCTTTTAACAGAAAAAGTCCAGTCGAAAATTGTAACCACGAGAAGTGGGCGTGAAGTTAAAAAACCTGTAAGATTTGGAATAAATTAAATTTGTTTCCACCAAAAGGGGAGGATGTTGCAAATTATCTGACATAAGTGTATTTGTACGCACGCAGCGCCACCACGCTTATATTATTTTTACTATCACTCAGGTTCAAATGAGAGCTCAGTTCGAGCTGGCAAAACAAAGCGTGAGCATCACGCAGCTGTTTGTATCAAGTCATATCTGATTTACAAAAACACCTTAATTAATAAAGCTCTCAGTATTTATTTCTCCTAAACCTGACATTAGTGACACTGTAATCAAAAAGCCAGTTTGCGCAACAAAGGGTCCAGAGAAGTGTGGTTATTGCGCAGTCACATAAGCCAACTGCCAGAAAACCGCATGACATTGTTCGGAAATTTCAACTGCAGATTTGAAAAATTTAGCTACGCAAATTTAACTTCTTTGTAAATTACAGCATTTTAATTTTTTATTATAAACATAACTTTATATTATTTCTTTTTAACTCCATTTCACCTAAATTTTTTGTTTGCATTGATATTCTTTACAATATTTATCTTTTATGATGATTTAAATTTTCTATTTATTACTCATTTTATTAACTTATTTGTACAAAACTGCAAATTAAAATTTCGGACATAAGAATCCTGATTTAGTGCATCACATCCGTGTATTGCATTGGCAAATGCAATTTAACTTGGCTGAGCTAGTAGCGGCTTGAGATTTATAGCTGCGACTGCTAATTGATGAGGAGATTTGGATGGATCGAGGAGTCTGTTATCAATCTTCATGGCGGAACGTCGTTACGTCCAAGAAAAGAACTGGTTATTAAACCTGTCGCGCAATAAGTTTGATAAATTGAGATTTTCCGTGATTCACGAAGACATTTGCTCGTTTGTTGCATGTTAAGTGCTCCTACTGAGGATTATCCAATTTTTGCGTGAAAAGATTGGAAAAAGTTCCCATAGCTGTGGGGAAATTCGCAATCGTGGTGTTTCAATTACGTTTTTCTAACGATGAGGTTTTGTGTGGTTGTGGACTCGCTACTGGTGTCTTCTCAGATAAATTGACGCATGCAAGGGCGTGGGGAGCGAATTTTTCCCGTGAAAATTGTCATCGTAAATGAAAGAAATTTAAAGGGAAAATAAATATTGGATTTGTGCAGCAAGCCCCATCCATCGTAATGATTGCGCGCTGCCTTCCGTTTTTGGCCACTGGCTTGGTGTGATAAATTACAGTTGAGCCGTTTATGTGCCGTCAAAGAATTATTTAAAATCAAGTGTAAGTGCGGAACGTCTGTTGTAATTTTTCGTCTATTAAAGACCAAACTGAATAACGAAGATGCTAGTGAAGGACATGTGTAAGTGCAAGACGCAACGTCAGACGCGTCTAAAAAGTGTCTGCCCCTTTTAGCGGGTCCCAGTGACATTCGAGGGAAATTGGACCCGTTTCGGAAATAGCTTTGACGCTGCCACTCGGTGATAGGAAGAACTATTGAATATTTCGTGGCAAAGTTGTAAAATTGGATGACACATCGTGTTTTAACAATTGTTGAGTGTTAAATAAAAGTTTAAGGCGACAGCTGGGAAATCGGAAATAGTGCGAGGCTCCTCAATCAGCTACCGAGCACCTTTCCCCAGATATATGTGAAGGAAACTCGTGACAGTTTGCAATTGGCTCAATGAATTGTCCAGTTTCTCTTCTTGCTGTAAGAATTTATTGCATCCCGGAGGGAAACGAGATTTTATATGACTTTTTTTATATTCACCGTTAAAAAGGAAGCTAACTAGGTCATGTATGAATTCACATGGGCAATATTTGAGTCATCGCATCTTTCAACTTAATTTCTACAAGTCGATCGCGTCAACACCCTGGAAATCAGCAAAGCAAGAGTAATCTATTGTCAATCTTAAAAATCAAATAAACACGTTAAAAGAATAAAGAAAATCGACTAACACGAAAACACGACCTAAATCGTGAGCCATTGATACCACCAGTGGGTACCCGGCGAGGATGCGGAAGGTGAGTATCCTTTTGGTTTGTTTGTTGCATGTACATTTTTTTTATATATATTTTTGCACATCAAATTTTCGTATATTTCTTTCAGGTTTCGTTGGGTATGCATTTTTATATAGATTCCCATAAAATATAATCCAACGAAACAACGGAAATATAACCCTTCGAATATTGGTTATCATGTATTTGTTCGGAACACAAATGAATTGAAAACATTAAATAAAGTAAACCAATCCATCATGTTAAATGGAGTAAACTATATATCTTTTCAAGTTTTTTTGATCAATTATTCCTAATTTTTATGATAATTGCACATATTTTAAGTTTTGAGGTGAACTGAAATAGCTATAAGACAAGAATAAAAAAGGAAAGGAATAAAAATGAATAGGTAAAGACAAGAGTTACATTCGGTCTTTCCTTTCCTCCAACCTGACCGGTTATGAGACCCACAACGATGGCAGGCCCCTCCACTAAAATAAGCTAGCCATCGAGCGAACTCTCCCCTTTTATTGCATTGTAGGGGTAGAGTGGCTATTCCGCTCATGTGCCCTTATATGGTATAGTGCAATGTGATTCCATCACATAATACTATAACATTAATTGGCCACATTTATATTTTTCATTTGAAGGAAAAATTCATGTAAATTATGCTTGTATGAGTTTTTCACTCAAATGGGAAATATATGCCCACGTCTACATTTGGATGTTGATCCAGTTGGAAGCGTGCGAGGGGCACTGCTTCCACTTGGAAGCCCCACTCGTATCTGTGGGCCATAAATATCGGCGGTAAAGACAAAGTCAGCTCCTAAGTCCATCTGTTTTCTCTCGGCCCAGTTTGTTATTGCCTATTACAGGTTCAACCCTTAGTAAATTACCTCAGCCTCAACACCTGCCAATTAGCATTCGACCCTTTTCATTCGTGAATTTCAATTTTTTTTTGTAGTAGGCCCTTGTGCTAGAGAAAAGACCCCGCCCCACGACACCGCAATGCTAACCTGCCAGCGCATTCACACGTCCCTACACAAGGCCAAATCTCGGCGGATACTACCATCCTCTTTCACCGAGGCAGCAGACCTTCGCTGTAGTCCTTTACGGACATTTAACTACCCATTTTCACTACAAAAGGTAGAATGTACGAACAGTTTGTGCTTTCATATGCAAGTATTGGATAAATAATGTAAGTTTTCAGTTTATATGATCAAACAGTTTGTTTGGAAACCTGGCATGTTTGCCAAACCTTCTGGCAGGCGCCCTCTGTAATAACCTCCGATACTCCGGAGCAATACCCGGAAGAGATCTGTCATCTTTACATGAGTTTCGAACAATTTGACAAGTGTCAGATGATTGATCTTTGTCTGGGAACTGTCATGTGACATCAGTTGTGACGTTTGTTTATCAGAGTAGTTCGAGACTTACAAAACAAGTAAAACGATTTCGCGTATGGAAATTTAGTGACCAAAGCATATTAAATGCCAATTTGTGCTTTCAATTTCAACTAAATTCAATGTTGTTCTCAGGAAACTTGAAGTGTTCAGTTCGTCAGTGCTTAATGGAGACGGGAGTTTGTCTTGTGAAGATTTCCCGTGTACAATTTTTCCCCAACAAATATTTTGATATTTTGTGATTTTCGTTTGAACTATCATCTGATGTCAAAAGTTTGTTGCGGCAGCGAGTTAAAAACTTGAAAAACTCGGCCAAAAAGGTATAATTCATTTATGGTGCCGTATGCAACTGCACGTTTCTAACCGCAATTCTTGCTTCAAGTTGTTTGGAGAGCGAAAATCACAGGGTGCATGTGCAAGTACAAGATCCAGATTGTCCATCGCCATGATGGAAAAGTGATTCCAGAATAAAAAACCTAAAGCTACCAAAAATCCCTTACAATTTCCGCCGCTTCTCATCTAACCATTGACACCAAGGTAATTTAATTAACTAATATGGACACTCCACTCGAAAAAAAGTATAATTCTTTATTGCAAATAATTTTTTTGTCTTTGTTGCATGAAAAATCAGGTGAAGCGGCACTGCATCTACGAGCCGCAAAGAGGCAAAGAAAATTTGTCGAAAATCCCAACGCCAATTGGGTACGCCGAAAAGCTTCTCACGCCACTGAACAGCTTCTGGTTGACACTCCTTTCTAACAATTTAAAAACTGTTTAAAGTGATTAATGTATAAATTACCAAAACTGCAGTATGAAAAATGTCAGATGGGGAATTCCTCATGATCGCTTCCGCCAAAACAGCCATCGAAACGTCAACTCAATATTTTCTCTGAGCTAATAGCTGCAGGAGTAGCTGCTGTTTACACAGCTTATATAAAAAAACCTAATACTACAGTATCCTCAAAAAAGCCTGCTGCACCTAAATTAGGACTCCTTGGAGGCCAGTTTATGTCATTCCTTTGTGAAATCAGTTTCTGAGAAAATATATCTCTTATCACAAGTAGCTCTCATTTGAAATACGACCGGCGGCTTTATCCTACAAAAACCAAATGCTACGATCATAACCTTACGATTTATACAACTTTGGAGCAAGAAAATTAGTGAGGATAGCCATCTAAACCTCTGAATTTGCAGTTACTTCTCAGCCCTTATTGTTTTTAAACAAAAACCATCCGATTAAACACCATTTAACGATTCTTGTCAATACAGTAACGTTATGAAGGTAGAGTAGCTTCTCGTGTTTAAGATAAGGATTTTCTGCAGCACAATTTCAACAATTCATTAATGTGAAAATGAGCTTCATCTCTGAAAAAAATGTTATTGAAATCAGTGAAGGTGTCAAGCATTTTAATTGCATAATTTATGCTTGATTCAATATCCACTGGATTCAATTCCTACACTAATTGAATTTCATATAGATACAATGTGATATCCAGAAATAAAGTTTACTGCAATATGGGCCTAGACACATGTAGAGCACAAGCACGTTTATCAGTACACATTCTTGGACTCGCATGCAAAGATTCCCAAAGGTTTCTTAGGTTTCGGGTTGATCCCATTTTTTTGAATCTCTTTGCTCACTACTAAACTAAATTTGCACTCGGACACTTACTGATATACTGTAATTCGAATTTAATACGAAAAGGTATCAAATATTCACATAAGATCCAAGTTCTCGTAGTAGCTGTGGACGCAGAAAGCACGCTGTTCTCCCATGTAGTGATTTATAGTGTTACATGTTCAAATAATTCTGCGAGCTACTGTCCCATTTGTTTTCACAACAATTAAGAACATCAACAAAATGAATTTACTCGAAACCACGAGAACCCAGCAAGCATCAACATCTGAAAGTGAGTCACTGCTCCATTCATTCACGCTAATTCGCCAATGTACGAGAACTGGGTTGAATGACTACAGACCCTATATAAAGGCGAACTGAATGAATGGGAAAATCATTCATTCGACCGCGATAAGAACTGCGATAGTAAGGTTGTGAAGCGAATGGAAAAGCGATATTATTCGAGTAATAGAAAAGTGATTTTCGTGATTGTGTAGTAATTTTGGAAGACAATTGCGATAGAAATTTATGGACAAGTGAAAGTTAGATTCTAGTTAAAATTGTGAAATAGTAAATAAGTGATTGTGCATTTGTAATTTAATTGAATAAACTCTTTTAATTTAACTTAAAAGACATTGCGTTTTCACTTTCCCGGAACATTAAAATTATTGGCCGAAAACCATAACACGCAACAATGGTGTCGAGAAGTGAGAAACAAAATTTTGGAAGTTTAAACATTAAAAAAAAGGGAAATGCACAATAGTGAAATCTAACGTGGAAACTGGTGGAAAAATAGCTGAAACAATAAAAATGCCAGGAAACGTACATCTTAATATTAACCAATTGAGCATATCGGAGCTCAAAGAGGAGTTGGAACAGCGAAATCTGGCCATGCACGGTACGAAGGCCATACTGATTGCACGCTTGCGTGACGCGATTGAGTCGGAAGGTGAAAATCTGGATTTGGGTGAGCCCTCAGATGCAGAAAATGGTGCAGAAGATGGTGAAGCAGAAACACCAAAACCAAGGGAACCAGAAAATGCGCTGATGCAAATGTTAATGCTGATGCAGCAAGAGCAGCGACAACAGTCATCCAATTTAACTACGAAGCTAGATGAACAATCAGTGAAGCTAGACCAAGAAGCGATCGAAATCAAGGAAGTGCAAAAACAGTCAACCGAAATAAAAGTGGAGCTCGGTAGCCTGAACAATCAAATTAAATGCGTCGAGGAAAAGGTTTACCGGGTCGAGGAGAAGGCCAGCCAGGTTAGGGAGAAAATCAACTATGAGATCAGCCAGGTAAAAGAGAGAATGAACCATGAGATGGAAAAAGTGAAAAAAGAATTGGAAGCAGCGAAGGCAGTAGTAACCACCTCACCAGCCCCGCTTAGAACCGCAGCGCAAAGCACATCCAGGAATGTGCAAGCACCAATATTCGATGTGCAAACGGTCTGGAGCATTTACAAGACCCAGTTTGAAGCTGCCCCAAGGGCAAATCACTGGAATGAGCAGGAACAAGCAACTGCACTGAGTCTTGCTCCAAGAGGCCCAGCTGCCGAGCTTTCGCAGGCGATCCCCGTTGATTTACACACAAACCCGGCTGCTGTATTGAATGCGCTCGACATGCGTTATGGAGGCGACCATCTGAAGCAGATTTATCGGGCACAGCTACGGAATCGGATGCAGAAGTCTTGCGAAACCTTACAGCAACTAGCCCAAGACATTGAGCGACTGGCACTTTTGGCTTTCCCAGCCTACAACCCAGAACATCGAGATGACGCAGCAACAGAAGCATTCATCAGCGCCTTAAAGGCTCAGGAATTGCAACAAGCCGTGCGATTAGCTCAAAAGCAAACGGTTAAGGATACATTGGTTTATAGTCTGAACTATGAGGCAGCGAAAAATGCGACTCGTAGCACAGCCTGGCTCCATGAGGTAATGGCGAACGAGTGCAGGTGTGAGCGCGTGGAAAATGAGCGAGAGCGGCAGGTTAAATGGTGCGCCTCGATGCTTGGATTGTGGTGAGAAGGGGCACTTGCACAGAGACTGCAAGAAGCGAAGAAAACGGAGGTATTGTCCAGGATGGTGGAGATCCAGACCGAGTCAGGAGCCCAGAATGGAAGCCCATCAAACTGGAAGGGCCAACTTCGTCGAGCGGACGTTGGCTAGAAGGACCGACATCTCCAGCACCTCCATCGCCGTCTCAAGGCAACATCTTGGAGAAGCAGACATATGCCTTCTAGGTAAAGTTGATGAAGAACATTGCACCATAACAAACGACACTGGTGCAACCCGAACGACTATCCCACCAGGCCTAGTGAGGCCCCAACTTCTTCATCAGAGCGGAGTTCATAGAAATGCTGACGCCCTATCCCGCCATCCATGTCCAGCTAACTGCAAGCATTGCCGACGGATTGAAGAAAAGGAACCGCCCGTTGATCTGCGATTGATAACGGCCGAATTGGATGAAGGTTGGTCATAGGAGGAGATTCGAAATGCCCAGTTAGCTGATGAAGACATCGGACCATTGCTCGTATGGAAGGAGACGACTGGGCGACCCGAGTGGAAGGACGTTTCAATGCACGGCGCAACCCTGAAAAGCTTTTGGGCACAATGGAACTCCCTTCAGGTGGAGGGTGGCGTACACAAGCGAAAATGGAAAACGGCGGATGGCAGCTCCTATAGGATGCAAACTACACTACCCAAAAGCCGAATCCACGATGTGATTAAGGAAATGCGTGAAGGATTCTCGGGAGGCCACCTTGGTGTTAACAAGGCCTTAGCGAAGTTGCGGGAAAAATTCTACTGGCTCCACACTCGAGAAGACGTAGAGGACTGGTGTCGTAGATGCACAATTTGCGCTTCCGTCAAAGGTCCAAAGCGACGACTGAGAGGAAAAATGCAAACCTATAACGTGGGCGTGCCATTTGAAAGGATTGCTGTTGACATCGCAGGACCTTTTCCTGAATCTGAATGGAGAAACCGATACACGCTGGTTGTAGCCGATTATTTCAGCAAGTGGCCCGAGGTCTACCCCATTCCCAACCAGGAAGCAACTACTGTAGCCGAACAGCTAGTGTTAAATTGGGTCAGTAGGTACGGCGTACCTTGCGTACTACATTCGGATCAAGGCCGAAACTTTGAGTCACTAGTTTTGGCAAAATGTGCGAGCTGCTCGGAGTACGGAAAACGAGGACAACACTGCTGCATCCCCAATCCGATGGAATGGTCGAACGATTCAACGGCACGCTCAATAAACCTCTGGCCAAAATGGTTGACGAGAACCAAAGGGACTGGGACCGACACATTCCACTATTTTTGATGGCGTACAGAGCTGCCGAACATGCATCGACGGGCCAAGCCCCAGCCAAAGTCAGTTTTGGAAAGACTATTCGTCTGCCAGCAGAAAAAAAGTTCGGAACACCCCCTGAGAAACCCCAAACGATCTCGGAGTACGCAAGTGAGCTAAGACAACGGTTGAACCGGATACATCGGACAGTGCGAAAACACCTCGAATAGGCTACTGGCCGCATGAAGACCAGGTATGATCTAAAGGCAAATTTTACTGGCTTCCAGCAAGATGACTTGATGTGGCTATGTAACCCGCAACGGCGAAACGGTAGGTCTTCAAAGTTGCAACATAATTGGGAAGGACCATACCGAGCTACAAAGCGAATCAATGAGATCGTATACCGAATACAGGAATATCATAAGCCAAGAGCCATAATGAAAATCGCGTATCGGGACCGTCTTGCCCCATATTACACCCAGGGGGAATTGACTACAAATGGCGACACATCTTTTCGGGGCGAAAAGAACTGAGGTAGGGGCAGTGTTACATGTTCAAATAATTCTGCGAGCTACTGTCGCAATTGTTTTCACAACAATTAAGAACATCAACAAAGTGAATTTACTCGAAACTACGAGAACCCAGCAAGCATCAACATCTGAAAGTGAGTCACTGCTCCATTCATACACGCTAATTCGCCAATGTACGAGAACTGGGTTGAATGTCTGCAGACCCTATATAAAGGCGAACTGAATGAATGGGAAAATCATTCATTCGACCGCGATAAGAACTGCGATAGTAAGGTTGTGAAGCGAATGGAAAAGCGATATTATTCGAGTAATAGAAAAATGATTTTCGTGATTGTGTAGTTATTTTGGAAGACAATTGCGATAGAAATTTATGGACAAGTGAAAGTTAGATTCTAGTTAAAATTGTGAAACAGTTAATAAGTGATTTTGCATTTGTAATTTAATTGAATAAACTCTTTTAATTTAACTTAAAAGACATTGCGTTTTCACTTTCCCGGAACATTAAAATTATTAGCCGCGAACCATAACACGCGACAATATACTAGTATTGCACAGGTATCGACTCCACGCTCCTCCCTTCAGAAACCAATTTGGTTTCAAAAGTCAAATTCTTTCCGGGCAACCCTGTGTTTAAAACATTTGATCTGAGTGATACCACTGGTTTTTCAGCGTCTACAGTACTGTTACAAACCAGTATACCCTATGTATACTGGTAAGAACTGGGAGCTCAGCTTGATGTGTATCCCATATACAGCATCAAGGCTCCCGGGGAATTAACTCGCTGTAACAGCACTTACCTGCTACTCCGTTCATCTAAACTAAATCAACGAAAAGACGAGAGTTACATGTTTATAGAATTTAGTTTTATTTTATGTTAATATTTTAAATTAATTACTTATACACTTCTTTAATTATCTTTACTGTTGACTTTGCGGCGAATACACTACTCGAACAATTCCCTTACTGCTGTTATCACTACTTGCCGTTTCTCGCTCGATCAATTTCTTTTAAACGATTCGTGCGGCCTCAATTTGGCCTAAATTCGCTGAGTAGTTGGAACGTGCGCTCTCGTTCCACGAAAGCTTCTTCCTCCGCGCTCTGTCTCACTTGCTCGCATGGTGATACTTTGCGGCGAATTGGAGAAATCAGGTGAGGAAAAGCTTTTGTTTAGCTTTTCTGTTCTCTACACAGTGTCACTCCGCTGGAAGCACACCCCGAAGCTTCTCATGTACATGGTCGTTGTCGTCGCTAATGTTATGGCTTATGTAGAGCGAATTATGAAGTATTTTTGCTTGCCGTTGGTCGACAAGTACATGCTTTGATGACAATGGGCGTATGCGCTTGACCGTATACACTTGGCGTAGTGCGAATGCTTGTCGATATTTCTATAAGCACACCCCGAAGCTTCTCATGTACATAGTCGTCGTCGCTAATGTTATGAATTATGAAGACTTTTCGCTTGCCGTTGGTCGACAAGTACATGTTTTGATGACAATGGGCGTATGCGCTTGACCGTATACACTTGGCGTAGTGCGAATGCTTGTACGATTAACGACGTTTCTATGTAGCATAACAGTACATCAAGTTTGGACAGTTAAGTTGTTACATCCACTTCGTTGCATGGCCAGTAGATTTAGATATACTGAAGACTTCCAGCAAACAGCGATGTGACCCACCTTTGCTGAAGATCAAGGTATCTGTAAGCGTTAATGACCCCGGTCATTTTAAAATACTTTTTCTGCACCCATAGCCCAAGTATGTTGTCAAACATGATTTTTAATTTTTTTTGCCCATGGGCTTTGAGTTTACTTTAATTTATATTTGTTGAAACCTTTCAGGTAAGGAAAGACATTTATTACAAGGTGAGTCATCATTATTGCCATGGCACTGCAGCCCGTATCCTAAAAATTGTTGTTGCCCATTTTCTAAGTCTCAAAAAAATTACACAGTTTAGCAATAAATATCCCTCAAAAGATTGTCAAGCATCAAATGTGGGAGGCAGCAAATATATTGATATTTTTTAAAATAACATACTAATGATTCTGAAAATATCCAATAACACCTTTCTTTTTTTTTAAGGAGATCCATTCCCTACCACTCTCTTCATCACTCTTTCTTCATCGTACAACGCTCGTGCAATCTGCATTCACATTTTACTGCTTCATGACGTGTGCCACCCAGACAATATGTAATACATCGGTATAACGGGAGCACAAAATAATGTGAATTAATCCAATTTCACATAATGCGGCGGGTCCAAAAAATAATATTACACGACTCATTAAAAAAAATCTTCAAGCATCTCTCCGATATGGTCAAAAATGCCTTAAAATACTGAGCTGGAAAAAATCTTCAATTCCACACTGCAATCAGTGTTCACTAAATGATTCCTATGTCTTTTCTTAAATACCAAAAATGACATTGCCATCTTAAGCACTTCCGAAAGATTGCTGTATATACGCTGAGCTTAATTTGTAGCATCGTTCCTTAGACGATCTTTTCTGGTAAAACGTATTACGAATAGATTTGCATTCCTCGCATTGTATGGGTTAGATTTTTACTTCTTCTTAGAAGCACTACAGCCCCTTTCAGACCTTCGCTATCTTCAACAAGTACCTCCAACTGTCTCAGTGCGTTTACCGCGCGCTCCAATTTTGAAATCCGAACAGCGATGAACTGTGTTCATCGACCGAGTCAGACGAGCATTTCCTTGGCTTCCGCACTGGTCTCCACCCTTCAGTTTCCCAATGAATACCTTCTTGGGTATTCATTGTTTGTCCGTACGACTCACGTGCCGAGCTCATTGCAGCTTTCGCAGTCTTACAATCGTTGAGACCTCCGGCTCATCAAAAATTTCATACAACTCATGGTTGTATCGAATTTGCCATTGGTCTTCGCCAAGCTTCACTCCTATTATTCGCTTCAGGACCCTTCGCTTAAAGATATTCAATATTTTTGCGGGTGATTAGGTCAGGGTCCATGTCTCACACTCATAGCATAGCACAGGTCTTATCATAGATGTTTATACTTGGAGCTTTGTTTTCCCGTGTATGCAGGTGGTCTTTATGATTGTCTAAAACTAAATAAAAAAATGTATTTGCAAGCAGTATTCTTGGCGTATTTCGTCTCTTTCATTACTTGTTCTCGTTATTTTTGCACCTAAATACACAAATTTACTCAAATTGGCTAGTAAAAATGTTTATTTTTATCTCATTGATTTGTTGCTCTACTATTTTTGCTTCGCTATCAAGTTTCAAGAAAAGTTCTTTGGCAGCTGTCAGTGACCATAACAAAACATTAATGTTATCCGCAAAGGCCACCACTTGGCTTGACTTGTATAATAGCGTACCTCTTGTATCGACAAGTAAAATGCTGGTAAAATATTCCAGATTGAATAGCAATGTACCCAGCCCATCTTTCTGCTTTAGTCCGATATTTGTGTCAAAGGCATCAGTGAGTTGGTTATTGATGCAGGCTTGGGACATTATCGACATCATTGTCATTAATAAAAAATTCACTAAGTAGACAACTAATCTTTAACTACTGATACTTCTGACAGATGATCACGATGATCAGATGGATACTCGTACATAGAAATTGTCACTCACTAAATATTTTTGAGAGGTTTTCAATGACTCGCTTGCAATGTACCGACATGTGATTCTACACTGTGACAACTTTGAGCGAAACTGTATCACGTACGTTAGTCTTTGCATTGTTTGTACTTATGCTGATGTTTTATTTATTCGATTCGTATTTGCCAGCATTGGTATGTTTAGTACTTGAGTCAGCAATCACCCAACAAAATGAGTAAAGACAAAATGACTACAGACGTCGTTTCTACTCTCGTGCAGTCCTGAACTAGAATCGTGATAATTAGTATTTGTTGCACATAAGCATCTTGTCCTACAGTGTTTTAATTAGTATGTTTGGCTACGCTCAGGAGCAGCAACCCAAGCGTTGCCACTAAAGGACAAATATCTTCCAGCTTTCCTCGTTGTATAGTACACTACGAAACATACACCCACGTAGCAATATAAAACACTTGGAAACGTACAATGTCGGGAGTGTACCGTTACGTTTGATTTTACACCTAGATATGATAGCTTTGCGGGAGAATACAGCCGTTGCGCCAAAACCAATTCATTGGTATTTGTGTACGATAAAGTGTTTACGTTTATTGCAGAAAGTGACTAATCGGCGTGAAAATCTGTTCACATATAATTTGTGGAATCCGCAAATACACGGAAGTGTTGAGAATGTCTTCGGGCATTAAATTAATTTGCGGTAGGTATACATGCAAATGTTTGAATATCTAACAATTTAATCATTTGCCAAGTACGTGTGTAGATTTTAATGAGTATTAATGAATTCGTTCGGAAGTATGAATTTACATATCTTCGACACTAGAAAGTTTTGAGCATAATCGTATTTTGAAATTTGGATATTAATTGAGTATCAGTTCCATCCGTGCTTGGAAGTTTTATAATAGTAACCTATAAATTGATTTCTCAACGCTGCATAGATGAACTGCTGTCGATGATACTTAGAAAAAATTAAAATAATTATTCTACTCTGGGGCGAAGATAAATTGGAGCCTTATAAAAAACTTAAAAAAGCATGTCTTTGAAATATCCAAAAAGGATGACTTATATTTTATGGAATTGGAGTTTTCTAAAAGTTTCTCATTTTATATTTTTTTGGGCAACATTAACCTACAACCACCTGGCTTGAGATGAATCTCAAAAGTGCACGATGTTCTAAAAGAATAAAATATGCACGCGATTTGCCAAAATCAGCAAAGGTGTTAAGAATGGGCTTCTTGAACAAGATGAGCTCCTAGACCACATAGGACATAACCGGAGGAGCAGGTTGAACCCCAAAGGAGACCCAAAGATCACAGAAGAGCAGAAGCCTAAACAAGTGCTGAGGGCTAAGGCTTAAGGACGTAGATAGCTACACCATCAAATATCAATAAAAGAATATTGCCCAGCCCAATCGAATGAGATCGAGACAAAAGAAGAAAGAAAGAGGCATTTGATGGACGTGGAATGCCGGAGCCGGGGTATCAGACAGTGCTAACAAAAAGAACAAAATAAGTTTCAAGAAAGTCCTGCAAAAAGCGCCGCAAAATAGAGTTTGCACGGACGACTAACAAATAAAAAGACCTGATTCGAAACAAGCAAGAAAAAAGCCCCGACTAAGACCCGGTAGGAGGCAATGCTCGTAAAACCTCAAGATGACTGATCCTACACAGAAGTGCTGCGAGGTAGCAGGGGAAATGTAAGGCCTCTAGACACCAAGACTGCCAATAAAGCTGTACAACCAACGCGGTTGGGCCAAATACTGCTCGAGTTTGTAGCAGAAGCCGACAATAAAAAAGTATTCTGCGACGCAGTAAAGTAAGTTCTTGGTAAAAGCGTAACCGAGCCCCGCTCGAGCCAATGGCAAAAATCGAAATGAGAGACATTGACTGTGTCATGGAACTAACCGAGGTAGAAAGGGCCATACAAAAGGAGTTCCCTAACGTGGTACCAGAAATTCATAGGAGACAACGAACGGCCATTATTGACTGAAGAGGATGCCAAACAATTTCTGAATAGCGGTAAAGTAAGAATAGGGTGAGTTATCTGCAGGATATGACGACACATAGCGCTTGTTTAATATTTCAAATGCATTTGCTATGGACACACTGCACAAGTATGCAAAGAACCCGACTGGATTTCCCTTTGTTACAAATGCGGTGAAATAGGGCAGAAAAGAAAAGAGTGTACAAAGGAAGCACACTGTGTTCTTTGCAAGGAACACGTCTTGTGATCAGGGGAATATCAGGTTTTCCAGGGAGCCTCAAGCCAGAACATCGATGACCTCGATATTGCAGATAATTCTACACTGCAATCCAACCATTCGAACCCTGCTTGAGCAATTTCCGAGGGATATCAAAGCCATTTTTTGCTGCTGAGTGACCAACACCACGATGAAAGTTCTGCGTCATGATATCCTGATGAAACTGGTAGTACCACGATCTATGCTTGGAACAGTGATTTCCTGGCGGAGAGTTGTAGATGGGGGGATGATTTTATGTAGGTTCGGTACTCAGGGACCGCCTTCTTTATTGTACACCTAATGCCGAACAAATCGATATCATAATAATGCTTTCGAAGGCACTGTCTCGAGCACAGATGGTAACTTGCACATTTGGGGAGATTTCAACGCTAAATTAATTGGATGGGGTATGCCTAAAACAGATACGCGGGGAAAATAAATCCAAGAAATGGCGGCCAGGATAGCGTTCGTCGTACTAAACACCGGTGAAACGGTGGTTCTCCAACATATTGGCTGCGAAGGAACCATACTGGATGTGATATGAGCCTCAGAGTCCTTCTTACGGAGGATATAAAATTAGAAATTACTACTCAACCAGTGACCATCAGTGTATTTTGCTTGAGATCAGTGATGTTGTCCATGCTCTGCACTTTAAGTAATTGGGTGGAACCTCGGAAGCATGGACGTCGAGAGGTTCACCGAGGTGCTCATGGTAGGTGCTTCGCTGCACAGTGACTCGCAGAGGACAGAAGAATTGGCACCCTTAGATGTTATGAGCTCAGCCGTCAGCATCATCACGATTGCTTGAAATGCTTCTATGCCCCGTCAAAGACCCCGACACGGCAAGCTCCAGTCTACTAGTGGTCGATTAAAATCACTGAAAGGTAAAAGAAGTGTCACAAGCTTTGTCTTGAGGATCAACGAGCATGGAACCTTGATGAGGCATGCAATCCGGTAGCAGCATATAAGTTGGCCAGGAAATGCCTTCGCAAATTGTTTGACACCAATAAGCCTCGCTGCTGCCAAAATCAACTGGGAAGTGTGAACAAGCATCCATGGAGCCTTGGCTACAAGTTATGTACGCAGAGGCTTGGTGCCCTACGGAAAACTTGCATTCATGATGCAGAAAAAATGTACGAGTTAGTGCGGGCAACATTCCCACTTATCTCGTCCGTGTTAATGTTGTCCATGATGAAAAAGCAATTGAGTGTCCAATCTTCTTATAGCCGGAACTGTGAGGGCAGTCATTTCACTGAAAGTGAGGAAGGCTCCAGGTCTAAATGGTGTTCCAGCTGAGTTGTTGCAGCTTCTCTACCACCATTGTCCTGACATAATGCTCAACACATTCAACGCTTGCCAACGGGACGGGGTTTTTAAGGTACGATGGAACGTGGCGAGGCTTGTCCTAATCAGCTAGGAGAAGGGAAATCCGGGATCACCGTCTGCATACTGCCCGTTACGCATGCTATACACTGCTGGGAAAGTGCTAGAGAAACTCATCAAGCGAAGACTCACTTATGCACTTCATGCAGCTAGGCCCTATCTCCTTGCCAGTACGGCTTTAGGGCAGGACGCTCCAATATTGATGTGATTGCAGAGGCGGTGAGTGCAGTCCAAAAGGCAGAGGTATATTGCCACACCAAATGACGGATCGTCCTGCTGGTGACACTCAAAATTCGTAATGCCTTCAACTCCACCAGATGGGTGGATATTCTAGATACGCTGAAATACCCTCTTCAAGTTCCAAGATATTTAATATGGTTCTGAAGGACTACCTGAAGCACCGAAGCCTGCTCTATAACATGACCTAGGGCTGACGAAGGATGGAATATACATCGACCGTTGCCCAGCGATCCATCCTTGGTCCAGACCTGTAGAACGTATCTTACGACGAGCTATTAAAATTGAAGATGCCAGATGAGTCACGCTTGATTGGCAATATGAATGATGTTGCGGCTCTGGTCACGGGACGCACCGTTGAGCAAGCGTAAGTTTTGCTAGATATGCTAATGCGCCAAGTGAGAGACTGGATCACTGCTTGTGGGCTCAATTTAGCGCTGGAGAAAACCAAAGTGGTCATCTTGTCAAAAATGAGAATCCCTAGAGTAAGGATGATCAGTATTGGAGACATACCAATCAAATTGAAGCCAGTAGCTTAGTACCCCGGGCTACTGCTCAACTCAAAGATGAGTTTCTCTGAGCAAATCAGGTCAATGGCTGAGAAGGCTGCTTTGAAAGCATTGGATCTAAGTCAACTAAGAGCCAACATAGAGGAACCCAACCTATCAAGAAATGAGTGCTCTAGGGTCAGTGCTACTGTGCGGAGCAAAAATATAAGACAATGCTCTAAGGAAGCAGGTATATCTTGGCAAAGTCACTCAGGTGCACTGACGATTGCATCATCATATCCGATAGTCTCTGATGTAGCGGTGGGAGTTATTACAGGCGTGATACCTGTTGCTCTCCTTGATAGGGAGGGCCGCACTATTCATTTGCATCAAAACGAGGACGTCAGGGAGATGGTTTTCGACGAGAAAAGACAGCGCTCACTCAACGATTGGCAGCAGTCTTGGGTGAATTGTGCGAAGAAAAGGTGAACTGCACACCTCATTCTGAATGTTAGACGGTGGCTAAATCGAAATCATGATGAAACTGACTTCTGTGTGCCCCAGTTTTTGAGCAAACATGAGTGTTTTCAGTCTTGCCTATACAAGATTGATAAGTAACGATCTCTCAATTTTCGGTTTTTCCCAAGAGGGAAAGCCAATGCCTGGCACACATTTTTTGCGTACACAAATTGGAACAGGCTATGACGAAACCTCTACATAGAGACAGAATAGCTCACTCTGCATAGTATAGCCACTGTATGCTCAAATTAGTTGGCAAATGGAACCATGTGGCACATTATATTCGGGCAGTCCTTAAAAGATAAAAGGGACTCACAACAATTAGGCAGATTGGAGTTCAGGAATTGCTTGTCTTGCGATTCTTCCTCTACTCTCCCCAGCTGCTAGAAAAGGGATCTCCCAGCTTGAAGATGCCTCCCGGCGTAACAAAACAAAACCTGCCCCGAAATAATGTGTCAAACTGGCTGGGTTTCCGGGTTGACAGAGGAGGTGTTTAGTGGTGTTGCAGCCCTGAACAAAAGTTACCAGCTTCATGTTGGTTACACTTTGACAGCTGGAAACAGGAAGCCAACTTCTTTCTCTCCCTCTCACACACTCTCTCTCTCTCTCTCTTGTAAACGATGTGACATATATTATATTAAGTCATTGATTAATAATATACATTAGTTCAGTTCGTAAACAACAATTGTGTTTAACTTTTCAACCACAGCATATTTAGCGATGAAGATTACGGAGAAATCAAGTAATTTGAAAATTAAAGCAACAAAATGGACGAGTGCACGAAACAAATGTTGGGCTCTACCACGAAAATGCTCAGATTCCATGACGTCCTAATAAGATCATTGGCAAGCAACATAAGCTTGGAGAGATAAGTAGCTAATAAGCACAATGACGATATTCAGCAAATATGTAGCTTCTCACATCAGATTGTGGAGTTTCACTTCGACCAGGAAGTCGGAAAATACTTTCACACATGGCACAAAAGATTCGAAGATTTGTCAAGATGGGCGGCGAAAATTTAGATGAAGAAACTAAAACAAGGCTCTTACTACGGAAATTGTATACTTCAAATCATGACAAGTATGTAAACTTTATATTGCCTTAGAAAACTCATTTTGAGGAAACGGTTGCTAAGTTGAAAGACATGCTTAGACTGAAGAAATCGCTATAGCAACAAAAAAGGGTCGGAGGATTTGCTTGCAAACTCAGGCCGTATCAATATGAGTAGACATTGTGAAAATGTTGATCTAAATAATTTGACCAGAGTGTTATCCGAAATCGACGCAGATCTATCAATGACACTGGAAAAACTAGTCGCAGAAGCTCATCGAATAATGAACCTTAAAAAAGACATGAAGATGATTGAGAATCATGCCACAGATTATCACCAAGGGGCTTCAACTGTCAACGTCAGTTTTTCTGGTACGAAAACATGGGAATATTTTCATAAGGAGTGCAATAATACAGAAACAAAGCACAGAAAGCACTTCAGCAGTCACAATCAACACCTTAGCAAGCCGAAGCTGAATCGCCACACGGATAAACACCAATCAGCACCCCGAAAACCATGCTGGCAGTGCAGTGGTATGCATTTTGTAGCCATCTGCGCATACAAATAGCATTGGTGTAGGGCCAGCAACAAGGTGGAGCACAAGGAAGGGTACAGCAACTGCAGTAGCAACAAGCGTCATGATAGCAGAAATTTGCTGGACTCAAAAGATACTTTTTCAGAAAGCGCCGAGATAGTACTAAAGACGGGGTCCTTAACGTTTGAAGAGTAATAAAACGGATATTTTTGTGTAATTAAAATCTTTATTAATTTTAAATTACTCCTATATATTTCATCTTTGGAAATAAGGAACTTAAGGAAACTTCCACTCATAGAAAAATTATGTCAACCATGTCCATCTTACCCTTTATGATGGATAAGACGGGGTACCCTATGGGGTAAAATGGGGTATGGGGGACACATTCTATTTTTGTGTGCAAAACTCGCAAACAAATATATCCATACCAGCACAGCTACAGTGAGCCCAAGTCCCGCAGAGAAAACAAGCGGCCAATCTTTCATTTGAATCTAAGTATTTTCAATGACAGTAAAAAGAAGGGATATTATTTTCATCATTGTCACTTTCTGATCGAAAATTGAACTCATTTTTTTAGGGTTTTGTAAAATAATTTCGCGACCAGTCTGTCCGTCTGTCCGTCCGTCCGTCCGTCCGTGTGTCACAGCAGTTTTTCTCGGAAACTACTTAAGCTAGAAACATCAAATTTTGTATGTGGGTGTAAAGTGGTGATCTCTTCAAAGTTCAACTACAAAAAAATTTTATAAGGTATTTAAGGGGGGTCTCCCCATATAGGTGAGTGACCCCCCGAAAAAAAAATTTCATTGAAGGTAGCCGATATGGGTATCAAATGAAAGGTCTTGATGAGAACTTTTCAAAACAGGTCTTAGTTTGGCAAAATTTGCTTCGGGGGGCGCACAGGGAGGGGAAATACACGAAAAGTTTGTGTCCCCCCCCCCCCTCGCGATTGGACACCTGTGATCCGAAAAATCTGAAAAAAATCAGGGATATAGGCCTTGGTGCGTACAACAACAACAAATACGTGAGAAGCCGCAATTCGCTCATTTTTGTTAGTAATAGTATGATTTATCGATTTTATGTTTTCTTGAATAAAATCTTAACGCTACCCTTAAATTCAATGAAATTCAGTACGTAGATGTCTATTTATAAGGTTGATCTATCCTGAAAGTTTCATAAAGATTGAATCATATTTAGCGAATTTAGAGCGGTTTGAATTTTCCTGTATTACTATGGAACAATATGCGCTGCATGTATTACTATGGCAACATATGGCTATGGAACAACATGCGCTTTTTACCGACTCAGACACTACAGTTTTGCTAGGATTTGCATGAAAATTTCAGCAATGATAGGTGTCATGTATATCTTTGAGAATCGGTTCAGCTAGTAGTATCAGTAATCGTAAAACAAGATAGTGGCTGTTTTAAATGCGAAGATTGAATAATTTGGAGTTATTTTTTCCCAACTTCAACGTTTAAGGTGCATGCTTTGAACACTTGATTCAATTCAATGAATGACTGAAGATGAGTACCTACAATTAATGCTCATAAGTGAAATAAGTCAAGGAGGTGGGAGAGAGCTCCTAGCAAAAGGGTTTTGTAACCATTCTAGGATTCGAAAAAATTGGCCATGAATCGATGATTTCAGCACAGGAGAGTGGCCCCTGAAAAAAAAATTCATCAAACGTAGTCGGTATGAGTATGAAATGAAAGTTTTCATGGGAGCTTTTCAAAACAGTTGCTAAACTGTCAGTTTTTGCTTTCGTGGGGGCACAGGGGGGAAATACATGAAAAAAGTGTTTCCTCCGTCGCGGATGGACATCTGAAATAATTATCAAGGGAGATATTTATGAGTATAACAATACCAAAAACCTCAAAAGTGGAAATTCATTGAACTTTGTTAAAAATAGTATGATCTTCGCATTTCATATTTTCTCCAATAAAATCGTCTTTGACATGTTTCTTGATTTGATTCGATCTGGTGACTGCATTTTGTAAATTGAATACAAAACCCTTCTGACATGAGCGTAGGTCTGTTTACCCAACTTGTTTTGGTTTCCTTTTTGTTACTTTCTTAGGTAATTTGGTTTTCTTATTCTTTTTTTGCTCTTTTGCGTGGCTTATTTTCTTCTTGTTATCCTATGACAGCTTCTTTTTTTTCATTGTTTCTTCTAATTCATTTTTAAATGGGGAAGACGTTATGATAGCCGGTTTTCCTCGTTTCCCTCGCACGCCCAAAATTTTGCGAGTTGCAGGATAAGGCATCACTTGCTGAGGGCTAACAATAGAAAACACTGATTGCTCTGGTGAAGTAGTTGGCCTGTGGTCTATTTCTATATTTTTCATCAAAGTCGAGCATTCGGGCTCAGGATTCATAAAATTAACAAGCACTGAGCTAGTTGTTGTGATAGAGGGTGTCAAAGGGACAACAGGCACGTGAGATGGCTTTGCTTCAGTATTAGATGGTACTATAGCAACAGGCATGGTATCTATCAGCGGTTTATCAATAGTTTCTTTATCAAAATCTCCAGCTGCTAAAATTGAATTTATTGTTTCAGCCGTTACCATCTCAGGAGCAACGATTGGTCTATTTAGCGCAGTAGCATGGTTGTTCGTTTTCGTTGTTTCAGACAATCCTTCATTGGTGAATAACCTGTCTGTTTGTGGGATATCAGCCGTCAATGATGGAACAAAGTCACTGTCGGAAAAAATGGTTGGAC
This sequence comes from Odontomyia ornata, assembly GCA_963969285.1. Lineage (NCBI taxonomy): Eukaryota > Metazoa > Arthropoda > Insecta > Diptera > Stratiomyidae > Odontomyia > Odontomyia ornata. Next base: position 93,508,335 of record OZ017739.1, read on the forward strand.
TGTATGGCCAAGTGCCACATTTCTTGAAGCCATTCACTGCCGTTGCCATTGTAGAAGCCTGAACAAAGTCTTTACTAATAATTTCTACTACTTGTTGGATAGTAACAATCATCCCTGGGTTGCTGCGAAGCCAAGCTGTGATTTATTGGTCTTGGTATGTGCTCAAGGGCCTCATGCATGCTACATCTAGAACTTGAAGTCGATGATTTGTATGAGAGGGGAAACATAAAATAATAACTCCATTGGTACGAGCTTCATTAATGAGGTCCAAGTTTTGTGTGTGGGTGCTGTGGCCATCTAACAACAACAGTACAGGTTAGTCAACCGTTGCCCACTCAATTCAATAAACTTCTAAAACCAGCCAAGGAATAATTCAGCTGTCATCCATAGCCAAGGAATATTCCAGCTGTCATCCAGCCAGAATCGCTGCAAATACTCCAAGCAACAGGAGCAGTCCTTTTCGTGGGAACACCAGCATTAGAGGCATGTATTGACCACTCGCACGAAAACATAGTTCTACAGTTATTGTCGTACCTCTCTCCGCAGAAGTTATAGGTTACACTTGTTTTCTACCTTTTCGGGTAATTATTTTTGACTTGGTTTTTGGTACCACTAAAACTCCTGTTTCATCACAATTATTAATAAAATAATCACAATTATAAATTCTTCCTGACGAAAACTTATGCTCATCATAAACTTTGCCAAAGAAGTTGAAAAACTGTTTAACAGCTTGTTTATTAAACACAGCGGCACGTGCAGCTAAAGTCCTTTCTGGTTTTCGTATCAACAATTTTGGATGCCTGCTTAAAAACCGCTGCACCCAATCTTTGCCAGCTTATTTTCTTTCTGAGTTGAAGAAATTTGGCTCCCCACTTTTTACTACCAGAATGTACGCCAAATCCCTCAAATATTTTGTTGTGAGCCCGAAAAGGCGACTCTTCATATCCATTATATAGTTACAAAGCTCTTTTTCTTCATCATCAGTAAATATTCGCTTTTTTTAGGCCTAAAGTAACTTTAATCGAAGTTGCAGTAGTAAAAGGATCTTCTAGGGCTGCACAAACTACTTTAACGTTTCGTTCAAGTATCGTTTGTGGCACAAAATATGTTTTCGCCGCCAATTTGTACCCCATTTTCCCTTCAATTACAATATCTACAGCATTTTGCATACTCTGTTCACTCCAGTTTCCTCTCTCCGACTTTCTTTTATATTTTCTCACCATTCTGAAACAAGATTAAAAACAAAGAACTTATGAAGAAGCATAAACTTTCATGAAGAATAATTGGATTTATTTGAATAAAATAACATGCCTTTAACGACCAATTCAGAATATGAACACAAATATGTTCTTACCTGCTGGTGTTATCATTGATAAAGAATAATAACATTCAGTTAATTCTAGAAAACTAATATTTAGGTACAAAACACAATCGATGTATAACGCGGAAATCACAGCTAACTTGACAAAAAACGAGTTTTTGGTGCCAAAGCGAAAACTCACAATCAACACGCATCGTGGGTTATACAATTTTTTTCGATCGCCACCGAGTGTCAAAGCAGCGCCAGGTGCATTCCAGCAGACTATGAGCACTGTGGAGGCAGGCTTGGAAAGAGTAGCAGCGTACATGAATAATTTACTTATCTGTGGCAGAACAGAAGCAGAACATCAGTATCGACTATACCAAACACTTCAGTGTATACAAGACTTTGGATTCACCATTCAAATCAGTAAATGCAACTTTTTCACGAAGTAAATCAAGTATCTGGGATGAATAATCGACTAATATGTGATACGTCCAGATAGCTAAAGTGGAAGCAATCACAGCTATGCCTCTACCCTGTTATATTCAAACATTACAGTCATACCTGCAAGCAGTCAACTTTTATGGGAAGTTCATTAAAGGTATGCATAAGCTTAAGCGACTGTTGAACAACCCACTTAAAAAGGACGCCAATTGGAACTGGACAGATGAAAGCCATAAATCATTTCAAGATTTTAAACAAAATCCGACCTTATGATCACTCATTTTTATCCAAATTTGCAGATAGTGGAAGCTGCAGATGCTTGTCAAACAGGTATTGGTGCTTGTATATATCACCGATATAAAGATGATTCGGTAAAGCAATAAGTCGTGCATGCCGACCACTTACAAAAGCCGAGATAGGGTATGGACGGATCCAGAAAGAGGGTTTAGGATTAGTTTCTGCAATAACACATTTCATTGTAAGGTATATGGCCGCAAATTTACAATACATTGCAAATGGGCCGTAAACTTTTGCTATCGACTTTTGGCTCAAAAAAGGGAATCCCTGTGTACACTGTGAATAGGCTTCAAAGGTGGGTATGTACCTTTCTACTATATAATTTTAATATTGAATACGTTCGAACACACAATTTTGGATGCGCTGATATCCTTTCATGACTAATCACAACCTAAGTGAGAGCTGATAAGGACTATGTTATAGCTTCACTCACTCTGGTCGAAACGGTCAAGCATTTACCGATCACATTTCCAATGATAAAAAATGCTACACAGAAATGTGAAGTACTCCAAAGGGTAATCCAGTATGTCAATTCTCAATGGTCAAACATAAAAATTATCTCCGACCCTGACATCAAAACATTTTTCAAAAGATCACACTAATTATCAATTATTAATAATTGTCTGATGCTTAGGCATAGCATATTTATTCTGAATGTGTACCAGCAAAAAGCACTCCAAAAATTGCACAAGGCACATTAGGGCATTAAACAGATGAAGTCTGTATACTGGCCAGAAATGGACGAGCTCATTACAAGTATGTTAGGAGAATGTATTAAATGCTCCAGCGCTGAAAAATTGCCTACAAAAGTACCATTGGAATCATGGCTTGTTTCAGATGGTCCATGGCAGCGTGTTCATATTGTTTGCGCTGGCCTACTCAATGCTAAATACTTTCTGATCGCCATTGATGCGTTCTCAAAATGGCCGGACATATGCATTTCATCAACCTTAACCCCAAAAAAGTAAGCATTATCGAAGAAATTATGGCTCGCCTTGGAGTACAGCACGTCCAAATGCAGTTCACCCTCCAAAACTTTCAACGAATATGCCTGTAAAATGGTATCTAGCAATTCATTGTACCCCGTGCCTCCCACAGTCAAATTGTCAAGCAGAAAGATTCATCACCACACTCAAAAGGTCATTAAAAAAAAATTCAAGGATAGGAAGAGACAATGGAAGAATCATTACAAATATCCTATCGACATATCGCATTACACTACGCCGTAGGCGGTCCCAAGCCCGTTGGAGGAAGGAAGAGGAAGCCCCTTGCTTCCCAACTTATAGCTTCTATGATTCCTCTCCCCAAACCCACCAATTAAATGGTAGTAAATGCTCTCGGGGTTGTAGATTGGCTTTATTGGCTCCCCAATAATGGGACACTATATGCCGGGAAATGCCAATAACTGTAAATACATCTACAGTTCTGCTACTATATCCTACTTACACCTCCTTTGTGGGAACGTAAAAGGGTGAAGGCGAATCTTCCGCGCCTTATAACTGAATCGACGTAATAGCCATGCCACCAGAAAGGAAGTTGGGCGACGGGCTGACTTCCCGTCCCTAAAAAAACCTTAAAATGTTTTAAAACCTGCAGATGTCCTCGGAATGGATTCACCTCACGGCAACGACCTCACAAGCGAAAACAGGACACTGGCAATGGATTCTGGTATGTCAGATCACTCAATTACCCTGGCGCTGTTAGGGACCTTCCACAACAGGCCAGTCAATACCAATTAAAGACACTGGCAGTCCAGGAAGTGAATTGGACTGGAAACGACATTCAAAACATGAGATCGCACACAATATTCAAAAGTCGGAAGCCTAGGACAAAACGAGAATTCGGAGTGGCTTTCATTGATGATAGGGAGTTTAAACTACACGTTCTTGATTTCAAGGCAAGAACCGAAAGGCTGTGAAGGATCCGTGTAAAATTGGAATTTTTCAAAATTTAGCTGATCAATGTTCACGCTCCGACCGAAAAAAAGGACGAAGAAAAGAAGAAAACGTTCACAATCACCTGGAAAGACTAGTCAACCCATTGCCTACAAACGACACAACAATAATTCTGGATGATTTCAACATTAAGGTCGGCAATTAGTTATGTCATCGAGGACCGACTGGAGGATAAAGCCTCCACGATGAAACAAATGACAACGACCAGTGCCTGATTGACTTTGCATGTAGCAGAAATCTAGTCATACGTTTGATTTGCTTCCCACATCGACGCACCCATAGAATGATCTGAGTACCACCGGATGGCAACATTCAAAACCAGATCGATCATGCTCTGATCCAACAACGTTGAGCCTCGAGCATACTTGACGTCCGTACACACAGAGGAGCCAATTGTAACTCAGAGCATTACTTGATCAAATTAACCTATCGATGTCATCTGTCAAAGGCAGATTTGGCGAACACCAGCCCACTACAAAAATCATCAAACGGCTCCAGATGGCGTCAGTGGTCAAAAATTTCACGGAGACCCTCGACAACAAGCTGGCTTCCATCTTATCAAACGCATCGTTAGAAATGAGCTTTGGGCGGAAGTAAAAGTGGCTATTAGGACCGTGGTAAGACGATCGAACATCAAGCCCGGCGCAAGAGGAATGATTGGTTCGATGATGAGTGCCAGAACGCATTAGATAAAAAGAATCAGGCGTACCAGGAATAGGTGGGTAGGAAAACCAGGACGAAGAGAAAACACTATGAAAATTTCAGAAGAGTAGCGAATAAGATAATTAGGAGTGAGAAAACAAGATACTATGATGACTAATTGAGAAGTATAGATGTAAGTTAAGCGAGCAACAACACGAGACAAGCATACAAAGTAGTGAAAAGCCTGAAACGTGGTTATACGCTCACTGGGCATCGATGAGATTCCAGTGGAGCTCATCAAATATAGAGGCAGCAGTGTTCATGAAGCTATTCACAAATTCATCAAGCACATTTGGCAACAAGAACACATACCAAAAGAGTAGAACCAATCAATTATATTCCATATCCACAAAAAAGGAGACAAGCTATAGCGCGAAAATTATGGAGGTATATCACTGATTTGTACGGCGTACAAAATATTTTCTAAAATCTTAGAAAACAAAATCGGATCATACGCCAACAGTATTATTGGGGAGTATCAAGGTGGTTTTAGAGTAGGTAGATTGACGATAGACTAATTGTTCACAGTCAAGCAGATACTTGAAAATGCTGGGAGTTCAATATAGACGTACGCCCAATTTTTGTTGACTTTAAGCAAGCATGTGACAGTATTGATCCTAACGTACTGTTCCAAATAATGCTTTACTTTGGCATCCCAGCCAAACAGGTCCGTCTTTTCAAAATTACAATTATAGCAACAACCTCCCAAGTCTGTATCAATAACCAACTCAACGATCCCTTTGACAAAAATAAAAAATGGCCCCATTGCTATTCAATTTGGCTCTGCAATAAGTCATAAGGAAGCTACCTGTCGATACGCGAGGTACATTACTATATAAGTCGAGCCCAGTAGTAGCCTATGCGGATGACATAAATATTTTGGCACGATCATTAACAACTGCCAAAGACTCTTCCTGAAACTCAACAGCAAAGCAAAACTAGCAGGGCTACAAATTAACAAAAATAAAACAAAGCACATGACGCAGACGAGATAAAAATACCTCAAGTACACAAAATATCACACTTGGCGAATACAGTATCGTAAATGTGAGCGAACTTGTTTATTTAATCCCGAAAATAACAAGAAGGGGTAAAGAAAGAGATGAAATACGCCAAGAAATACTGCTCACAAATATAATATTTTATTCATTTTTGACGATCTTGAAGACCAGATGCATCCACAGGAGAACAAAGTTCGAAGTATATAAATCTTTGATAAGACCTGTGTTATGTTATGCGTGTGAAACAGGGACTCTAACCCAAGCCTCTGCAAATATATTCAACGGTTTTGAGCGAAGGATCCTGGGGCAAATAATCGCAGCGAAGCTAGACAGGGACCAATAGCGAACTCGATGCAACCATGAGCTGTATGAAATTTTTGACAAACTGGAGGTGTCAACAATTGTAAGACTATGAAAGTTGCAATGGGCTGGCCACATGAATCGTATGGACGAACAACGGATACCCGAGAGGGCTTCGTTGCGATAACTGAAGGCCGGAGACCAGTGGGGAAACTGAGGAAACGCTGGTCTGTCTCGGCCAACGAAGACAGTTCATCGCTGCTCGGATTTCAAAATTGGAGGACGCGGTCAATATATCGAGACAATTGGAGGCACTATTTGCAGGAAGCGAAGGCCCGAGAGAGGCTGTAGTGCTAAGAAGAAGAAAAAGATATCGCATCACACCCAACCCGAATGCACCATCTGGATTTTCTCTGGCTGAGGTAATGTTTTTGCGGAAAATGAGAACATCACTGGATAGTCAATCCGTTGATCCGCGGAAAAATGCGATAAGTGAACAGGTCATCGACACACTCAAAAGGTCATTAAAAAAAAATTCAAGGATAGGAAGAGACAATGGAAGAATCATTACAAATATCCTATCGACATATCGCATTACACTACGCCGTAGGCGGTCCCAAGCCCGTTGGAGGAAGGAAGAGGAAGCCCCTTGCTTCCCAACTTATAGCTTCTATGATTCCTCTCCCCAAACCCACCAATTAAATGGTAGTAAATGCTCTCGGGGTTGTAGATTGGCTTTATTGGCTCCCCAATAATGGGACACTATATGCCGGGAAATGCCAATAACTGTAAATACATCTACAGTTCTGCTACTATATCCTACTTACACCTCCTTTGTGGGAACGTAAAAGGGTGAAGGCGAATCTTCCGCGCCTTATAACTGAATCGACGTAATAGCCATGCCACCAGAAAGGAAGTTGGGTGACGGGCTGACTTCCCGTCCCTAAAAAAACCTTAAAATGTTTTAAAACCTGCAGATGTCCTCGGAATGGATTCACCTCACGGCAACGACCTCACAAGCGAAAACAGGACACTGGCAATGGATTCTGGTATGTCAGATCACTCAATTACCCTGGCGCTGTTAGGGACCTTCCACAACAGGCCAGTCAATACCAATTAAAGACACTGGCAGTCCAGGAAGTGAATTGGACTGGAAACGACATTCAAAACATGAGATCGCACACAATATTCAAAAGTCGGAAGCCTAGGACAAAACGAGAATTCGGAGTGGCTTTCATTGATGATAGGGAGTTCAAACTACACGTTCTTGATTTCAAGGCAAGAACCGAAAGGCTGTGAAGGATCCGTGTAAAATTGGAATTTTTCAAAATTTAGCTGATCAATGTTCACGCTCCGACCGAAAAAAAGGACGAAGAAAAGAAGAAAACGTTCACAATCACCTGGAAAGACTAGTCAACCCATTGCCTACAAACGACACAACAATAATTCTGGATGATTTCAACATTAAGGTCGGCAATTAGTTATGTCATCAAGGACCGACTGGAGGATAAAGCCTCCACGATGAAACAAATGACAACGACCAGTGCCTGATTGACTTTGCATGTAGCAGAAATCTAGTCATACGTTTGATTTGCTTCCCACATCGACGCACCCATAGAATGATCTGAGTACCACCGGATGGCAACATTCAAAACCAGATCGATCATGCTCTGATCCAACAACGTTGAGCCTCGAGCATACTTGACGTCCGTACACACAGAGGAGCCAATTGTAACTCAGAGCATTACTTGATCAAATTAACCTATCGATGTCATCTGTCAAAGGCAGATTTGGCGAACACCAGCCCACTACAAAAATCATCAAACGGCTCCAGATGGCGTCAGTGGTCAAAAATTTCACGGAGACCCTCGACAACAAGCTGGCTTCCATCTTATCAAACGCATCGTTAGAAATGAGCTTTGGGCGGAAGTAAAAGTGGCTATTAGGACCGTGGTAAGACGATCGAACATCAAACCCGGCGCAAGAGGAATGATTGGTTCGATGATGAGTGCCAGAACGCGTTAGATAAAAAGAATCAGGCGTACCAGGAATAGGTGGGTAGGAAAACCAGGACGAAGAGAAAACACTATGAAAATTTCAGAAGAGTAGCGAATAAGATAATTAGGAGTGAGAAAACAAGATACTATGATGACTAATTGAGAAGTATAGATGTAAGTTAAGCGAGCAACAACACGAGACAAGCATACAAAGTAGTGAAAAGCCTGAAACGTGGTTATACGCTCACTGGGCATCGATGAGATTCCAGTGGAGCTCATCAAATATAGAGGCAGCAGTGTTCATGAAGCTATTCACAAATTCATCAAGCACATTTGGCAACAAGAACACATACCAAAAGAGTAGAACCAATCAATTATATTCCATATCCACAAAAAAGGAGACAAGCTATAGCGCGAAAATTATGGAGGTATATCACTGATTTGTACGGCGTACAAAATATTTTCTAAAATCTTAGAAAACAAAATCGGATCATACGCCAACAGTATTATTGGGGAGTATCAAGGTGGTTTTAGAGTAGGTAGATTGACGATAGACTAATTGTTCACAGTCAAGCAGATACTTGAAAATGCTGGGAGTTCAATATAGACGTACGCCCAATTTTTGTTGACTTTAAGCAAGCATGTGACAGTATTGATCCTAACGTACTGTTCCAAATAATGCTTTACTTTGGCATCCCAGCCAAACAGGTCCGTCTTTTCAAAATTACAATTATAGCAACAACCTCCCAAGTCTGTATCAATAACCAACTCAACGATCCCTTTGACAAAAATAAACAAGTTGGGTAGACAGACCTATGCTCATGTCAGAAGGGTTTTGTACTCAACTTACAAAATGCAGTAACCAGCAACGAATAAAATCAAGAAACATGTCAAAGACGATTTAATTAGAGAAAATGTGAAATTCGAGGATCATACTATTATTAACAAAGTTGAAAGAATTTTGACTTCTGAGGTATTTGTTATAGTTATACCCATAAATATCTCCTTTGATATTTTTTTCAGATTTTTTAGATCACTGGTGTCCATTCGCGAGGGAGGAAACACATTTTTCATGTATTTCCCCCCCCCCCCCTGTGCTCCCACTGAAGCAAAAACTATCAGTTTAAAAACTGTTTTGAAAAGATCTCATAGAGAACTTTCAGTTGATACTCATATCGGCTACCTTTCAGGGGCCACTCCTCTGTACTGTAATCATCGATTCATGGCCTATTTTTTCGAATCCTAAAATGGTTACAAAGCCCTTTTGCTAGGAGCTCTCTCCTGCCTCTTCGACTTGTTTCAATTGTATGTACTCATCTTTATGATACCTATCACTGCTGAAATTTTCATGCAAATTCTAGCAAAGCTGTAGTGTCTAAGTCGGTAAAAAGCGCATATGGCTCCATAGCCATATGTTTCCATAGTAATACAGGGCATATTGCTCCATAGTAATACACGAAAATTCAAATCCCTATAACTTCGGTAAATACCATTCGATCTTTATGAAACTTTCAGAAAAGATCAATCTTATAAATAGTCATCTGTTTTCTAAATTTTATTGAGTTTAAGGGTACCGTTTAGATTTTATTCAAGAAAACACAAAATCGATAAATCATACTATTACTAACAAAGTTGAGTGAATTTCGACTTCTCATGTATTTGTTGTTGTTGTACTCATTAAGGCCTACATTCATGATTTTTTTCAGATTTTTCGGATGGAAGGTTTCCAATCGCGAGGGGGGGTACGCGAAAAGTTCGTACATTTCCCCTTCCCCTGCCCCCCTCGGTACTTATAAGTCCATTTTAAGACTTTTTTTGAAAAGATCTCATTGAGACCTTTCCAATGACACCCTACTCGACTACCAATGGTGAAAATTTTTTTTTGAGGGGTCACCCCCTTATATGGGGAGACCCCCCTTAAACGCCTTTGAAAAATTTTTCCACCCTTGAACTTTCAAGAGGTCACCACCTCTGACCTTTCTACAAAGTTTAATGGCTGTAGCCCTTATAGTTTTTGAGAAAAAGTGCTGTGACATACAGACGGACGGACGGACGGACGGACGGACGGACGGACGGACAGACGGACAGACGGACACAGGTCGTGATTGCAATAGGGTTTTGTATTTTAGTACAAAACCCTAAAAATGGCCCCATTGCTATTCAATTTGGCTCTGCAATAAGTCATAAGGAAGCTACCTGTCGATACGCGAGGTACATTACTATATAAGTCGAGCCCAGTAGTAGCCTATGCGGATGACATAAATATTTTGGCACGATCATTAACAACTGCCAAAGACTCTTCCTGAAACTCAACAGCAAAGCAAAACTAGCAGGGCTACAAATTAACAAAAATAAAACAAAGCACATGAGGCAGACGAGATAAAAATACCTCAAGTACACAAAATATCACACTTGGCGAATACAGTATCGTAAATGTGAGCGAACTTGTTTATTTAATCCCGAAAATAACAAGAAGGGGTAAAGAAAGAGATGAAATACGCCAAGAAATACTGCTCACAAATATAATATTTTATTCATTTTTGACGATCTTGAAGACCAGATGCATCCACAGGAGAACAAAGTTCAAAGTATATAAATCTTTGATAAGACCTGTGTTATGTTATGCGTGTGAAACAGGGACTCTAACCCAAGCCTCTGCAAATATATTCAACGGTTTTGAGCGAAGGATCCTGGGGCAAATAATCGCAGCGAAGCTAGACAGGGACCAATAGCGAACTCGATGCAACCATGAGCTGTATGAAATTTTTGACAAACTGGAGGTGTCAACAATTGTAAGACTATGAAAGCTGCAATGGGCTGGCCACATGAATCGTATGGACGAACAACGGATACCCGAGAGGGCTTCGTTGCGATAACTGAAGGCCGGAGACCAGTGGGGAAACTGAGGAAACGCTGGTCTGTCTCGGCCAACGAAGACAGTTCATCGCTGCTCGGATTTCAAAATTGGAGGACGCGGTCAATATATCGAGACAATTGGAGGCACTATTTGCAGGAAGCGAAGGCCCGAGAGAGGCTGTAGTGCTAAGAAGAAGAAAAAGATATCGCATCACACCTAACCCGAATGCACCATCTGGATTTTCTCTGGCTGAGGTAATGTTTTTGCGGAAAATGAGAACATCACTGGATAGTCAATCCGTTGATCCGCGGAAAAATGCGATAAGTGAACAGGTTATCAAAAAGCACGGAACCAAACGAAGACATTATGAAGTCGGAGATACTTCAAAACTAGTCATTTTGAATGGGTTTCTCACAGGGTTCACTCCTGAATTGGACGTGTCATGTACAAGGTTATTATAAATAATAGAACTGAAACCATGTGATCACATGCGAATCAACTGTTACCGCAATCACGTCTTTCACCAGTACAGAATGCAATACCACTTTATGTTTTGCTAGATGATTTCGAAATACAGCGACCACCATCATTATCTCACCAACAAGCTCAATTACCATCATCTCAACAGCTAGATTAGTCACTATTATTATCATATCTGGGAATGGAACAATATTAAGCAGCACAACGTCCTACTTGAACTAGAAGCGCCCCTCGATACCTGGACTCATTTTTTCTTTACTAGGGAAAGATGTTGCAGCCCTGAACAAAAGTTACCAACTTCATGTTAGTTATACTTTGACACTCTGGAACAGGAAGCCAATTTCTCTCTCTTGCAAATGGTGTGGCCAACGAGGTAAAATGATTCCACAAGCTCCTAATCATTATATTAAGTCATTGATTAGTACAATCAGTAAACAACAATTGTGCTTAACTTTGCAACCTCAACAAGAGGGTAGTCAAGTCGCTTGCGCTCATGGGAGTCCCATAATCTGTGCGTAAATGACATTCATCACCGAACCACAAAAAAAGGCTCAAGTTTGGACTATTGTGCGATTTCTTATTATTATTATTGTATTAAATTTATCAAGTAAAAATTAAAATTAACGTGAAAATAATGAGCTGCCACAGAAAACGAAAACCACGAATAATTTAGTAATTGCTACTTAGCCAAGTCCTAGACTGCTCCATCTCAGCTCAATCAGCCTCAACATCCCTAGCAAATGAGTATCTACATTAAATCCGTTAGTCCCGCGAACTCAAATTTGGAGGATATTCTACCTTCTTATTGAGGGCTGCATATCTATATGGTATATAAATATTTTGACCATTGTCAAATTGCATACCGGAGTTTTTTTGCATATGTTCGCTTGGATGTCGCTGGGTGTGGATGTTTCACCAGTTGTCAGCATTTTGATTCTTGTATCTTATTTTGTTTTACCATGGGACAATCTTGCTTTTTTCGCAACACTTACCAATCTAATCTAGGAGGAGTGGCAACACTCTCTCAGTGATTAGCAATAGTCCTGGTATAATGACGTAAAGTGGAGGTGGACAGCGTGTTAATCCTTATTCAAAGACAGTGGCTCAATCGAAAGCATGATGACACTGTCTTTTACTTGACCTATCAGCCTAATATTGGTAAGTCCTCGTATTTGACACCTGACAAACATTTTTTTTTAAATGGTTATAACTTCCGTAAATTCATGTTATACGAGTAACTCACTCATGTGGTGAACTTTAAGATATTTGTAGGGATTGAACATTTAACAATACCCATAAAGTAGAACTCATCAGAAATCTCTGCAGCTTTCAAAGCATTAATGCAACAGATCACTTATAGTACTTGCTTGAATCCTTTTAAAGTTTTGCACTTTTCGTGTAATTACCCAGCAGCTTGGGTATCGTGCTCATCCGCCATAAATAACAACTGCAGGTAGTCTAGTTCCTGTGCGCGGTTTGTAAGAGCTATTAAAAAAGTTATAAACCCTTTCGACCTGCAACTGGAATTTCCATAAATTAGACCTTAGCCCTTGATATAGTTAGAAGGGATGGGGCCCGGCTGGTAAAATCCAGCTTAATACATTGAAAATTAGTCGGTGAAGGAGTGAAACTAGAATAAAGTTCTAAGCACTCGTTTCTAGTCAAGTTTAGTTTAATGCCTGGCTTTAACTACCTTTATCCATCTCTACATTTCAATTAACAATTCATGACCGATCCTTTGAGCCTTTATGTTGTAGCGTACGGAATGAATGTTTTGGGATTAAGCTATAATGCATTCATTCACACAGACAAGCATTTGAATAGAGTTAAAAGCCACTACCCAACGGAAGGCTTAGTGCTGGAGCTTCTTTATTTTCTCAATGGCATACATAATGCCTTGTGTGTAGGAGACGAGGACTGTAGGTCCTAGTCAGTGTAGTTGTGTGTTCCAGCAATTGTATTTGTATTCACTCGTAGGATAACTCCATTGAACGCTTCATACCGTTCATAGCTTTCCTTTTGCATCAGGCACGTGATTTAGCAATAAATTTCAAAGTCGGGGGCAAACCGAAACCGTAGGAGATGCATTTTAAATCAAACATTATAATTTGGCTGAAAAGCCTTCGAAATCGTAAAGACTTGCACATTATGCAGGAGCGTGCACGAAGTGGATAAAACTGTCCGTCCATGCTCGCCACAGGAGAAAGCAGCTTAAAGTAGGGTAAGCTGTTAAAATGTTTGCACAGGTCCATACAATGTGTGCTATTGACGTGTAAATTTAAGGAAATATTTATGCACTTGCTATTATTAGAGATAGATTGGGACCAGAGTGCAACTAATGAGAATATGTCGATTTAATGTATCAATAGAATGCATCAAGGAAAAAGTTTTAATGCATCAAGGAAAAAGTTTTAATTTATAATTGATTCTCAAATTGTGAATAGTTTTCATTCACTTCTCTCTCATCTGCAAATTTGAGAACTACAGCTGACAGTCAATTTCCTCTGAGTCTTCTCGCTAGTTTTCGGTTATCCTACTTGGCCGGTAAGGCTCTTCCACCCCAATTGGAGGTATACGATCTCAATGTGACATTTTAAATTGAATCAAGTAATTTAAATTTTATCGGAAACTGTCCTTCTGTTCATCTGTCCGTGTGCCATATCAAATTTTGTATGTCTGTAGGTGTAAAGGGGTATAAGGTGTTTCACCCGTGAGAAGGCCCGCTATAAGGAGTTACATGGATAGGCACGCGTGAGCAAAATGCTCACAACATTTCAAATGCATTTCCAAAATTAATGGTGCAACTAATTTCAATAAAAAATATATTTCAATAAATCACAAAAATAAAAAATCTTCTATTCTTTGGTATTAAATTTTTGTACATTTTCGGAAAAAAATCAATAATGAAAAACAACAGCATGTATGCGAAAAATTCATTCCTCCATTGGAACTTGACAAATGTGTCTTACATAATATGCATCGCACATAAATTTCACATGCTCGGTACATAGTAATTTATTACACGAAAAACAGGCTTTTTTTGAGCGTCTATTTTTTCTTTTGGATCATAATGCACAGAAACCACTGGTTCCAGGCGCAGGTTCAACATGAGGAACTGATACAAATCTGTTCATGATAAACTTGAGGTCAGATAATATGCTTTATGTACAAACCCGTCGTAAAATATGTGGCTTCGCCAGCTCTAGAGCCACATTTTTTACGAACACACGTCTCTCGATCAAAGTTTGTATATTTTCTTTGTAAATTATTTGCCAGTTAATACTAGTAATATTTAAAATAGAAGAAAAAAACAACCGCATTTGCCATCTACAAGTAATTCTTACGACAAAATAGTTCTCGTTCTTTTGAACTACAACATCTACTCCACCTTTATTAGAATTGTAAAATGTTACGATTCCTGGCTTGGCTTTATCACCTGTCTCGAGATCTATTTTATAGTCATGGTGTAGTGAAGACAGCATGAGGACAAATAGAATTAGGAATTGTTCTGTCCTAAGTTCATAAAAAATGTGGAGGAATTTCTATTTCATTTTTCCTTAGAGTTTCCACCGCCGTTGTTCTAAAGGCATATTGTAATTTGTCAAAGAGTGGTATGGATGCGAAATAGTTGTCCATTCTAATATTTCTTCCCGTACTCAATATGGGAGTTGCTATTCGCTTGACGACGTCAGCGACCGTATTGCTCATTGGTCACATAACAGGTCTTGGCATCTACAAAGCTATAGACTTTTAAGCCATATTTTGCTGGCGTATTCGCGATATAAAGTCTAAACTTCCAGCGTCCTTGAAATGATTCTAACATTTCATCGATACTGCAGTACTCCCCAGGCGTATAGTTATCATTGCAATATGTCATAAAATTTTCCTGACAGGGGCAAGGTTATTGATTTGCTTTTGTTCTGCCCGGGTACGAACATCATCAAACTGCAGCGCTCCTACTAAGAACATAAAACGTTTTATAGATATTGTTGCTCTGAAAAAATCACTTGCTGTCCCATCATCAAGCCACATTTCTTTAACATTCGAAAGGGATACTTTTTCAATCCAGCCATGCAGAAGGTGTGGCAATTATGTAATGAGACTGATTCCATGAAAACCGTTTATTTGAAAATTATTCTACAACTCTGCCATTCCCTTCAAGATAGTCCCCTTGGATAGCTATACAACGATTCCAGCGCGTTTCCCATGCTTCTTAACATTTCTGGAACGCTTCGACTGGGATGTTCGCGCATACCTTTGTCACGGCCTGTCTGGATGTCCGCAACCGACTCAAAATGGGTTCCTTTGATCACCGATTTTGTTCTAGGGAACAAAAAGTCACAGGGTGATATATCGGGCGACTAAGGCGGCTAATGCATCACGGCGATCCCTTTAGAGGCCAATTACTGCAACACACTGACGGCTCCTCAGAAAAGTTCTTAAGAACCATCTTTGCGCACAACTTTTTCATCCCGAATTCGTCGGCTAAAATTTTTCTGACTGTTTAACGGCTCATACCTAATTTCGAGGCCAAAATTTGAACTGTAAAACGCCAATCTTAACGGATTAAGTACGCAAACACTGTGCATTTGCATCAGTCCATACCTCGACTGGTCATCTGCTCCGCCCCTCGTCTTCCACGCTTTCACGCCCCTCATTAAACTTTTATGCCATCAAAACGCCTGAGCACGACTAAGAGCACTTTCATCATGCAATTTTAACGTACGTTTTTGAATCTGTTTCATTCAATCTGGAGCAAAATTTTATCGCAACGCGTTGTTCTTGATTTTGTTTCTCCATTTTCGTGACGATCACCACCAACACACGTCCACTCAACACGACACAGCAGGTGAACTAAACAAGCTAGAGCAATGGTAAATATATCAATAAAGAAGAAGAAGGAAATTTCAAGGTCGCAGGTTTACTACAAGCGCAGCAATAAAATAGGTCTCATTACTTAATTATCACACCTCGTATAACACTCTAACTAGTGCTTTTTTCTCTACTGAATCAGTTTTATTCAACCTCGTTCTCGTGCAAAATTGTTCTGTAATTTTGTGATGTATTTATTTGTATACGCAACTATTATTTCATCATCCAAAAACAATGGGCAAATGGATCACTTTATTGCAACTCCTGGTCCGTACGTTGGGTAATGGCTTATTCATGAGCCATTTTGTAGATTTATCTTTGTCCGTGTAGTACCTACCTCTTTGTACTTGCAACTCATTATATGTTGCTTCATCTGAAGATTGCTCGGTATTTGTTTCATGGGGGCTATTGATGTCGGAGCATTTGCTTTCAGGCTCATATGCGCGACCTTGGTCTATATCATCACGATCTTCATCAGAATCAGGCTCTTCAAGCTAAGCTAAAATTTGGAGATTCTACCGGCTTTCCATCTTCTACCTATTTGTATATACATACATTCATTTTATACGGTTATTGCGAATATATTGATCACTTTTTGAATGTTTCAATGGAAACAAACAAGAATAAATAATGAAACAAAATTTCTCATCACGAAAAAAATACTTACGTAGATAGGCGCGCGATGACCAAAATGCCGCACTTGTAGACATGACTCGAACAAATACTTCACTTCGCGATCACAGCGGCACTAAATGGTGTGTGAGGTAGATCAGATGAAAGGACACAAATTTATAGGAAGGTACTAACAAGCTTGCGACGATAAGAAATCCCTAACATTGAAAATAAAAAAAGTTTTGCGTGAGCAAAATGCTTATAGCGCGCCTTCTCACAAGTTAAGGGTAGTCTCCCTATATAGGGAGGTTGCCCCTGAAAAAACATTTAAGCAAAGGTAGCCGATATGCATATCAAATGAAAGGCCTTAGGAAATATTCAAAACAGGTATTAAACTGACATTTTTACTTCGAGGGGCGCAACAGGGAGGGAAAGTACACTAAAAATTTGTGTCCCCCACATTTGCAATTGGACACTAGTGAACCGAAAAATCTGAAAAAATGATAGCGGCAGGTGCTTATGAGTATAAAACCAACAAATACCAATTCACTCAACTTGGTCGATAATAGTATGACCTTCGAATTTCAAATTTTCCCCAACAAAATCGTATGAATACCCTTAAATTCAACGAAATTTGATATTTAAGTAGTCTTGCAAAATGTCCTAGCGATCAGTAAGCTTGATGAAAATCAAATCATGTTATCGGAAGTTACAGCCATTTGAAATTTATCCAATCACAACAACAATAACACATGATTTTGGTATTTTATGGACTTTCCATCGAATCAAACACTACAGTTTTGATTAGATCTTCTTAAAATTTTCAGGTAAGATCAATAACATACATTTTTTTTTGGGGATTCATGATTTGAGTGATTTTTGTTTGCATGCAAAAAAGTGGCAACCGTTGAAAATAGTGAAACTATAGATTTTTTTTAAACGTGCACATCTCTTTGACATGTTTCTTAACATAATTCGTTGCTGGTGACTGCATTTGGCAAGTTGACTACAAAACCCGTCTGACATGAGCGTAGGTCTGTCTACCCAACTTGTTTATCTTTTTAAAAGAAACTAGTTGGGTAAACAGGCCAACACTCATGTCAGAAGGGCTTTGTTCTCAACTTCTCAGAAATGGAGTCACCAGCAACGAATAAAGTCAAGAAATATGTCAAAGAGATGTGCACGTTTATAAGAAAATCCATTATTTTTCTATTTTCGACAGTGGCCATTTCCTTGCAAACTAACAAAAATTACTCAAATCATGAATTCCCAAAAATATTAATGTTATTGATCTTATTTGAAAACTTCAAGAATATCAAATCAAAACTGCAGTGACTGATTCGATGGAAAGTCCATAAAATACCAAAATCATGTGATTGTTGTTGTATTTGGAGAAACTTTAAATGACCATAACTTCCGTGAATATGCTTCGATTTTCATCAAGCTAACAAAGTTTAAGGGTCTTTTGTAGGACCACTTAAATATTGAATTCCGTCCAGTTTAAGGATACGAATACGATTTTATTGCGCAAAATATGAAATTCAAATATCATACTATTGTCGCGTATTTTGTTGGTTCGCGGCCAATAATTTTTATGTTCCGGGAAAGTGAAAACGCAATGTCTTTTAATTTTAGTTAAAAGAGTTTATTTGATTCGTCAAAAAAAAAGCACAATCACTTCAATAACAATTTCACAACTTTAATTTTCACTATTACAATTCTACCTTCCACTTGTCCATAAATTTCTATCGCAATTGTCTACTTAAAATCACTTCACACTCAAACAGTCAATATCGCCTGTACTTCGCGTATCGCAGTTTTCTATCGCGGTTGTAATGAATGATCCCCCATTCATTCAGCTCGCCTTTATATAGGGTCTCTAATCATTCAACTCAGTTCTCGTACATTGGTGAATTAGCGGGAACATTCCAGCAGGTAATGAATGGGCAGTGACTCACTTTCAGATGTTGATAATGCGGTCTCGTGATTTCGAGTAAATTCATTTGTTGATGTTCTTAATGGTTGTGAAAACAATTGCGACGGTAGCTCGCAGAATTATATGTACATGTAACACTGCCCCCACCTCAGTTCTTTTCGCCCCGAAAAGATGTGTCGACATTTGTAGTCAATTCTCCCTGGGTGAAATATGGGGCAAGACGGTCCAGATGCACGATTTTCATTTTGGCTCTCGGCTTACGGTGTTCCCGCATGCGATAAACGACGTCGTTAATTCGCTTTGTGACTCGGTATGGTCCCTCCCAGTTATGTTGCAACTTTGGAGACCTACCCTTTCGTCGTTGCGGGTTATAAATCCACACCAAGTCATCTTGCTGGAAGCCAGTAGAATTTGCCTTTAGATCATACCTGGTCTTCATGCGGTCAGTAGCCGATTCAAGGTGTTTTTGCACTTCCCAATTTATATGGTTTAACTGTTGTCTTAGATCACTTGCGTACTCCGAGATTGTTTGGGGTTTCTCAGGGGGTGTTCCGAACTTTATATCGGCTGGCAAACGAATAGTCTTTCCCAAAATGACTTTGGCAGGGGCTTGGCCCGTCGATGCACGTTCGGCAGCTCTATACGCCATTTAAAATAGTGGGATGTGTCGGTCCCAGTCCCTTTGGTTCTCGTCAACCATTTTGGCCAGGTGTTTATTGAGCGTGCCGTTGAAACGTTCGACCATTCCATCGGATTGGGGATGCAGCGGTGTTGTCTTCGTTATCCGTATTCCGAGCGGCTCGAGCATTTCACCAAAAACTAGTGACTCAAAGTTTCGGCCTTGATCCGAATGTAGTTCGCAAGGTACGCCGTACCTACTGACCCAATTTAACACTAGCTGTTCGGCTACAGTAGTTGCTTCCTGGTTGGGAATGGGGCAGACCTCGGGCCACTTGCTGAAATAATCAGCGACAACCAGCGTGTATCGATTTTCCCATTCAGATCCAGGAAAGGTCCTGCGATGTCAACAGCAATCCTTTCAAATGGTACCCCCACGTTATATGTTTGCGTTTCTCCACTCAGTCGTCGCTTTGGACCTTTGACGGAAGCGCAAACTGTGCATCTTCGACACCAGTCCTCTACGTCTTCTCGAGCGTGGAGCCAGTAAAACCTTTCCCGCAATTTTGCTAAGGTCTTGTTAACACCAAGATGGCCCCCCGAGGATCCTTCATGCATTTCCTTTACCACATCATGGATTCGGCTTTTGGGTAGTATAGTTTGCATCCTATAGGAGCTGCCATCCGCCGTTTCCCATTTCCGCTTGAGTACACTACCCTCCACCTGAAGGGAGTTCCATTGTGCCTAATAGCTTTTCAGGGTTGCGCCATGCGTTGAAACGTCCTTCCACTCAGGTCGCCCAGTCGTCTCCTTCCATATGAGCAATGGTCCGATGTCTTCATCGGCTAGCTGGGCATTTCGAATCTCCTCTGATGACCAACCTTCATCGAATTCGGCCGTTATCAGTCGCATATCAACGGGCGGTTCCTTTTCCTCAATCCGTCGGCAATGCTTGCAGTTAGCTGGACATGGACGGCGGGATAGGGCGTCAGCATTTCCATGAACTCCGCCCTTTCGATGAACAATTTCGTAGTCGTATGACTGCAATCTTTCGATCCATCTCACAACTTGTCCCTCGGGGCTTTCGAAGCTAAGTAGCCATCTCAGCGATGCATGGTCCGTTCGAAGAACAAATTTCTGGCCATATAGGTACTTGTGGAACTGCTTAGTGGCCTCTATTATAGCCAATAGTTCCTTCCTGGTTGCTCGTTCCTGCTCATTCCAGTGATTTGCCCTTGCGGCAGCTTTAAACTGGGTCTTGTAAATACTCCAGACCGTTTGCCCGTCGAATATTGGTGCTTGCACATTCTTAGATGAGCTTTGCGCTGCGGTTATAAGCGGGGCTGGTGAAGTGGTTACTACTACCTTCGCTGCTTCAAATTCTTTCTTCACTTTTTCATCTCATGGTTCATTCTCTCTTCGACCTGGCTGACCTTTTCCTCGACCTGGTAAACCTTTTCCTCGACGCCTTTAATTTGTTTGTTCAGGCTGCCGAGCTCCGCTTTCATTTCGGTGGACTGTTTTTGAAAATCTGCCTTGATTTCAACCACTTGTTGATCCAGCTTCGTTGATTGTTCATTTAGCTTCGCAGTTAAATTGGACGACTGTTCATTGAGTTTCGCAGTTAAACTGTTGTCGCTGCTTTTGCTGCATCAGCATCAACATTTGCATCAGTGCATTTTCTGGGTCCTTTGGTTTTAGTGTTTCTGCTTCTCCACCTTCTGCACCATTTTCGGCATCTGAGAGCTCACCCGAATCCAGATTAACGCCTTCCGATTCAATCGCGTCGCGCAAGCGTGCAATTAGTGTGGCCTTTGTACCTTGCGTAGCCAGATTTCGCTGTTCTAACTCTTCCTTGAGCTCCGACATGGTCAATTCATTAATTCTTAGATGCAAGTTTCGTGGCATTTTCATTGTTTTGGCTTTTCGTTTTTTTTTTTAACAGTTTTTACGTTAGATTTCACAACTGTGCAGTTTAAATATGTTTAAATGTTTTCACTTTTCGAAATTTTCTTTCTCACTTATCGACACCACTGTCGCGTGTTTTTGTTGGTTCGCGGCCAATAATTTTTATGTTCCGGGAAATTGAATACGCAATGTTTTTTAATTTTAGTTAAAAGAGTTTATTTAATTCGTCAAAAAAATGCACGATCACTTCAATAACAATTTCACAACTTTAATTTTCACTGTTACAATTCTACCTTCCACTTGTCCATAAATTTCTATCGCAATGGTCTACTTAAAATCACTTCACACTCAAACAATCAATATCGCCTGAACTTCGCGTATCGCAGTTTCCTATCGCGGTTGTAATGAATGATCCCCCATTCATTCAGCTCGCCTTTATATAGGGTCTCTAATCATTCAACTCAGTTCTCGTACATTGGTGAATTAGCGGGAACATTCCAGCAGGTAATGAATGGGCAGTGACTCACTTTCAGATGTTGATAATGCGTTCTCGTGATTTCGAGTAAATTCATTTGTTGATGTTCTTAATGGTTGTGAAAACAATTGCGACTGTAGCTCGCAGAATTATTTGTACATGTAACACTATTATTTAAAAAAGTTGAGTGAATTTTGACTTCTAAGGTATTTGTTGTTGTTGTACTCATAAACACCTACCTTCATATTTTTTCAGATTTTTCGGATCACAAGCATCCAATCGCGAGTGGGGGATCAATAATTTTACGTGTATTTCCCCTTCTTGTGCGCCCCTCGAAGCAAAAAGTGTCAAATTAAGACCTGTTTTGAAAAGTTCTTATCAAGACCTGTTTTGAAAAGTTCTTATCAAGACATTTCATTTGATACCCATATTAGTTACCTTTGATGAATTTTTTTTGGGGACCACTCCCCTATATGGGGAGACCCCGCTTAAATACTTTATAAAATTTTTTAATTACTGAACTTTGAATGGAGCACCACTTAAGTAGTTTGCGAGAAAAAGCGCTGTGACACACAGACGAACGGACGGACAGACGGACAGACAGGACGCGATCTTAGTAGAGTTTTGTAAAATTATTTTACGAAATCCTAAAAATCAAGCAAGCATTTTCATCTCAACTAAAAAACCGTTTGCCAATAATTTTTGCAAAATCATAGACTAAGTATTTCTGCTGAAAATTACAAATAATTGTAATGGTGATAAAGTAAAAAATAACTAAATAAATATAACTAAATTTATAACATACTTCTTAATTTCAGAAACCACAAAATTCTCGAAATAAGTTCGGTTGAAACATGTGAAATCAAATTTTAAGAAAAAACCAGAAGCCCGACTTCAAAAGACCTTAAAAGGAATCTATAATGTTTGGCTTCAGGCCAAATTAGCTTTTGCCACCAATTTTTCGAAACGCGGAAACAAATTGGCATCAATTTTAAAAATTTTATTACAGTCCAATTTTATGGTTTTCCTCTTCCAAATGTTTTGACAAGGCAGATTGTGGCATCATAGTTCGAGCTCCTGTAAAAAGTTCGGCTAGGAGCTACGTCGAGCATTCGTTGTATATATACGTGTTTTTAAAAGCTCCTGTCAAACATTTTTTAGATTAAAATAATTTTTAAAACGAACAATTTATCGAGTATTTGGATTTTACTTGTGAGGAAGTCTCAAAAAGTTCAAAAAAGAAGAAACTTTTTTCCCCGGGGCATGGAGGAGCCCGACGGCTTCTTACTGCTGGGGGACCCAGGAAAAAATCATGAAAAGAAAAAACGACCAAGAAGGCTTTGAACATGGGAAGATTGGAACAGGTAGCTAACAGGAACGGCCCGATGCTAATGGAACACTGACTTTTCTTGTCATCAATTCTCGCTGTCAAGAAGGAGAAATCGACATATTATCATATGGTTTTTTGCATTCGCTGTCAAATTCGGCTGTGAATCCGCGTACAGAAACTCGTTTGCTGTGGGATTTTTAGTTTAAATCAGTGAAAATTTGTGATTTGTGCTCTATTCATGAACAAGACAATAAGAAACAATCTATCGGTTACATTGCAAGTGAGAAAACTACATTTTTCAACGGAAAAGAAGGAAAATGCAAATGAAGTTTCTAAAATCATGTGCATTGTGAAAATATGCAATAATAGAATGCACCATTAGCCCAGAGGAGTATCATTTCCTATGTAAGTAACAACATAAAATGTAGAAAGCACAATACAATATTTAGAAATGTTTTTTCACTCAAAATCACTGCTTCCAATTCATGCATGATTATGTTTACATTTCGGTGGCGATCATTTTATTCGATTAGTTTTCGCGTAGTAGCGCCTGCATTTTGGGCGCAAGTTTTGCTAGCATACTGCTTTAATAATTTTATTGATGAAATCAATTTTATTTCTTTTCCCAGGAGTCTGTTAAATGATACTGGACATACGAATATATGGAGATGAAAAAATTATTAATGGGCAACTATCGGTAAACTGTTTACTTTTATAAATCTAATCTAGATCTCAGACATATTTTGCTTTTTGCAGGCAAATGCAACGAGCTTAGCGACAGTATTGATTTCAAGCGCCTCTCTGGATGTGGAAGCTATTTCATCCTCGAAAGCGGAAAGCAAAATCTCGGAGTTGTTAGAATTATTCTTTTAATTGTAGGCATATATAGAATGAATTTCATTTATTATATTATTGAATTTTCAAATGAATAAAAGTAATTTCGAAATAATTGATCTTTATATGAACAAGCAGAAGGATATATGAACTCTTCAAAAAGATGCTTTGGACAAATAATTCGAATTTTGTATTCAAACTTTTGATCAATTTTATAGCCTATATCAAAGAGATAAATTTAATATCGGGGCACAGGATAATTCATTTTGGGACTTATCACTGGTTTGTGAAATTCAACAGTAATAGACGACGTATTTATAATCAATATATGCTCAAATTTGTTCCCGCATATAAATTGAATCAAGATATCATTAAGCTATTTTTGATCCATTCGATCAAGTCTCGCCTATAGCAATATACTGACTGTAAGGCAATTTACTGCCAGCTACGAGAAACTTTTATTTACTCTAAATAGTATACTTAAAAATGTTCAAGTGGCATGCATCGGAAAGCAACTCTTTGTTGCATATGGTGGGCGAGTGAACAACAAACGAAACTTCAGCTTGTTATTTAAGCTTATAGCAGTAAAATACATCAACGCAAAATACTATTTTATTGCGAAATTAAAACCAGAATAAATTTCTGTTAGGCGATATCTTAACAAATTAGTATACCTTAAAGGCATGTAGTTCTCTCACACATAGCGAAGATCAAGCTCAACGATTATACATTTCACCTTAATTCTACTGAAGACGATTATGAAAGGAAAAGGGAGGTAAAAAAGTATAAAAGAATGAACGATTATAATTTTAGTATTAGTTGAATTTGTAATTACCTAAGGAACAGATTTAGTTTTTGCTTATTAAATGTCGCTGTGAGTTTCTTTTTATCTAAATAAAGTTTTACAAACTATTCAAGTCTGAAATAGGAACATTATCAATCAATTATGCAATGGCAGTTAACTTTTACATTTTCAAATATTTCTAAACTGTAGCTCCATTTTCAGACTGCACCCTTCCAAAATTAAATCAGAAGAGCAACGTTCGTGGCGCATCGGGAAATGATGACAAAATTTGAGTTGATTTTCCACTCCAGTGTTCCATTCTCAAAGATGGGAAGCATATGACGCTATCAAGCGAAGGATTGGAAAGAGTAACCGGAGAAACACAAGAGTTACTAGAGAAAATGAAGAGATGAAGCTGTGAATTCAAAATTTGGAGGAAATAATCTGTAAATGATCAAACGTCAGAAAAACGAAAGTGATTAAGCCACAAAATACGTCCGGAAAGCTAGAAGTGGCAACAAATAAGACGAACGAAAAGAAAGTGGCCACGCCAACCCAACAAACAAATACGAAGAAGACATCAATCAATGATGCTGATATAATATTTAGCGCAGGAGGAGCAAATGACTGCGCCAATTACTATGCGGTACTCGCTGCGATTAATGACAATATGGACACCGAGATGGAGTGCCAAGATAATATAGGAAATATTAATGATCCTAGTGATAATTATATCGCTACTTAAAATGTTAAAATAAGGAGATGGAGAAGAAGCCAAACGGCGTGTCTGCTGGTTCTTCTGTTGAAAATAATAAGATAACTGAGGAAATACATTACAGTGTCTTACCTTCCAACTTCGTCAAGCCCGGCGTATCATTTGCACTTGCTGGTAGAGGACCAGCAGACAACAATGTAAATATAATAAATAATGTAAGTGCCAATGATGAGCTGCTTCTGAAAATCTAACGTTTAGGCCAACATACTTCAAAATAGTTTTCCATCCAATCATCATTTCTATGGATAAGCTTTGTTTCATCTTGGCATCGTCAACTCCATTGTTACTCTACATCGTCGTGACTACCTCCTTGAATTTATTGCTAAGCAAAAGCCCAACATCATGCTTCTCACTGAAACCCATCACATTGAAGAATTTTGAATTCGTAAGAAACTATAGGTTAAACGGTGATGGAGTAAGTGGCAGCGGGATATTAGTTAGAAGAACCTATTGTTTCCAAAATATTGAAAAAGTTGAATTCGAAAACATCGAATGTTTTGAAGTGTCTGTTATTAAAATTTCACTGCCAGGTGGGGATAGCCTCTTCGTTATCTCTGCCTATGCAACTGGTCGAAATGTTCTCAAGTTTAAGGAGGAGCTCAATCATTTGTTTGAAATTCTTAAATTGAACAGGCTGCATAGTTATTATATTCCTGCCGGTGACCTGATGCCAAGCATACATCATGGTTGAACGCCACCAATAATTCCAGAGGCATATTTCCGAAGTCGTGGATAGCAGAGGACCAAACTGAATATAGGTGCAATCTATATAGTTAGAAGTTTGCAACATACTCTAGGGAAAATTCATATTTGGACCTCTGCATTGCTGATGCAAGAATTGAAATATTTTTTTATAGAACACTGCAAATGCTTCCTTACAAATGCGGTCATAACTCAATCGTTATAGAAATAAACCATCAAAGGATGATGTCTTCCTCATTCCAGTTTAACATAAAAATCATCGGTTGGATTTAAAAAAAATAGATCGGGGAAAGTTTCTAAAGAAGTTTCATTGAGAGCACTAGGAGCAATATCCGATTTCTGATGACGGCAACGCTTGCTCAATGGTCCCTAATGACAAAAATCTAACAAAACATGAAATATATATATTTTGTCGAAGTTAGAGTAGCTGACGTTGGAAACGATTGACAAAGTATTTTCCAAGATAAAACATCGAAACAATATGGAAGGATACAAAACACCAACCACTGCATGGTTTAAAAGATACAAAAGCCTTATCTCACGCATCAAGAAAAGTTATTGGTGATTTTTGGACTGCAACCATCCCTCGTTGGCTTTGTTGAATTTATAGCTGAAGAACGTCCGGAACTTAATTCGTTTATACTTCAGGAGTGAGGTCAGCAATCAATGGATGGAAAAACTGAGGGGTATTAGCCCACAGGACCCAGATGGCATTTTCATGAAAGTAAGAAGTCTCGATTGAAAGTATCTAATCTTAAAGTCACTAGTGATGAGATAAATTCTCTCGATAGAGCTGCTATCGAAATCAACAGTACGACTCTGTATAAAAATGGAAACAGGATTATATGTGGTGGGTTGCAGAAACTTTCCCTGATTGAAACTCATTTTAAATTGGTTCATCTACCAAACCCTAAGAGAGGAAACCAAATACTTTTAGAGGTTGTTGAAGTAGAAGTTTTTGACTTCAAATCAAGCATGAACGGTGAATCAGTCCTTAATTTCAATGAAACATTGACGTCTGACCTCAAACCGAATATAAATCTTATTGATTATTTTGTCAGCTATAAAAACTTGTGTTTCATATTTGGCAAGACACACAACAAGAAATCATTTGATATTGACGGTATTACAAATATAGTTCTCCGAAATTTGCCTAAGGTTCCTACTAAGAATTATTGCATATTGTTCAACAACATGTTGAGCAATTCATATTTCCCAAATTAGTAGCAAAAGGTATTTCAGATCTTGATGAAAGGAAAAGATTCTTCGAGCCTCAAAAGCTATTGCCCAATCACCTTACTGCCTAACATCAGTGAGGAGTTTGAAGTGATACTGAACAAAGCATTAAACGCCCACATTGAGAAATATAAGTTAATGCCAAATTGCCAAATTTTGTTTTCCTGCCAGGCATTCCATCATATATGCGATAACGAAAGTAACCTCAGACATCTGTTGGATATCAAACAATAGAGACTGTGTTGGAGTGTATCTCATTGATATGGAGAAAGTCTTTGGTAGGGTGTGGTTAGATGGACTGATTTTTTTCTCTCCTTCAGGACAGGTTCCCCAGACACCTTGTCACCATGATGTGCAATATGCTATATGGGAAATCATTTGTTGTAATTGATGGCAATCTGACAACGATGCGTGAATTCAAGGTCTTGAATGGTCTACAGCAGAGAACAGTTACTGCACCTCTGCTTTTCTCAATATTCATTCGCAAGCTATTGAGCAGCTTTGATCTTAACATCTCGCTAACGCGATCTTTGATAGCGATAATCTTATCATCTACACGGCAGACCGAAAAGCTACAATAGCTCAGAGCCATCTCTCAAAAAAATGTTCAATGATTTGCAGCTGTACATTGATAATTGGCGAATGAAAATCAATGCGAAGAAATGCAAAACAATTTTGTTTCTGACAATGCTGCAGGGACCTGAAATGTGATTGGGAAAATTTCCACATCATGGATGCCAAGGGTAGTTCAGAACGAGTTCCACATGAATCATGTATTCGATACCTCGGTATTTATCTTGATCAGTATCTGTACTATACTGAACATGTCAAAATCATGCTCAGTAAGATACAAAAAGTAGTCATGGCCCTACGAAGACTCTTTCATTCCAGATACTTTGATCAAAGGGTCAAAACTATCTGTTACAAGACCCTGGTTAGACCAGTTTTGACATATGGATGTCAAATCTGGTATAACTAGAGTGCCAGTACTATGGAAAAATTAAGAGATTTCGAAAGGAAATGTTTTCGTGTATGTACTGGTTTAGGCAAAAAGCCTGAGATGGATTGGAAGCATTATATATCGAACAGAAGAATTTATCAAACTGCGACAATGACGAGAGTCGATATCTTCATATTGAAACTTCTTCGAAATCATATCGCAAGAACTGTGACTGTGAGTGAAACCCCTGGATTTTTAACCCTACAGATGAATATATTGTGACTTGCTTTGCTACTGGTTTGATTCCTCCCGAAGCATTCATGCATTTAGACATGAACCGATATGTTTTTGATTCTGACAGCGTCCCAATCATATATCACCTATATAGATGAGCCATCGTTAAGAAGATAAAATATCCTCCGAATTTGAGTTCACAAGACCAACAATTCCAATGGAGATACTCATTTGCTAGATTCGTTAAAGCTGGCCAAGCCGAGACCGAGCAATCTAGGTATTGTTGAGTAAATGACAATGTCTAAATTACTCGTGTTTATTTTCAGTTTTTTTTTTGTGTTTTTCGTTACTTTGTTTTTGAGTTTCAGCTCATTATTGCTAGATTTAGTGTTATTGTTTATTTGTGTTAAAAATTAGGGATATGCTAGGCATATGTTGTGTTTATTATATTATGTTTAGAGATAAGGTTAAACACTTAGGTTAGGAATATTATAATAGAATTTTTTAGTATAAGATAACATTTTTGATTGAATTTCATTAGAATTAGGTTATAACATATTAGGTTTAGGATTAAAGTTCACTGTTGTGATAAAATTATAAATAATTTTTGAATAGTTTTGGTTGATTTTTTTATCTTTTTTCCAATGCTTTTTCTCTAGTTTTTACCCATACATAGAAAGTACTCTCCACAAAAAATCTCTTGAGAAATTTACCTTAAATGTTGTGCTCAAATTTTTGATAGTTCATTATTTTACATATGCCCATTATGTTTGGTGTTTTTGACTAGTATTTTTCTGAAGAAGAGCTGGTGTAACAGACAGATGGATAGATGAGCCGATAGTTGGTAATTTCCATAACTTTTTATAAGTTAGTACAAAACCCTTAAAAGCTAACACATAATACAGCTGTAAAAATAATTACCTTCTTTTCAATGGAAGTCGATTAAAAAAGAGAAGATTCATCGTAACAAATGCGAATGACGCATTAGAATCAGATAGGGCAGCTTTTGTGATCAGTTGCAAATACACATACCAACACGCAAGTTCTATCAAATAAAACTTTTCCACTTCGTCATAAACAGGGTTAAAGCCAGTTGGTTGCATTGTTTTTCCTGATGCACAAGTAATTGCGTATAAAAAATATATTAGTAATATTCTTATTTTACAATAAAGTTTCAAATTCCTCACTGTGCTTATACTCAAACATCAACAAACCGACAAAGACGTAAACGTACAAAGACTTTGCAATTCTAATTATGCTATCGTTGACCATAAAACTTTTATGAAATTTCTTCTTCTGGAAACTGTCACTTCCTCCTTCTACTTTCGATTGTAAATCCGCCCGCAGATGTCCAAGTCATCTTCGGAATAGCCAAGTTCTGATAAAAAGTCCAAAGTTATTAGTACTTGATGAAATTCAAGACTCGAGTGAATTTGCTAGTGCCTTCGTTGGAAGTCCTTAGCAAGGATGCAATGCAATTTAACAGTCATTGTAGATAAAACTATGTATATTCCCGGGATAAGTACGTATCAAATCGCGGTTTTCCTTCGTACAACAATAACAGTTGCAAATATTTCCGAGAATTGTTGGATTAATCAATAAGACGGAGTTCGCCGTGTAGCCTGGCATAGTAGAAAGTTTAATGTGCCTTCCTTCGAAAAGTTTAAAATTACGGCGGTCTGGTTGGAGTATCTGATCGGGTTGTTGAATTTGAATTTTGTATTAAAATAAAGAGTGAAAAATTGTCTACATTCTTTTAAGGGTAGTTATTTTTCCTTAATTTGGCACCATTTGAGAACGATTTATTAAAATGCTATGGCATTTACGCATTTTTCGTGCATGACCCAGGATATTCAATATATTCGGGAGATCAGTTATAGTTGATGATCAAGTTTATACTTCAAAAAATCATCTTGGCAACCCTCTAGGCAGTCATATTTTTAACTAAGCAATTGGATGCTAGCGCTATATCGTATACTTTGAAATAATGAAATTTGCAGAGGAGGATGCAATAATAAGTAGTAAAGTTATTTGGAATGAATCCTGGAGGGCTTTTAAAAACATCAGCGTATAAATCAGGCAAAGCTAATCATCAGCAAATATTTTAAGAATCTTTACCCGGTATGAATTTACTTTGGGGTATATTTTATATCAACTGCACGCCTTTTTTGGAGTTCACCTTTTATCCTGTATAATTAGAAAACAACGTTCTAGGCTTAAAAACTAATACACGAGCATTGTCGAAAAAAAGGCAAACTCTAATAAGAGTGGGTCCAGGGAATAACCAATTTCTTTAATTTTAGGTCATTCGTCACTAATCTTAACTAGTCAGCTTGGTCCATTCCACCAAAGTAGATTTTTGACTAAATCCTTGAGTTTGACCCCCCTCGATACTACGTCGGGTGGATTGCATTTTGAATGGATGTACCACCATAAGATATTGTCATTGTTTTCTAAAATGTGGGCTATTCTATTTTTCATGAAGATCATCAATCAATTCCGATGGCCTTTCAACCATTCTAGGACAGCTTTGCAGTTAGAACACAACCAGGTGTGTATTTTCTCGAGTTTTAATGACCCTCTGACTTATTTTAGTAGTCGTGACAGCAAGACAGCACCGTATAGTTCTAACCGAGAGATGTTTGTTGGTTTTACTGCTGCAACTTTGATCTTGGCTATTAACAGATGACTGTCGATCAATAACATTGACTGAACCACAATATAAAAATGTCTTTAGCGTACACACACTGAGATGCACGATAGAACCTATGAAGTAATTTTGCTGAATCTTATTGGTTTGTTATCCATCCTGGAATTTTGACTGCTTCAATGTTATGTAATCGTTCCAACAGATTGACCCATTCTATGTTTAATGCATTTGGTATTGGTTGACCTCAATCATGCGCAGATAACCATAGGCTTTAAAGTAGGATTTACACTATTATTATTACAGGTGCTATCCATCTCAATGAATCGTACAGACGTGTCACTTCAGAAAAAATCTTTTTTTGTATATTTTGTAAATAGTCCTTCAGGGGGAACCACATAACTCCCAACGTCTTATACCCACTTTCCAATCTAAAACTGGTATCCGCAGGAAAAATGCTGGCCGACAGGAATATTCTTGGAGGCTAGTATTCTTTTGGGAGTTCCACCCCCATGTACCCGAGGAAATTTCCGCAGGGGGAATGCCGGTCGACAAGAGCACTCTTGGAGGCTAGCATTCTTTGGGGACCCGAGGATATGGGGCGAGCACCGTGAGGCTTCCTCCTGGGATGGCAGATAACGACTCTGATTGGATCTGCAGTACGCCCTGGACAAAGAACTGAAATTGATGCTCTGGGCTGGCGCATATGATGGTTTGGACCTAGTTGCGTCGCACAGTAGTGCCAAGGTGACACTCGTGTGTGAACGGCTCCAATTGAACTATCATACCATCTCCGTCCCGGTGAAAACTTGGCAGGCCTCAGAGTACGTTCGAAATTCGTACCATTTTGTTCGTGGTGTAGGTTCAGTTGAGATGTACTCTCGATTAGCGCTGGTCTGACTCTGAGCACTTGTCCCCATAAGGGCTTGTGCTAACCCTCGCATGGCCTCCCTGCTTTGCAAGATAACCACGGGACCAAAAAGGTGACTACACATATGAGCGGAGATAGCGGCTCCGAGGAGGGATCCAATAAAACTGGAGCAACCAAAATCAAAAGATCAAAAAAATCCAAAAAGAAATAAAAAATAAAAACAATTATGACGCAACCAGCAGTTGCAGCCATAATGTTAACAGTACAACGAGAGCGGTACTAACCATGACAAAAACGACGAACATTACAATGACAGTGAAGACGAACGAAAAACGGAGATTAGCAGACCGTCTGGTTCAAACTGAGATTCCTGCGGCGTTCGAGCGCAGCAAATAAATTAAGCCAACGCCAGAGTGGCTTATTAAGGAAAAGCGGGAAACTCTGCAGGACGCTTCGGGTGTTCGAGTGGTGAAAAAAAAACAAAGAGCATCGAGAACTCGATGGTCACTACTGCAATCGTTACCGAAGCGACCGATGCAAAGGCAGCAAATCCTGAACCCAACGAGGAGATCAAGGCACGAAAAGGTACGAGTGACCAGACATATAAAGTGACGTTGTGTGATTGCACCGCCAACGTCGGAAAGGTGGCAGAAGTACTGCATTCGGAAACGGAGAGCGACAACCTCTCCTAAATATGGTTGCAAAGTACAATTGCCGCCCAGCAACATGAAGAAGAAAGGCTATTCCGAAAAGCTGGAGATGTTCTGAAAAGAATACAATCTGCATGCGACTTCCCAAAAATCAGCAAAGCAGTAAAAATTAGGCTCCTTGGATTAGAGGAGCTCCTGGATGGCATAGGGCATTATCGGAGGAGCTGAGCAAGGTCCGAAGATGAGCAGAAGGCTAAAGAAGCGCTGGAGGTGAAATCTAAAGGCCACACGCAGAAAGCTCCACGATTAAATAGAAGAAAAGAATGACGTCTAGCCCAATCGAAGGTGATCGGGATAAAAGAAGGAAGGATAAAAGCACTAGATGGTCATGGAGCGCCAAATTATGGGTGTCAGATAGTGGTTGCAAAAGGAGTGAAGAAAACCGCAAAGCAACTCCTTCAAAAAGTGCGAGAAAGTAAAGTTCGTACGGATGCCTAAGAAGAAAAATGACCTAACGCAAAATAGGTGGAATAGAAGCCCCGATGAAGACATCGGCAGCGGGCACTGTTTGTAAAACCTCAAGATGGCCGATCCTATGCGAAAGTACTGTTGAACATCAGGGGAAACGTAAGGCCCAAAGAAACCAACACTACCATTAAAGTAGTACAACCAACGCGGTCGGGCAACATACTGGTCGAATTTGGAGCAGAGGCTGGCAATAAGGAAGCATTCCGCGACGCAGTAAAGAAAGTCCTCGGCAAAAGCGCAACTATAGCCTCGCTCGAGCTGATGACAACGATCGAAATAAGAGACATTGACTACGTCACGGATCTGAGCGAGGTAGAAGAGAGAGTTCCCTAGTGTGGGAAGGATCAACGCGAGACTGACACCAGAAAACAACAGGGGACAACGCATGGCCATAGTCGACTTCACCGAAAAGGACGCCGAACAAGGGCAAAGTAAGAATAGGGTGAGTTGTCTGTAGGATACGGCAAAGAGCAACGCCTCTTCAATGTTACAAACGCCTTGGCTATGGTCATACCATACAAATATGCAAAGGACCCAATAGGAGTTACCTATGTTACATATGCGGTGAAATGGGACAGAAAAGAAAAGAGTGTACGGCAGAGGAACACTGTATTCTCTGCAAGGATGCTGATGCAACACCTCATGTTGGACACGTCTTTGGATCAGGAAAATGACGGGTGTTCCAGGGAGCCCTAGCTCAAGCAAAATCAGAATTTCGATGACCCGCATCCTGCAGCTAAACCTACACCGCAGTTCAACTGCCTAAAATCTGCTTGAGCAGTTTGTGAGGGACATGAAGGGCTCTAGTACGGAGGATACACAATCGGAAAGTATTAGAGGACTACTCAGCCAGTGATCATCAGTGTATTCTTCTTGAGATAAGTGATGTTATCTCCCGACGTCCGTTCTCTCGGCTTTCCACTACAGGATGGAACGTCGGAAGGATGGACGTCGAGAGGTTCGTCGAGGTGCTCACGGCAGGTGAGCTGCTGCAGGGAGCTTCGGAGGGAACGGAAGAACTCGCAGCTCAAGACGTGGTGAATTCTAATATGAGCATCATTACGACTGCTTTCTGCGCTTCGATGCCCCGTCACAGACCCCGGCATGGCAAGCCTCCAGTGTATTGGTGGTCAACTAAAATCAGTAAAAAGGGAAGGGTGTGTCACAAGTTTCGACGTGACGCTCAACGGGCGTGGGACGGTGACGAGGCATGCAACTGGGTGGCAGCATATAAATCGGCCAGGAAATGCCTTCGCAAACTAATCAACAATAGCAAGGCTCGTTGCTGGCCAGACTTAGTGGACAATTTGAACAAGGAACCGTGGGGCCTTGGCTACAAGCTAGTTATGTGGAAGCTTGGTGCCCTATGGAAGGCTTATATACATGACACGGAAAAGATGGACGCAATAGTGAGGGGACTCTTCCCAGCCCATTCCGTCCGTGTTGGCGCTGTCCATGGTGTAACAGCAGACGAGTGTCCACTTTTCACACAGCTGGAACTGGAAGAGCCAGTTCTCTCATTGAAAACGAGGAAGGCTCCAGATCTGGATGGTGTTCCAGCTGAAGCGTTGCGGCTCGTCTATCACCATTGTTCCGACTTGCTACTCAGCACATTTAACGCTTGCCTACGGGACGGGGTTTCCCCGGTACGATGGAAGGTGGCGAGGCCCCTACTGATCAGTAAGGGGAAGGGAAATCCCAAATCGGCGTCTGCATACCGCCTGTTATGTACGCTAGACATGGCTGGGAAAGTGCAAGAGAAATTCATCAAGGGAAGACTCATTGACGCGATTCGTGCTGCTGAGGACCTATCTCTGCGGCAGTACGGCTTTATAGCAGGACGTTGTACCATTGATGCGATTGCAGAGGTGATGAAGGCGGTCAAAAAGGCAGAGGCATACAGCCGCACCATGCGACGGATCGTCCTGTTGGTGAGACTTGACGTCAAGAATGCCTTCAACTCTACTAGATGGGTGGATATCCTGGATACGCTGGAAAACTCTTTTCAATTTCCAGAATATCTAATGCGGCTTTTAAGGAACTATCTGAAGGACTGAAGCCTGCTCTACAACACGACACAGGGCCAACGAAGGATGGAAATTACATTGGGTGTTGCCCAGGCATCTATCCTTGGTCTGGACCTGTGGAACGTGTCTTACGATGGGCTATTGAGACTTGAGATACCAGATGAGTCACGCTTGATCAGCTATGCGGATGATGTTGCGGCTTTGGTCACTGTACGCATCATTGAACAGGCGCAACTTAGGCTAGGTATGCTAATGCGCCGAGTGAGGGACTGAATGACTGCTCGCAGGCTCAGTTTAGCACTGGAGAAAACTGAAGAGGTCATCTTGACAAAAAAGAGAATACCTAGAGTAAGATTGATCAGTATTGGAAATATACGAATCGAATCGAAGCCATCGGTGAAGTACCTGGAGCTACTGATCGACTCAAAGGTGAGTTTCTCTGAGCAAATCAGGGCAACGGCTGAGAAGGCTGCTTCGGGAATATCGGCTCTGAGTCGACTTCTGGCCAAAGTAGAAGAACCCAGCCCATCAAGAAGAAGCCCCTTGATGAGTGCTGTAGGGTCAGTGCTACTGTACGGAGCAGAAGTACGGGGCGACGCTCTCAGCAAGGAGGTATACCGAAAACGATTGGCACAGGTACAGAGAAGAGGACAGTGTCTTATTCAGCGGGGAAAGTCATTGCAGGTGTGATACCTGCTGCTCTCCTTGATAGAGACCGCCGCGCTATTTACCTGCACCGAAATGAGGATGCGAGGGTGATGGTTGTCCGCAAGGAGAGACAGCGCTCACTCAACGATTGGCAGCAGTCTTGGGTGAACTGAAGAAGGGAAGGTGGACTGCGTGCCTCATCCCGGATATGAAACCCTAGCTAAATCGAAGGCGTGGTGAGACTGACTTCTATCTGACCCAGCTTTGAGCGTGTTTTCAGTCTTACCTGCACAAGATTGGTAAGTCACGGTCCCCCGATTGTCGGTTATACCCTGAAGTGAAGGACACTGCCTATCACACATTTTCTGCGTGTACAAAATGGGTCAGACTGCGAAGTGAACTCTACAGGGAGATGAGAGAGCTCACCCCGGGTAATCTAGTTGCGGCGATGCTCGAATCGGTTGACAAATGGAACCAGGTGGCACATTATGCTCGAGCAGTCCTTAAATATAAAAAGGACTCACAGCAGCGGGGGGCGTTGGGGTTGGGGGATCACTTTTCTGGCACTTCCTCTTCCCCGCTCCCCTCCCGTTAGTAAAGGGATCCCCCAGCTTGAAGGCGCCTCACGGCGTAACAAAACGAGACCTGGCCCGAAGTAATGTGTCAAACCGTTCCAGGCTGGGTTCTCAGGTTGACAGGGGAGGTGTTTAGTGGGTAGTCTTGTCGCTTTCATGCGAGTATGGGAGTCCCACATACTGTGCATAAAAAATTATATGAAATGAGACTTTCTCCACAGTTTTTTCAACTGGCGGTTTATATTTACCTCTTTCTTCCTTTCTTTCACTTTGTGCCTTCTCTCAGTTTAATATTGTCTCGAATATCATTAAAAAAATTCTTGACCTTATCCTATCTAATCTCCCTAAATCTTCACTTAATTTCCTTCCCTCGCCCAGAGCATATGTGAATCCTGATCCGCACCATCCCTCACTATCTTTTCTCATTAATAAATGCCAAGCTTCCTAAATAGGTGTCACCTACTCACTTCAACTTCTTCAAATCTAACTACTACAGAAATTCTCTCTCCTCAAGACTCTAGGAGACAATGAAGCGCTTAGTATCTTCTATACCATGCTATTTAAAATCATCCATGAAAATACTCCTTTGTGGCATCTGAAAAAGACCAGGTGATTTCCCATGGCTCAACGTTAACCTAATAGTGGCTCTGAAAGCTAAGGATGCTGCTCGTTTAAAGTTTTTGAAATCACGTCTCTCGAAGGAATTTAAACAGTTCAAGGAGCTTCCCAAAGAAGCCAGAAAAGCAGCTATTTTTGCTCAAAAGAAATGTATAGAGCACATTGAAATCTCCTTAAATGCCAATCACACGAAGCCGTATTGGTCCTTTACCCGTTCTCTTAAGACTTTTCCTAAATTTCTTCAGTTTGTTCGCTACGAAAACATTCACTCTACATCATTACAAGATTCTTGTGATCTGTTTGCACGGTATTTCTTGTCCTTCTTGACTTGTTCAAATATCGCTCCCGTTGTTAAGAAGTCTTCTACACCTTCTTCCTTATTGGATGCTTCTGGGTTTGTTGTAAATCGACTCAAGATCGAGCTTATAATGCAAAACTTAGATCTAAGCATAGGCTGTAGTCCAATGGAATCCCGAATTTTTTCAATAAATCATTGTCGCCTTTCTTGTGTGTTCATTTATCTATAATTATTAGGGTTTTGTACTAAAATACAAAACCCTATTGCAATCACGACCTGTGTCCGTCTGTCCGTCCGTCCGTCCGTCTGTATGTCACAGCACTTTTTCTCCGAAACTATAGAGGCTACAGCCATGAAACTTTGTGAAAAGGTCAGAAGTGGTGACCTCTTGAAAGTTCAAGGGTGGAAAAATTTTTCACCATTGGTAGTCGAATGGGGTGTCATTGGAAAGGTCTCAATGAGATCTTTTCAAAACAAGTCTTAAAATTGCCTTATGAGTACCGAGGGGGCAGGGGAAGGGGAAATGTACGAACTTTTCACGTACCACCCCCTCGCGATTGGACACCTTTCATCTGAAAAAACTGAAAAAAATCATGAATGTGGGCCTTAATGAGTACAACAACAACAAATCCATGAGAAGTCGAAATTCACTCAACTTTGTTAGTAATAGTATGATATATTGATTTTATCTTTTCTTTAATAAAATCTAAACGGTACCCTTAAATTCAATAAAATTTAGCAAACAGATGACAATTTATAAGGTTGATTTTTTCTGAAAGTTTCATAAAGATCGAATAGTATTTAACGAAGTTATAGCGATTTGAATTTTCCTGTATTACCATGGAACAATATGTCCTGTATTACTATGGAAACATATGGCTGTGGAGCCACATGCGCTTTTTACCGACTTAGACACTACAGCTTCGCTAGGATTTGCATGAAAATTTCAGGAATGATAGGTATCATGAAGATGAATACATACAATTGAAACAAGTCGAAGAGGCAGATGAGAGCTCCTCGCAAAAGGGCTTTGTAACCATTCTAGGATTCGAAAAAACAGGCCATGAATCGATGATTACAGTACAGAGGAGTGGCCCCTGCAGAAAATTTCATGAAAGGTAGCCGGTATGAGTATCAACTGAAAGTCCTCTATGAGAGCTTTTTAAAACAGCTCTTAAACTGACAGTTTTTGCTTCAGTGCGAGCACAGGGGGGGGGGGAATACATGAAAAATGTGTTTCCTCCCGCGCGAATGGACACCCGTGATCTAAAAAATCTGAAAAAATTATCAAAGGAGATATTTATGGATATAACTATAACAAATACCTCAGAAGTCAAAATTCGTTCAACTTTGTTAATAATAGTATAATCCTCGAATTTCACATTTTCTCCAATAAAATCGTCTTTGACATGTTTCTTGATTTTATTCGTTGCTGGTTACTGCTTTTTGTAAGTTGAGTACAAAACCCTTCTGACATGAGCATAGGTCTGTCTACCCAACTTGTTATTATTAGTCTTACCAATGCCACTTTTCCTGCCTACTGAAAATATGCATATGTATTTCCTATTTTTAAGGCAGGCGATATCCTATTGAATTTATCCAACGTAGATTCACATGTTATTTATCTTACAGATGCCGGTTTGACTACAAACCCTACATAGATCGCCTACTAGCTTTACATATTCCTTCTTTGGAGTCGCGATGAATGCTTGCTTTTTAAGTTGCACCATCATTTGTTTCCGGATAATATTTGCTCGCTTATCACTCTTCATAACTCAGTCAGGTCTAGCCGCTCTCATGCCATTTTCCGCGTCTCTTTTGCGCGAGCAAGCTTTTACTTTTGCTCTTCACTTGTGCAAATACCCCGTATACATAATAGCATGCGTCTTGGTCCTCTGCCTACACGAAACGAAAAAAAATCTAAAATCCAATCAAATAGACAACCATTTCAAGAAAATATAGAACGATTTTCGGGTAGGTAATTAAAGGATCATTTCAAGTGGTTCGAGTAAATGTAGGAATTATAGTTTCATCTTGACTCCTATTCTTCTTAATAGTTAGAAAGTAAGGATCATTTTGGTCGTGATTCTTGTGATACCTAGTAAATCATAACAAGAAAATTGCGCATAAGATAAGTAAATGTTGCTTCATTGTAAGAAAAATAGCCCAGTCATATTAGGTAAAATAAGGGGTCAACCTCGGAATGAAAGATAATAAGCTGCAAATTGGTATGAACCTTTGTTTTGTCATTCTAAATGTTGTCTCAAAAGTCACAATCGTTATCGTGTCCGCGTCTCAAGATATTCAAGGTCAAAGGTCACAAAAATCGGTTTTTCGCGAATATCTGGCTTCCTATCGGTTAAATGAGATTTGCATTTATTATAAAAGTTGTAGGCTATAAAATTCCCTACAACTTTTGTTTAAACTTTTTTTTCATACGACCAACCGTTTTGAAGGTAGAGCGCGAAGAGTGCACATCGTACAGTCATATACGGCCTAATGCAAGGTCAAGCGTGAGTTATGGTTATCAGTACGTTATAAAGTCAATTATTTACTTGGAAATTATAATTATTAAACAATGCCTATTATTTATGTACTAACTATTAATTATTTATATTTAATTAAAGTAAGTAACTTGATTATTTATATATAATTATTCATATTTAACTATTTAAGTATAAAATATTATTAATTCTGGATTATATATTTTAGTTTTATTTTAAGTAAATAGGTTCATACCAATTTGCAGCTTATTATCTTTCATTCCGAGGTGAAAGCCCTAATATGACTGGGCTAAAACGTTCTCAATTCATTCCTGTTAATACTTGTCTTAAGTAGGTCTTCGGGATGCATATGACAAGAACATATTTCTTGAACCCTTCTTTCCTTTCCGAAAAAGGTAAAATTTTAAAGGCTTAAGAGTGAAATAAAACATATTTTACGTTAAATTTTGGTTTTGTATTCATTTTTTTTAAATCGTGTAATTCATTATTATTTTATATAAAACATATCAATTCATTATTTTACAAATTCCTTCTTTTGAAGCATCTTCTACCATCTGGCAAAGTATTTAAATTAATTCGCTTCTCTGTGTTTACATTATCAATATCCATAATGTTATGCATATCAAGTTCTTCACCAACAATAAAACAGTTCAAATGTTCATCAGGTTCACGAATATCTAGCTTCTTTAACATTAAAAAGGATTTTCTGCTTCCTTTTGACGCTATTGAAATAATATCAACTGTTTTGTAAAATTGCTCTAATATGTCGAAAAAGTAATTA
Source organism: Odontomyia ornata (assembly GCA_963969285.1). Classification (NCBI taxonomy): domain Eukaryota; kingdom Metazoa; phylum Arthropoda; class Insecta; order Diptera; family Stratiomyidae; genus Odontomyia; species Odontomyia ornata. Next base: position 93,549,074 of record OZ017739.1, read on the forward strand.
TTTGTATACTCTTTGCCTCTAATTTTAATTTTCAAATAAGAATAAACTACAAATAAGAATAAACAATAAGAGGTGTTGTTTTGATATTAAAAGAAAAATGCCATCTTTTAATATAATTGATCAGATGTTTATCTCATTATCAAGAAAAAGGTATGCCGTTAATAGTGAAAAATAACATCAAGCAAATGACTACCACGACATGCTTACAGGACCATATCCTTTTTATGAAATTTTCCATAACCAAATCACAAAGTGGCTGCCCTATGTCCTCGATAGCCTCAAAAATTCTATCTTTGAGATCACTGGGCTGTTGGCGTAGACCTCCTCTTTCATGTGGCCTCAAAGGAAGAAGTCGCAAGGTGTTAAATCACAAGATCTCGGGGGGCCAATTGTGATCACCTCTTCGAGAGATAACACGGTCCTTAAAATTTTCCCGTAAAAAATCAATGGTTTCGTTGCTTGTGTGGCACGCAGCACGTTGTCCAGATCAATACCATCCAATTTCAGCCATTAAAAAACATTAATCATCCCTCGATAGCGCAATCCATTCACCGTAACTGTTGCTCCAGCCTCATTATCGAAAAAGTAAGGTCCAATGACTCCGCCGGACCATAAACTGAACCAAACAGTCACACGTTGAGGATGGAGAGTGCTTTCAACAATAACTCTTGGGTTTCTCAAGCCCCAGATGCGACAATTTTGTTTTTTGACGAAGCCTCCGAGGTGGAAATGGGCCTCATCACTCAAGATGATTTTTCGATGGAATTCCGGATCATTTACATGCATTTCAAGGACCCAATCAGCAAAAACACAACGTTGTTGGTGACCGACCGGCTTCAGTTCTTGTGTTTACTGAATTTTATGAGTCTTAAGATCCAAACTTTTATGCAAAATACGGTGTAGCGACGTTTGTGGAATGCCTTATTCCATAGAACGACGAGAAATGGACAAACCTGAGTTTTCTTCAACACTTTCGGCTACAGCAGCAATATTGGCTGTTCTTGAGTGACGTGCACGAGTTTAACTCTTCACACCACTAAATTCTCCTAATAGCTTGAATTTTTCCACCTATTTCTGTATTGCGGTCCGACAAGGTACTTCGCGACAATCCAAAAATGTTCGAGTTTTACGAACCGTCTCTGCGAAATTTTTACCATTTTATTAGCGAATTTTAATAATTTCAATGCATTGTTAAATCGTTCCATTTTTATCAGCGGCGTAGTTTTTAATTGTCAAAGGTCAAAAAATGACAGTTTCAAAAGTGACATCTACCAAAATAGCGGGTTATTTATTTATAATTTATTTAATAACGATGCAATTGAGTTAAAGTATTTTTTGTTCTCGATTTTATTGCAGAAGTTTTCATTAAAAAATTTTATATCAATAGTTTTGTCAAATTTGTATTGTAGTAAAAACTAATTGTACTTCGTAGCACATTTTTTTGCCACAGAAAGTGCTAAATTTTTACGAGATATATCTCATTGCCCACAAATACTTTGGTGGTCCAGATTGAATAATCACGTGGCAGAATATGGTTTTAGTTTTCTCGATTTCAAATTTTGTTTCTTAATTGGTTCACATTTATTGCGAATATCTAATTCTCCATAATAAAATTTCTGATGCGATAGTTTAAATCATTTAAATCAAAGTAGCCCTTATTAATGAAGTACTGTAAGGCGTTTAACAGTCCATACGAAATAATTCCTTCGAAAACGTCATATATAAGATCTACTGCATAATTTTGTGTTGCATGAAATGAAGGCAATAAGTTAAAAATGCAATTCTCATTTACTTCTGAAGAATCTTCGTCTAATCCTTCAATGTGCCTATTATAGTTTTGAACTGAACGCAACATATCTTTATATCATGATTTAGTTTTCTCTTCGCTTAACAAACAAGATCGGCAAAAATATGTATGGGAAAATGTTCTTGAAAATACCAAAATTTGATTTAACACTCCAATACACGCGCCCCCTAGTGAGACATAAATACACGCGTGTCATCTGTCAGATGACTGTTCACTTATTTGTCAAAAGTGAATAGTATAATTGTTTTTCCACAATTTTCCAGGAATAGTGGTACATAGATAAATGAAAAAGTTCATAAATGTTCATAAATTTGTATTTGAAAAAAATTATCTGTATATAAATCTTCAAAAATGTTGAATTTTTGTAACACAGTTGCCACGGTAGCTTAGTTTCAATTTTATTCCTTATTACTGGCTTGCAAAAGGTAAATCAACTAGTAAAACTAGGAACACAACTCTTATCAGTCTTGTAAGATAGTTTGAGAGAACATAATAATCATGTAAAATTTATGAACACATTGACAATTGAGCCTCATTTCTAGCACTTGGGAAGTTACTCAAACAAATGGAAATGACCAATACAAAAAAAATACTAAAACAAGTTGAAGTAGCAGGAGGATGTTCCTGCCAGAAGGGTATTGTAAAACAATTAGTAAATCAAACAATATATCCTGCATATCAAAACTTGACTAATATACAGATTCCATAAATTGAGTTCGAAAAATTATTATGGTTATTATGATTTTAAGCTCGCCACTATTTTGTTTCAAGTATTTTGACCCCGTCACTTGATTAGTCATGATAACACATGAATATTACAAATCATTTCTAAAATGTTTATCAAAATGTTGTTGTAATTGTTAGATATTCAATCGGCTGTAACTTAGCTGCTTATTGTTCAGAAAACTTAAATTATAGATTTTAGGAAATTTAAGGGTCCCATCTTGATTTTATAGACAAACAAGTTGAGTAAGCAGGAAAGTGCTCCTACCAGAAGGTCTTTGTAAACATCCTAGGGTTAGAAGCAAGTTTTCTAATGGCGTGAATCGATAACTTGAATTATTCATCCAATACTTAGATATGAAATCGTTCAAATTTATACAAAAGAGGCACAGTTTCTTTCATAAGCACAGTGCAGCCGCCATTTTAATCTAGCTTAAATGATTTTTCTGAATACTCGGCCGATTGAGCATGTTCAAGTTAAACACTATTCCTTAAATTTTCATGAAAATTGAAAGAAAATAAAAGTACCTAAGTCAATTTTAAATATATGTAGGGTTTTCCAATAAGAGGTGTTATTTTGAATAGATCTTCTGATTTAACACCTTGCGACTTCTTCCTTTGGAGCCACGTGATAGAGAAGGCCTATGCCAATAGCTCAGCGTCAATTCAAGATCTCAAAGATGAAATTCGTGAGGCTATCGAGGACATAGGGCAGCTACTTTGCGATTTGGTTATGGAAAATTTCATGAAGAGGATATGGTCCTGTAAGCGTGTCGTAGTAGTTATTTGTCCAATGTTAGTTGTTACTATTAACGGCATATCTTCTTCTTTATAATAAAATAAACATCGGATCATTTATTTTAAAAAATGGCGTTTTTCTTTTAATATCAAAATAACACCTCTTATTGGAAAACCCAATATGAACCATAAACACGTGTTATCATTGTTGTAATTCCATATAATTGAAATGGCTATAACTCACTTGATTATGATTCGATCTCAATTAAATTTTGCGAACATATAAACCTAATGTCAGTCTATATGTTCGCAGAATTTCAAGAAGTTTAAAGGTACCGTTTTGATTTTGTGGGCAAAAATGTAAAATCTACAAATCATACTATTATTAACAAAGTTGAGCGAATTTCGATTTCTAAGGTTTTTGTTGCCCTTGTACTTATGAAGGTCCACATTCGTGTTAATTTTCAGATTTTTCAGCTGAAAGGTGTCCAATCGCGAGGGGGGGGCACACAAATTTTGGGTACATTTTGCGTTCCCTTAGACCCCCTAATTTATCAAATGATTTTTTTATTTCAGATTCTAAAAGTTTCAATCAAGACCTTTCAATTGATACCCCACTCGACTACCTCTGATTAAAAAAAATTTTTAAGGGCCAATTCGTTATTAGGGGGGACCCCCCTGAAACCTTTTTTAAATTTTTGTCAAGGCCTTAACTTTTGAGAGACCATCACTTCTGACCTTTTCACAAAGTTTGAGCATTCTAGCTTCTATAGTTTCTGAGGAAATCAGCTGTGACGCACGGACAGACGGACAGACGGTCAGACGGACAGACGGACAGACGGACAGACGGACAGACGGACAGACAGACAGACGGACGGACGGACGGACAGACGGACGGACAGACGGACAGACAGGTCGCGAAACTAGTAGGTCTTTGTAAAAAAAAATTTTACAAAGACCTAAAAAGGAAAATTTATGAAATGTACTATTAACAAAGTTGATCGAATTTCGACTTCTAAGGTATTTTTTGCCCTTGTAAAGGAAAAATTGTCAGTTTAAGTACTGTCTTGAAAAGCTCTCATAAAGAACCTTTCATGTAATTTTTGTTCAGCGGCCACTCTCCTGTACTCTAATCATCGATTCATGGCCAATTTTTCGAAGCCTAGAATAGCTCTCTCCTGCCTCCTCGACTTGTTTCACATATGAGTATTAATTGTAGGTACTCATCTACAGTCATTTATCAAATTGAATCAAGTGTTAAAAGCATATGCCTCAAACGTTGAAGTTGGGGCAAAATACATCAAAATTATTCAATCTTCACATTTAAAACAGCCAATATTTTGCTTTACGATTGCTAAAACCAGTAGCTGAGCCAATCCTCAAAGAAATTCATGATACCTATCATTCCTGAAATTTTCATGCAAATCCTAGCAAAGCTGTAGTATCTGAGTCGGTAAAAAGTGCATATTGCTCCATAGCCATATGTTTCCACAGTAATACAACGCATATTGTTCCATAGTAATACAGGAAAATTCAAACCGCTATAACTTCATTATAAACCATTCAATCTTTATGAAACTTTCAGGACAGATTAATCTTATAAATAGTCATCAGTGCACTTCATTAAATTCAAGGGTACCGTTAAGATTTTATTCAAGAAAACATAAAATCTATAAATCATACTGTTACTAACAAAGTTGAGTGAATTCCGACTTCTTATGTATTTGTTGTTATTGTACTCATAATGGCCTAAATTCATGGTTTTTTTTAGATTTCTCGAGTCAAAGGGGGGGGGGGGGGGGTTGGACACAAAATTTTCGTACATTTCCCCTTCCCCTGCACCCCTCGAAGCAAACTTTGTCATTTCAAGACCTGTTTTGAAAAGCTCTCATTAAGACCTTTCATTTGATACCCATATTGCCTACATGCGATGAAAACTTTTTTTTCAGGGGCAACTCCCCTATATGGGGAGACCCCCCTTAAAGACCTTATAAATTTTTTTTTCGTGTTGAAACTTTGAAGAGGGCGTCACTTTGCACCTACTTACAAAATCTTATGTTTCTAGCTTACGTGGTTTGCGAGAAAAAGTGGTGTGACACACGGACGGATGGACGGACAGACAGGACGCGATTTTATTAGGGTATTGTAAAATGATTTTACAATACCCTAAAAACCAAGAACCCTTTTCTTTTAAAAAATTAAACTTAAATTTCACTTTGAATCACTTTCATTACCCACACCCACGTTACATCCATCAGCACAAGAAAAGGCACAGTTGCTGCAGACATAAATATTGGCCACATTCCTTGCCATAATATTTGGTTTATCGTTTTGCTTTATTTTCAAAACAAAATCCGCAGCGCTGGCGTCCACCAGCATAAGTAGCTGCTGAGCTGCTTGAAGCTCGTGGTGGTATTTGATCATTGAGAAGGAGTTCTCGAAGACGTGAGGTCATGGTGCGTGGCAAATTGCTGAGCTGCACTCGCATAATCAACTGATCTCTGATGAGTTCATTCCCCAGTTCACGAAGGAAAAGTCGGTGAGTTGGCACGTTTTGTCCGTTCCCCAGAATGATGACTTGGCTGTTGATACCAGCCACATTCAAAATTGCGTAAAATACCACCATTGGCCACCTTCTTGTACCTCTTTGGACATTGTAGGCACCAAACATTTTATCCACCATGTCCACACCAATTTTACGGTGATTATAATACGTAATCACCTCAGGTTTTCTTTTTTCTCCACTTTTTTCGTCGATTGCTCCATCCGTATGCATACTAGATATCAAAAGCACATTCTTTTTCTTATTTTGAGGTACATATGAAACCATAGTTCCATTTTTACTGAATGCAAAAATACTTGAATACGCTTCTCTATTTTTCAAATTCCATCTCTTTTGGGATTTGCCATTTGTTTTTTTAAGAGTCCCCACGTACGATAGCCCATAATTTCTTGTCAGAGTGTGAAGGAGAGTAGTGTCGCTGAACCAATTGTTGGCAGTGATGTTACGGCCTGAGTTACGGAGGGGGGTAACCATGCGTTGAACGATATCCACAGGTTTATTGCTAACTTGGAAAGGGCCCTCAGGTTGCTTGCCTGCGTAGATCTCCATGTTACACGTGTAAAAAACGCCAGGATCTACGGCTGCAAAAATTTTGATGCCGTATTTTGCTGGCTTAGAGGAAATGTATTGAACGAAGTTGCATCTACCCCTAAAGCCTTCCAGTTTCTCTTTAATGGTGACATCTTTTCACACGTAATAACACACCTGACAGTTCTTGACTAATTTTTCAAAGATGTCTCTGGTTGGGGCGAATCAATCTTGTGCTTTTTGCTCTGCTCTGGTTTGCCTGTCATCGAATCTTACAGCCATAAGTAGGAAACGGAATCTGTTGATACCCATGGTGAGGTGGAATATCTCAATTCCAAAACCATTACTAGCCCATAAGTCTGCCGGGTTTAGCTTCCCGGATCTATGAATCCCAGCTATGTAGAGTAGGCTAATAAACGCTTTGATCTGTGTTTTGTTTGTCTTCCTAGCGTCTCTAGGTCGTGAATAATTTTGTTGGATGACCTCGATATATTGATTTGTGAAAGAAACAATAATTTCCAACCTGCTGTCGTCAAATAAGCAAGCCCATGATTCGAAAAATGTTTCTGTGCCTTTTCCTTGACCGATCGGGCCAGGGAGTCTTTTCAGTAAGTTGTGGGTCCCTCTCTTCTTACTGGGGAAGGGAGTTTTTTTTCCATGTAATTGAATCAATTACCTTTTTTCCCTTCTTATGGTGATGAACAAAAACAGGCTCAGTGTCATCACAGTCAGTCGATCACTTTGACTTATATCTAAGTTATCTTCCCGTTCTTCAATCTCTTCTTCTGTATCAGTGTCAAATTACTCTTCAGGAACTTCAGCAATAAGCTGTGAGGGCCCTGGAGCTGGAGATCTAGGGTGATCTTCTTGAAAGTGTTCATCATCACTCAGGTCGCAGCCGTCAAGAAGAAGTTGATGAATTTGTAAGATGTCATCAGGGTTATTCAGATCAAAGAGATTTTTCGTCACCATATTAAATCTTTGAAAAAGAAAACAAAGTTTCAGTCAACAAACATGCCAAACCAAATTTAAAATAGCCCAGAACATTGATCTGAACGAAAATGGTTGAAGGAAAAAAAATGTTCTCATTGTGAATAGCATGAATACAAGCGTGTTATCTGTGAGATGACCATGCGCCTACCAGGTAGAAAATACACATTTCTAAAAAATAATGTCATCACAAAGTATCAAAAAATTGTAACAAAAAAAATATGAAAGGTAGAAATCCGAAATCGGGCATTATGAAAAGCTTACATTTTTACACGCGTGTCATCTGTGAGATTCTCTCGGCCAAAACACGCGCAAACTGCACTGGACGCACGCACACTGGGAACTGAACTGCCGAGCTAGGCAAGCTTGAGGAATACTAGGGCGGGGGACCAGGCTCCCCTCCCTCCACCAAACATATGACGAAAAAACAGAACTGGTATCTGTGAGATGACGCGCGTGTATTGGAGTGTTAAGGCAATATTATCACCGGCAATAAGTGTTAAAATAAAGTGTACTCTTCTTTTTTCAGTAAGGGTGTTAATTTCTATTCCTTCTATTGCGAGAAGTTTAATGAGCTCAACAAGCGCATATAAAACATTCTCGTTTCCAACTTTTCTGACCATTTCAGATTTAATAATCATCGCGGGGAAATATGATCCAAATGGGAGTTTCTTTATTGATCAGGGATCGCAGGAAATTGAATGTAGAAAGCTGAAACAGTTTGGGACCCAATGACTACCAAAAGGATCATGTACTTCAAAATCATCATTAGATATAAATTACGGTATATTTGCTCTCTCCTCGTATTTGACTGTCATATGTTTCCATAAGGTTCCCTTATATGAGTAGTTTCTTTGGAAAGTTTATCCATGTAGATTAACGTCCGGTCAAGTAGTTCTGGCAGTTCAAAACAAGTTGCGTAGACAGACCTACGCTCATGTAAGGAGGGTTTTGTACTCAACTTACAAAATGAAATAACCAGCAACGAATAATATCAAGAAACATATCAAAGAGATTTACTCGTTTAAAAGAAAATCCATTGTTTCTCCATTTTCAACTAACAAAAACCACTCAAATCATGAAATCCCAAAAGCATTTACGCGTATGTCATCGATTTTAACTGAAAATTTTAAGAAAATTGAACAAAAACTACAGCGTCTGGTTTGATGGAAAGTCCATAAAATAGCAAAATGGCGTGTTATTTTTGTTATAATTTTAGAAATTTCAAATGGATATAACTTCCGTGAATATGATATGAATTTCATCAAACTTACAATGTATTAAGACCTTGTGTAAGGCTACTTGAATATCGAATTTTGTTGGGGTTAAAGGCATCGATACGATTTTATTGAAGAAAATGTGAAATTCGAAGATCATAACATACTTTTATTAACAAAGTTGAACGAATTTTGACTTATACTCAAAAATATCTGCCTTGATTTTTGTTCAGGTTTTCTAGATCACAGATGTCTAATCGTGAGAGGGGAAATACATTTTTCGTGCCCCCACTGAAGTAAAACCTGTCAGTGTCAGGACTACTTTGAAAAGCTCTCATAGAGACCTTTCATTTGATACTCGTATCGGCTACCTTTGGTGCATTCATGATTTTTTCAGATTTTTCGGATAAAAGGTATCCAACTGCGAGGAGGGGGGGGTTCACGAAAAGCTCGAACATTCCCCTTCCCCTACCCCCCATCGTACTGATATGGCAATTTTAAAACTTATTTTGAAAAGATCTCATCAAGGCCTTGACACCCTACTCGACTACCAATGGTGAAAAAAATTGTTGAAGGGTCACCTCCCTAAATTGGGAGACCCCCTTAAACCCCTTTGAAAATTTTTCTCACCCTTGAAGTTTCAAGAAGTCGCCACTTCTGACCTTTCCACAAAGTTTCGTGGCTGTACCTTCTAAAGTTTCGGAGGAAAAGTGCTGTGACATATAAACGGACGGACTAACGGGCAGACGGACACAGGTCGGGATTGAAATAGGGTTTTGTATTTTAGTACAAAACCCTTAAAAGATTTCATTTGAAACTCAATATCGAACGTAGTTTCTTTTAGTTCAACTTTTTCTAAACGTGGAATCCCTTTTTTCATTTTTTCACACACTGAACTTGATACTCAGGATATCGGAAAACTTTTTGTGTCTAGAAATTTATTGATTTTGTGTTCGGTATTTACATTTTGAAAAATATTAGAGCAAGGATCTAAAAAACATTGTGATTTCTGATTGTGTTGACAGAAGAGTTTTTAGAGAATCTAAAATTCTACTAGTCATTTTTTCAAAAAAGTGAAGTATTTCGTTTACAATTTCCAAAGTTTGGTTTGTTGTTAAATGGCTTTGATTATTGAGTTTCATAGTGAAATGTACACAAGAACTTAAAAAGGAATCTTGCCAATTTTCCTTTTCAAAATTACATTTTCAATTTCGTTTGTACTAAGATTGTACGATACCTGATTAGCGCAAGTATAGATTCTGGTCGTTTAATTGAGAATTTTTACAATGCCTTTTAAATGCAGAAAAAGTTGAAAAAATTTGTAGGCAATTTTGATATGGGCAAGTAAATTTCTGTCGGAGACAGTATTTATTTTTAATGTGAAGGCTTCTTGGCTGTCTGCTATGCTGTCCTTACCTTTGGTCTGTCCAGTAGGTGTAAAAAATTGATGCAGCCCATTTATATGAGGATGTCTTGCCTATTTGTTTTCTTGCTAACATAAAATTACTTCTTCTTCTTCTTATATGCTGGCCAGTCTTCAATGATTTCGTGGAGGGATGCATATGGTGCCTTGAATGATTTAAGTCTAGCTTTAGATGTCTCACGCCACTTTATTTCTACGGTTACCCATGGCTTTTCAAAAAATTTCAACCATTCTTTGCTGCTTAAATAAGTTTTATCACTAAAATTTGGAACCTGCACACCTTTTAGTAATCTCTTTCGAGCCTTTTTTGTCACCTTTACAAGAGGGTTTAGACCAACTTTATGCAAGTTACTCGCAGTGTTCTTTTATTTGTAATACAATCAACCTTGCCAGATATCACCAGATAAGTGAAAGTAGAAATCCTTATATTGTTCATTTTTAATCTTTTTAATCTGTGATAAATAATTTTAAATAAGTATTATATATACATATATATATATATATATATATATATATATATATATATATATATATATATATATATATATATATATATATATATATATATATATATATATATATATATATATATACATATATATATACATACATATATATTATTTTATTTATTATTTTACCTATCTTTCGCTTGGAAATTTATTAACGATTTGGTCAGAGATTTGCAGATAGTCCCTGTCTTTCACGAAAGCATTGTAAGTTGTATACGCCTTCACAATGTCATTCACGAGCTTCTCCCTAGCGAAATTGCTCAGAGTCTTAGTTACGTTCCAGGCTTAAAATACTGCGTATCCATCAGGCCATGATAGACAGTCATCTAATTTCTATTTTAACATTGAAAACTAGTTAAAATTCTTTTAATATATGTGATTATAGTCTATTACAAAGCCAGAAAATGTATTCCGGGAACTCAATTTTGTTGGCGTTGGAGATGATGTGCCGCTAGATCCACACTGAGACGATGTTCGTGATAAGGAAATAGATTCAGTGTTCCTACTTAGCCAGTCCTGAATCAATAAATTGGGAATTTCAGATAACTAAAATAAAATTTGTACATGGAATGTAGACTTTGATTCTGGGCAATTATACAAAAAAGATATTTATCTTACATATTCCCTTTGCCATTACAAGAAATTATATCGGATTTGTGCTAAAAACCCTATATATTACGGGGGTAAATTTTCTCCAAATTCTGTGGAGTGATTTATTTTAATGTTTTGAAGCCAATTTCAAAACCTTAACAAAGAAATAATCTTGCTTATTAAAAACTCTACAAGGAAGTATATTTTTTATTTTTGAATAAATCTTTCTCAGGCTCAATTCCCCACTCTACTTACACATCATATGTATAATAACTGCCTATCACGTTGCTGGCTGTTTTCATTGCCGTGTTGAACTTGCTTAGGTTCAATAGTGGAGTAAACATCATCCAATGATGTCAAAATATTGAAATTCTCTTCCATTTTGAGTAAACTGAATTTGAATGAAGAAGCATATCTTAGTGATATTACAGGAAAATATTCATATTTCTTTTGAACTGCATGCATTCTTGAGTATCTTCCGAAATCAGATCGTTTGGATTTAATTTAAAATATCTTTCCATCTCAATGCATTTTTTGCATAAATTAGTGCCTTATTGACAGGGCCAGCAAATAAATAACGGCATAGGTATCTTCAAGGATATACGAGTAGAACTAAATAAGAATATTGAAAATTTCTACTCATAATGTGAGTAAACCGCGTTTTTATGAGAAAATCAAAAGCTTGATATTTGGTCAGACTTCCACTAGTTTGCCGTTTCAAATTTTGTAGACAGTGCCCAATATCAATAGAATACAAGGTCTGTTCCAAGTGCCAGTTGTCGAAAGCGGAAAAATTTGAACAGAAAAAGTATCAAATGGAAAATCAATTTTCTGCATTGTGTTCAAATTAAAATTTCCCCACTGCTCCCAACTAACAATATATGAAATTTTGCCCAGATGATATTACAGTACTCATCCAGGTAAGCTGGTTTCGATAACTGGCATTTAGAATAGACCCTGTATCCTATTCACCTTGAAAAATACCCAGGTAATACTCATTTTCGGTACATTTTGCCTTCCCCTGAACCCCTTATTTATAAAATGATTTTTTTATTTCAGATTCTAAAAGTTCTAATCAAGGCCTTTCATTTGATACCCCACTCGACTAACTTTGAATAAAAAATTTTTTTAAGGCCAACTTCGTTATAAGGGGGACTCCCCTTAAAAAATTTTTAAATTTTTGATAAGACCTTGACTTTTGAGAGACCATCACTTCTGACCTTTTCACAAATTTTGAACATTGTAGCTTCTATAGTTTCTGAGGAAACTAGCTGTGACGCACGGACAGACGGACGGACAGACAGGTTGCGAAACTAGTAGGTCTTTGTAAATTTTTTTTTTACAAAAACCTAAAAATGATGCTAATCTGAAAATGAGTTTTGAATACTTGATGTGCTATTTTATTGATTGAATCGACCGTTAAGGGATCGACATAAGAAGAAAATACTAAAAATATGATTTTCTTTATTTCTATGCATTTACAAATTTTCTTCTTTCCGTGTAACTCTTTCATATTTTTAAAACTCTTCCCAAGCATTTGCTCTCTAATCATTCTTTTCATATTGTTTAATAATTTTTACTTGCTTTATATTGCTTTAAAATGTAATATTTGTGGTTGATAATTTCATCTTATCTATAATTGAATTGGATTAACTATCTGTTGATTATGATGCATAATGTGCCACCTGGTTCCATTTGTCAACCTATATGAGCATCACCACGACTATATTATCCAAGGTGAGCTCCCCCGTCTTCTTGGAGAGGTGCTGGGACACCATCTGGACCAGAAGCCTTTGTCGCTTTCAGTGAAAACACCACCTCTTTAACACTCCAATGGTCGCGTCGTTTAGTAGCACATTGGTGGTCGCGTTGTATATGTGAGATACATGATTTATCGGTCATTTTTAAGGTGGATCAACTTAAGGTTTTGAGTTGTAACAAGTTGGGTAAACATACCTACGCTCATGTCAGAAGGGTTTTGTATTCAATTTACAAAAAAAAGTCACCAGATCGAATCAAATCAAGAAACATGTCACAGACGATTTTATTGGAGAAAATATGAAATACGAAGATCATACTATTATTAACAAAGTTGAACGAATTTCGACTTCTGAGGTTTTTGGTATTGTTATACTCTTAAATATCTCCCTTGATAATTATTTCAGATGGCCATTCGCGACGGAGGAAACATATTTTTCATGTATTTCCCCCCTGTGCCCCCACTGAAGATAAAACTGACAGTTTAACAACTGTTTTGAAAAGCTCCCATGAAAACTTTTATTTCATACTCATATCGGCTACGTTTGATGAATTTTTTTTCAGGGGCCACTCTCCTGTACTGTTATCATCGATTCATGGCCAATTTTTTCGAATCGTAGAATGATTACAAGACCCTTTTGCTAGGAATTCTCTCCCGCCTCTTTGACTTGTTTCACTTATGAGCATTAATTATAGGTATTCATTTTCAGTCATTCATTAAATTGAATCAAGTGTTCAAAGCATGCACCTTAAACGTTGAAGTTGGGAAAAAATAACTCAAAATTATTCAATCTTCGCATTTAAAACAGCCACTATTTGGTTTTACGATTACTAATACCACCAGCGGAACCGATTCTCAAAGATATACATGACACCTATCATTCCTGAAATTTTCATGCAAATCCTAGCAAAACTGTTGTATCTGAGTCGGTAAAAAGCGCATGTTGTTCCATAGCCATATGTTGCCATAGTAATACATGCAGCGCATATTGTTCCATAGTAATATAGGAAAATTCAAACCGCTATAACTTCGCTAAATATTATTCGATCTTTATGAAAATTTTAGGATAGATCAAACTTATGAATAGACATGTACCTACTAAATTTCATTGAATTTAAGGGTACCGTTGAGATTTTATTAAAGAAAACATAAAATCGATAAATCATACTATTACTAACAAAGTTGAGTGAATTGCGACTTCTCACGTATTTGTTGTTGTTGTACTCACCAAGGCCATTCTTGATTTTTTTCAGATTTTTCGGATCACAGGTGTCCAATCGCGAGGGGGGGGGGACACAAATTTTTCGTGTATTTCCCCTCCCTGTGCGCCCCTCGAAGCAAATTTTGCCAAACTAAGACATGTTTTGAAAAGTTCTCATCAAGACCTTTCATTTGATGCCCATATCGGCTACCTTCAATGAAATTTTTTTTCGGGGGGTCACTCTCCCATATGGGGAGACCCCCTTAAATACCTTATAAAATTTTTTTGTAGTTGAACTTTGAAGAGATCACCACTTTACATCTACACACACAATTTGATGTTTCTAGCTTATGTAGTTTTCGAGAAAAACTGCTGTGACACACGGACGGACGGACAGACGGACGGACGGACGGACGGACGGACGGACGGACAGACAGAGAGACGGACAGACGGACAGACTGGTCGCGAAACTAGAAGGGTTTTGTAAGATTATTTTACAAAACCCTAAAAAACAGAAAACGTTACAAAGAACACATGTAAATTTAACGATAGTCAAATAATCATCAATTGATAATAACTATGCAATATTTCGTTGGTTTTTAAAAAGAACAAATTTTACTGAGTAAAAAAATAGATACAACGTCAAAAGTGCAAAACAACTGCATTTTCATTTTGAAATTAAAAAAGAAACATTGACTTCGAATTTAAACATAATACTATCCATAAATCAACACAAGAAAACAGAATAAATCAACTTCAATCATTGATTTCAACATCTACATTTACATATACTCGTATATCACATCCATCGGTACAAGAAAATTTGCAGTCTTGTAGGCATAAATATTGGCCACAATCTTTGCATCTGTACTGAGTAAGTCTTGAAATCTTCTTTCCCCAACATACATGGCAACGTTTTCGTGTTTTGAAATTTCGAGCGTCTTATCTGCTGCTCATTTATGAGTTCTTTCCCCAGATTGCGAAGAAAGATACGGCGAGCTTAAATTTCCTAAACAAATAACTTGGCTGTTTATACCAGCAACATTCAGCAAAGAATAAAAAACCACCATTGGCTACCTTCTTGTACCTCGTTGAACGTTATAAGCTGAGCACATTTTATCCACTACATTGACCCCGATTTTATGCCGATTGTAATAGGTTATCATTTCAGGTTTCTTTTTGAACCCTGTTACTTCGACTATTATTGGGTCTGTATGCATGCTGGATATCACTAGGACGTTCTTTTTATTTTTTTTTTATTTTGCGGGACATATGAGACCATAGTACCCTCTTTGCGGAAAGCAAAAACACTCGAGAATGGCTGCTGGTGTCTTATATCCTTTAATTCGTTAGGAATCTGCCATTTGTTTTTTTTCAATGTTGCAACATATGACAAGTTATATTTTGCAGTTAAGTTGTGAAGGAGTGTAACATCGCTGAATCAATTGTCTGCCGTAATATTCCTGCCAAAGTTTTGAAGCGCAGCAATTAAGCGTTCGACAACATCAACTGGTTTATTACTAGTTTGGAAAGAACCTTCCTACGTTAATTTCCAAATTACAGGTATAGTACACACTTGAATCTACTGCCGCAAATATTTTTATCCCATACTTTGCGGGTTTGGATGGAATATATTGTATAAAACCACACCTTCCTCTGAAGGCTTCAAGCTTTTCATCAATAGTTACGTCTTCTCCAACGTAATAGCACTGTTGGCAGTTTTTTACAAACTTTCCAAAAACTTCTTGAATAGGAGCAAGACGATCGATAGCTTTCCGCTCCTCCCTGCTTTCCCTGTCATCAAACCTTAACACGCGAAGCAAAAACCGGAATCGTTGGAAACTCATAGTGAGTCGAAAAATTTCTATGCCAAATCCATCATTGGCCCATAGATCCTCCAGATTTAGTTTTTCAGATTTATGAATTCCAGCTATATACAAAAGACCGATTAATTCTTTCAGCTCTATTGTATCGATGAAGGTGACATCTCTTTCTCGTGAGTACTTTTTTTTTAAATATTTCCGATGTATTGATTTGTAAATTTCACGATGTTATTCAATAAAGTTTCATCAAACAAGCAAGACCATGCTTTGGAAATAGTTTTCACACCACGAGCGCTTCCAACCGGCCCAGGGATCTTCCTTAAAAGGTTTTGTGTTCCCCTTTTTGAAGAGCAATAGGGAGATTTTTTTCCATACAAGAGAGTTGGTTATTTTCTTTCCGCTCTTTTTCTGCGCGATATAGGAATCTTCGACTTCTTCATCCTCCGATGCTGAATCTACGCCACTTTGTTCCGTTTCTGAATCTTTCTCCCGTTCTTCTATGATTTCGTCAGCATCCGTCTCGCTATATTCTTCTGGCACTTCATATATCGTTCTATTTGATGGATGTAAAAACAGGCCTGAAGAACCCGTCGACGGATCCGCAAAACCAGGCTCATCATCATCATGGTAGAATTTGATGTATTTTTGCAATGTCTGTCGGATTATTTAGGGTATAAACCATTTTTTTATCCATATTGACCTGTAAAAAATAAATGAAGACACATTGCAAGACTTAAAAAATTTACAGATTTTGGTAGAAAGAAAGAAAAGCTCAACCTAGTAAAATAATGATAAGTGTATGACATATTACTGTAACTGGAATGCGTGCTATCAAACTAGGGTAGAATCCTAAAAAAGTTTGGTAACTACGAAATGTATTGAAAAAAATTTAATGAGTTCTTACTGAGTTATAAGTGGTAGTGGTTTCCAAAAACACCGTATAACATAAATAGTCGCGTTGTATCTGAGAGATGCACGCTCAGATTTGCTCAAATAAAAATGTAAGGACTGAATTTGAGAGATGAAAATAATCAATACTGTTCAAAGAACATAAACACAGCAATACAATTGAAAATAAAAGAAAACTCAATTAATTGATAATCTAGTCGCGTCGTATCTATGAAATACAAAATGGCACCAATCACACAAGTTTTCACTTTGAACGTCACCGAATGACTGCTGCTTTCAAAGCATCTAGCATGAGGAATACACGACATAAAGCGTTGATGCGCCTGCACTTTTCGTGTATCTGTGAGATCACACGCGACCATTGGAGTGTTAAAACTGTTAAAAAAATTGTTTCTCACTAAAGCATTCGAGAAGTTATTACATTTGACCATTTCACAAAGTTTGGTGCTGTAGTAAACTTTTGTGACATACAAACAGACACAAGACGTCATTTCAATATGGTTTTGTATTTTATTGCATAACCCTAAAGAGCATTAATTATCCAAAGCCATGAATTTACATTTTTGTTTTTGGCATGTAAAAACAAAAATTATTCCGGAGATTACACTTCCAGACCAAGCGCAGACACACCAACTTTTAGTAACATTACGAAACGGATCTCCTCTTAAAATAATGATTTACCTTGAAAACATTTCAGGTGTATTTTGACTGCAACTTTTCTTGATGTTTACAATTTCTTCTTCAAAATAGCCCTAAGTAGCTTTTTGTGTACAATAACACGCACTCGCCCATATCTGCTCACCCTTTGCAATATTAAGTTTTCAATTAAATAAAGTCGTTCGTAATTTAAAGAGTTCATGTCTCGTAGACAGACGCGTATTGAGAATGAAAGCAATTTTCCTCTGCATTAAAAAAAACGGTTTCACATTGATAAGAGGAAAAGCATTCACCTTTCTCTCCAGTTAACTAACTTCTCTGCTGAGTTTCTTGTTATTTAAGTTTGCTATCTATAAATTTTACTTTTTGGAATGATCTGATGAATGTTCTTACCTGTTCACAGGAAAGATTGGTGCTTGAAATATTCTTGGAATCTTCTCGCTAAAGTTTGTGCACTGTTGAAAGTTTTCGTAGCAAAAATGTTTGAAAAGAGGTTATGAAAAGAACGAATTAGAACAAGTAAACAGTTTGGTCTTGTACTTTTCTCCAAGTTTATGTTTTTTTTTAAGTGAATTCAATTCAGTTAAAAGTTTCGTTGTTCTTGGAATCTTGTGGGAATTACCAACAGAAGGGCATTTATTCTGCGTAGGTGACTCATCCTCAATTATTTTTGTTTAGCTAGTCTTTCTTCTAACTTATCTATAGTATGGTAAATTAATCATCTTAAAAGTAGAATCGAAAGATAAACTAACTAAACTGATCGCGAAGTATTCAAAGAAAAAGTCATACCAATTACGAAGCGATATGCAGCCATACCAACTGTTCCAGAGAAATGCTCCTACCACAGACTTAATCTTCTAAAGGCAAAAATCAAACAGCTTTTCAGGAAATTAGCGTCAAAATAACTCCCCTCTTCGAATAGATTTGAGTCAATAAGAACTTGATTCGATTTATTTCAACTACCAAATCCCCTCGCAAGTCAATTTATTCACGCGCTGATTTACACGAAGGGTGGGAGCAGCCTTCATGAAGATACAAATGTAAATTGAACAAGCAGACTAGCCTGGGCATACTCTTAACTTGTTGACGAGGCTTCCATCCATGTAGAGGTTAAAGTGAAAAGCTAATGAGGCGTTGCATGACGCCTCATCAAATGTCCTTTAATCGAATGGCAAAGATGATGACACCTTTCAGAATTGCAAATTTGATTTGGATTCGAATTGAGAGGAAAGTCATGAATAGAGAAGTGTAGAATTAGCACAGTGTAATAAAAATCAATAAATATGACCTTTACCGTTTTGGTTTGAAGTTTGTTTTGAGCAATCAACTTTAATCATTGAATAAACTTTGGATTTGATTTTTAACAGACTTCCATCAAAATGGTAATCATTTTCATCAGCATAACTTTTCGACGCAGATAGATAAAAGGAGGGTCACCTTTGTCAAACACAAACAATTTTATTTATGTATTTATTTGCAACCAACTTACAAACCAAAAATTTATATTACAAGCTTAATATAAACAAGACAAGATGAAAAATGAAAAAGTAAGGATATTAATTCACAATTAGAGAAAGTTAACCCTCTGAAGCATAGCGTCAACTGAAGGTAACATACCATTCGAACACCTCAAAAATTAATTGAATTGCAAGTAATCTTGCACTGTATCCCGAGCCTATACTTCGAGCTAACGAACTAGTACCAAGCAAATAACTAGCTCACACTATTTATTGCAAACTTGTTTATGTCTGAATCCGTCTCCAGTTTTCGTATCTGTTGACTATAACTTGACAATTTCCTAATAACAGATGATCCATTAAGAGGTTTGATTTTCAATAGGGTTTTTTTTGACAGATCAAGGGTTACTTTTGTCAAATTTTAATGTAATTTTTATGCAAGAACGCATTCATTACGAAAATCAGTATTCTGTGAGAAATGTTCTCGTGCTCTTAGAACAACTTATGGTATGCACTGTCGACCTATTGAAACCACTTTACCCAATACCATTCACAAATTGGAAACCTAGCATGCATTATTGGATGATACTCGACCGATTAGACCCCATCCAACTTCAAACTACCTCCGTAACATCTCCCCTTTCTTTTGGGCACTTCTACCCTTTCTTTGTACATTTAATTTTTTTATAGTGATTCCATTAAACTTTAATTTTTATTTCCCTATCATATTAATTCTACCTTCTTACTCTTTTTTTATAAAAAAAAAAATAATCATAATAATCTTATCTTTCCTACTATCAACATTCCATTCATAACTTCCATTAATCATTACTTCCATTAACAAAATTTCATTTCAGACTTTTTCACTAACAAAACCTAATTCCTCCCTTTATTGTTACGTTAAAAAGGTTACGTTACACCAAGCGATTCCGGTTGGGGCCTTGAAACGACGGGGTAGAAAAGTGCCACTCAGCAACCCTAGTATTGCCCCTAGGAGCCAATTGGCAAGCTTGAGATTCCCCGGAATGGTCCTTTCACTAAAATAACCGCTGATGGTCATTATCCGGCTCGTTGAGCCGCCTATCACGACCTTCACTGAAGGGAAAAAACACCAACTACGCAAATTTAGGATGCCTGACAGAGAGGATTCTTATTTGCACTAACTTCTACTAAAAAAAATCGACTAAGCAGATTGAACCCCCGACGAGAAGGGTTTTTATGCATTCCAAGCGTAATCTACGCCTTCCACCAACGCTGCGCGCTCTACGTGCAAATACACTGGCTGAAAAACTTGCACAAAACACGAAAATTAAATATAAAAGATTAAATCATAACTCAAAGGTAATCGCAAGTATCATGCAATGTTATTATTTATAAACTCAAATTCCTTGCACTTGCAAAATTTTAGTTTTTTTTTGTGGTAGAGACGTGAATGTCATTTATGCACAGAGTGTGGGACTCCCATGCTCACAAGAATACGACTGGACTACCCACTAAACACCTCCCCTGTTATACTGAGAATCCAGCCAGGAACCGTTTGACACATTACTTCGGGCCAGGTCTCGTTTTGTTACGCCAAGAAGCGCCTTCAAGCTGGGGGATCCCTTTCCTAACGGGAGGGGAGAGAGGAAGGTAAAGTGCGAGAAAAGCTATTCCCTAGCCCCAAGGCCCCCGGCTGCTGTGAGTCCCTTTTATATTTTAGGACTGCCCGAGCAGAATGTGCCACCTGGTTCCATTTGTCAACCGATTCGAGCATCATCGCGACTATATTATCCGGGGTGAGCTCTCCCGTCTCCCTGTAGAGTTCCCTTTGCAGCCTGTCCCATTTTTTATACGCGAAAAATTTGTGGCGGGCATTATCTTCCTCTCCTGGGCAAAACCGACAATCGGGGGACCGTGACTTTCCAATCTTGTGCAGGTAAGACTGAAAACACCCAGCGTGCCTGCTCAAAAGCTGGGTCAGATAGAAGTCAGTCTCAATATGCCTTTGATTTAGCCACGGTCTCACATCCGGGATGAGGCGCGCATGCCACCTTCCCTTCGCACAATTCACCCAAGACTGCTGTGAATCGTGGAGTAAGCGCTGTCTCTCTTCGCGGACAACCATCTCTCTTGCATTATCGTTTCGGAGCAGGTAAATAGTGTGGCACGCTCTAGTAAGGAGGGTTACAAGTATCACGCCTGCAATAACTCTCACCATTGAATCAGAGACTGTCGGATACGAAGATGCAATTCTCAGTGCTCCTCTTCTCTGTACCTGTGCCAAACGTTTTCGGTATACCTCCTTGCTGAGAGCGTTGCCCCATACCTCTGCTCCGTGTAGTAGCACTGGCCATAAGTTGACTCAGAGCCGATATTACCGAAGCAGCCTTCTCAGCCGTTGCCCTGATTTGCTCAGAGGAACTCATCTTCGAGACAATCAGTTACCCCAGGTACTTCACCGATGGCTTTGATTCAATTTGTATGTCTCCAATACTGATCATCCTTACTCTAGGGATTCTCTTTTTTGTCAAGATGACCACTTTGGTTTTCTCCAGTGGTAAACTGAACCCGTGAGTAGTCATTCAGTCCCTCACTAGGTGCATTAGCATACCTAGCCTCAGTTGCGCCTGCTCGACGGTGCGTCCAGCAACCAGAGCCACAACATCATCTGCATAGCTGATCAAGCGCGACCCATCTAGCATCTCAAGCCTCAGTAGCCCACGTCCCACAGGTCCGGACCAAGGATAGATCCCTGGGCAACACCCGATGTAATTTCACTCCTTCGGTGGCCCCGTGTCATGTCGTAGAGCAGGCTTCGGTGCTTTAAGTAGTTCCTCAAAAGCCGCATTAGATATTCTGGAACTTGAAAAGGGTGCTCCAGCGAATCCATAATATCCACCCATCTAGCGGAGTTGAAGGCGTTCCTGATGTCGAGTGTCACCAACAGGACGAACCGTCGCTTGGTGCGACTATATGCCTCTGTCTTTTGGACCGCGCTCACCACCTCTACAATCACATTTATGTTTAGACGGCTTACTCTAAAGCCGTGCTGCCAAGGAGATAGGTCCCCAGCAGCACGAATCGCATCAGTGAGTCTTCCCTTGATGAGTTACTCTAGCACCTTCCCAGTCATGACTAGCATGCATAACGGGCGGTATGCAGACGGCGATTCGGAATCTCCCTTCCACTTGCTGATCAGCACGAGCTTCGCTACCTTCCATCGTACCGGGAAAACCTCGTCCTGTAGGCGAGCGTTGAATGTGCTGAACAGCAAGTCTGGACAACGCTGATAGACAAGTCGCAACACCTCAGCTGGAACACCTTCTGGACCTGGAGCCTTCCTCGCTTTCAGCGAGAGGACTGTCTCTTTCAGTTTCGGCTCTGTGAAGGGTGGACACTTGAGTGCTGTTCGCACTATGGTATCTCGTCCATCTTTTCTGTATCATGTATGCAAGGTTTCCGTAGGGCACCAAGCTTCCCCATAACTAGCTTGTAGCCAAGGCTCCACGGATTCACATTGTTCACATTGTCCATTAGATCTTGCCAGCAGCGAGCCTTGCTGTTGTTGATCAATTTGCGAAGGCATTTCCAGGCTGACTTATATGCTGCTGCGCGACTGCTTGCCTTGACACGGTTCTGTTCCCGTTGAGCCTTATGCCGAAGCTTGTGACACTCCCCTCATTTTCAGCGATTTTAGTTGACCAACAGTACACTGGAGGCTTGCCCTACCGGGGTTTTTGACAGGGCATAGAAGCATTGCAAGTAGTCGTGATGAAGCTCATAGTTGAGTTCACTACGCCTTGAGCTGCCAGTTCTTCCGTCCTCTCCGGATCTTCCTGCAGCAGTGTGCCTGCCGTAAGAACCTCGACGAACCTCTCCACGTCCATTTTTCCGATGTTCATCGCTTTTCTCAAGTAGAATACACTGATGATCACTGGCTGAGTAGTCCTCTAATACTCTCCAGTTGTGTATCCTCCGTACTAAGGGCTTCAAGGCAAATGTCACGTGCGGTATGGTTCCTTCACAGCCAATACGATGGAAAATCGACGTATTTCCGGTATTTAATCCGACGAGCACCATCCGGGCCGCACTTCTAGGATTCGTTTACCCCACGGATCTGTTTGAGGCATGCTCCATTCGATTGCTTTTGCGTTAAAGCCCCCCCCCTACGAAAATGTTCCCATCTGCGTTCTGCAGCCCCATTTGCATCTTCGCTCAAAAAAAATTTAAGTATCTCATTATTTTTAACGTCTAGCACTCGTTGCATGTAGACGTGTTTTTAATCGCTCCTGTCATCAATTTTAAATTAATTTTTCATAAAATTCAGTTTCAAAAAATTGAACTAATTTTTTACAAGCCAGTCAAAAGCAAATTTTGATTTTCATTGGAAATAGCATTCATCGTCAATGTAATCGACGCATGGATTCATCGAATATTATTTGACTTCGATGAATCGACAAAAGCAACTAAGCCGAAGACTAACTCGGGACTGCTGTATGGAGGAGCCCTTCGTTGGGAGGCCCTTCGTTGGGAGGCCCCGGGGAGAGTAGCAGTGCGAAATTGGTGGCAAGCGTCAGTAAAATAAGGCACACGAGTAACCCGGACTCCGCAGATGGCGGGCGTAAAACTCAAGTAGTCGAAGGCAAACAAGAAGTGAGTCGACTTCAAGCTGAAATACGGGAATTGAAACTACAACTGAAAACGTCCGAAGATATGTACAAGAGAGCGTAAAAAACAAAAAAAAAGCTGTCAAATAAGTCTTCCTAGAAGATATACTAAGTGCTGGAGGCGCTACTACTACTACTATGCAGCGCTGGACGGACCCCAACAAGAAATGGACGTTGACGAAAGTACTGAAGATAATATTAGTCAAAATAATGATAATTTTATTCTATACATAAAAAATAAAAACAAGGAGAGGAAACCAGCTCACAGCTCTGCTGGTTCTGCTTGAAAATTTGCCAAAAATACAGAGAAAGTTCCGCCAATTAATGTGTTCGGTCTAAGCGAAAAGGACATGGTTCGGCTATTGGCAGCCGAAAATAAATTAACAAATTCGAGATTAAAAGGATCAATGACGACAAATCAGAATAAAATCATTGGGTGATTTCAAATCAGGTAAAAAATGTTCTAGATTCTGGGGAGGTTTCATACTTCACATACAACCTAGAAAGTGAAAAAAAAACAGACCTTTTTGTTGAAGAGCTTTTACTGCGGAGAAGATACAGTCGATCATCTTCAGGTGCTCAACGAAGCAGCACCAGAAATTGAATTCATCTCCCTTAAAACGTTCGCCAAAAGAAGGTTGTCGGTGCAAAAAAAAAATTACCCCTTTATTTAGTAAAGATATCAAATAAGAGCAGTCCAACTGTTCTTCAACAAATAAGAAACTCGAGCTCTTGGGTGATGAGGTGGGAATGCCTCCAAAAAAGGGAAGTCAACCAATGTCATCGCTGTCAACAATTTGGGCATTTGGCTGCCAACTGCATCATGCATTACCGATGCGTCAAATGCAGGGACGTGCATGCTCTTGGTGAGTGCGAACTGACTCAAACCGAGCCAGAAGAGAAACTATACTGTGTCAACTGCGGCATTTCGGTTACCCGGCATCATATTGAGAATCCTCCCGATATCAAGATGTGAGAGTACAATTTGTCCCAAAGCAAACACAATTATAATGCAGTGTAGTAGAAAATGCGGTAAATAATGTAACTAATGTAAGTGGGTATAATGAGCTGCTTCTCAAAATCTTCATCTTCTGAGCACTACAGCCCCTCTCGGGCCTTCGCCTCCTGCAAACAGTGCCTCCAACTGTCTCGGTCTGTTGACCATGCCTTCCAATTCCGAAATCTGAGCAGCGATGCACTGTTTTCGTCGACCGAGTCAGACCACCGTTTCCTCGGTCTCCCCACTGGCTGCGCGCCTTCAGTTCTCCCAACGAATACCTTCTATTTGCGAGCTGTATTCTTCCGCGTTTTTCGTCTCTTTCGTTGCCCGTTTTCATTATTTTGGTGCCTAAATACACAAATTTGCTAACATTCTCGATACTGTATTCGCCAAATGTGATATTTTGTGTATTTGAGGTACTTTTCATCGACTGCGTCATGAACTTTTTTTTATTTTCGTTGATTTGTAAACCCTACTAGTTTTGCTTCGCTGTCGAGTTTCAGGAAGAGTTCTTTGGCAGTTGTAAATGACCGTGACAGAATGTTGATGTCGTCCACATAGAACACTACTTGGCTCGACTTGTATAGTAATGTACCTCGCGCATTGACAAGTAGCTTCCGTATGACGTACTCTAGAGCCAAACTGAATAGCAATGGGGCCAACCCATCTCCCTGCTTTAGTCCGATATTTGTGTCAAAAGCATCGGTGAGTTGGTTATTGGTGCGGACCTGGGAGGTCGTCGACGTCATTGTCGTTTTGGTGAGATGGACTAATTTGGCTGGGATGCCAAAACCAAGCATTATTTGGTAAGTACGTCACGATTAATACTGTTGCATGCTTGCTTGTAATCAACGAAAATTTGTTGTACGTCTATGTTGAACTCCCAGCATTTTTCAAGTACCTGCTTGCCTGTGAACAATAGGTCTGTTGTTGATCTGACTGCCCTGAAGCCACCTTGATTCTCCCCAATAATACTGTTGGTGTATGATCCGATTTTATTTTCTAAGGTTTTAGAAAATATTTTGTATGCCATACAAAGTAGTGATATGCCTCTATAATTTTCGCACTATAGCTTGACACCTTTTTAGTGGATAGGATATAATTGATTGGCCCCACTCTTTTGGCATATGTTTTTTGTTGCCAAATGTACTGGATGAATTTGTGAATAGCTTGATGAACACTACTGCCACCATATTTGATGAGCTCCACTGGAATCTCATCAATGCCTGGCCACACCATCCATTGCAAGGTTGAAAAGATTGAAAAGCCTTCTTCTCACACGGTCAACAATATTTATCGGCAATTTTTGGGCTGCAACCATCCCTCGTTGGCTTTGTTGAAACTACACCTGAAGAATGTCCGGAACTTAATTTGTTCATACTTGAGGAGTGAGGTCAGCAATCAATGGGTGAAAAAACTGAGGGGTTTTAGCCCACAGGACCCAGATGGTGTTTTTGCGAAAGTGAATAGCATATCCCGTAAAAAGTCTCCAGTGAAGATATCGAATCTCGAAGTCACTAGTACTGAGATAAATCTTCTCGATATGGCTGGTATCGAAATTGATAGTACGACTCCGGATAGAAATGGAAACAGGATTATATGTGAGGGATTGCGGAAACTTACCCTGATTGGAACCCATTTTGAATTCGTTCATCTACCAAACCCTGAGAGGGGGAATGAATTTTCAGAGGTCGTTGAAGCAAAAGCTTCCGACCTCAAATCAAGTCTGAACGGCCAATCAATTCTTCATTTCAATGAAACATTCTCATCTGACCTCATATCGAGCTTGAATCTTTTTGATTATTTTGTCAGCTGTGAAGATTTGTGTTTCATGTTTGGCAGGATAAGCGACAAGAAATCATGTGGTACTGATGGTATTCCAAATGTAGTTCTACGAAATTCGCCAGAGGTTGCTATGAGGAATTATTGCATATTGTTCAACAACATGTTGAGCAATTGATATTTCCCAAATTGGTGGAAAAAATTGAAGGTATTTCCGATCTTGAAGAAAGGCAACGAATCTCCATGCTCAAAAGCTATCGCCCAATCAGCTTGCTGCCTAACATCAGTAAGGTATTTGAGGTGATACTCAACAGAACAGTAAACGCCCACATTTTGAAATATGAGTTGATGTCCAATTGCAAACTTGGTGATCTCTCCAGGCATTCGACGACACATGCAATACCGAAAGTAACCTCAGTAATCTGCTGGTAACTAACCAGCAGAGAATGTGTTGGAGCAAGTGTCATTGACATGAAGAAAGTTTTCGATACAGCGTGTTTCGATGGACTAGTTTATAAACTCCTTCAGGACAGGTTCCCCAGACGCCTTGTCACCATGATGTGCCATATGTTATACGGGAAATCGTTTGTTGTAACTGATGTCAATCTGACAACAATGCGCGAATTCAAGGCCTTGAATAGTGTACAGCAGGGGACAGTTACTGCGCCTCTGCTCTTCTCAATATTCATTCGCAAGCTTTTGAACGGCTTTGATTTTAACATCTCACCAACGCGATCATTGGTAGCGTTTGCTGATAACCTGATCATCTACACGACAGACCAAAAAGCTACAATAATTCAGAGCGATTTCCAGAAAATTTTCAATGATGTGCAGCTGTACACTGACAATCGGCGAATGAAAATCAATGCGCAGAAGTGTGAAACAATTTTGTTTCGGATAACGCTGCAGGGGGTCAGTCAAGACCTGAAACGTAATTGGAAGGATTTCCACATCATGGCTGGCGAGGGTAGTTCAGAACGGGTTCCACATAAATCCTGTGTTCGATACCTCAGTGTCCATCTCGACCAATATCTCTACTACACTGAACATGTCAAAATTATGCTCAGCAAAGCACAAAAGGTAGTCATGACCCTACAAAGACTCTTTGATTTCAGTTACATTGATCAAAATGTCAAAATTATCTGTGACAAGACCCTGGTTGGGCCAGCTTTGACATATGGATGTTAGATCTGGTACAACTAGAGTTGTAATACTATGGAAAAATTAAGAGTTTTCGAAAGGAAATGTCTTCGTGCATGTACTGGTTTGTACACAAAGCCTGAGACGGATTGGAAGCATTATATATCGAATAGACGAATTTATCAAACTGCTCAAGTGACAAGAGTCAATATCTTCATATTGAGACTTCTTGCGAATCATATCGCCATATCTGTAACTGTGAGTTAAAACCCCTGGATTTCACAGCCGTTCCACCCTGCAGACGGGTATATTGCAACTTGTTCCACTAGTGACATTCGTGCATTTGGACATAAATTGACATGTTTTTGATTCCGACGGCATCTCAATCATATATCACATAGACGGGCCACCGATAAGAAGATAAAATTTCCTCCGAGTTTGAGTTCACGAGACCAACAATTCCAATGGAGATACTCATTTCCTAGATTCATTGAAGCGGATCGAGCTGGAACGGAGCGATCTATTGGTGGCTAAATGACAATGTCTAAATTATTCGTGTTTATTTTTTGTTTTTGTGTTTTTCGTTAATTAGTTATTGAAGTTCAGCTCATTATTGCTGCATTTAGTGTCGTTGCTTATTTGAGTTAAAAGTTAGTGAAAGGCTAGGTATATGTTATGTTTATTATTTTAGATTTAGAGATAAGGATAAACGCGTAGATTAGGAATATTGTGAATGAATTTTTTAGTATTAGATAAAGTTTTTGACTCATTTTATTGGAATAAGATTGTAACATATTAAGTAATAGTGTTAGTTGCTTTTTTCTCCTTTTTTTCAATTGAATCATACAATACTTAATAGTTTTAAGTAATTTCAATTTGATACTGTTTTTTGATTTAATGTTTTTAATTTGATAACTTATAGATTTAGAGAGCGATTAAGGCCATTGAATTTTTGTATTGTTACTGTTTAGACTTTGCTTTGAATTCTTTTAAAATTTGTAACAGTTAGTATTAAATAAAGCGCTTTTGAGTTTGACCTTGACTTTAGAAACTCTAGTTTTATCACAGCCAATTCTTATAAGAATATTAATTTCTTTGATTTTTTTGTTAAATTATTTAGAGAGAATTATTTTTTTATTGAATTAACTTTTTTCTACGGTAGAATATAGAATCTATGTGGAAAATTCTTTTTCATAGTTTACTAGCGTTTATGCCGCAATACTATCAAAAAACGGAAGAAAACGCCTGTGATGCTTATATAAAAGAGCCCAGGCGATAAATTATGGATGTAGCTATCAAAATAGAGAAAGGTGAAAGGAGGCCTGCTTTGCTGTCAAAAACAAAGGAGAATTGGTCAACGATTACGCTCAACAGTGGTACAAGAGAACCCGCTCTAATATGAGTAGGTGCCGTATTCTGGTTCTTACCTTAGTTGTAAGAGTTAGAAGTATAATCATATCAAGAACTCAGGGTTATGACATTTCACGCTTAAGGAAGTTAAGAAACTTTCTTCAAATCTGCATATTGAAAGGAAATCAATTAATTAGCAATTAATAAATTTTCGCCCAAATTATATTAAGTATCATGTCTACATCAATCAAATTAAACATTTATTGAAGTTGTGTGTGTTGGGAAATAATACATCCTACTTCATTATAGAGGATTTGATTATTACCTTGTAGAATAAAAGACATTCTCAATAAGCTTAAAAAATTGTTTGCTGCTATTTGAGAATTTCTACGTGTTTACAGAAAATAATATCAAAAATGGTTTTTCCAAAGAAAAATTCATCAACTGGTGTCAACAGTTGCTAATGTGCCAATTCTCCAAAATATTTAAAAAATTAACACTAAAAGGACCTTTTCAACGATATATGGATCCTCTTTCAACATGTAAATACACACACTACTTCTAAAGATCATCAACTACCCTAGTAACCACTCTACGGAAACCCAAAATAAAAGCCCCAGGAAAAGTGTTCGTAATGTAATATTTATTGTCCAGAGAATTATGTCTACTCAATAGAGTAGATACTTAACATGACGACTCTTAAAGCAAACCCTCACAAAGTGTTCACCTAAAGCATGCACCTGAAATATGAATGCTTTTTCAATAACAAATTTTCACATTTCTCTAATCTAACACTGTCCATCAGCTGTCATGTCGTCGAAGCGCCTATGGTGCCAACACCGTTGGCTGTCGTGGATGGAAAATTTAATAGTCATACGTAAAACGAACCATAATTTATTTCTTACATTGCCAACACAGCAATTCTTTTGCCAGTGTCAGAAACTCATTAATCATCATCCATCATCCTCTTTCACATTGGAACTTGTCCGCCTCGAATATAAAAAAATTTAAGGTAACCTGCTGATTATTTTCAAAAGCGGATACACGAGTTTGGGGAGCAAGCAATCCGCCAGGACATGCAATGGCTGTGCGTCCAAATTATGATGGAGGAAAAATAAAATACTTGAACTACCATTAAGTGTCCAATAAATAGCACGTACCCAGGAAACGATTCAACTCAAAAAGTTATTACTGAAATGTGGACTCACTGAGAATTCTCGATGTATTATTCGATCGGAAAATAGGAGGATACCAATAAAACCGAGTGCAACGGGCAATATTATTACTAAATGGTATTTAATCGGTAAGTTCCTGCTCCGTTGCATTTAAAATGAATAATTGATGAAAAATTGAATCGAAGAGCAGTATGAGGTACTTAAAAAATAATATCGTAAATCATATCTTCTAGGTATCATAAAGCCAAAGTTCAGTGTGGAATAAGGTGGCATCCGTAAGATAAATCTAAAGGGAGCTTAATCGTGTGAGGTTACGTTTTAGGGTTTTGTAAAATAATTTTACAAAACATTACTAAGCCCTACTAAAAATGTCATAGTAATTTTTTCGCAAAGGATGTTAGCTTGAAACATGAAATTTTGTATGTAGGTGTCAAGAAGTACCCTCTTCAAAATCTAAGGTATCTAATGGGGTCCCTCATATAGGGGAGTGGCTTCCAAAAACAAAAATTCATAAAAGGTAGCCGATATAGTTATCAAGTGCAAGATCTTGATAAGAACTTTTCAAAGCAGTTTTAAACGGACATTTTTTGCTTCAAGGGGTGCTCAGAGAGAGGAAATACACGAAAAGTTTGTGTACCCCCTCGCGATTGAACACCTGTTATCTGAAAAATCTTTAAAAAAATTATAAAGGCATGTGTTAACGAGCACAACAGCAACAAATCTGCTTCTTTAAATTTCACATTTTCCCCAATAAAATCGTATAGAACGAAATTTGATACTTGAGTAGTCTCACAAAAGGTCCTACTACTCTTTAAGTTTGATGAAAATCGTATCATATTCACGGAGTTTATAGCCAAATTTCCCCATTTAAAACAACAATGACACACGATTTTGATATTTAATGAATTTTCCATCCAATCAGAAAATGTAGTTTTGATTTGATCTTCTTAAATTTTCAAATAAGAAAATAACATAAACATTTTTGAGAATTAATGATTTTTGTAATTTTTGTTGGTTTGTACCAAAATTGCAACCATTGAAAGTAGAGAAACACCAGATTTTCTTTTAAATGTGCACATCTCTTTGACATGTTTCTTGACTTTATTCGTTACTGGTGACTGTATTTCGTAAGTTGGGTATAAAAACGGTCTGACATGAGCGTACGTCTATCCACCCAGCACTGCACTAGGTCAACACAAAAAGTCTCAAAATGAACGTTGATTACGTTCGTAGCTGACTTTATATTTAATAAAAAAATATTTAAGATAAGTTCTCAACAAATTCAGCTGGAAAATTAAAGTATCATATACTAGTTCTATTTTCTAATGTATTTGAAGCCTAATTTTACAGTATTTACTGCAAAGATAAGCTCGATTATCTCATCCGAAATTTCATTTCTCTGTTTTCTATTTTAATAAGATCCTATTATTTGATAGTCTGTTATTTCAAAAAGATTTCAGCAAAATCCAAATGACATGAATAAAATTGAAAATCAGATAGGGTCAAAAGGGTTAGAGAAAAGCATTCATTCTTTCATGTATCGGAAGGGTTTCAATGTTGAACGGAAATTAGCTTTTAGTAAATTAGGTTCTACGGAATCATCAAAGAACGGAAAAGATAATCTGAAATCATCCAAGTCACTATAAACGAAGACCTACACTCTTAACTTCTACATATGAAGTAGATATGTACCTTTTTATCTTAAAAATGTTTCGAATACTCTTACATTAGATACATTGTAGAAAATGGTGTAGTTAATCTATAGAAGATATCTTTTAATTTGTAAAATGTGATTATATAGAAATTTAGAAAACGGAAAGAGTGAGCGTGATGCTGTTTATCTAAATATTTAGTTAATTTGGCATGACAAGAAAATCTTCTTTAACTGACTTTCAAAGGGAAGAAGGTTATCAATTCATCACGTATATTTTTTTTGTTGCATTTTTAGGGTTTTGTACTAAAATACAAAACCCTATTGCAATCACGACCTGTGTCCGTCCACCCGTCTGTATGTCACAGCACTTTTTCTCTAAAACTATAGAAGCTACAGCAATGAAACTTTGTGGGAAGGTCAGCAGTGGTGATTTCTTGAATGTACAAGGGTGGGAAATTTTTTGGAAGGGGTCCAAGGGGGGTCTCCCCATATAGGGAGGTGACCCTTTAAAAAAAATGTTCACCATGGGTAGCCGAGCAGGGTGTCATTGGAAAGGTCTTAATGAGATCTTATCTTTTCAAAACAAGTTTTGAAGTTGCCGTATCTGTACCGAGGGGGGAAGGGGAAATGTACGAACTTTTCGCGTATCTCCCCCCCCACTCGCAATTGGACACCTTTCATCCGAAAAATCTGAAAAAAATCATGGATGTAGGCCTTAATGAGTACAACGACAACAAATATGTGAGAAGTCGAAATTCACTCAACTTTGTTAGTAATAGTATGATTTATCGATTTTATGTTTTCTTGAATAAAATCTTAAGGGTACCCTTAAATTCAATAAGTACAAAGATGGCCATTTATAAGATTGATCTGTCCTAAAAGTTTCACAAAGATCGAATGGTATTTTACGTTTTACGCAGTTATAGCGATTTGAATTTTCCTGCATTACTATTTAACAATATGCGCCGTATTACTATGGAAACATATGGCTATGGAACCATATGCGCTTTTTACCGACTGCTTTACTACTTGGTTCAATTTAATGAATGAATGAAGATGAGTACCTACAATTAATACTCATAAGTGAAACAAGTTGTCAATTCTGGCTTTGAATTCGTTTGTGATGATTCATATTTTTTTGTCCATGATCCTTTTAAAACGACATTCTCGTATCTTACCCATATTTTATCGCCCATAATGATTTACTTCAAAAATGGTTTAATTTCGTTGCGTTTTATTAACATTTCACAAATGGAAATTTGGTCAATCAAATTTGTTTGTGTTATTTCAGGCGACACCCAGACGTCGAGCTTCTTTGTGTATTCAAAACTGTTTCGTAATGGATACTCAGTTTCTTAGCAATGTCATGGCTACTTATGTGTCGATCTTCTTCAATTTTTCGTAACATTTCATCCATTTTTTCAGTGATTGGTCGACCTGAGCGATTTTTATCTTTGACCTCAAAATTTCCAGAAAAAAAGCGAGCGAAGCATCTCTTGGCTGTGACTTTTGATAAAATATCTTGACCGTAGACACCACAAATTTTTTCACGAGTTTGCAATGCATTCTCACCTTGATCGTAGTGATATTGTAAAATATAACGAATTTTTCAGAAATTGCACTCATTGTTAAATGAATACAACTTTTGATACAAATGGCGAAATACGAAACTGTGCGTACAAAAATTATACACTGGAATATCACCTTTCAAACGCATGTCAGTTTGACTCAATCTGATTAGTATTGCCCGATATATGACAACGAACACTATCTAGTGACGCATCTTAACTCCACGGGCTTATAGTCCGTTCGAAGAAATATTCGAAACAAACCTCATTGTCACCAATGGAACTCAAACTAGTGACCTTTGGCATGCGTATTCAGCATTCTGACTACACCACGCGTCCACTATTAATGTCTGCATATCGCAAGTTGAGTACAAAACCTATCTCCCATGAGCGTAATTCTGTCTGCCCATCTTGTTTTATGTTTTGCGTGTACGCATAATTTTGAACAGCAATAGGAAGATATATTAGGTTATTTGATGATTCATCTGGTTTTTTTCTCAGTGATGACGTGAACTGTATATTTTATGCAGTAGTTATTGCAAAGCTTATATTGTGATATATTATGTTAAAGATTAGACTTTAGACTATTTTTAGTCAAAAACTGAGCGTAGCGTCATTAATAGACTACAAGTTCGTGAAAACAAGTTGGGTAGACAGACCTACGCTCATATCAGAAGGGTTTTGTACCCAACCTTCCAAAAATACGGTCACTAGCAACAAATAAAGTCAAGAAACATGTCGAAGAGAAGTGCACGTTTAAAAAAAAAACATTATTTTTTCATTTTCAACGGTCACCATTTGCTTCCAAACTCACAAAAATCACTCAAATCATGAATTCCAAATAATATATATTGTTATAAATCTTTTCTGGAAATTTGAAGAATATCTAATCAAAATTGCAGTATCTGAACCGGTTGGAAGTCCATAAAATACCAAAACCGTGTGTTATTGCTGTTGTAATTGCAGAAATTTCAAATAGCTATAACTATCGCGAATATGATTCAAATTTCATCAAACTTGCCCTCATGTGTTGCTACTTAAATATCAAATTTTAATGAGTTTAAGGGTACCTATACGATTTGATGGGGGGGGAAATGTGAAATTCGAATATCATACTATTATTAACAAAGCTGGAACGTGTATTCCCCCTTCGTGTGCGCCCCCTGAAGCAAAAATGTCAGCTTAAGACCTGTTTTGAAAAGTTTTCATTAAGACTTTTCATATGATACCCATATTGACTACATTTGATGAAATTTTTTTTTCGGGGGTAATTTTTTTTAATTGAACTTTCAAGAGAGCACCACTTTACATCTACATGTAAAATTTGGTGTTTCTAGCTTAAGTACTTTGCGAGAACAACTGCTGTGACATACGGACGGACAGGTGGACAGACAGGTCGCGATTTTAGTAGGTTTTGTAAAATTATTTTACAAAACCCTAAAAAGGCTTGAAAATGGACTATCAAAGAGAGCGTTATCGGCATTTATTATTATTTTACTACCGAAAGGGCAAAAATGCGGTGCAAGCTCGAGAGAAATTGTATGAAGTTTATAACGAGTACTGCCTTACTCAACGTCAGTATCAGCATTGGTTTGCGTGCTTCTATTTCAGATACTGGGTCGTCCAGCCGCTACTGTTGATGAAAAAATTAAGGTGTTAATTGAAATAACTGGCGTCTGACAACTCGAAAGACAGTAGCGAAGAATTTAAGTTTTTTTGCACTTAGAACAGCTTAGTTACGTAAATAAACTGAATGTTTGGGTTCCTAATGAATTAAAAGAAATCACCTTACCAAACGCGTTAACAAATGCGACTCTTCACTGAACCGTAACCAAAACGACTCATTCCTAAGAAAAAACATAACGGATGATAAAAAAACGGATTATTTACGATAACGTGGTCCGAAAGTAATCATGGACCAAGCAAGATGAGCTCTCATAATCGTCATCCAAATACAATATTCACCAAAAGAATATTATGCTTTCTGTGTAGTGGGATTACAAGGATACAGTCTGCGTTGAGCTGCTTCTAAAAAACCAAGATATTGATTCAAATGTCGACTATCGTGAACCATCAAAATTGATTGATGAAATCAAGTAAAAATGCCCTGAACTGGTCAATCGAAAAGGCGTTATGTTCTATCATGATAATGCCAGACCCCGTTCTTCTTCGCCAACTCATCAAAAATTAATGGAGCTCAATTGTGAGCTGATGCCCCATCATCCTTGTAGTTCTGACTTAGCACTATCAGGCTTTAATTTGTTTGCTATCTTCAAAACCATTTGAATGGTAAAACTTTCGATTTCGATTCCAATCAGGCTGTTAATAATGAGTAGGATCAGTTTTTCGCTTCTAAAACCCAAGGCTTTTTCAAACGTAGAATTTTTCAACTTACCAAAAGATGGCAGAAAGTCATCCAACAAAAAAATCAATATACGATTATCATTGATTAATGTTTGGTGTTAATAAGGAGTGATTCATTATGAGGTTTGATTTTTAAATGACTTTATTTTAACAGATTATGCGTGGCTCTTGTCAAACAGTGATATAATTTTTATTCAGTATTGTTCAACAAATCATGGAAAAACTAACACCGCAACATCGCATCCAAATTATTCAGCTGTATTAAAAAAAATCAGCATTTTGTGAGAAACTCGTGCTTTTAAAGCAACTTATGGTGTGCATCGTTAACATACCAAACCCACTATTGCCAATACCATCCACAAATTTGAAAATCAGCATAAATTATTGATAATGCTCGACCGATTAGACCACATTCAACATGTAGTGAAGAGAACATAGTGGCTGTAGCTGAGAGTTTGACTGAAGGCGTAGTTGTGGTAAACATTTAAACAAAGTAATCTTTAAAAAGGATTTTTCTTTTGATTCACAATAAAATCGATACTAAAGAATTAAATTTTATGCATTTTATTTGAGATGGAAAACTGAACCTCATAATGCATCCCTCTATATAAATACCGGGTCTGTATAATAAGTAAGCCTGCCCCACCCCGTCAAAGCATCTGCTAACCGGTATCCGGTGCTGTAGTGGTGGTGGGGGTCTAAGTAAAGGGAACCGGGCTGCAGCAGTTGCCTCCAAGCGCTTGGAGAGATAGCATCGAGGGAGAGTGGAGTGCGTGTTCAGTTACGTCGTCGGAGTGAAAATGGAGCGTACGATCGAGCAACCGAACCAGAGTTTTTTAAACACGTTTTTACAGGAGACGAGACGTGGGTTTTCGAATACGATCCTGAGACGAAGCGGCAGAGTTCGGAATGGCACACACCGGCGTCACCACGACCGAAAAAAGCGCGCATGAGCAAATCGAAGGTGAAGTCGATGCTCATTGCTTTCTTTGACGTGAAAAGTATTGTTCACAAAGAGTTCGTGCCACCCGGCCAAACTGTAAACGGCCAGTACTACAAAGAGGTGCTCCGTCGACTAACTGCCCGGGTTCGCCGAGTCCGTCCGGAGATCGCCGATTCGTAGATCCTCCAACACGACAATGCTCCGTCGCACACCTGCCTGCTCGTCACCGAGCAGTTGGCCAAACAGTCGAGGGCAACGTTCCCACAGCCTCCTTACAGCCTGGATATGGCACCAGCGGACTTCTTTCTGTTCCCCAAGATCAAGAGACACCTTAAGGGGACGCGGTGCGGGACTCTGGAAAACGTTCAACGTGCTACGACGAGGGCTCTAGACAGCATCGAGGTTGCCGACTTCCAGGGAGCGTTCCAATGGGGACTACTTTGAAGATTTCTAAAGAAAAATTGTACATATTTTGCCGATAAAAAATTTCCTGAGGTCAGTCCGGTTACTTATTATTCAGACCCTGTAAATTTACTTCTAAAAACATGAAAAAAACGACATGAATTACCGAACAACCCAACATATTGATTTCAATAAATGGTTTGGTTTGATATTTCTTAGATCCTTAGAAGGTAATGAAAAATGAATAATGACAAAGGAAATCAACAGCTTAAAAGAAAATATGTTTTACTATGGTGCCGGGTTATAGATATAACTGCTAGATTTATGTCTTAATAATTTCAATTATCAAGGTTGCTTTGCATTTCTCATAGGGAGAATGCTGGTCAATGGGAATAATCTTTGCGGCTAGCAGTCTTCGAGGGATGCCACCTCATTACGCCAAAGGATATGGAGGTTGCCATCAGATTCCTCTTGGGATAACAGGTAATTACCCTGACTGAATGTGGACTACGCTTTTGACAATGTACTGTAATTGATGCTCCAAGCTGGCGGATATGATAGTTTGGACCTAGTTACTTTTCATGGTAGCGCCGAAGTAACACTCGTACGTGAATAGCTTCAATTCAACTATGATACTGTCTCCATTCCGGTAAAACCTTAACAAGCCTCGAAGTACTTGTATGTTCGAAGTTTATACCGTTGAGTTGTTGGTGCAAGTTCTGTTGAGATGGATTTCCGATTAGCGCTAATCTGGTTCTGATCACTTCTCCTCCTAAGGGCTTATTCCAACCCTCACATGGCTTTCCTGCTCTGCAAGAAAAACCATAAAGCCAAAAAAAGTCATTACACACACAAACGGAGGGGGAATCCATCTCAATTAAAATACTTAAAAATATCATTACCGACTGTATATTTTGCCTAAGAGACGAAAAGGACGCCTGCCACACATTTGTGTGCAAAAAATAGAACAGGCTGTGATGAAACCTCTTTAAGGAGACGGTTGAGCTCACCCTGGATAGTATAGTAATTGTGATGCTTGGATCGGTTGGCAAATGGAACCACGTTGCACATCATGTTCAGGCGATCCTAAAAGATAAAAGGGACTCATAGTAGCTGGGGACATCATAACTGAGGGATCGCTTGTCTGGTGATTCCTTTTCTTTCTTTCTCCCCCCTCTTCACTGGAGGAGGAGTCCTCCAGCGTGAAGGCATCTCACGGTGTAGCAAAAACAGGCCTAGTCCGAAGTAATATGTCAAACGGTTCCAGGCTAGGCTCCCAGGTTGACAGAGGAGGTGTTTAGTGGGGAGTCCAGTCACTTGCAAGCATGAAAGGCTCACACTCAGTTTGTAAATGGAATTCGACCTTAACCACAAAAAAAGCAGAAAAAAGTCGATAAGATAAGCAATATTTTAAACCAAAATGGCTTGGAACAAAATTATAATCTATTAACAGACCCTACAAACATTAAATGTAACATTTGGTTCACTGTCGCTCTGAAATATTATTTATATACTCACATATGAAATGTACTAAAAATATTTCTGCTTTTAGCAATGTTTAACACACTTCCAAAGGAAAAAAAGTTATCAGTTTATCACGTATATACTCATATATATATATATATATATATATATATATATATATATATATATATATATATATATATATATATATATATATATATATATATATATATATATATATATATATATACTCGTATATATATATTTTTTTTTTTTGCCTTGTTTATGTATGTTCACGCATAACTTTTGAATAGATATAGATAGAAGAGTCCTATTTTCGACAAATGGTACATCTGTCTTTCTTTTTGGTCCCATTTGAAGGACAAGAAAATCAGATAACGGTAAAAAACGTTTTCCGTTAAAACGAAAAATTTTACAACTTTTACCCTGATTTTTTCGCATAACTGACCGACGCATATAAGGGTTGCGATTGTAAAGGGTTCAAATGCAGGATAATATATTGGACTTGAATATTTTAGCACAGAACTTTCATCCTTTCAAGGATTCTGTAATTATTAATAGTTCAATATGGTACATTTTTGACGAGAAATTGTATTTTAATGATCTTTTTTACAATACATGCCAATTATTTTGTATTCTTCAAGGATTTGATGAAGATACCATATTTTTTGGTTATGGGTGATGAAAGTGATCAATTTTTTCTATAAACGGTATATTTAAGATAATCATTTCTATAGGAAATAGTCAATAAATTAACTGTAGGTCAAGCAAAAATACAACTTGACATGATTTAGAGCAATTTCATTGGGGGGAAATTTCATGATGCTTTTCTATTCCACATTTATTCTTCGCCAACTAATGAACTTTGAAAAGATCCTTCTTACATTCTCAGACCTAAACGTTAAACATAGGATTTTCAAAATTCTCCGAAGAAATAGTAAGGACTGAATGATTGCAAAGTATAGAGTTAATCACTATTTGAAAATTTACTCGTTGATTTCTAGATAATGTTATACATTATATGCCCAGAAATCTAAAAAAACGAAACATTTTGTAAAAAACAAGAAAGCCGATTTCGAAATGTCCTTCTCCTTTTTAGCACTACAGCCCCTCTTGGGCCTTCACTTCCTGCGAATAGCGCCTCCAACTGTCTTGGTCCATTGACCACGTCCTCCAATTCCTAAATCCGAGCCACGATGAACTGTCTTCGTTTACAGAGTCAGACCAGCGTTTCCTCGGTTTCCCCACTGGTCTCTGGCCTTCAGTTCTCCCAACGAATACCTTTTTGGGTATCCGTTGTTCGTCGATACGATTCATGAAGCCAGCCTATTGCAGCTGCCGCAACCTTACAATCATTGAGACCTACGGTTCGTCGAAAATTTCATACAGCTCATAGTTGTGTCGAAATTGCCATTGGTCCCCGTCTAGCTTCGCTCCGATTAAGTCCTAAAAAGGATGAAATAAATTGTATGAAAGTGATGCCAAATTAATTTCCTCATTTCAACATAATAGCTTTCAAAATGTACACCATCATAAAAAAAACATGGAAAAACTGATATGACACCGCTTCCATAAAATTTATTTTATCATTTTGAAATCGGTTTTCTTTTTTTCTCCAACAGGTATTTATTTTAGATTTTACTGCACAAGCTTGGTAGATGGTTGAAACAATCAGTGTCCTCAATATTGTCTAGCAGTACATCTAGATTAATACTTTCTACAGGATACTTCATGATAAGCATGATTCCAGGAAAAATTTCAGGAATATTTTTTAGCAAGTTAAGCTTTTCGCACGTTTATTTTTTTATGATGCAGATTTTTAAGGACATTTGCTTGTGAAACAAACGAAAAATTTGACTCTCTTAAAATGGTTCAGAACGAAATTACAACCCATAAACCAACAGAAAAGAGAATAACAGTAACATTTCATGTTTTAAAATAAAAAATTTTAATTTTAATTCATTTCAAGTTGAATTTGATCATTTTTTCAACCGATTTCAATACTAGAGTTGGTTATTAGTGTCATTCAAACTGTTTTTGAATTTTAATGTATGCGCATAAATTTTGAAAGGAAATAGATGGAGTAGTTTCGCATTGAGTAAAGAGTTGGGTTTTCTTTCTATAAGGTCCTGTCTGAAGGACATAGATTCTATGTCTGGCACTCTTTGCGTGTAGACGTGTTTTTAATCGCTCCTGTCATTGGTTAAAAAAATTAATTAATTTTTCACAAAGGGCAGTTTCAAAAAAATAAAATAACTTTTTTATAAGCCAGTCAAAAACAAATTTTATTCGTAAAAGCATTTATCGTCGAAGGCATCGACCACAGAATCAATAAGTCAACAAAAGCAAATAAACCAAAGACTAACTTGGGACTGTTGTATGGTCGAGCTTGACGGCTTCCCTCCGTTTGGGGCCCCAGCGAGAGTAGCAATACGAAATTGGCACAGACACATGAGTAACCAGGACTCCACAGATGGCAAGCGTAAGACTCAAGTAGTCAAAGCCAAACAAGAAGTGAGTCGATTTCAAGCTGAAATTCAGGAGTTGAAACTATGACTACAAACGTTCGAAGATATGTACAAGAGAGCGAAAAAAACTCAAGATGCAGAACCGGAAAGGCCAATAAATGCGGAAACTAAGGCGAAGAAAGCTGTCAAACAGGTCATCCCAGAAGAAACGCTAAATGTTGGAGGTGCTAATGACAGCCAGATTTACTATGCAGCGCTGGACGGACTTCAACAAGAAATAGACGTTGACGAAATTATTGAAGGTAATGTTAGTCAAGATAACAATGATAATTATATCCTTTATTTAAAAAATAAAAACAAGGAGAAGAAACCAGCTCACAGTTCTGCTGGCGCTCCACAAAAAGGTGCCAAAAATACAAAGGAAGTTCCGCCAATTAATGTGTTTGGTCAAAGCGGAAAGGATATGGTTCGGTTATTGGCAGCCGAAAATAAATTAACGAATTTTGAGATCAAAGAAATCAATGCTTAAATATTAACGATCAGAAAACAATCACTGGTATATTTCAAATCAACTAAAAATTATTTAAATTCTAAGGAGGTTCCATACTTCACATATACCCCGAAAAAGAGAAAAACCAGACTTTTTTTTTAAAGGGCTTGGACTGCGGCAAAAATACCGTAGATTTTCTTCAGGTACCCAAGGAAGCAGCACCAGGAATTGAGCTTATCTCCGTTAAAAATTGCGACAAGAAGATTGACGGTAGAAAAAAAATGTTCCACTTTATTTAGTGCAGATTTCAAATAAGAGCAGTCCAAATGCTCTTCAACAAATCAGATACATGAACTTCCAAGTGGTGAGGTGGGAGTGCCTCCAGAAAAGAGAGGTCAACCAGTGTTATCGGTGTCAACGGTTATGGCATTTAGTTGTGAACCGCGCCATGCATTATTGACACGTCAAATGCAAGGACGTTCATGCTCCTGGTGATTGCAGATTGGCTCAGACGGAGCCAAAAGAGAAATTATACTGTGTTAACTACGGTGTTACTGGTCACCTGGCATCCTATAGAGGATGCTCCCGATATCAAGATGTGAGAGTAAAATTTGTCCCAAAGCAAGCACACCTACACCGCAGTGTCTTAGCACCGAACCTCGTCAAGCCAGGAGTATCATTTGCGCTAGCCGCTAGAGGACCAGCAGAAAATGCGGTTAATAATGTAAATAATGTAAGTGGCAAAAATGAGCTGCTTTTCAAAATTTACCAGCAACTTAATTCTTTATCGTGGTGAATCGATCAACAAGATACGAAAGTCAATCTTGTCTTTTTGTATTTAGGGGTTTCACATTCCTCAATATAATTCCCATGGATAGGATTTGTCTCATCTCGATCAACGTCAACTCCATTGTTACTATGCATCGACATGATTACCTCCTTGAATTCATTGTTAAGTAAAAGCCTGGCATCATGCTTCTCACTGAAACCCATCTCAATTCATGGCACTCCATGACACTCAAGGATTTTGGATTCGTAAGAAACGATAGGGTAAATGGAAATGCGGGAAGCAGTACCAGGATATTGGTTCGAGGACCTTATTGTTTCCAAAATATTGAAAAAGTCAAATTCAAAAGCTTTGAGACTTTTGAAGTGTCCATTATCAAAATCTCACTGCCAGGTTGGGATAACCTCTTCATTATCTCTGCCTTTACAACTGGTTGAAATGTTCTAAAGTTCAAGGAGGAGCTCGATTCATTGCTTGAAACACTCGAATTGGACAGGCTGTATAGTTATTATATTCTTGTTGGTGACCTGAATGCCACTAATAATCCAAGAGGTGTATTCTTGAAATCGTGGAAAACAGAAAACCAAATTGAATACAGATGCAATCTGTATGGGTCGGAGTTCCCAACATACCTTGGGGCAAATTCATATTTGAAACTCTGCATTGCTGACGCAAGACTTGAATTCAGCTTTAATAGTCCTCAACAGACACTGCAGGTGCTTCCTTATGATAGCGACCATAACGCAATCGTAGTGGAAATCAATCATCAAAGGAATGGTTCCTTCCTCATTCCAGTTCAACATGAAAATCATTGGTTGAATTTCAAAACAGACTGGAAAGAGTTTCAAAAGAAGTATTATCAGGAGTACCAGAAGAAATGTCCGCTTCTGATGATGGTAGCTCTTGCTCAATGGTTCCTAATGACAGGAATCCAACTAACGATGAAATAGATCTCTATTTGTCGAGGTTAAGGACGTGACGTTGGAAATGATTGAGAAAGTAGTTCCCAAGATTCAACATCGAAACAATAAGGAAAGATATGAAACACCAACCATCGTAAGGTTGAAAAGATTGAAAAACCTTCTTCTCACATGCTTCAGCAATATTTACCGACGATTTTTGGACTACAACCATCCCTCGTTGGCTTTGTTGAAATTAAACCTGAAGAATGTGCGGAACTTCATCCGTTCATACTTCAAGAGTGAGGACGGCAATCAATGGGTGGAAAAATTGAGCGGTATTAGCCCATGGAACCCAGATGGCATTTTCGCGAAAATGAAAAGCATATTCCGCAAGAAGTCTCGAGTGATGGTATCGAATCTTGAAGTCACTAGGGATGAGATAAATCTTCTCTGTAGGGCTGGTATCGAAATTGATAGTACAACTTCGGATAGAAATGGGAACAGGATTATATGTGAGGGGTTGCATAAATTTGCCCTGATTGGAACAAATTTTAAATTGGTTCATCTACAAAGCCCTGCGAAAAGGAATGAAATATTTTCAGAGGTTGTTGAAGCAAAAGTTTCCGACCTCAAATCAAGCCTGAGTGGCCAATCAATTCGTCATTTCAATGGAACTTTAACATTTGACCTCATACCGAGCTTGAATCTCATTCATTATTTTATTAGCTATGAAGACTTGTGTTTCATATTTCGCAGGATAAACAACAAGAAGTCGTGTGGTACTTAAACCCTTCAAATGAGCGGAAAAAGGCTAAGATATTTCCGATCTTGAAGAAAGACAAAGACTCTTCATGCCCTAAAAGCTATCGCCCAATCAGCCTACTGTCTAACATCAGCAAGGTGTTCGAGGTGATTCTCAACAGAGCATTAAACGCCAACATAGAGAAATATGAGCATTAAATGCCAACATAGAGAAATATGAGTTGATGCCGAACTGCCAATTTGATTTTCGTGCCAGGCATTCGACAACACATGCAATAACGAAAGTAACCTCAGACATCTGTTGGAAACTAAATAACAGAGAATGTGTTGTAGCATGTCTCATTGATAAGCCTTCGATACGGTGTGGTTAGATGGAGTAGTTTTTAAACTCCTTCAGGACAAGTTCCCCACACACCTTTTTGCCATGATGTGCAAAAAGTTATACGGGAAATTGTTCGTTGTAACTTATGGATATCTGACAACAATGCGTGAATTCAAGGTCTTTGATGGTTTCAGCAGCGCTTCTACTCTCCTCAATATTCATTTGTAAGCTATTGAACGGCTTTAATTTT
This sequence comes from Odontomyia ornata, assembly GCA_963969285.1. Lineage (NCBI taxonomy): Eukaryota > Metazoa > Arthropoda > Insecta > Diptera > Stratiomyidae > Odontomyia > Odontomyia ornata. Next base: position 93,593,462 of record OZ017739.1, read on the forward strand.
AACGTCCCACCAATGCGATCATTGGTAGCGTTTGCTGGTGATCTGATCATCTATACGGCATACCCAAAAGCTTCATTAGTTCAGAGCAATCTCCCAAAAATGTTCAATGATGTGCAGCTGTACACTGACAAGTGCGAAACAATCTTACTTCGGACAACGCTGCAGGGGGTCAGTCAAGACCTAGAACGTAATTGGAAGGATTTCCACATCGTGACTGGCGAGGGTAGTACAGAACGGGTTTCATATAGATCCTGTGTTCGATACCCCGGTGTTCACCTTGATCAGTATCTGTACTATACTGAACATGTCAAAATAATGCTCAGCAAAGCATAAAACGTAGTCATGGCCCTACGAAGACTCTTTCACTCCAAAATGGGGTTATCCATTTTACGCTTGGGAATGTAAAGCTAAAGAAAACACATAAAATATTCAGATGGAAACAACATTTTTTATTTAGTGTAAAGATTGAACCTTGCCATTATACGTAAAACACAACATCATTCAAATGTCTTCCACGAGACCTCTCACAGGCCTCAATCCTTTTGAGGTTATTTTTAGGCCACAACTTCACGAATATTGGTTTTCAATTGCTCAAAATTTTGGGGATTGTTTGCGTGAACACGATATTTCGCATAACCCCATAAAAAGAAATCCAAAGCTGTTAGATCGCAGGAATCGACTGTAAAGGCTCTTCCTTGATCGTTTTCAAAAAAATACGGGCCAATAACACCACCAGACCATAATGCACACCAACCGATCACTTTTTCCGGATACAAAGGCCTTTCTGTGAATACCTGAGGATTTTGAGAGCCCCATATGCGGCAATTCTGTTTATTTACGTAACCACTGAGTGAAAAATGAGCCTCATCACTAAATAAAATTTTGTTCGAAAAATCGTTATCAATGGCTTAATGTTCAATCAACCAATTCACATATATTCTGCGTTGTGTATAGTCTTAAGGCTTAAATTCTTGAGTGAGTTGGATTTTGTACGGTTGGAGATGCAAATCCAAATGCGAAATCTACCACAATGAGCCGTAAGACAAACCCAAATGTTGAGGACGTCAAGGAATCGACAAATTCGGGTCTTCCTCTACACTTTGAGCAACGACAGCGATATTTTCAGCAGAACGAATGCTGCGATGATGCACAGGCCTTGCAATATCAATAACCGATCCAGTCTCTTCAAATTTTCTCACTGTGTTCGAAATTGTTTGCTGTGTAGGTCGATTATGTCGACCGTAATCGGCACGTAAAGCCCTAAATGTTGATACAGCCAAATCACCATTTTTATAATAAAATTTAATAATTTTAACGCGTTTTTCGACTGTTAAACGATCCATATTTCTAAATGGCAAACCTTCAACTAAAAAAAACACGCTTTGGATGACATTCAATTCGGACAGATGTCAAATGACAGGGTTATACTTTCCTACCATGAAAGGGATAACCCTGTACATTAATCAAAAGTTCAAAATTATCTGTTACCAGGGTCGACCAGTTTTGACATATGTATGTCAGATCTAGTAAAACCAGAGTGCTAATACTATGGAAAAATTAAGAGTTTTCGAAAGGAAATGTCTTCGTGCATGTACTGGTTTGTACAGAAAGCCCGAGACCGATTGAAAGCATTATATATTGAATAGAAGAATTTATCAAGCTGCTCAAGTGACAAGAGTCAATATCTTCATATTGAAACTTCTTCGGAATCATATCGCAAGATCTGTAACTGTGAGTAAAAACCCCTGGATTTCACAGCCGTTCCACCCTACAGACGAGTATATTGCAACTTGCCTCGCTACCGGCTTCGTTCCTCCAGAAGCATTCGTGCATTTGGACATGAATCGATTTGTTTTTGATTCTGACGGCGTCCCTGTCTTACATCACATGTGTAAACGGGCCACCGATATGAAAATAAAATATCCTTCGAATTTGAGTTCACGAGACCAACAATTCCCATGGAGATACTCGTTTGTTAGACTCGTCGAAGCTGATCGAGCTGAGACGGAGCAATCTAGGCATTGGGGGCTGGATGACAATATCTAAATTATAAGTGTTTATTTTCAGTTTTTGTGTTTTTCGTTACTTCATTTTTGACTTTCAGCTCATTATTAATACATTTAGTGTTGTTGTTTATTTATGCTTTGTTAGGTTATGTATGTGTTATGCTTATTATATTAAGTTTAGAGATAAGGTTAAACGTGTAGGTTAGGAATATGGTCATCGATTTTTTGTTAGTATAAGATAACGTTTTTAATTGAACTTTATTAGAATTAAGTTAAAACATATTAGGTATAGGATCAAAGCTGACTGTTGTGTTAAAACTATAAATAATTTCAGAATAGTGTTGATGGGTTTTTTTTCTCCTTTTTCCAATCAAATCATAAAATATGTAATAATCTCAATTAATTTGAATTTGCTATAGTTTTTTTGATTAAATGTGTTTAATTAATAACAAATAAATTTAGAGAGCCATTTAGGCCATTAAGTTTTTGTGTTGTTATTGTTTGGAATATGCATTATATTCCTTAAAGATATATAACGATTAGTATTGAATAAAGCGTTTTTGACTTTGATTTTATCTGAAGGACATGAAAGTATCCAATAACATTACAGGCTATTTACTGATAAAACAATTAAAATCTTCCGGAGAGGATATTTCCGTTCCTATTTGGCGTTTTGGAGTCAAGAAATTGAATTATAATGTACGTTTATGCGAAATTCTTGCACTAGCATTTTATAGGTACTGTATGAATTTGCTAGCATCATTATATGTACCACTTCTATGAAATTTATTTCACCCTTCTTGGGGCACTTGAAATCGGTTTTCCGATTTTTTTGTAGTTTTTTTTTAAAGTCAAGTTCGAAATAATTCAAAGTTAAGCAGCTATCAGGTGATCATGAGAAATGCCACACACAAATTTAGGCTTGCATTTTAAACTATTGCTTATTTTTCGACATAAATTAGCCATATCAACTATTCAAAAACAGCAAAAATATCATAAAAATTTGCATTCTTGGCTTTTGACAGACGCTAGTTTTAAAAGTAAATTTTTTCCAAGCAAGACTAGATTTTGCCAAACTAGTTAAAGCGACCACAAATAAGTTTGAATTCAGGAACTGCCTTATTACTAATGATTATTAATAAATATTTGCATAATTTGGATACAATGAGGAATTTTGAAATTATGAGTTCTGAAAAACAGCTTTTTTGGGGCACCAACAAGATGGAAAATTGAAGTCACCCCATCTGAGGAATAAATTAGGAGCTCATAGACCATCCTCTTTTAGACATCAATTCCTGAATTTCACATTTGCTAGGAATTCTTGGAGTGGTCCACGGCAAATCCAGGAAAACAATACATTAGCTCTTACAAACAGCAACTTGCTAAATATAGGTAAGCCTAAATACAAGTAAGTCTAATTATGCTATTATTGAACCCTTTTCGCAATTTGGGATGACTGAATAGAAATCCAATATACATAATCATTTTCCCATGAATCGAAAAATAATTTAATTGTAAATAATTCAACCATAATAAAAAAAAAATAAATAAACTTTATTGATAATATGAAAAAGATTGAGCATTCCCTTATTTATTGATTGAACAATTTTTCTCAAATCCAAACATAATAACAACCTTTTGGACAAAACCGCAAACCATTAAATACCATTTCATCTAAGAATCCCTTAGAACATTGCTTGAAGCAAAAACGAACAATTAATTGTTCACTCTACCAAATTGTATCCTTCGACTACATAAGATCTCTCGTTATTTTTCCATAATTTGAATTTTTTTCTTATGTATTTCACAATGGTCGTGGAGCTGGTGGTGGTGATTGTGAATGGTACACAGGATACTCGGATAGGTCTCTTTTTGGGTTCACTTGACTCGATGAAAGAATTTATAATTTTTCGGTATTTCATCTATTCCCTTTGCACGGGAACCAGCATCTGAGTGAAAACGGTCAAAGTCTTCAATTCTCATGATGGCGTGTATATTTTTGTCAGAGGGAACCGATGGCAAGCGATAACGCTTGGAAAAATGTTAATTGAATTTGAATTTTTTTCCGCTTCAGAAAAAATTCTTCGATCCAAATGGTTGAGCTAAATGAAATTTTTCAGTGTTTGTCAACGGAAGGTTTGAGAATGTTGATATTTACATGAAAGGAGAACTCCACCAAAAAATAAAACGTCCATTTACTCGTTTAAATACTTTTATAGTTATTCTATATTAACCTTTTTAGGAAGATATTATAGAAAACTTCCAATCAAAAATAATCGCCGGATCGCTCGATAATATTTCAGTATTGATCGTGTATTTTTTATTTGCTTATTTTATATATTTTCACTCATAACTTTTAAACGTGAATATGCTGAAGGATTCTTCCCTTACCAAACTACTAAACTTATTTGTCATTGGGTCCTATCTGAAGAAAATTTAAATCGAAGCAATGGCTATGTTCGAAATACGTCAGGTAAAATTGAATTTTCCAACTTTGAGAAGGATTTCTCTTCACCAGGAATCAATCCGTGGGTTGATTCCAGCTATTGAGGTTGTGCTGAGAGGGGATATATTGAAGAATAATTTATTAGTTTTTTGTAGTAATTAATTTATGGGCTTTACAAAAATTAAAATGAAAATAGTATTTTCTGAAATTTCTATTGAAACTACCCGTTACTTATGAACGAGGATAAAAAGATGAATCCTGGTTTTGGCAAATTGTAGGATTTACTTAAGATAAAGTTTTATCCAACTTATTTGTTTAATCAACAATCAGAAAAGACACAAAATGTAATTTTTTTGCGATGTTAGTGTAAATTTATCCCCACCACTGTTAAATGTATGGATGGAATTTAATTGTCAATGATGCATACGATAGTTGATATGTTGCTGATTATGTGAAAATTTAATGGCACTCCGATAGGAGACATTACCGATATTAACAGTGCCATAAAAAACTCAAAAATGAAGATTGCATTACAATAAGCCTTTATATAATATGCTAATTTTAATCTCTTTCAAAATCCTTTTTCCTAAATATGTGTATTTGGCCCATTCATTGAATATTTGTAAATTTTAAAACGAGTGAAATATTGTAAATTATGGTTTCTCTTGATAAATTGCGTGCTTTTTAGGGTTTTGTACTAAAATACAAAACCCTATTGCAATCACGACCTGTGTCCGTCTGTCCGTCCGTCCGTCCGTCTGTATGTCACAGCACTTTTTCTCCGAAACTATAGAGGCTACAGCCATGAAACTTTGTAGAAAGGTCAGAAGTGGTGACCTCTTGAAAGTTCAAGGGTGGAAAAATTTTTCAAAGGGGTTTAAGGGGGGTCTCCCCATATAAGGGGGTGACCCCTCAAAAAAAAAATTTCACCATTGGTAGTCAAGTAGGGTGTCATTGGAAAGGCTCTAATGAGATCTTTTCAAAACAAGTCTTAAAATTGTCTTATAAGTACCGAGGGGGGCAGGGGAAGGGGAAATGTACGAACTTTTCGCGTACCCCCCCTCGCGATTGGACACCTTCCATCCGAAAAATCTGAAAAAAATCATGAATGTAGGCCTTAATGAGTACAACAACAACAAATACATGAGAAGTCGAAATTCACTCAACTTTGTTAGTAATAGTATGATTTATCGATTTTGTGTTTTCTTGAATAAAATCCAAACGAAACCCTTAAACTCAATAAAATTTAGCAAAAAGATGACTTTTTATAAGATTGATCTTTTCTGAAAGTTTCATAAAGATCGAATCGTATTTACCGAAGTTATAGCGATTTGAATTTTCGTGTATTACTATGGAGCAATATGCCCTGTATTACTATGGAAACATATTGCTATGGAGCTATATGCGCTTTTTACCGACTTAGACACTACAGCTTTGCTAGAATTTGCATGAAAATTTCAGGAATGATAGGTATCATGAAGATGAGTACACACAATTGAAACAAGTCGAAGAGGCAGGCCAGAGCTCCTAGCAAAAGGGCTTTGTAACCATTCTAAGATTCGAAAAAATAGGCCATGAATCGATGATTACAGTACAGAGAAGTGGCCCTGAAAATAAATTTCATGAAAGGTAGCCGATATGAGTATCAACTGAAAGTTCTCTATGAGAGCTTTTCAAAACAGTTCTTAAACTGACAGTTTTTGCTTCAGTGGGAGCACAGGGGGGGAAGTACATGAAAAATGTGTTTCCTCCCTCGCGAATGGACACCAGTGATCTTAAAAAATCTGAAAAAAATATCAAAGGAGATATTTATGGGTATAACTATAACAAATACCTCAGAAGTCAAAATTCGTTCAACTTTGTTAATAATAGTATGATCCTCGAATTTCACATTTTCTCCAATTAAATCGTCTTCGACATGTTTCTTGATTTTATTCGTTGCTGGTTACTGCATTTTGTTAGTTGAGTACAAAACCCTTCTGACATGAGCATAGGTCTGTCTACCCAACTTGTTTAGAATTCCATCACACTTAAATTTTTTTATATTTTCCGACTCTGTTATTTGAGTTCAGATACTGAAAGCACCAATTAAAACCCTTTATTTGGTACCACCCTCTAATTAGATTCGATTCAAAAAATTTTAAGGGCCACTTATTTTGAATTTCATCAAATTGAAATATTTTATACATTTTGCCTTCCGCTTGACCCCTAAGTGCAAAAAATTTTTTTGAAGTCCGATACTGTTAGTGCTAATCAAGACTCTTCACTTAAAACTACATTCGACTTTATTTGATAAAAAAATTCCTAAGGGCTACCTCTGGGGGAATCCTCATGAAAACTTTTGAAATGTTTGATAAGACCTAACGTCTTGAGAAACCACCTTTTCTGGTATTTTCACAAACTTTGAGATTTTTAACTTATATCGTTTATGAAGAAACTCGATGTTATGCACAGACAGACGGACGCACGGGCGAACAAACAGGCGGAGGGATGGCCGAACAGATGGTCAGACTCATTCATAAGTAACGTAGAGTTGGTCTTTGTATAATTTGTTTTAACAAAGCCATTGTTCTTTTTCTTCCTCTTAGCACCACAGTCCCTCTCGGGCCTTTGTTTCCTGCAAATTGCGCCTTCAACTATCTCGGTCCATTGACCGCGTCCTCCAATTTTGAGATCCAAGCAGCGATAAATTGTCTTCGTCAACCGAGTCAGACCAGCGTTTCCTCGGTTTTTCCACTGGTCTCCGGCCTTCAGGTCTCCCAACGAATATCTTCTTGGGCATCCGTTGTTCGTCGATACGATTCATGTGGCCAGCTCATTGCAGCTTCTGCAGTCTCATAATCGTTGAGACCTTCGTTTCATTAAAAATTTCATACAGCTCATGGTTGTATCGAATACGCCATTGGCCTTTGTCTAGCTTTGCTCCGGTTATTCGCCTAAGGACCTTGGGTTAGGGTCCATGTTTCACACCCATAGCATAACACAGGACTTACCACAGATTTGTATACTTGGAGCTTTGTTTTCCTGTGTATGCAGCTGGTCTTCAAAATCGTCAAAACTGAATAAAATATTTTATTTGCGAGTTGTATTCTTCAGCGTACATCTGTAATGATTTTTAACATTTTTAGTTCAAACGCGGAACCGACCTCTCATCGGTCCTAGACGTTAAGTCTGAGTAGTGCCAACGGATGGTACCACAGGTCAACCAATCCGTGCACCGTAACCCATTCACGCGGTGGCTGCTTGTCGGCCAGCTAGTTCGGAGAGGATTTCGGTCGCGGGTCTCCGAATGGGTTACGCTCTATTACATATTATTTTCAGCCACCTGAACACGCCCGTATTTAAAACGCGTTATCAAAACCAAACCATACGGAGAAGAAACCTACTTTACGTTACTCCGTATTTCTTCATTCATCCAGTTGAGAATACAAAATCTAATTTTCATTCCACGTTTCCGAAGTTCCGACGCGGTACCGAAAAATATGCTACTCGAAATTAACCCGACGAAAACTACTCTAATAAAATAACAAAACAACAAACGTACCGCGTACCGCGCGCGACTCAAAACCGACCTCAGCGGATTTGTCGAAACCCTACCCTAGCGACGGCATACCTACCCTGCACTCTCTCTTCCCACTGAAAAAGAAGAACCGCTCAAAAGGAAAGTCGTGGTTAAATTTTAGCAATTCATGTTGTTTATTAACAAAAATGGAATAATTTCATCAATTATCACATAAACTAACTTCTATTAAATTCTTACACAATACTGTCAATTCGAGCACTGGGCGTCGCTTATCTTCTATTGGATTGGGTTTTTTTTTTCTTTTTGTTCTTTTAATTTACATTTACCGTTTTCTATCAATCTACATACTGCCTGCACCAAAAATTAAAATAAATTTCTTAAGCTTATTCAAAACTATTCTTGAGGATAACCTCTCTTATCGAATATTTAGTTGTATAGTATTTATATTTTTCTATATCCTCTTTTGCTATAGCGAATATATAATGCTTATTTGATATTAGGGTATAGTAAATAAATTCTTCCTATGTGACAAGTTGTTAACGATGCAAATAATTTTTATATTTCCAATATACTGTAATGTGTTCTTTGATAAGTGATGTATCTAAATGGGCATTTATGTTTAATTGTTTTAATATGTTTCCATTTTCAAATAGTGGAATGATCAATGCATGAAACTAAAAGCAGACCAGATTTGATTGTTCAATTGAATTTATTTGCTTCCTCATAGCAAGTGAGATTTTGCAAATTTAAAAAAAAAAAACTGTTAAAGTTATGCGTTCAAAATTTCCTGGACAGGTATTTCAATTTTCGCCTGTGTTGATCAACATAAGGCACAGGATTTCTTTCCTTACTCATACAAAAAAATCAATAATCAATCCAGCCCTCACAAAAAAAAACAAAAAAAAAATAGTTTCCTGATGAGTATTTTTTCGTTTGTTGAAAAGCCATAATTCAGTACTATTCCAGACTTATTTAATATTGTGAACACATATCAAGTAGCATTGATCAGTAATAAGCTAGTTGGAAAGTTCTTGTTTGCATTCAAATATTTTGTAATCAGTTTTGATTCTTTTAACAGCTTTAAAGGTTGTAGCGTTTTAAATGTTGCTCATCATTTTAAAAAAAAATATCAAGTAATATTAAATTAACTTCTACACTGGACAATTTTATTTTGCATTGATACTTGTTTGTCGCGGGAGATTAAAAAAATTCATTTTGTCTTTAGGCCTTTTTGTATTTTTCTGAATGTTTAAGTTTGGATTTTATTTATAAATTTCGTTGGTGGAGTGATAAGATGTGTCTTTTTCATTATTTCTTCTTTTAGATCTCAAACCTTGGTTCATTGGATTATAAGGATCCACGCGTAAAGGAGAAAATTGAAGTTTCAAGTGCGTATTAATTATGACAAAATTACCTTAATCGCTAAGGTTTAAATGATTTTTCGTCCGACAATGCATTGTCATGATTCACCGGAAATGATATTTTTCATATTTGAATAATTTGTATATACAAAATAGTTCTGTATAATTATAAGAAACTAGTCGTTAATATTCGACGAAATAAGGTAACATCCTAAATGAAATAGGTTTTTGTGTTCTTAGCGTTTAACAAAAATCAATTTTATGTATTGCTTTTGGTTCATATGTTCGTAGACACTTCTATTAAGTAAAGTTTTACGCAGAGTTGTTTTTCATATATCTCTCCGCGTTACTGACTATCCTTTCGTCAAGGTAGTAGAAAAAGTTAAAACGAACGCTATCATAAAAGCTGATATGATTTTGTAACATCATAAAATTGGCAAGCGGATACGGAAATGAAGTTAACACAAATCGCCTTCTCGAATTTTTATATAAATCACAATTAAATTTCTTATTCAAATAAAACTGGCAAGTTCACACGCACACGCAAGAATATTTTTACCACATTTCGTTCACAGCAAAAAGTTTTAAAATTTGAAGCGGGCATTGAGTTAACGCCTGAATACCTCCAATCCGTAACATTGCAATACTTTCGTAGGCGTTGAATTTGAAATGCTTAAGCAATACTATCTTACATATTAACATTATTTCCGGCACGAAATCAATTCTCTCTTCACTAATTTAATGTTGCAGAGTTCATGGATACTTTCTTCATTCTATAAGCTATTGTTTTACTATTTGAACCGGGGGTAAATTATGGAGAAACTTTTGTGCGCAAAACTAGCTTCCATACGATGCGACATAACCTAATGCGACCTAGATGTATCGTCTGGTAATGGAGGCAGCAAGACCTGAATTATTTCAAGCTGATGTAAATGTTGGCACCCTTATAAAGGAGGATATTGCGCGAGTAATATTTGCTGAAAACGGTCTGACCTGGTAGATAATACTTCCTTGACCGCACATATGAGGCGATATCTGCACTTTTGTTTCAGCAGGCTCCCACTTGCAGAAAGTCGATCGTTCGCTTTTAGGACGTCTTTCGGCTGCCATTTGTAATGATTTTCCACCTTGAATGGTTGTGTCAGCAATCCAGTTTATGGAGCGATGAACTCTTAATTTAGTTTTACCCACATTTAGGACCGCGCCAACCTGCTGCTACCGACACTTTTCCTTTTACTCCATGTGGCTGTCCAATTTTTCCGGTTGTCACATCGGACAAAACAGATGTGTGTGGAATGGCACGCCACATGGCGGCAATGTGCCGCTCCATTTGTCGCCAGTGGCATAATTTTTCGATGGCCACGGTGGAGGGGCATTTCCAGATGGATATGTCTCGAAATGTGTCGGGGTTTGGATTAATTTTATATTTCGAATATTTATATCCACAGATCTAAATATTTGGAAAGAAAAGAAATATTTTCTGCGCAACGATATCCGCACGACAGATGAAGTCCGCTGGCACTTCGAGGACATACCCATCTGGCCGGTTGCAAGGGTTCGGGATCGGAATCACTTCGATTCCCGGGCGTAGGCGTCACATTACACATCGCCTCTTTCATTGCCCGTTTTCATTATTTTGGCACGTAAATACACAAATTTGCCACCATTTACGATACTGTATTCGCCAAGTGTGATATTTTGTGTATTTGAGGTATTTTCCTCGACTGCGGCATGAGCTCGTTTTATTCGTATTGATTTTTCGCCTCAATAGTTTTGCTTCGCTGTTGAGTTTCAGGAAAAGTTCTTTGGCAGTTGTTCATGACCGTGATGAAATGTTGATGTCATCCGCATAAACTTCCACTTGGCTCGACTTGTATAGTAATATTCCTGGCGTATTGACAAGTAGCTTCTTTGTGACGAACTCCAGAGCCATGTTGAATAGCAATGGGGCCAACCCACCTCCCTGCTTTAGTCCAACATATGTGTTAAAAATATCAGTGAGTTGGTTATTGGTGCAAACTTGGGAGATCGTCGACATCATTGTCATTTTGGTAAGAAGGACTAATTTAGCTGGGATTCCGAAGCCAAATACTATTTGGTACACTACGTTACAAACAATACTATCGTATGCCTATTTAAAAATCAACGAAAATCTAGTGTACGTCTATGTTGACCTCCCAGCTCTTTTCAAGTACCTGCTTGACTGTGAGCAATTGTTCTATCATCGATCTATCTGCTCTAAAGCCGCCCTTTGATACTCCCCAATAATACTGTTGGCGTATGATCCGATTTTATTTTCTAAGGTTTTTGAAAATATTTTGTACGCCATACAAATTGGTGATATGCTTGTATAATTTTCGCACTCTAACATGTCACCTTTCTTGTAGATAGGGAATATAATTGATTAGCTCCACTTGTTTGGCATATGTTCTTCTTGCCAAATGTGCTGGATGACTTCTTGAATAGCTTGATGAACACTGCTTTCACCATATTTGATGAGGTCCATCTCATCGATGCCTGGCGCTTTATTATTCTTTTGGGCTTTAATGATGGAATAAACTTCATCCAGAGTTGGTGGGGCCAACGGAAGCTCTCCGCAAACATCAATCAATATCCATACTCTGGAGCTATGTGGAGGAGTAAGGGGGTTCTTAAAATATGATGCCTATCTTTGCTTAAACTTGGTTTCATCAGCGATGATATTGCCTATGTCATCACGACAGAGAGTGAATTTGGGCTAATAACCATGTTTTAGACTTTTCACTACTTTGCATGCGTCTCTTGTGTTGTTGCTCGCTAAACTTACATCTATGCTTCTCAATTGGTCGTCATAGTATTTTCTTTTCTTAAGCTTAATCATCTTATTCGCTACTCGTCTGAGATTTTCAAAGTATTCTCTCTTCGTCCTGATTTTCCTACCTACATATTCTTTTGCGACTGACTCTTTTTATCTAACGCACTCTGGCACTCATAATTGAACCAATTCTTCCTCTTGCACCGGGCTTGATTTCCGATCGTCTGTTTTACCATGGTCCTAATAGCCGCTTTCACTTCCACCCAGAGCTCGTTGCTCGTCTTTATTGATGCGTCTGATAAGATGGGAGCCAGCTGGTTGTCGAGGGCTTCCGTGAAATTTTTGGCCACAGACGCCTTTTGGAGATTTTTGGTGTCAAATTTTTGCAGTGGGCTAGTCTTCGCCAAATATGTCTTTGACATACAACATCGATTTATTAGTTTGATCAAGTAATGACCTGAATGACAATTGGGTTGTCGTTATGTACGGACGGCAAGTATGCTTGAGGCCCGACGTTGTTGGATCAGAACATGATCGATCTGATTTATTTTATGAATGTGTCAATGTGAAAAGCAAGGCGAACGTATAACTAGATTTCAGCTACATGCAAATTCAATCAAGTGCTGGCCATTGTCATTTGTTTTATCGTGGAGGGTATATCCTCCAGTCGTTTCCCAATGAAATAGCTCATTGCCAACCTTAGCATTGAAATCACGTAGAATTATTTTTCTGTCGTTTCTAGGCAATGAGTCGACCAGTCTTTTCAGGTGATTCTAAAACATTTCCTTCGTTTCTTCGTCCTTCTTTTCAGTCGGGGCGTGAACATTAATCAGCCGAATTTTGAAAAATTTCGCTTCTATACGGATCGCACACAACCGTTCATTGACTGCTTAACTATCAACAACGAGTGATTTGAACTACCTATCCACAATGAAGGCCACTCCCAATCTCGTTTTTCAGTAGGCTTCCCACTTTTGAATATTTTGTGCGATCTCATGTCTTGAATGTCGTTTCCTAGACTGCCAGTATTTTTAATTTAGATTGACTGGTCTGTCGTAAAAGGACCTTAACAGTGCCAGAGTAATTGACTGATCTGACATTCCAGGATCAAATCTCATAGTCTTTTTTTTCGTTTGCGAAGTCGTTGCCGTGATTCCAATCCATTACAAGACCCATGTGCAGGGTTCCAAACATTTTACGGTTTTCCAGAGACGGGGAGTTAGCCCGTCGGCCAACCTCCATTCCAGCGGCATGCTTACCACGTTGATTTCCTTATCAGGTGCTAAAGATTCGCCTTCGCCCTCTTACATCCCCACAAAGGACGTAACAAAGCCCTATGGATAGCAAAATTGTTGACCAAAATAGGATCCAACCAAATACACACTAAATTTATTTACATTTACCTGAAAATACTTTTGATTGAAGATGTGTGAACCGTGTCACGAGTTGCTCAGAGTCTTAATAGAAATGGAAACAGGATTATAAGTGACGAATTGCAGAAACTTGCCCTGTGCAGAACACATTTTGAATTCGTTCATCTACCAAACCCTGAAAGAGGGCATCAAATATTTTCAGAAGTTGCTGAAGCGAAAGTTACCGCCTTCAAATCAAGCCTGAACGGCGAATCAATTCTTCATTTCAATGAAACGTTGACATCTGACCTCATACCGAGCTTGAATCTTATTGATTATTTTGTCAGCTATGAAGACTTGTGTTTCATATTTGGCAGGATAAACAACAAGAAATCATGTTGTATTCACGGTATTCCAAATATGATTCTTTGACATTTGCCTGAGGTTGCTATTAGGAATTATTGCATATTGTTCAACAACATGTTGAGCAATTCATACTTTCCAAATGAGTATAAAAAGGCCAAGGTATTTCTGATCTTGGAGAATGGAAAAGAATCTTTATGCCCTAAAAGCTATTGCCCAATCAGCTTGAACTTTTAAAGGGTTTTCCAATAAGAGGTGTTATTTTGATATCAAAAGAAAAATGCTATTTTTAATATAAATGATCGGTTGTTTATTTCATTATAAAGAAAAAGGTATGTTGTTAATAGTGAAAAATAACATCAGATAAATGACAGGACCATATCCTTTTCATGAAATTTTCCATAACCAAATCGCAAAGTGGCTGCCCTATGTCCTCGATAACCTCATGAATTCTATCTTTGAGGTCTTGAATCGACGCTGGGCTGTTGGCGTAGACCTTCTCTTTTAAGTGGCCTCAAAGGAAAAAGTCGCAAGTTGTTAAATCACAAGACCTCGGTGGCCAATTGTGATCACCACTTCGAGAGATAACATGGCCCGAAAACTTTTCCCGTAAAAGATCAATGGTTTCGTTGCTTGTGTGGCACGTAGCGCCACCATGTTGAAACTAACCGTTGTTCGGCCATAAAAAATCATTAACCATCGCTCGATAGCGCAATCTATGCACCGTAACTATTGCTCCAGCCTCATTGTCGAAAAAGTAAGGTCCAATGACTCTGCCGGACCATAAACCGCACCAAAAAGTCACACATTGAGGATCGAGATGCTTTTCAACAATAACTCTTGGATTTTCTGAGCCCCAGATGCGACAATTTTGCTTGTTGATGAAGCCACCGATGTGGAAATGGGCCTCTTAAGATAATTTTTCGATGGAATTCTGGATCATTTCCATGCATTTCAAAGACCCAATCAGCAAAGACACGACGTTGTTGATGATCGACCGGCTTTAATTCTGAACTTTATAAGCCTTAAGACCCAAATCTTTATGTAAAATACGGTGTGATGACGTTTGTGGAATGCCTAATTCCATACAACGACGAGGAATGGACAAACCTGGGTTTTCTTCAACGCTTTTGGCTACAGCAGCAATATTCTCGGCTGTTCTTGAGTGACGTGCACGGGTTTTATTCTTTGCATCATTAAGTTGTCCCAATAGCTTCAAGTTTTCCACCAATTTCTGTATTGCGGTCCGACAAGGTGCTTCACAACGACCTAAAAATGTTCGAGTTTTATAAACCGTCTCTGCCAAATTTTCAACATTTTTATAGTGATTTTTAATAATTTCGATGGATTGTTGAAGCGTGTATCGTTTTATTTAATGGCATAGTTTTTATTTATGGCGTAAATTTTACTTGCCAAATATCAAAAAATGACAGCTTTAAATGTGTCATCTACCGAAACAGTGGGCTATTCAAAATAACACCTCTTATTGGAAAACCCTTTATTAAGCATCACTATTGGTCCAGTATATTTCCTGGATTAGCAGTATGTTAACTGACCTGTTGTAAAAAATCTATAACAGTGCTGGGGAAGTTGAGTGATCTGATATTCCAGGATTCAATGCTACAGTTGATTTTTTGGTTGTGACGTTGTTGCCGTAGGTGCAAACCATTTCGAGGCTTTGTTGCAGGATTTGAAACCATAAAGGATTTTTCAGGAGCAGAGAGTTAGCTCATCACCTAGTCTCCATTCTGGTGATATGGTTAATATTTCAATTTGATTACCTGGTGCGGCAGACTCGCCTTCTCTCTCTTACTTCACCACAAAAACATGTAAGTAGGATTTAGTAGCAGAGATGCAGGTGTATTAGCAGCTAATGGGCTTTTTCGGTATTTAATATCGCATCTTGGGGATCATCAAGCCCAATGTGTGACCCAAAAACCATTTACTACCATGTGATTGTAGAATTAAGGATGACGAATCATGAAAGTTGGGGTGGGTGATATAAGGGATCCTTCCTCCTTTTTCAACTCAGCTAACAACGGCGGAGTTACTCCACTTGGTTACCTCTAGTGAAAAAAGTTTTTTAAGGATCAACTTTCTTGAAATTCTCCATTGATTTCAAGATATTATCACTTTTAACCTTTCCACTAAGTTTCACGACTGTAGCTTCTACAGTTTTGGAGAAAAAAACTGTTGTGACATACTGACATAAGGACGGCTAGATGGACACAATTTGCGGTTAAAAGAATTTTTTTTTCAGGTTCGAGTCCCAAAAAAGGTAAATTTGAGCTTCGAAAGACACCGAAAACTATATAGAAGTGATTCCTTTCTAGCATTCCCTTTGCCTCTCATTTTCCCACTAGTTCGAAGATTTCTGTAATTCAAAAGCACCTCTAGATGTAGGAAAATCAGGCATAACTCAATGATTATAGAAAGAGTTTTAAGTCCAATTCCAGGCTGACACTATCAAAATAAATCCAAAACCTGCTAACCACCTTGTGGTTAGCAGATAGATAAACCTTAGCACACAAAAACTTTGCATTTTTCGGTAGCTTTGTAATCGGACGATGAATTTTAATCTTAAACCAAGTTGGTGAGAAACGATCTGTATTGTGGAAAAATATACAGCCAGTCTTCACCCTGAAGGGCCATTCTAATTAAAAGTCAATTGCGAGCCACAGACAATTTATTTTCTTGATCTCAATTCAAAAGGGTATGATCAACTCAGACCACATTGAGCACTATTGTCTACTTCTTCTAAATAGCACTCAAGCCCTTTCTGGACCTTTGCTTCCTACAAAAAGTGCCTTCAACTGTCTCGGTCTACTGACCGTGTACTTCAATTTCGAGACCTGAATTGTGATGAAATGTCTTCGTCGGCCAAGTTAGACCAAAGTCTCTTCGGTTTCCTCACTGGCCTTTGCTTCGTTCTCCCAATGAACACCTTTTTGGATATATATTATTTATCCATATGATTCACGGTGCCAGCCCATTGCAGCTTTTCCAGTCTTATAATCGTCGAGAATTCCGGCTCGTCAAAAACTTCATACAGCTCATGGCATTATCAGATTTGCCATTGGTTTCCGTCTCGCTGAGCTCCAATTATTTGCCTTAGGACCTGTCTCTCAAAGGTATTCAGTATATTTGTAGATGCTTCAGCTAGAGTCCATATTTTACATCCATAGCATAACAAAGGCCTTAATACAGATTTGTATACTTGGAGCTCTGTTTTCCTGCATATGCAATTGAACTACAAAATTGTCGAAACTGAATAAACTTTTTTGTTTGCGAGCTCTATCCTTCGGTGCATTTTGTCTCTTTCATTCTTCTTCTTCTTTCTAGCACTACAGCCCCTCTCGGGCATTCGCTTCCGGCAAATAGTGCCTCCAACTGTCTCAGTTCATTGACCGCGTCCTTCAATTTTGAAATCTAAGCAGCAATGAACTATCTTCGACGGCCGAGTCAGACCAGCGTTTCCTCAGTTTCCCCATTAGTCTCCGGCCTTCAGTTCTCCAAATGGATGCCTATTTAGGTATCCGTTGTTCATCCATACGTTTCATGTGGCCAGCCCATTACAGCTTCCGCAGTCTGAAAATCGTCGAGACTACAGGCTCGTCATAATTTTCATACAGCTGATGGTTGTATCGAATTCACCATTGGTCCCCGTCTAGCTTCTCTCCGATTATTCGCCTTAGCACCCGTCGCTTAAAGGCATTCAATATATTTGAGGATGCTTGGGTTAGGGTCTATGTTCCACATCCATAGCATAACACAGGTCTTATCACAGATTTGTATACTTGGAGGTTCGTTTTCCTGTGTATGCAGCTGGTCTTCAAGATCGTCAATAGTGAATAAAATATTTTATTTGCCAGCTGTATTTTTCGGCATATTTCATTACATGTTTCGTCATTTTGGCACGCAGATGCACAAATTCACTCTCATTTTCGATAATGTACTCGCCAAGTGTGATACTTTGTGCGCTTGAGGTGTTTCTCCATGATTGCGTCAGGAGCTTTGTTTTATTTTCATTGATTTGAAGCTTTTCTAGTTTTGCTTTGCTGTCGGATTTCAGGAAGAGTTCTTTGGCAGTTGTTAATGACCGTGACAAAATGTTGATGTCGTCCGCATAGGCATGACTTTTGTAGTAATGTACTTCGTGTTTTGGTAACTGATTCTCTTATGACGAACTCTAAAGCCAAATTGAATAGCGAAGGGCAAGCCCCTCTCCCTGCTTTAGTCCGATATTTGTGTCAAAGGCATCGGTGAGTTAGTTATTGATGCGGACTTGGGTGATCGTCGACGACATTGCCATTTTGGTAAAACCAACTTATTTGGCTAGGATACCATAGTAAAGCATTGTTTGGTACAGTTCGTTATGATCAATACTGTCAAATGCTTGCTTGAAGTCAATGAAAATTTTGGTGTACGTTTTTATTGAACTTTCAACATTACTCAAGCACTTACTTGACTGTAAACGATATTTCCATCGTCTATATACCGGCTCTAAAGTCACCTTGATACTTCCCAATAATACTGTTGGCGTATGATCTGATTTTATTTTCAAAGATCTTTGGAAATATTTTGTACACCTTACAAAGTAGTGCTATGCCTCTATAGTTTTCTTACTGTCACTTGCTCCTTTTTAGTGGATAGGGAATATAATTGATTGGCTCCACTCTTTTGGCATATGTTCTTGTTGTCAAATGCACTGGATGACTTTATAGGCGGCTTTCTGAATACCGCTGCCACTACAGTTATTGTAATTCACTAGAATCTCATCTATGCTCGATGCATTATTATTTTTGTGTGCTTTCTTGGCGAAACAAAATTTACTCAGAGTTGATGGGGCAAATGGAAACTCTCCAGGAATATCTATAGGTTCTGTCGTTGAGGAGGTGCGCGGAAAATTCAGAAATTTCTTGAAATACAAGTACCACTTTTCTATAATTCTGGTTTCGTCAGCGATGATGTTGCCGGGGTCATCATTTTAGAGCCTCATTTCAAGCTTTTCACTACTTTTTATGCTTGTCTTGTGTTGTTGCTTGCTAGACTTACACCGATGCTTCTGCATTGGTAGTCATTGTATTTTTTTTTTAATTTTACTGATCATATTCGCTATTCTTTTGAGATTTTCATAATGTTCTCTCTTTATCCTGGTTTTCCTTCGTACAAATTCTTAGTTCGCCTGATTCTTTTCATCGAACGCATTATGGTACTTATCATTGAACCAATCATTTGCGATGGGCTTGGTCTTCGATCATATCTTCTGTCATTGTCTTAATTGCCGCTTTCACTTCCACCTATAGCTCATTCAACGATGTATCTGATAGAACGGGAGCCAGCTGGTTGTCGAGTTTCTCCATGAAAGTTTTCGCCACAGATGCTGTTTGGATCATTTTGAGGTCAAATTCCTCTAGAGGACTGGTCTTCGCCAAATACGCCCTTGACATATGACATCGAAAGGTTGATTTGACCATGTAACGATCCGAGTTACAATTGGCTTTGTTGCATATACAGACATAAAGTATGCTCGAGGCCCATTTCTTATTGGATCAGAACATGGTTGATCTGGTTTTGTGTGTTGCCATCCGGTACTTTCCAGGCCATTTTATATATGTATCAATGTGGGAAAAAAGTCGAACGTATGACTATATCCTCTAGTTGTTCCCCGAACTGAAAACTCTTTGCTCACCTTAGCGCTGAGATCCCCCAGAATTTATTTTTCGGTCATTTGTAGGCAATGAGTTGACTAGTCTTTCCTGGTGATTGTAGAGTATGGACTTAGTTTTTTCGTAGTTTTCTTTGGTTGGAGCGTGTACGTTTATCATGGCAAATTTCGAAGAATTTCACTTATGGATTGTATTCGTTCAGTAACTGCCTTAAAGTCGTGTAATTAGTACTTTCTTTCTCCATTAATGGCCATTGCAAAATGCCTCTTTCTTGTATGTTTCCCACTTTTGAATATTTTGTGTGATATCATGTCTTGAATACCGTTTTCATTCCAATTTATTTCCTAGATTTCCTTCTTCTTCTTCTTCTTAGCACTACAGCCCCTTTCGACCCTTCGCTTCCTGCAAACAGCGCGTCCAACTGTTTCGGTTCATTGACCGCGCCCTCCAATTCAGAAATCCAAGCAGCGATGAATTGTCTTCGTTGACCAAGTCAGACCAGCGTTTCCTCGGTTTCCCCAGTGGCCTCTGGCCTTCAGTTCTCCCAACGATACATGTATTTGTCCATACGATTCATGTGTCCAGCCCATTGCAGCTTCCACAGTCTTACAATCGTTGAGACCGCTGGTTCGTCAAAAATTTTGTATAGTTCATGGTTATGCTCCGATTATTCGCCTCAGGACCCGTCGCTCAAAAGCGTTCAATATATTTCCGGATGCTTGGGTTAAGGTCCATGTTTCACACCCATAGCACAACACAGGTCTTATCACAGATTTGTATACTTGGAGGTTTGTTTTCCTGTGTATGCAGCCAGTTTTCAAGATCGTCAATACTGAATCAAATTCCTAGATGTTCAGTTTGCTTAATTTATATTGACTGGAGTGTTGTAAAAGTTCTTAACAGTGCCAGAGTTATTCAGTGATCTGATATTCCAGGATTCAATGCCAGAGTCCTTTCTCAGTTGCGACCATTCCAAGGTTCTTCTGCAAGTTCCGAAAAAATGTAGGGTATCTCAGACACGGGGAGTTAGCACATCACCCAGCTCCCATTCCGGTGGCATAGTTTTACTTTCAATTCCATTATCAGGCGCAAAAGACTCGCCTCAACTTTCTTACGTCCGCCTTTCACAAAAAGTATAAGTTACCAGCAGCCTCAGTAAAATAGGTGTAGGTAGTATTTAGTTGCAGAGCGGTGTAGTTATTGGCATTTCTCGGCATTTAATATCCCATCAGTAAGGAACCAGCAAACCCAATTGTACAACCCCGAGACTATTCACTGGCGAAGTAAAAATTATTACACACCTCATCTGCATTTACTTTACTTACTTTTAACTCAAACTTTCGTTACACTGGACAAAGGAAACGTTTTACAATGCAAAGCTTTTTAATAGGTTGTGTCCAGAGATCTGATACGAATTTCAAATTTACTTTAAACTCTCTAAAGATTCAATTTACATAAGTGGTTTCTTTTATATTCGTGACACAAAGGCTGGGAGATTACTTACCATCACAAGTTCCATCAAAAGTAAATTAAATTTGGCTTTTAATTTGTAGAAGTAATTTGTGGTTGAGAAAATGAATAAAAGGCACTTTTATCTGCTCATTCAAATGCAAAAAAAAAGATACAGATACAGAATGAAATTGTCTGAAATTAAGAGAGGAGACAGAAGAATTCCACTTATTGAAGTACAGATGCTGAAATTTCTTTTCTAGCATTTACGTGGACAGCGACATATACAAAGAGTGTCACGAAATTGTTCTTGGTGAATTGTTACGAAATTTATGTTGAATGTCTTTTTATTTTAAGATAAGGTATGAAAGTTCATTCTGAAGAAAAAATAATCCATAAATGAGTTTTGCGAGATATTGATACAAATAAATTATAAGCTCAAAAAAGCTCTTAAACTGGATGGTTTTTTCTAGAATAACCTGAAGCTGAAGAATAAATGTCATCAATTTCACTTCCCCAAATTGCTGTTTGAATTGTGCTAAGGGTATATAATAAATAAATGAACTAGTACACGGGGGGTATTCGTCAGATGGGGAGCATTTTATCATGACCGAAGGAAAAATTTAAAAAAATATCTAGAAAACAAGCTAGCTTACATTTTGCACAATTTACGAACCTCGGATTAATGACTCACTCAAAAAGAATATCGGAAAGATGTATAGATAAATTTTTTAGACAATATAAATCGATCTTATATGATTAAACGAAAAAAGTTTTAATCGACTTCCAAACGTTTTAATGGACTTCCAAGGTCCCGTATATTTTTTGTTGTTGCTATTTTATGTATGTTCACGCGTAACTTTTGACCGGGGATGGATAGAAGGGTCCTGTTTTCGGCAAATGATACGTCTTCCTTCCAATTGAGTTCCATTTAAAGGACAAGAAAATCAAATTAAGTTAAAGAACATTTACCGTTAAAATTAAAAAATTTACAATTTACACCTCGATTTTCCAGCATCACTGATCGATGCATACAAGGATATTGATAGTAGCGTTGTCAAATGAAGAACAATATATTGGATGAAAACATATCGGCATAGAGTTGCAGTCCTTTCAAGGACTCTGTATAAACTAAGAGTTCAATATGGTACATTGATATCGAGAAATTTAATTGAAATTATCTTTCGTACGAAATTTTTCAATTATTGTTCGATGCTTCAAAGATTTTATAGAGACGCTGAATCTTTTAGTCATGGATGATAACAATGATCAGTATCCTTAATTTTCTCAATTAACGGTACATTTTAGTCAATCATTTCAACCGGAAATAACGAATAAATCAATTCTAAATGCAGCATAAATGCTACAATACAAGATGATGAAGAACAATACAATTGGTTAAAATTTCATAACTGCTTTGATCTTCCACACCTTTCTTCACTTACTGATAAACCACTTCTCACATTCTCAGATGAACATGTTTTACAGAGGATCTGCAAAACTCTCCCACGAAATAATAAGCCATATGAAAATTGATTCGTTACTTTCTTTCTTCTATACCTGATCATAACTTTAAAGATGCACACGAACACATTTTCATTTAACTTAAGAACGTCATTTTCATGAAGCTTTCATGAAAATTATGTGCCATTGTTTACTCAAACAACCAATTGTTCATTGTCAAGGAGGAACTTGAAAGATGCTTGGAATACAACACAGACGTGCACCAAATTTTTGATGACTTTAAGCAAGCATACGACAGTATTGGTCGTAACGTACTGTACCAAATAATGCTTTACTTTGGCATCCTAGCCAAATCAGTCTGCTTTACCAAGATGACATTGACGTCGACGACTTCCCAAGTCTGCATCAATAATCAACTCACCGATGCCTTTGACACAAATGTCGGAGTAAAACAGGGAGATGGGCTGGCCCTATTGCTATTCAATTTGGCTCTGGAGTGAGTCATAAGAAAACTATCTGTCGATACACGAAGTACATTACTATACAAGTCGAGCCAAGTAGTAGCCTATGTCTATGACACTAAGAGAGAGAGAGAGAGAGAGAGAGAGAGAGAGAGAACAGGAGCAAGCCTATCCGTGTAAACCCCTGTATGTGAATTCCGATATTTTGCTTTTAGAGGTGGCTTTTGCGAGGGAAGGAGAAATCATTGCAAACATCAAAATTTTGTTTACGGCTTCGTACATTCATCGCTGTCAATATGCGCAAAGTATCATTTTCTCGCGATTTTCGTGAAAACGGTAGTGATTATTTAAGTGCTGAACGTAATACTTACTGCTTCGGTTAGTTTCACGCGATATATAGTGAAATTTTATCAAATCAAGTGACTTAAACATTAGAAAATGACAATGCGCTGTTCGGTTTCGTGTTGCCCGAATCGCAATATTGGCTCGAGCGGAAAATCGTACTGTAGGTAAAAATTGATAGTTTCATTGATTCATAATCGTGAGAAAGTTTAGTTTCAATAGTTTCAGGTTGTGAATCGCAAGAAAACTGCTCAAAAATATTTGCAATTTATTTTTTTGATTGCATTATGTTTTGTCGCATATCCAGTGGCTTAAAGCAGAAGCGGCACAAAACTGTAGCATTTTATAAGGGGGTCATAATTCATTGTAACTTCTTATCATTTTAGAATTCTGAATAATATTAGTGCAAATATGGAGTGGTGCTGAATTCTCGGGATAAATCCGGAAATAAAACGTTAGCGAGTTTGCGAAGATTATTTCAAGGATGGCGACATCATTTATTTGAATCAAAGCTAAAGTGTAAGATAGCTACTCTTAAATTAATATTTGCACAAAATTCAGGTATCTCATATTTTTAGACTCGATATGGAATTGAAGATATTAACACCTTTACATCTACTTTTGGACATGTAAGTGCAGGTATATTTCATAATTGATTAAAATGCCGATTTCATTTTTTTTTTAGAATTCAACTACGAATAGGACAAAGTTTTGTTTAAATTCCGAATATAGTTCTGGATGTTAAGTTTACATGTATTTGCCGTTTTTGTTGCTAAGTATCTCATTTTAGTGCAATTATAAAACGATTTCTTCGGTTTTGGCAAATAATTCGATTGCCCTGAATAGTGTGAGTGTTATTTAGTTACCCGAACATTACACGCTCAATTTCAGGACTCTTGGACCAGAATCGCCGAAATTGCGAGCATTGGTCATCTGAATAATTTAGTGGGCTCTAAATCAAATTTGAAGAACGCATTAATTTCTTATATTAAATTTTAATCCTCTCTATTTTACAAAGTGTTTTTTTCCGAAGACTATGGTAGATGAAACTATTTTCGAGACGGTGGCTTTTGATTTTTTTCGTAATGTTATTATTAATTCTATAATCATAGATTAATGTTGATTCAAGCCCATCAGCTACAGCGATGTGTATGGCAGGCCCGGAGAGGGTAATTTTTAATACATGGTATGCACCATCAACTATAATTTTTTTTAATGAAATAAAATTAAAATTCTCTTATTGACCACAAATATCGATTTAGAATAAAAAGCCAAGAGTTTGATGGTACAAAATAAAACTATTTTTTATTCACACACGGATGCACTTTGGTCGGTATTGCCGACCATCTTTATCGCTATGCGCGAGACTTCTAATGAAACTGCTGAATAAAATTGAAGTACATTAACAATTAAGGGCCTCTTGATTCTATATAATTTAGTCGGATTAAATAAAAATGAAAAATTCTGTTATCAAACTATCGTCAATATGAAATTACTGTCCTATTATGTGTTAACCACATATAATATATAATAATCTATGCAAAATAAAAGTAACCGTTAACACATTATTTAGCCAATTGCAATCAACTTGAATTTATTGGGCTATCCTCGATATTAACTAGATTATCCGTTATATGCATGAATAACGATTCATATGCGTCGAGTTTTCGCGGATTAGCTACTGTTTTTAGCAATTTAAAATTATTCATAAGCGATCCCGTGTCGTGTCCTCCTGTGTTGTTTAAGTCGAATGCATGTGCAGCAATCCCTTTGTTAAAGTCTTTGTTTTTGATGCTTCGTTCATGTTCCTTCAGGCGAACTTCAACAGCACGTTTGGTTTGTCCAATATATTTTTTATTACATTCTGTGCAATTGACTTGGTAGATTCCGCTTTTTGTTTTGGCGAAAAGGATCTTTCGTAGAACCAAGTAATGAGCAAAGCTTGCGGGTGTTGTTATGCACAATCTTCAGATTCGCTCTGCTGAATTCATCTTTTAGAGGGTTGGAAATCATAAGGACATATGTATGCCAAGGTTACATGCGATTTGTTATGGTTTGCTGTACGGTTTTGGTTGATAGGGTTGAAGCTCTTTCTCATTTTATTTTTTGCATGTATTTGGCAAACAATTTATCCATTAGCGGTTTATCATATCCATTCATTTTAGCTAAATGTACGAAATGCTCATATTCGTGCCTATAGTCTGCCAGTGATAAGGGCAATCGACACATACGATATATCATCGATCTAAACGCTGCGATCTTGTTTTGATGTGAACAAAATGAATCTTTGGTGATATATCTATCTGTTGTTGTTGATTTTCTATGTAGCGAAAATTTTGATTTTTCGGCCGTCACGCGTAATATTAAGATCCAGATCCGGCAGTGTTTGTTCTTCATTTTCTGGTTCGATGGTAAACTTCATGGTTAGGTAACGACTATTGAGCAAATCGAAGAGATGATTTGCTCTTGATTCCTTAACAACGGCGAAGACATCATCTACATAGCGCCACCAAATCCTTGGTAAGATGTCTTCAGATTTCATTTTTTTTTCTAATCTGGACATGAAGGCTTCGGCTTTGAATGGTGACAAACTGTTCCCCATTCTACATCCAAAGTCACTTGAATAATATTTTCCTCTAAATTCAAAGTAATTATATTCCATACATACCTCGATGCAGCGTATGTATGCGTCCATATGTTCGGCGGAAATGTTGCTTTTTTGGATGTGATCTCTTATCGCTTCGATGGCTAAATGAACCGGGACGCTGGGGAAAAAGCTGTGACGTCGAAAGAAACTAGCTGCTCATCTTCTCTCATATCTACGTCTTTCATCCTGTCAACAAAACCATAAGATTCCTTAACGGAGAACCCTTAAGGCTGCCAAATTTATTCATTTCATTGAATATCCATTTTGTCAATTTAGAGAAGGGTGAGTTGACACACGAAACGATTTTCCTCATTTTATCTCCTGTCTTATGGATCTTCGAGAGGCCATACATCAACGGAACTCGTGGATTAGGTACTCTTAAATGATGTTTATTTAAGTTGAAAACAGAGTGTAAGGTATCTATGATGGACTAAGCATTTTTCACCATTTTATTGAGAGGACAAGGACAGACCGCAAATTTATCCTCAGATATTGACTTCATCATGCGTTCATCATAGTCCTTTTTGTTAATTATGACTACCTTGTTTCCTTTGTCGGATTTCATATAGAATACATCGCGTTATTTAAGTGATTTTGAGGCGCGATTCCATTTAATTGTTTTTGTGTCTGATTCGTTGTTAGCAGCATCTTGCTTAGCTTTACCGATGACGTGCGTTGCTTTTTCTCTGTTTTTATTTTTGATGTCTATTGGTTTGTACTGGATTGCAGATTCAATATCTGCAATAATGTCAATTACAGGTGGTGATAAAGGCTTGACTGAGAAATTGAGGCCACAATTTAACGATTCCAGTTCATCTTCTTGTAATGTCTCCTGAGATAAATTCACAACTAATCCATTGACATTTTTAACTTCTGTTCTTGATACGGTGTTACGAATTCTGCTGTTCATTAATCTAGCTAGCTTTTTAGATTGTATTTTTCGTTTTTTGAGGAAAATACCTTCGCTGCGATTAAAAATGATGGACTGCTTTCTTAAAAATTCGCTGAACCCTTGTTCCGTTTTTAGGTCCTTGGTCATCTTCTAGTGTAGTTCGTACAATTTAGCTGCAGTTGATCGAGGTTGCTGTAGTCATGTTGTATTTCAAATTGAGTCCGGTCCAGCTACACGTATGACATTATCGGAACGCGCATTAGAAATAGCACATTAAATTTTCATGAAATTTGGATAGACACTATTGTTTTTGCACTGTTTAAGAAATAATATGTCGGCTTTCATTCGTTTCATTTTAATAAGTTTACGCAAATAATTGTTCAAATCATGTTGGGAACTCATCTTTATAAGTTCAAAAACTTTTTCTAACACTTTAATCTGTTAGATATGAACACTTTGAGGTGGTTTAAGATTAATGAAATAAAACTAAAAAATGTCAATGGATTAGTTGCAAATTTATCTTAGGAAGCATTACAAGAAGATGAACTGGAATTGTTAAATCGTTGCCTCAATTTCTCAGTCATGCCTTTATCACCACCTGTAATTGACATTATTGCAGATATTGAATCTGCAATCCAGTACAAACCAATAGACATCAAAAATAAAATCAGAGAAAAAGCAATGTGTGTCATCGGCAAAGCTAACCAAGATGCTGCTAACAATAAATCAGACACAAAAACAATTAAATGGAATCGCGCCTTAAAATCACTACAACGTGATGTACTCTATATGAAATCCGAAAAAGGAAACAAGGTATAGTTAACAAAAAAGACTTTGATGAACGCATGATGAAGTCAATATCTGAGGATAAATTTGCGGTCTGTCCTTGTCCTCTCAATAAAATGGTGAAAGATGCTAAGTCCATCATAGATACCTTACACTCTGTTTTCAACGTAAATAAACATCATTTAAGGGTACCTAACCCACAAGTTCCATTGATGTATGGCCTCCCAAAGATCCATAGGACAGGAGATAAAATGAGGAAAGTCGTTTCGTGTGTCAACGCACCCTTCTCTAAATTGACAAAGTGGATAGTCAATAAAATGAATAAATTTGGCAACCTTGAAGGGTTCGATGGTAAACTTCATCAAAACCAAAGACATTAACAAACGGATTGCTGCACATGCATTCGATTTAAATAACACAGGAAGACACTACACGGTATCGCTTATCAATAATTTTAAATTGCTAAAAACAGTAGCTGATCCACGAAAACTCGACGCGTATGAATTGTTATTCATGCTTATAAAGGATTATCTAGTTAATATCGACGATATCCCAATAAATTCAAGTTGATTTCAATTGGCTAAATAATGTGTTAACGGTTACTTTTATTTTGCATAGATTATTATATATTACATGTGGTTAACACATAACAGGACAGTAATTTCATATTGACGAAAGTCTGATAACAGAATTTTTCATTTTTATTTAATCCGACTAAATTATATAGAATCAATAAGCCGTTAATTGTTAATCTACTTCAATTTTATTGAGTAGTTTTTTTTACCATCAAACTCTTGGTTTTTTATTCTAAATCAATATGTGTGGTCAATAAGGGAATTTTAATTTTATTTCATTAATCTAAAACGACCTCAAAGTGTTCATATCTAACAGATTAAAGTGTTAAAAAAAGTTTCTGAACTTATATAATATTTTTTGTTCAGGCTTCGAATCAAACCAATCAGCGAGAGATAATTCATACAGCTTGCAGTATTGATGTGATGCCAGATTCAGGGGATGTATGCAGTTGCTACATCAAAATTTTGCGCATATTTTGTAGCAATATTTGATTTCAGGATTTATATGATGACTTATCTGTGTGGTCTAGTGGTTAGAAGATGAACGCATAAGCCGAAGGTCCTAGGTTCAAATCTCGTTGGGAGCAACGTGATTTAGTTCAGCGGATTTTTCGGACGGACTATGAGTGTTCATTCAGTGGTGATATGTACTGATTTAATCAGATCATATCATAGCTGGGCAGGCACACGGGAGCATGGTACTGAACAAACTAACTTCTAAAAATACAATATCAATACGGTCATGAAAATGAGATACTCTAACTATCTCTAAGCGAATGCCCGAGAGGGGCTGTAGTGCTATAAGGCATGATAATGATGTCTTATCAAATTGTATGATTTTAAGTATTCGCTAAACGTTTATTGGATCCTTTCACCCTTTTCACATCAATTTAATGTAAATCTATACGACAAATTTGCTCTACATTGAAGATTTTCATTACGTCGCGCGGATATCGATCACTCTTTCGGGTGGCTCCGATAGCTTTTTAAATAACTTATGGAATTGTTTGCAGCTACATGATTGAGTTGCATATTTTTGAATAATAATTTTTCTGAAAAATTATTAGATTATACAAATACTTACAAGAGAAATTTAACATGAACATAACTTGCATTTACAAAAACATATTGAGTTCGCATAAGTAGGAAAAATTAAAATTAACTCTCTCACCTCTAAGCATGGTGGTCGCCATCACCGGTGTGTATCTAAGAGTGATGGCCTAATGAGAATTAGTACACAAGTCGAAGCCACCTTCTTCTAACATTTTTCTTCACTAATAATTTTTCAGACAAATTATTATTAAAAATATGCAACTCAATCATGTAGCTGCAAACAATTCCATAAGTAATGATTTGCCAGATTCTGGAAATGTAGGTGTGTTTTATATATTATTTTGACAATTATAAACATTGTGGTTTTAAAAACTTGTTCAAAGTGGGCCTAGTGACTGAAAAAATAGAAGCAATGGCTAAATCCACTATGGAGAATGTAAGATTTGAGTTTGAATTTTAGATTTCATTATATTGAGACTTATTGCAGTACAACACCAATGAAAATTTGACAACGGCTCCATTGCTTGCGGACAGTTTTGAGACCGTAAATTACTACTATAAGGAAAGTACGGACAAAATGACATAGTCACCTTATTAAAAACTTGGCGGGATTCAGTAATGTCTCCGCGACTGTATCACGTGATGGCAGCCATATTCACAATCCTGTCAGGTGTTGAGCGTCATTGTCACAGTCGCGTCACAGTAACCAGTTTGAACGTGTTTCGCGCCTTCAAAATTTTATTTTATAGACGGTTTTCTCCTGTTTCCTGGTAAGTTATTTGTTGTTATTTGTAATTATTTCTATTAAAATCAATGAACTTATGCCAGTACCCAGTGATTTCAATTAATTTTATTGCAATTATCAGATGCTTGAAGGAATTTTGATTTTTTATTCATTTTTGTTCATATTTGGACAAAATGACATACATATACTGTATTCAAAAAATAAGGTGACATTTGAATTTAAACTGCGTGCGTCGAAGGATTCGGAGAATGATTTTTTTTAGGTTGGTAGTACTGTCAGTGACATGTATGTTAAATTTACATGTCAAAATATTCATTAGTGTTTGAGATACGCGTCGTTTCCGGGATGGCCTTCATTCCCGTCTTCGCTTCGGCTGCGGAATTTACGAAATCCTTGAACGCGTGCAGTTTAAATTCAAATGTCACCTTATTTTTTGGTCACAGTATATACAATGGACAAAACGACATGGTTGTCATTTTGTCCGTAGAATTTATGTTAATTAACATTAATTATTTTGTTTTGTGGATATGCCGTGAAAATACAAATAAAAACTAATCGGCAGTCTTGGAGCTAAGAATCCATGAATAAGGCTATTGAAGCATGGAAGCGGAAAAAAATGGGATGGGAATTGGCCGCAAAAACATTCGGTGTTCCTCAGACGAACCTTAGAAGATATGTACTCAATATGAACAAAATCTTGAATTCTAACTCTAAAAGATTAGGAAGATTCAAGAAAACATTTTCAACTAGAATTGAGCAGGAGTTAGTAGAACACATAATGTTTTAAGAAACACGACTTTTTAGTTTCACGTGTACATCACTCCAAGAGCTTGCCTTTGAACTAGCCAAAAAAAAAGTTGGTATCGATCACCTTTTCAACAACGACAAGAAACGTGCCGGACAAGAATGGCTTGACGGTTTCCTGAGAAGAAATAAGGATATTTCTCTGCGCACCCCAGAACCAACTTCTGCTGCAAGAGCGCAAGCATTTAATAAACCACAGGTAGCTTTATTTTTCCGTATTTATGAAAATTCTTGAAGACTCACAACTTGGGAGCCCACCAAATCTTCAATATGGATGAAACTGGGCTCACTACAGTCCAGAAACCACAAAAAATTCTGGCCACTAAATGCAGAAAACAAGCCGGCTGTCTTACCGGTGCTGAGAGAGGTTTGAATGTGACAGTAGTGTGTTGTACGAATGCCATGGGTTCATTTATTCCGCCATGCATGATATTTCTTAGGAAGAACATAAAAAATGAACTAGTTGATGAAACTCCCACTTGGATTAGCACAAGAATCAGGATGGATGAACAAAGAAGTGTTTGTAAAATCGTTAAAAGATTCTCAGGCAGATACAAAATCTAGCAAAGAAGATCCGGTTCTACTTATTTGTGATGGTCACCCAAGTCATAAAAGCATTGAATATTTGAGTTATGCCAAAGAAAATGGTATTAATATGTTGTGCTTACCGCCACATTGCCCCATAGAATGCAGCCCTTGGATGTTTGCATATATGGACCACTAAAAACTTATTTCAATCAAGAAATTTTTTAAGTGGCTTAAAAAATCATCCAGAGCGCGTTGTTACCCATTTACAAATCGGATATTTGTTTAATGAAGCGTGCGGAAAAGCCGCAACTGTTCAGAATTCAAGTAATGGCTTTTAAAAGACAAGCACCTGGCCTGTTAATCCTGATATATTTCCAGAATGCATGTTTGAACCGGCAGAGACCACAAATATTTCGTTGAATCAGGAGAATATTGCAGACAGTACTACTAAGCTTCTCAGCTCACATTTACCATCAACTAAATGTATCAACGCCTCTTCAATCCAAGAAGATCCAAGTTACGATGTTGCATCTATTTAAATCCATCAGCAACAAATGACGATGAAGTAGATTCTTCACAAAACGCAACGCAAGCTACCACCAATAATGATATTGGGGTTGTTGTTTCTGATGTGGTGAACCTAAGTTTAGGAACATGTGTAGAGGAGTCGAATACAGTTGAGGTAGATGGGGCAGCGTAGGATTACGGTGTGAGACCTGGTCCATCAAAGCAATTACTGACATATCCAGTTGTTACTATTTCGCCAGCACCACGGGGGCAGTTCATTTGAGGCCAAGGAAAAAAAATTGAAACCTGTCAAAGGTGATTGGCTTTTAACTTCTGCTCAAAATATACAAGAAATGATTGCTAGAAGCAGATCAAAGGATCCACCTCTTTTCCCGTTCTAAGCCCGGCGAAGGTTGGTTACGATGTATGACTTGTTCCCTTTGGGTTCATGCGTCATGTGCTAATGTCCCAAAGAGGACCTAACGATTTATTTGTGAATTGTGTTCTTAAAATTAGTATGTCATTATGTCATTTTTTCCGTGCTATATTTACAAAATGGTTTTTGTGATAAGTTACATTTTTTCTTAATATATATTTTATTATAGTTGCTACTCAATTAAAAAACTAAGCTACTGATACTCAATGAACCTAAGATGAGTAAAAACGATTGAGACATGAATAAATATTATTAAAAAACAAAACACCCTGTCATTTTGTTCGTACTTCCCCTATTTCATGCTTTGTTGATTTTGGCATTTTATTGCTTTAGGATCTAACTTTATTGAATGCTGCCCCAATATGATGATGGCCGTAAAGCTGAATTTAGCGAGTGTAAATCTTTCCTGCATTATATTTGAATACCAATTTAATCATTTTCATTCTATTTTTCGGCATAATAAGCTATTTTTTTTTAGACTTTATTTCGAAGTGCTGTCATAAGTTTTATGTTAGTGTTAACATTTATGTGGAGTCTAAGGTAAATGTTATAGAAGTGGTGAACTTGGCTTCTGTAACAGATATAACTACAAGCAAACAGGACGCTAGCACGGAGAACCCTTTCAGGCAAAAACCTCTGTTGGCAAGAACACCGATATAACAAGTCACCGATTGCGGGGGAGGCAGCAAACCCCAGAAACACTGTCAAAGTCAACATCACAGGTTAAATCATCGGAGACAGACCACAGACGGACTAACGAACGAAAGAAGGCAGAGTACGTTGTGCAACCTGGCATCATTGCGGCCTTTGGGCGCAGTAGAAGGACTATGCGCACCCCGGAGCGTCCAGTGCAAGACGTACATAATTCGGATCAAGCTGCGACACCAACAGAGGCCAGTGTAAGACTGGGGAGCGAGAAGTTTTGCCGTTGGCCGACGCCACTTCAAACGCGGCCCAAGCGATAGAAGCAAAAGGGCTAAGAACGGGGGCCTCTCCCAAGAGGTGGCGCCAAATAACACAATCGCCCTTGACCGCGCCGAAGAGGAGCGGCTTACTCGGAAAGCGGGGACTATCGTCAAACAACTGAGGGCTACCTGCGAAGTGCAGAAAAACATAGGCAAGAGTGTCAAGAATGGCATTCTTGAACAGGAGGAGCTTTTTGGCCGCATAACGCACTACAGGCGGAGGTGGCTTGCAACCGAAAAGCACCAAAAAGGCACGCTCTCCCTCGAGGCATCAGTGGGTCCTAGCCGCAGCAAAAGAATGGCCGGTAGCCCAATTGAAGGCGACCGTGAGAAAAGGAGGAAGGACGAGACCATAAACGAAGTTGACACTCCAGGCGAGGAGTTTCATGTGGTGCGAAACAAGGCAGCGAAAAAAGCGGCCAAAAAGCTACTCCTAGAAAAAACAGACAAAGAGTTCAACCACGAAAAGAACAAAGAACCCCCCGATATACCGCAGAAAACAAAAAACGAACCGCGGCGCAAACCCTTGCGAGAGGCACTGCTTATTAAACCCACTAAGGGCCGAACCTACGCAGATGTCCTCCGTGAAATTAATGGAGCGGTCAAACCAGACGACACCAAAACTGCCATCAAAGCAGTTCGACCAACCCGGACCGGTGGCCTGCTGGTGGAACTCGGGCCAGAGGCCACAAACAAAGATGCATTCCGTGACGCGGTTCAAAAGGTTCTTGGAGATGCGGCAACCGTTGCCTCGCTCGAACCAATGGCCACCCTGGAAATCAGGGACCTCGACTGCGTCACGGACAATGCTGAAGTAGAGGATGCCATTAGGAGGGAGTTCCCCAGCTTAAGTGAAGTCAAGGCAAGATTGACACGTGAAAACACAAGGGGGCAACGCATGGCTATTGTCGAACTAGCTGATAAAGACGCTCAGCAAATCCTGGCGAAGGGCAATATTAAGATAGGTTGGGGGATCTGCAGGATACGGAGAAGAGCGATCCCTATCCGCTGCTTCAGATGCTTCGAATACGGACACACCGCGTATGGCTGTAGGGGACCCGACAGGAGATCTCTGTGCTACAAATGTTGTGAAATGGGGTACAAAAGGAAGGAGTGCACGAACGAGGCAAAATGCATTCTTTGCAAGGATGCTAAGCTAGCACCCGGCGACCTCAAACATGAGCCGGGGACAGGGAGATGCTGGGTTTTCAAGGAGGCTCTACCTCATGCCAAATCGATACTCAAATGATCCGTATCCTGCAGGTCAATTTGCACCGAAGCACAAAAGCCCAGGACCTACTTGAGCAGTTTGCGAGGGATAAGAAAGCTGACCTCTTGTTGCTGAGCAAGCAACATCATAACAAGGACTCGCAAGCGTGGTACCCTGACAAATCTGGTACCTCGGCCATCTGGGTTCGAGACAGCGCCCGCCTTCAGGTGCAGGGCCATGGACGCGAGGATGGCTTTGTGTGGGTGCGGTGTTCAGGGATAACATATTTCAGTGTTTATCTGACGCCTAACGAGGCAATGCGATCTTTTCGAACCAAACTTGATGCCCTGGAGGACGCTGTCTCGAACACAGAGGGCCGCATGCTGGTCGGAGGAGACTTCAACGCTAGAGCCATTGAATGGGGTATGCCACAATCCGACCCAAGGGGAAAGCAAATCTTGGACATGGCGGCCAGAACAGCGCTTTTTGTCCTAAATACTGGTAACACCCCTACTTTCCGCCGCTGGGGTTGCGTAGAAACCATACCCGATGTGACACTCGCTTCGGAGTCCCTGGTACCTAGAGTACACAACTGGCGAGTACTAGAGGACTACTCAGCTAGTGATCACCAGTATATAGCGGTTGAGATTCACGACAGTGCCACTCTGCGTGCATATGCCCAAACTTCAATCCTCGGATGGAGGACTGGGAGGATGGACGTTGAGAGGTTCGCTGACGCGCTTATGGCAGGCGCACCGTTGCTGGGAGCTCCGCCAGGGAGTGGAGGGCCTACAGCCAAGGACTTGGTGAACTCAACTATGAGTAACATCATAGCTGCTTGCGAGTCTTCCATGCCCCATCGGAGACCCCGACACGGTAAGCCTCCAGTATACTGGTGGTCAAACGAGATCGCCGAACAAAGAAGCGAGTGTCACAAACTTCGGCGAGAGGCGCAGCGGGCGCGAACACGGGAGGAGGCAGACACTAGGCTAGCAGCATACAGGTTCGGCAGGAAATATCTTCGCAGGCATATTAACAAGAGCAAGGCCCGATGCTGGCAAGACCTCGTGGACGATGTAAATAGGGATCCGTGGGGCCTTGGCTACAAGCTGGTCATGGGGAAACTTGGTGCCCTACGGAAGCCTTGTATACATGACGCGGAAAAGATGGACGCGATAGTGCGGGGACTCTTCCCCGCCCATCCCGTCCGTGTTGAGGCTGTCCATGGTGAAACAGCAGTCGAGTGCCCACTCTTCACACAGCTGGAACTGGAGGAGGCAGTCCTCTCCCTGAAAGCGAGGGAGGCTCCAGATCCAGATGATGTTCCAGCTGAGGTTTTGCAGCTCGTCTATCACCATTGTCCTGATTTGCTTGCCTACGGGACGGGGGTTTCCCGGTACGATGGAATGTGGCGAGGCTCGTGCTGGTCAGCAAGGGGAAGGGAAATCCCGAATCGCCGTCTGCATACCGCCCGTTATGCATGCTAGACACGGCTGGGAAAGTGCTAGAGAAACTCATCAAGGGAAGACTCACTGACGTGATTCGTGCTGCTGGGGACCTATCTCCTCGGCAGTACGGCTTTAGAGCAGGACGTTCTACCATTGATGCGATTGCACAGGTGGTGAATGCGGTCCAATAGGCAGAGGCATATAGTCGCACCAAGCGACGGATCGTCCTGTTGGTGACACTCGACGTCAGGAATGCCTTCAACTCCGTTAGAGGGGTGGATGTTCTGGACACGCTGGAAAACTCTTTTCAAGTTCCAGAATATCTAATGCGGCTTTTGAGGAACTACCTAAAGGACCGAAGCCTGCTCTACGACACGACACAGGGCCAACGAAGGATGGAAATTACATCGGGTGTTGCCCAGGGATCTATCCTTGGTCCGGACCTGTGGAACGTGTCTTACGACGGACTACTGAGACTTGAGATGCCAGATGAGTCGCGCCTGGTCGGCTATGCGGATGATGTTGTGGCTCTGGTCACCGGACGCACCGTTGAACAAGCGCAACTAAGGCTAGGTATGCTAATGCGCCGAGTGAGGGACTGGATGACTGCTCGCGGGCTCAGTTTAGCACTGAAGAAAACCGAAGTGGTCATCTTGACTAAAAAGAGAATCCCTAGAGTAAGGATGATCAGTATTGGAGATATACAAATCGAATCGAAGCCAGCGGTGAAGTACCTGGGGCTACTGATCGACTCGAAGATGAGTTTCTCTGAGCAAATCAGGGCAACGGCTGAGAAGGCTGCTTCAGGAATATTGGCCCTGAGTCAACTTATGGCCAACGTAGGGGGAGCCAGCCCATCAAGAAGACGCCTCTTGATGAGTGCTGTAGGGTCAGTGCTACTGTATGGAGCAGAGGTATGGGGCGACGCTCTCAGCAATGAGGTATACCGAAAATGATTGGCACAGGTACAGAGAAGAGGAGCACTGAGAATTGCATCTTCGTATCCAACAGTCTCCGACTCGGCGGTGAGAGTGATTGCAGGCGTGATACCTGTCGCCCTCCTTGCTAGAGAGCGCCGCGCTATTTACCTGCGCCGAAACGAGGATGCGAGGGAGATGGTTGTCCGCGAGGAGAGACAACGCTTGCTCAACGATTGGCAGCAGTCTTGGGTGAATTGCACGAAGGGAAGGTGGACTGCGCGCCTCATCCCGGATGTGAGACCGTGGCTTAATCGAAGGCATGGTGAGACTGACTTCTATCTGACCCAGCTTCTGAGCGGGCACGGGTGTTTTCAGTCTTACCTGCACAAGATCGGTAAGTCACGGTCTCCCGATTGTAAGTTTTGCCCAGGAGAGGAGGACAATGCATGTCACTCATTTTTTGCGTGTACCAAATGGGCCAGGCTATAGTTGCGGTGATGCTCGAATCGGTTGACAAATGGAACCAGGTGGCACATTATGCTCGGGCAATGCTAAAATATAAAAGGGACTCGCAGCAGCCAGAGGTGCTGGGGCTGGGGGATCGCTCTTCTGGCATTTCCTCTTCCCCTCTCCCCTCCCGCTAGGAAAGGGACTCCCAAGCTTGAAGGCGCCCCACGGCGTAACAAAACGAGACCTGGCCCGAAGTAATGTGTCAAATGGTTCCAGGCTAGGTTCTCAGATTGACAGGGGAGGTGTTTAGTGGGTAGTCTAAGGGTATCCTCCATGGGAGTCCCACTCTGCC
The DNA here is from genome assembly GCA_963969285.1 of Odontomyia ornata. NCBI lineage: Eukaryota > Metazoa > Arthropoda > Insecta > Diptera > Stratiomyidae > Odontomyia > Odontomyia ornata. Next base: position 93,631,010 of record OZ017739.1, read on the forward strand.
AGACTTGGCGAGCGTAAATGCCTTCACCTCCCTACCACAAAAAAAAGTGAATGTTTGGATATCAATAGATTTGTAATTAAATCGTATTAAAAACAAATCCATTTTCTTCATAATCTCCCATCAAATATTATACCAACTTTAATTAGAACATTTTAAACAAAAATATAGAAGTAAGAAGAACGATTTTATCTTCCATTCTTTTAATGCTGCCATATGCAATACAATATGAGTAATGGAATCAAAATGATCAAAGATCATATTTGATTTAATTAAAAGGATTCTCTTAGTTTAGACAAACGCGAGAAAACTGTCACAAGATTTAAATTTATATATGAGAAAAACCGCTATACTTTCGGAATGTTCTTCGTTTGGGGTAAAGCAATTCATGATGCAACAAAGCTTAATTATCCAAAAAATGAACTGTATATGTTTCCTATGGTGTAGATTACATCGCTGGTTTTGTTGTCTTCAAAATAGAAAAAACCTTAAAATTCACGAAGTATTTAGATTCCATTGAAGGCAAATTTTTGGAAAGATCGCTTATGGCCTACAAAACAAAAGGCTACATGAAATCACCTTTGGAAAGTGTAAAACAAATTTGCCAAGAGATGGAAAGCATCCTTCAACAAAATATCAAACAAATGACAAATGATGAAAGTATATTGGCAAGAAAATAATACTTCAAAATTATAATAGAGGTCCGAAAGTATGTTTTAGAAAAGGAGTTGTTCAGTGATTAGTAACAACATATTATCAGAAGTTGCTCTTTATTATCTCATTAGATTTTTATCCATAATCTCTGAAAATACATGTTCATTGATTGCATTTAATCCAAAGTTAAGTTAATTATCAAATTTGCTTTAGACACCTTAAATAGGAAACTAAAAATGGTATGTAAAATCATTTTGAGAATGTTTTTCTCATGGTGCTATTAATTTGAATTTTTCCGCTATTTGATTTCATTTGCCCCTGCTTCGCTGAGGCTACCCTTGGTTTAAGCTACTACCAATACAATCGAAGGAACCTTACAAATACATAGCTGATATTCGGAAATTTTTTGGCTTTCAGGTACTCCTTATCTTCCCTCGCTAAGAACTGACATGCATTTGAAAAGTGCGTTTCAGTCTACAATTTTCATGTGAACAGTTTTTATTTTGTCATTCATGTCAAAAGCTGTATTCATTAAAAAATTAGTGAAATTTCTGAAAAATTCGTTATATTTTACGGTATCACCCCAATCAAGGTGAGAATACGTCGCAGGATCGTGCAAAAATCGGTGGTGTCTACGGTCAAGATACTTTATCAAAAGCTCGCTTACGTTCTGGAAATTCTGATATCAAAAACGCATCTCGCTCAGGTCGAGCGATCACTGAAAAAGTCGGTGAAATCTTACAAAAAATTGAAGAAGACTGACACATAAGCAGCCATGACATTGCTGAGGAACTGAATATCCATCGTCAAACAGTTTTAAACCATTTGCATAAGACTGGATACACAAAGAAGCTCGACATTTAGGTACCGCATGAATTAACACAAAAAAAATTTAATCGAACGAATTTCCATTTGCGTAATGCTAATAAAACGCAACGAAATTGAGCCATTTTTGAAGCAAATCATTATGGGTGATAAAAAATGGGTAATATATGAGAATGTCATTCAAAGATCATGGTCAAAAAAAGGTGGTTCATCACAAACGACTTCAAAGTCAGAATTGACACCAAATAAGGTTATGCTGTGTGTATAATGGGATCGGAAGGGAATTGTTTATCATGAGGTGCTGGAACCTATCCAAACACTCAATTTGGCTCTGTACTGTTAGCAGATAACCAGATGGCAACAAGCAATACGAAACAACCGTCCATAATTGATCAATAGAAAGGGCGTTGTCTTCCATCATGACAATGCCAGAACTCACACATCTTTGATGACCCGGTAATAATTGACAGAGCTTGGCTTGGAAGTTTTGATGAACCCACTTTATAGTCCAGGTTTTGTACCATCAGACTACCACATGTTTCGGTCTTGGCAAAACTTCCTTAATGAAAAGAAATTCACTTTCAAAAGAGACTGTGAAAATCACTTGGCTAAGTTTTTCGCCAATAAACCACGGAAGTTCTACACAAATGGAATAATAACTCTATTCAACAAATAGTAATAGATCAGAGATAATAATGAACAATATGTATTAAAATAAAATCCATTTTAAATAACAGAAATATTCAATCGCTAAATGACAAAAAGATTCAGTACTTTTTAGACTTGCCGATATATTTATATACACGTGGTGTGACAATTAAGTAATGAGACTTATTCCATGAAAACCGTATATTTAAAAATTATTCTACAACTCTGCCAACCCTTCAAAGTAGTCCCCTTGGGCAGCTATACAATGATTCCAGCCTGTTGTCTATGCGTCGTAACATTTCTTGAACGCTTCGACTGGGATGTCCGCGAGTACCCTCGTCACGGCCGCCTGAATTTCCGTAATCGACTCAAAATAGGTTCCTTTGACCACCGATTTTGTTCTAGGGAACAAAAAAAGTCACAGGGTGACATATTGGGCGAAAAGGTGGCTTTTGCAACACGGGAATCCCTTTAGAGGCCAAATACTGGGACACACTGAGGCTGGTGCGGCGCGGCGCGTTGTCGTGATGAAGGATTTCATCCCAAAATCGTCGGTTAAAATTTGTCTGACTGTTTCACGGTTCAAACCCAGTTCTGAGGCCAACATTCGAACTATTAATTGCCGATCTTCATGGATTAGGGCAGACACACACTGCGCATTCGCGTCAGTCCGCAGTTCAACATCGATATGAATATACCTGTATATATGTTTATTTAAACAAGACAGATTTCCGTTTTTTTGGAAAAGTATCAAATAGACAACGAAATAAAATAAGATTAGGACATGTAGGCAGGTAATGAAATCCTGAAGTAATTAAATCTTGAGTAATCGAATTGCCTAAGGTGTAATACTCCTCAGGCAATTAGAACTTAGTTTGCCTTAGTATAAATACCCTCGGAAAGGCCATGTAACATCAGAAAGCAATTAACACTGAAGAAATATATATCTGTCAAAGAAAAACAACTAGCGTTTTGATGGAAATAATACAAATTAAGGAGGGTTTTCCTGATTCAACATAATAACTTTCAACATGTGATCCATCACAAGGAACAGAAAAAAAGCTAATGAGGTACCGCTTCCATAAAATTTATTTCATCCATTTTTGGGCATTTTGAAGTCGGTTTACTTTTTTTTCAACATTTTTTTTTGCTTAACTTTATGAAGCACTGCAGTCAGTTTATAATTGACATTACATTTTATCGCTGTAAGAAGTCGACCAGGGGTATTATAAATCGATTTAATAAAAAGTCAAATAATCATAATGTGGCCGTAAGTAAATAAATGCATTAAAACCGATCAAATGAGTTTCAAAGATGTTGTTTTCCACTTATCAGTATTTGATAGGATACATTAACTTATATTGAACCCAACTGTTAATCGGAAATTTTCAGCTTTTTTTCTTAAGTATGTTAAAGTAAAAGCCGTTCATTGTTTGCAAAGATATTTTTGACGCCTCATCAAGAAAGATTGATTTGTTTGAATTGATGCTAAATCTGTTGAAATCCTTCCTTTTCAGGAAAGTATTCAAAAACTAACCTAAATTTGTATCCGACTTCCAGCAAAAGTTGATTACAGAGAATCAATAAAACCCATTAACTGACAGTAACGTTGAATGACTAGGATTGAAATAAAATTGAGTTTTCATAACCCACACTTCACTTATTTAAAGTGAAATTATGCTGTGTAAGCCTTCAAAATTCATTCACGCTCCAACAGTCAAATGTGCGACTGCTAAACAATCAATGCCACTGAAAAGGGTCGATAAAAATAGCAACTTTAACCTTTGCCAGGAATTTTTCGGATATAAAAGCATCATAGTGAGTGGACTGTATCTGAACAAATAGCAGAAGTGAAAGGACTCAACCATGTAGAGAAACGCATAGTTTATCACATATCATAACTCAAAAGCCATGAAAGAGCGTTTTTATGAACGGGTCACTGAATTTTATCCACTTTGTGGGTAAGTTCCGATGTCTTTATTAAATTTAAATAACTTGCCGGGGGACATTCTTCAGCGTTTGGGTACATTGGCGATACTGGTGAAGTGAAATGTATAAGGCCTGGAGCTAATGCCGTAGAATTATATTCCGGGAGATTTTTATTTCTTTGAAATATTCATCATTTCTTTATAATGCACCCACATGTTATATTTACGCATCGGAGCTTTTGACAGCATAAGTCGCCCTCACATCCACCCTCGTGAAATAATGATTAAAATGACATCACAAAATTCAGTAATCGTGCATCCTATTGAACTAATTCAGAGATTTGAAGGAGTATTGGACAATTCTGTTAAATGTTTTTAAGATTATAGAATGGTGGTAATAATTTGAAACTATATTTTGACATTCCAACAAACCATTGAAACAAGCGAAATAAAAACATTGATTTATGCTTCGTTGAGGTAATGTCATTTGGCATTTAATTTCTACGAAACGGATTTTTTTCAATGTTTGTTTCGATAAAATCTATCTCTACGATGTTGTTTCATTTATCAATAAAAAGCAAAATAAGTAGACAGAATTTATTGCCCTTACCAGTAGGGCTTTGCAACCATTTGTTGCGTTTCCGCTTCCAATTCGTATGGAATTCGTGACGCGATTATTGCATTAGAGGTTTCCTTTAAAAATTTGCATTGTAAATTTCGAAATGGAACTCTACCTGTAAAATTCTCTGTCTGCCGTAGGAATTGTAAGATGGTAGCACATGTTCACTCTGTTTCATGCCATGCGTCTCTTGGTGGGAAAAAAATTGCAACCACTGTTAAATTAGATAGCATGCACCCCACAGTAGGTGACAATAGACCTAGTTGAATCTAAAAGTAAACGCAGTTCAAAAACCTATGTACATAGTTCACGCAAATCAAATCTACAGCTCACGCCGTAAAAAAAGACTTTGTGGGAAAACCGTCTGGAGGATAGACGTCATAATCAGTTTCTGCGATAGGCGTACATAAGAAATTGCATACTTTCCATTTTAGTTAAATTTTTCGAGTGGACATGTTTCTTTTCAGAAACGCAATCAAATGAACAAAAAACAAAATTTTTTCTTATATTTTGGTTTTATTCGCAAGAAGAAATCTTTCCGTTAGTTGTAAAATACAATTCCATTAATATGGCTGCCACGGCTGGCGTGACAGTAGGCCATCCTCTCAGCCCAGTTTTCCAAAACCTTTTGGATGGTTCCGGCCCTATCTGGGCAATGTTTTGATGAATATTCGATTTCAGTGCTGGAATCGTTTGATGATTTTTCGCATACCATCGATATTTCACAGCGCCCCATAAAAAAAGTCCAACGGAGTCAAATCGCAGCTTTAAGGCGGCCAATTGACATCACTAAGGTGGCTGATTACAGGATTTCCGAATTTTGTGCGCAAATGATCAATTGTTTGATGAGCCGGTTGAAACCAAAGGTCAATCAAGTTCAAATCAATCTCCGGCCACAAAAATTCAGCTAACATTCCTCTGTAGTGCTTCCCGTTGATCGAAACAGCATTTTCAGCCTCGTTTTCAAAGGAAAACGGTCCAATGATGCCACCACTGCAGAATCCACACCACACTGTCACTCACTGAGATTGCATTGACTTCTCGACAATCACGTGTGGGTTTTCCGAGTCCCAGATGCGGCGGTCATGTGTGCTCACATAGTCACCGAGATGAAAATGTTTCTGATAAGAAAAGATGACTTTTTGATCGTTCGAGCTGCTATAATGACCAAAATGTGAAGCAATAACGAAGCAAATGGTCATTTGACTTCAATTCATGACGATAGAATAAAGTCAATTTTACATTAAACCACAGAATTTATTTAAGAAATAAGTATATGCGCATTTCGGAATCAATCGTGTTCCTTCTTCAGTACCAACTGACTTATTTATCTAAAACATCAGCCATATATACTAGCAATATTCAATGAAAGAGAAAACATTTAAATGGTAATTATAAAAGACATAGTAATAAAAACTTAATTGCTGATGATATACTAAATAGGGGTGACGACGCGTTACCTGTGCCGTGATTCATTCGATGGTGTTGTGGAATTTTTGAATCTCAATACTTTCGATGATATCTAGCTTCCGTATATCGCTTACCTGGCTTATGACCTTCAAATTGTCCATCTTGATCGTATGTCCTGGTTCGACAATGTTTTGCGCGACTGCCAATCGTATGTCGTTATTCCCTCTTCGCTTTTTAATTGCATTTTCCGCCGTGTAGTTGCTGGACGTCTTGTTTGTCCGATGTAGACCGTGTTGCATTCGAGACAGTTGATTTAGTACACTCCGCTTTGTTTGTTGACTTTGCGTGGATCCTTGAGAGACCTGAGAAGGCTTCCTAATTTTAGTTTTCTGCTAGATGGTACCATTTCGATGTTTCCAGATTTCAATATCTTTTCATTTTTGTTGTTACGTTAATGTTCCTGACTGGTGCGCGTTTGATAGTATCCATGTGTTTGTTTTGTATACCGAGTGTTGTTAATCCGTTACGGCTGAGTTGATTTTCCTTTTTTCCACTTGGATCCGTTCATTTCTGTGTTCTTGATTATGTAGGATTCTTCTTTGCGTCGTTCGTCACTTGATAGTGGGATGGTCAGCATACGGTGAATCATAGCATGATATGGTGCCATCTTTTGAAAAAAGCTGTGTGAGGACGTTGCTGGCATTGTCCTCTGGGTTTGCGTTGCTTTTCTATGAATTCCAAAACTCAATACCCCATTGTTCCTGAATAAATTTATATCCAAGAATGACAGCTTGTTGTCCTTCTCCGGTTCCACGCTGAACTGTAAATTTTTGTGGATCGAATTGATACTCGTGAGTGTATGCTCCATTTGTCCTTATTTACGATAGCTAAGATGTCATTCACGTATCGGATCCAAAATCTGGGAAGGAAACCTAGTTCTTCTAGGGTCATTTCGATGTTGCTCATGGAAATGTCACTTATGAGCGGTGGTAATGGATTTCCCATAGCTACGCCACTTGTACCTTTATAACATCGATCTCTGAAGGTGAAATAATTTTCGCTCATGCACAGGTGTGCTAGTTTCATTAGACCGCGTACCTCTCTACGCCACTCCCATTCATATGGTCTCAGTCTTAGGAGTCGGTGTTCTAATAAGACCACTGCTTCCCTTACCGGAATACTAGGAAATAATGCATTTACGTCGAATGAGACCAAAAGTTCCTCATCGAGTATACTGCCGCAATTTCGGAGTCTGATCACCACTTCTTGACTGTTTCTGACGGTTTTGTCACTCATATTGTTACCAAAGATGTCGTTAAGTCGCTGTTACAACCATTTCGAGATTTTGTGAGTCGAGAAGCTCACCGCAGCAATTATCTCCCTCATTTCGTTTCCGGGCTTATGAATCTTTGGCATACATCTTATTCGCGGTAGGCACGGCTTGGACACTTTCAGCTTATGAGGGTTCTCGACCGTGTGTCCACAATGTTTTGTTGATCCTTTAAATAGAGTCCGGAAGAGGGTCTTTTCTTAATTCGAGAAATTTGCCATTGCTAAGAATGTTGTTCACTGCTTCGTCATATTGTTGTCTATCCATGATCACAATCTTGTTTCCTTTGTCGGCTTGGATACAGTCGACTGGTTTGCTGTTGATTTCTTTGATAAGGTTTTCTTGTTTGAAGTTTGGTATTTATTCAATACCGTGAATATCTGACCCGCCTGGTGCCTGACATTGTTCTTGATTTCTACATTTTCGAATTCGACTGCCGCTTCCACGTCTACTATGACATCCTCTACTGCTCCTTTGCTACTTGCAATCGTGAAGTTGAATCCCAACTTCAATAATTTTAACTGTTCGTCAGAAAATACCTCGTTCGATTTGTTCACAACAAAATCCGAAATTACTGCTACCGTGGATTAGGAGCAGAAGAGGATGTCATAGTAGGCGTGGAAGCGGCAGCCAAATTCGAAAATGTAGAAATCAAAAACAATGTCAGGCACCAAGTGGGTCACATCATTCACGGTATTGAACAAATACCAAACTTCAAACAAGAAAACCTTATCAAAGAAATCAACAGCAAACCAGTCGACTGTATCCAAGCTGACAAAGGAAACATAATTGTGATCATGGATAGACAACAATATGACGAAGCAGTGAACAACATTCTTAGCAATGGCAAATTCCTCAAATTAAGAAAAGACCCTCTTCCGGACTCTATTAAAAGGATCAACAATACATTAAAAGACTGTGAAAACATTATTGAGAACCTTCATAAGCTGAAAGTGTCCAAGCCGTGCCTACCGCGAATAAGATGTATGCCAAAGATTCATAAGCCCGGAAACGAAACGAGGGAGATAACTGCTGCGGTGAACTCCCCGCCTGACAAAATCTCGAGTATTGAGATTCAAAAAATTCCACAACACCATCGAATGAATCACGACACAGGTAACGCGTCATCACCCCTATTTAAGTATATCCTCAGCAATTGTTTTTTATGACCATGTCTTTTGTAATTACCATTTGAATGTTTTCTCTTTCATTGAATATTGCCAGTATATATGGTTGATGTTTAAGATAAATAAGTCAGTTGGTACTGAAGAAGGAACACGATTGATTCCAAAATGCGCATATACTTATTTCTTAAATAAATTCTGTGGTTTAAGGTAAAATTGACTTTATTGTAACGTTTGTACGTACCGCAACAAAAGGATCCGACATTACACACATTCAATTCCTGAGTCAGTTGAATCTTTTAAATAGTCCGAGGTCTTTGTGCAAAATTTTTTTCAGGCTCGTGCGATTAATGTTGCTGCAATCGATGTTCTTGAAATTCAGCAGGTTGGGTAAAAACAACATATAAATGTCTAAAGAACAGTACAAAACATTTAAAGGTAGCAGAAGGGTGCTCATTCCAAAAAAATATCGTTAAATAGCTAGAAAATCAAGCTTTCGAATATCAAAATTTGACTCATAAATGAATTGAGCTCAGAAAATTAACATATGGTTTTTATATACTCGTATTTTGCTTTACCACCATTTTATTCTTAAGGGGCCTCACCTCTATGTTTGAGTTGTTATGATGTCATACCAATGTTAGAAATTGTTTCTAAAATTTGCTGAAATCCTTACACATCTGTAGAGTTTGGTTCTTTTTCGATCGTGTGTTCACACCGCATCACGTGTAATTGTTGTTGCAGTTGATAAATTTTCAATTGTCTATAACATAACCGTTTATAGGGAGAATTTCATGAACATTTCAGAACATTAATACATATACATTAAGAAATTCTTGTCCAAATTTTTTTCAAATTTCAGGATAACCTTTCGACTTTATGGATGTGAATGTACAAAAGTACAAATTTTTATCAAATTTCAGGATAACCTTTCGATTTTATGGATGAAAACGTAAAATTCGTAAAATTTACTATTATTGACAAATTCGACGGAGTTTTGACTTCTGAGGTATTTGTTGCCCTTGTACCCATAAAGACCAACTTTCGTGTTTTTTTTTTAAATTTTTCTGTCCAAAGATGTGCAATCGCGGGGGGAGAGCACACAAATTTTTCATACATTTCCTCTCTTCTGCACCCCATGAAGTGTAAAGTGTCAATTTAAGTTCAATTTTGAGAAGTTCTCATAAAGACCTTTGATTTGATATTCATATGGGCTACATTTGGATAAAAAAAAAATAAAGTGTCACCCCCGTATAGGGAGATCCCCCCAGAAAGCGTTGCAAAAATAACTTTGTACTGCAACTTCCAAGAAGGCACCACTTTTGACCTACTCACCAAATTATATGTTTCTAGCTTATGTGAAAACTTGCCATGATAGAAGGATGGACGAACAGACAAACGGAGGGATGAACCAACGGACAGACAGGTCACGATATTAGTAGCTTATTGCAAAACATTATTTTTAATACCCGAAAAACTAGATGTTAAGTCTCAAAAACAAAATGGAAGTCACCGTTTTGCTTCGAAGCATATAAAACTTAATTTTAAGGTAAAAAATAACCTCATTTGAAGATTTCATAATTTTTGTGATCATTCATGTGCAAGTTTCAAGATGGCTGTGATTCAAATATACAACTTTTCCAGATTTTTGTGGCTCTCTAGCAGCCACATTTTTCAACGGATTTAAATGAAACTTAAAATAAAGTTGAAGTAAATTCTTGTCTTTTGCAAAAAGAAACTATGTATCAAATTCGGACAAAAAATAAATAAAGTCGAAAATTTAAAGCCTAATATTTTTAGCTACCATTTTCACTAAAAATTTAATGCTTTTGCCCATCTAGAGTAAAACTACGATTCGAACGAGATGTTACACATTGATGGGTGAGACTCTAAGATATATGCATTTTTAAAAAATCCAAAAACAAATGTGACCCCTAAAATTCAGAAAATAAGCGCAATTCGCTATTTTAGTAGTAGCTGAAATAATGAATATTTTTCATTGTAACGTTCGAAATGGCTTAAATTGGAAGTATTTTGACAACAGACTATTTTTCTTAAATGACTTTCAAAATGATTAATTGCTCTTTAAAATAAGAGTATCTACGAGATTTTGCCCTCCCGGCTGGTTGTACCGGCGGAATTTTTAAAAACTGTTGGCATGAAATTTCCATCAGTGAATATCGTGGGGGGAAAGCTCACCTGGATAAGTTGAGAGGGCTTTAAATTAAAAAAAACGGAATTTTCGAATTAAAATATTACACCACGCCTGTGTACTAGTTAATAATAATATAAGAGGAAAATTATGGAAAATTTTTGAATAAATCATTACAAATAGCACCGAACTTGGGGCCCAATTAAATGAAAATTTTTAATCAGCTTCTTCCTTTTAATTTCCTTTAAGGAAAACGAGTTAGTATGTCAGTACTGATGTCCCGTGGAAAAGAGAAGCGAAATGTGTTAAGACATAAGTGAGTCGCTTCACGCGAACCATATCTCCTCCTCTTCTTTTACGGTTTTATAAAATAATGATACGCATCCCTTCTAAAATCGCGTCCTGTCTGTCCATTTGTCCATCCGTCCGTCCGTTAGTCTGTGTGTCACAGCTCTTTTTCTTGCAAACTAAGCAAGAAGCAACAAATTTTGTATACCGGTGCAAAGTAGCACTCTCTTCAAAGTTCATCCACAAAAAAAATTTTATAAGATATTTAAGGGGGTCTCCCCATATAGGGGAGTGGTCCACAAAAAAATATTTCATCAAAGGTAGCCGATATGGGTATCAAATGAAGGCTCTCAATGAGAACTTTTCAAAATAGATCTTAATTTGACACTTTTTGTTTCGATGGGAGCACAGGGAGGATTATACACAAAAAATGTATGTCCTCCCCCTCGCCATTGGACACGTGTGATCCGAAAAATCTGAAAAAAATTATGGAGGTAGGTGTTTGTGAGTCCAACAACAAAAAATACCTCAGAAGCCGAAATTCGCTCAACTTTGTTAATAATAGTATGATATTCGAATTTCACATTTCCCCAATAAAATAGTATAGGTATCCTTAAACTGAACGAAATTCAATATTTAAGTAGTCCTACAAAAGTTCCTTAAACTTTGTTAGTTTGATGAAAATCGAATGATATACACGGAAGTTATAGCCATTTGAAATTTCTCCAAATACAACAACAATAATAAATGATTTTGGTATTTTATGGACTTTCCATCGAATCAGTTCCTGCAGTCTTGATTTGATCTTCTCGAAATTTTCAAATAAGGACAATATCATTAATATTTTTTTGGAATTCATGATTTGAGTGATTTTCGTTGGCTTGCAACAAAATGGCCAACGTTAATAATAGAAAAACAATCGATTTTCTTTTAAACGTGCAAATCTCTTTGACATATTTTTTGACTTTATTCGTTGCTGGTGACTGCATTTCTGAGAAGTTGATTAAAAAATCTCTCTGACATAAGCGTAGGTCTGCGTACCCAACTTGTTTTGTAGTGCAATAAACTCCTTCTAACGTTTTGTCTCTGGATAAGGCCCTGACAATTTTGAGTCTGATGGGTTTTACCTATTCTACTGGACCGCAAAAACATAGTGTGTTGCGGAAGGTTGCAAACAGTTTTTTTCTATATGATAGGCGAGTGAGGGATTTTCGCATTTTGATCGATTAAGCCGGGATTTGAACTTGAACATGTTCAATCGGCCGAGCATTCAGAAAAATCATTTAAGCTAGATTAAAATGGCGGCTGCACTGTGCTTATGAAAGAAACTGTGCATCTTTTGTATAAATTTGAACGATTTCATATCTAAGTATTGGATGAATAGTTCAAGTTATCGATTCACGCCATTAGAAAACTTGCTTCTAACCCTAGGATGTTTACAAAGACCTTCTGGTAGGAGCACTCTCCTGCTTACTCAACTTGTTCTTCTTTGTAACATTACAGTCATCTTGAGTTTCCTGCAAAAAGCTCCTCCAACTGCCTCTGTTCACCAATTTCGGAATCCGAGCAGTGATGAGCTGTCTTTGTCAACCAAGTCAGACCTGCGTTTCCTTGGTTTCCCCATTGGCATTGGCTTCAATTCTCCCAACGAATACCTGTTTGGGTATCCGTTTTCCTGCGATTGTTGAAACCTCCAGTTCGCCAAACATTTCGTACAGCTCAAGGTTGTATCGAATTCACCCTGTGTTCCCATCGAGCTTCGCTCAAATTATGCGCCTCAGGACCCACCTTTCGAAGGCAATTAATATCCTTGCGGATGCTTTGGAAAAGGTCCATGTTTCACACCCATAGCATAACAAAAGTCTTATCACAGATTGTGATAATTTTTGTAAACTAAGTAAAATATTTTATTGAAGAGCTGTATTCTTCAACGTATATTGTCTTTTTGATTAGCAATTCTCGTATTTTAGTGATTAAAAACACAAACGTTTTCGATACTGCAATTGCCAAGAGTAATATTTTGTGTTTTTGAGGTATTTTTTTCCGACTCCACAGAGAGCTACTACTTTTGCTCCGCTGTCAAGTTTCAGGAAATGTTCTTTGACAGTTGTTGGCAATCATGACAAAATGCTGATGTCATCCGCATAGGTTACCACTTATATCGACTTGTATAATATCGTACCTTGTCAGGTAGTTTTTCTATGGCGCATACTAGAGGCAAATTGAATGCAATGCGGTCTGCCTATTGTCCTGATGAAGTCCGATTTTTGTGTCAAAGGCATCATTGAGTTGATTATTGATGTGGGCTTGGGAGGTCGTTGGCGTCATTGTTGTTTTAGTAAGACGGGCTAACTTGATAGGTATATCAAAGCAAAAGATTACTGAGTGAAGTGCGTTACAATCAATACTGTCATATGCTTGCTTGAAGTCAACAAAGTTCCGGTGTAAGTCTTTCCTGAACTCCCAGCATTTTTTAAGTACGTCTTGACTGTTAACAATTGGTTTATTATCAATTTACCTGCTCTGAAGACATCTTCATATTACCTAATAATACTGTTAGTATTTGATCCAATTTTATTTTCCAAAGATTTTGAAAATATCGGATTATTTGATAATTCATGTGATGAACTGCATATTTCATGTAGTAGTGATTCTGTGGCTTATACCATTATACACTATTTTAAAGATTAGACTATCCTCAGTCAAAAACTGAGTGTCATGGGTAAACAACAAGTTGGTTGAAAATAAACCTTAAAAGTGGACAATCAAAGAGGGCATAATCGGCGTATTTTATTGTTTCACTTCCGAAACGGCAAATACGCTTGTTCAAGTTCAAAAGAAATTATGTAAAGTTTATGGTGAGAGCTGCTCAACTAAATGGTCAGCATTGGTTTGGTCGCTTTCGTTCTGAAATTTTAATGTGCACGATATACCACATACTGGTTGCCTGACCACTTCTGCTGACGGCAAAATAAAGGAATTAATCGCAACTAACTGGCGTATGACAACTTGAAAGAGGGTCAAAAAGCTCGACATATTGAATTCAACCATTTATTAATAGTTACAACAACTTGATTATGTAAACAAACTGGATTGGTTGGCTACAAATTAAAAGAAATCTACCTCACCAAATGCAATTTTACAAAGAATCATAACGGGTGGTGAAAAATGAATTTACGATAACGTAGTCCAAAAACCAGCATGGACCAACCAACATGTGCCCCCGCAAACGATATCCAAAGCCGAAGTTGTGGTATTACAAGGGTTTACTATACTTTGAGCTGCTTCCAAGAAATCAAACTATTCGAATGTTTTCTGTCGTCAACTATCGGAGTTGAACGAAAAAAATCAAGAAAAAACGCCCTCAACTAACCAATCGCAAAGGCGTGACGTTCCATTTTGATAACGATAGAGCCCACTGATGCGACATCCATCCTATAGTCCTGACATAGCAACATCAGATTATCATTTGTTTCGTTCCCTTCAAAATCATTGGAATGGTAAAACTTTCGATTCCGATCAGGCTGTTAAAAATGAGTCGGACCAGCTCTTCGCTTCTGAAAATCGAGGCTTCTTTGAACGTAGAATTTTTCAACTGACCGAAAGATGGTAAAAGGTCACCCAACGAAATCGTCAATATATCATTGATTAATGTTTGTTGCTAATATAAATAAATTTATTTTGAAAAATATGGAAAAAATTGATATTAATCATCGAACTACCCAATATTTTGCACGCCATGCAAAGGAATGATATGCATCTACAGTTTTCATACTGTAACTTGACAACTTTTTTGTGGAAAGGGAATATCATTCATTGGCTTCACTCATTAGGCATATTTTATTGTAGCAAACTGTACCGAATGACCTCATGGATGACTTGTAAAGACCACTGCCACCATGTTTTTTCGAGCTCTGCTGAAATTTCATCAATATCCGGTGCTTGATTATTCTTTGAAGCTTTGATGCCGTGATGACATCAGCAACATCATCACTTATGGAAATAAGATTAACCCTTTCACGCATATGGGACACATTTGTCCCCTGAATCATTTTCAATTTTATGCTGAACTTATTCAATCAAATCAATTTGTTAGTTGCTTTTCACAGACTCAATAGAATGCTCAAATATATTCACACTGGCAGCACCAAAATGAAACTGATTAGATAGAAAAAATATTGATGCGCATCTGTCAGTTTTTAGTCAACTATAAGTTTGTTCAATATTCTGATTTTTAAAATAATTGGCGAGTTTTATATCGAGGAGTGTTTAGTGAATATATTCTTTGGAAAGTTTTCTGTGTGTTACATGTATATTTCGAAAATCTTAGCAATTAAATATGATAATTCTTGAGAATAATTGTAAACGAACGCGTCTGTCCCAGTATCCACGATATGAGACTTTTGGTAATAAGTCATAACTTGACTAAATACCTGTTTTTGTGTTATTTTCTGTGTTTATATAAGTACTTTTTCTGGAATATAGTTCGAAGTTTAATTCATTTGTTTCAGAATATATCAACAAAAAGAAACAGAGAGTTTGCTTTAACGGATAGTGAGATTCGAGCTTTTAGTGGCTGACAACAGTGATGACGAGGATGGATTAACATTAGACGAAGAAGATTAACAGTATTTGGAACAAGAAATTGATGGAGGTGTCTCCATTGTTGTGATTGAACCTAGTATTTCACCGAATGTTAACGAAAATCTAGAGATAGGAACACAAAAACAGGAAGAAACCAAGGAGGCGAATCATAAAAATTTTATATTGTCTTTCAATTGGAAGAAAAACTTCTACGTTTTGCCTCCTTTCCTTGATCAAGAAAGATACAACCATGGCGAAATAAGTATCTTAGATAGAGTTATGGCTAGTGGGGAAACCGAGGAAACGCTGGTCTGACTCGGTCGACGAAGACAGTTCATCGCTGCTCGGATTTCGGAATTGGATGACGCGGTCAATGGACCGAGACAGTTGGAGGCGCTGTTTGCAGGAAGCGAAGGCCAAAAGGGGGCTGTAGTGCTAAGTAGAAGATGACCCAATCTTACACCCCAATAAAAATGTTCAATGCAGTAACAAATTTTGATGAGCTAATTGACAATATTATTGTTACAAAATCAGAACGATATGCATATCAAAATGGAAAACGTTTCGCTCTCACTAGCATGCACATAAGAGCTTGTGGAACAGTTCCTCCCAATAGGAAAAATACACCCAAAAATGTACCTGCCGATAATAGTATGCAAAGAAGATAAACGTTTGCCACCAGTTCCCAAGGAATTTCTTTTATTAAAAAGATGGACAGTAAAATTGTTTTTATGTTGATAAACTTGTTGTCTCCTATACCTACTGGTACCGTGAAGAGGAGACTGCAAGGAATTGGCGAGAAAATCAATGTCACATATCCTGAAGTCATTGTAAAATATAATAAAAACATAGGAGGCGTCGATTTGATGGACCAAAGAAAAGCTACCTATGAGGTGGAGCGTAAAGCAAAAATCAAATAATACTTGCGATTATTCTTTGATTTACTTGTTATTGCCATGAACATTGCTTTCATAGTATACAGTAAAATGCACGAGGGAAAAAAATCGAAGGAACACTGCTTTCCAGCCTAGAATTTCGCCAGGTTGTGAGTCGTTCCCTCATTACTGATTTTTGTCTCGTCAGAGAGCTCTTCCATCTTCTGTAATGACGAATAAACGAAAAAGTTACACACAAAAACGGGATATGCCTTCTAATTTCATTGTAAAGGCAAATATTAGAAAGAGGTGTGTACAGTGTGCCAAATCTCGTGTTGAGAATCAAACAAACAATATTAATTCAACCTGCAATGTTCACTTATGTTATACATCTGAAAGAAATTGTTTCGAAAAATTTCACTAAAAAATCGATTGCTTCCAACGCAGGTTTTGGATTTCTACAATATGTATAAAGTTTTCATCAATATTACTTGTGAATTTTCATATCTGTAGTTTCTCTTAGTTTCATACTTTGCGCAACGTTTGATGCATACTGGGATACATTTGTCCCATGTTAAAAAATATAAAAAATAAAAAATTAAATTGAATATTTCATAATTTTATGTTTAAATGGATCTAAATAAAAAGTTTTACCAGGCTTAAAAGTCTGTTGTGTTTTTCTAAAGACTATGTGCATGGAAGGCCTAAGGAAAGATGGGCATCATATTTCAAAAACGTCCTTAATCCTCCATACAGTTCCCGAACATCGGAGCCTATAGATATTTCCAGAGAGCTTCCATTAGCTCCACCAACTCTGGATGTAGTTTGCTCCACCATCAAGGCCCAAAAGAATAATAAAGCACCGAGTATCAATGACATTCCTGTGAAGCTCTTCAAATTTGGTGACAGCGATGTTCAGAAAGACATTCATAAAATCATCCAGCACATTTGACAACAAGAATAAATGCCGAGCGAATGGTGGCAATCAATTATATTCCCTACCCATAAAAAAGGTAACAAGCTAAAGTGAGGAAACTATAGAGGCATACCATTACTTTGTACGGCGTGCCAAATATTTTCGAAGATCTTAGAAAATAAAATCAGATCATGCACCAACAGTATTATTGGGGAGTATGAAGGTGGTTTTAGAGCAGGTACCTGATAAATGCTGGGAGCTAAGCAAGCATACGACAGTATTGATAGTAAAGCACTTTACCAAATAATGCTTTTCTTTGGTATTCCAGCCAAATAAATCCATCTCACCAAAACGACAATGACATCAACAACCTGCCAACTCCGTATCAACAAATAGCTCACTCACGCCTCTGACATAAATACTGGACTAAAGCAAGAAGATGCGTGGACCCCATTGCTATTCAATTTGGCTCAGGAATATGTCTTCAGAAAGCTATTTGTTGATGCAAGAGGTAAATCACTACACAACTTGAGCCAAATGGTCGCCTATGCGAACGACGTCAGTATTTTCTCACGGTCGTTAACAACTGCTGAAGAACTTTTCCTAAAACTCGACAGCGAAGCAAAACTAGTAAGGCTACTAATCAATGAGAATAAAACAAAGCTCATGACACAGTCGAGGCAAAATATCTCAAATGCCCAAAGTAGCACACTTGGTGAGTTCAATATCGAAAATGTTGGCAAATTTGTATAGTTAGGCGCGAACATAACGAGAACCGGTGATGAAAGAGGTGAAATACCCCGAAAAATACAGCTCGTAAATAAAATATTTTATTGATTGTTACAACCGCGGAAGTCACCGCAGTTGCGGACATTAAGTTTCAGCTGAGGGGTACGTAGCCCGGGGTGGCATACTAAGGCCGACTTACGCTCAGTCATGTCGTGGGTCTTCCGAGACACCTTCTGCTAATTTTGAGCCACCCGACATATGAAAACAAACACGAAGGGAAAAGGACGGGAAAGAGGGATGTCATATTAAGAAATGAAAAATTAATATTTTAGCAAATCATGGCCGTTATATTTTATAAAATGTAATTACCACAGCCAGTTCAATAATTTTGAGATACCAATAAAAAAAACAGACCCCTTAATAATTTTTGTGTTGTGTGTCACATAAAAGAATGTCAAAAATCAAGCAAAAATATTAATTATTTACTTACACTTTCTTTTTCTGTGGTTCATCGACTACTCGGCAAAGGACATAAAAAAAAAGAGGTGGGGTTACTGAAAATTTAACTGATTTTAAGTTCAAACTCATTAATTATAGATAAACGTCCAATCTATCCAAATATATAATCCGCCCGTGTATTTCCGTTAATTTCAGCATTTGTTTATTTAGATAATTTCATCTATTATTTCTACCTCAAAAATTATTCTTAATTCAGTTTGTTGTTGAATTTAAGCCCACTAAGCAATTCTAGCAGACACTTGTATTAAAGGAACAAAGTCGGAGATAACGGAATCCACTCTTCTATCCTACCAAGATGACTTATTGCAAAAAAAAACCTTTCTTCATGCAAACTTTTGCTTCTCACATGAAAATTCACAAGTTCTATCTTCACTGTATGATCAAAAGGTGATCAACTCAATCATTTTGCGTAATTTACACGATTTAATTGTCGTTTTTGTTTTTTCCCCACTTCTCGTACCTACTATTAACTGACCAATTGAAAATCCCCGGTCTACCATAGAAAAACACATTTTTTTGGCAAAATTCGATTTTATTATTCAACATAGTTGCCTTCGAGGGCGACACAGCGATTAAAGCAATCTTCCAACTTTTCGATACCATTTTTGTAGTACTATTTGTCTTTCGCTTCGAAATAGGCCTCCGTTTCGACGATTACTTCTTCATTAGCGCTAAATTTCTGTCCAGCGAGCATTCTTTTGAAGTCTGAGAACAGGAAAAAGTCGCTGGGGGCCAGATCTGGTGAGAACAGTGGATGCAGAAGCAACTCGAAGCCTAATTGATGCAATTTTGCCATTTTTAGGTAAATTTCTCGTGAGGCATTTACCTATTGCGGAGAGCATCATATATATATATATATATATATATATATATATATATATATATATATATATATATATATATATATATATATATATATATACGAGTATATATATATATATATATATATATATATATATATATATATATATATATATATATATGGGATATAACGAAATTTGTGACCACGCTAGAGGCTGCAATTTTGCTTCGATTTTCACCAAATTTTCAGGAAAGGTGTATGGGTAATTATCTCGGTTAAGTTCGTGAACCAGCTATATCGGCCGGGCAAAAACAAAATGGCGGCCATTTTAGACGAAAAATCGTGATTTCTGTGCTGACCAAAGTATAGCTCCGATTTGGATGAAATTTTGTACAAAGGTTCATTGATGTATGTGATTAATCTCACAATAAAAAATTCCAAAGTCGGTACGGCAGAAACATAATGGCAGCCGCTCAAAGGTCGAAAAACGTGCAAAATTTTGTTGCTGTAATAGTGGTCAAAGCTTTCAACAGATTTTCATGAAATTCGGTAGTTTGATAGAAATTATAAGTATCTAGAGAATTACGTAAAAGATTTGGAGGTCAGGTTGCAAAAAACAAAATGGCGGTCAGTTGAAAGTCAAAATTTCAAAGGCTTTTAAAAGTCACATATGTCGCATCCGACATTACTTACACCTACAGTCTTTGATATTTTGGTGATCATGCATGTGCAAATTTCAAAATGGCGGCCGTTTAAATATGCGTTTTTTTCATGTTTTTGTGGCCCTCTAGCGGTCACAGTTTCCGACGGATTTTGATGAACCTTGAGATTATGAATCTCTGTACTATGTTCTTGTGTTTCGCAGGAAATTATTAAAATTGAATGAAAAATTAAAAAGTCGAAAATTTAAAGCCTAATATTTTTAGCTGCCATTTTCTTTAAAAATTGAATTATTTTGCCCTGTCTAGAGTGTAACTCCTATTTGAACGAGATAGTACTTTGATTGATGAGGTCCTAGCATACAAAGATTTAAAATAATCCAAAATCAAATGCATGCATTCAAAATGGCGGCCCCCAAGTGTCTGAAGGCAAGCGCAATTCGCTATTTTAGTGCCAACTGAAATAATTAATATTTTTCATGGAAATGTTCTAAATGGCTTTACTTGAAAGAACTTATAAACCAGATCATTTTTAAGATATTGTAAAATATTTTTAACAATACCCTAAAAAATTATAAAATCGCGACTTGTCTGTCTGTCCGTCCGTCCGCCCGTTTGTTCGTGCGTCATAACAAGTTTTCTCGCAAACCACATGAGCTAGAATGAGGAAATTTTCTACGTAGGTCAAAAGTGGTGCCCCTTGAAATTTGCAGTGCAAGAAAATATTTTAAGGTATTTAAGGGGGGTCTCCCCATACAGGGGGGTGGCATACAATGTTTTTTATTTGTGTAGCCCTCTAGCAGCCAAGGTTCTCAACAGATTTCGTTGAAACTTGAAATTATATGTTATTAAGGCAAGTTAATTTAATTTAATTATGCAAATCGAATGACAAATAAAACAGTCGAAAATTTACAGCTTAATATTTTTAGCAGCCGATTTCAATAAAAATCGAAATGACGGCCCTCATAGTTCAGAAAAAAATTGAAAATGTATATATTAATGGCAATGCAAGTGCTGATTAAACTTTTATGGAAATCTTTTCAAATTAACTATTCGAGCTATTTAAGCCTTTGTGTGGTTACCACTGTGAACTGTGTAAACAGCAAATGCGAGAAGGGCGAAACCGGAATTTATATGTTTACAACAATTTATGATCCGCCGATTTTCAATATGTAATCCATACGCGTGCAACTCAATTTAATTAGCAAAATATTTGCGCCCCGATAAAAGGTCTCTAAAAACGAACGTGGCCAGATTTTTTTTATGTTAATAAATACCCATGTGGCACTACGAAAATTGCAGAAAGAAGTTTAGTAGTAGGCAAGCCAAATTCTTTTTCGAAACTTTACGCTACATACGAGAAATTAACCTTTCCGGCTGTTGCTGCCAACGGGGATTTTTTTCATTGATTTGTGACACGGTGCATTATCTTGATGAAGCAGCACTGTTTTTTAACGATTACATCCTTTAAACGGTCCAATAACGCTATATTATAATTGCTGTTGATAGTATGGCCCTTTTGGGGGTAATCAATGAATATTATACCTTACGCATCCCAGAATACTGACTAACCCTGCCAGCTGACTGTTGTGTTTTCCTCACTTTGGATTCAGTTCATTGTGTGCAGTATACTCAGCTGACTGTCGATTGGACTCCGGATTAAAATGATGGGGCCATGTTTCATCCATTGTCTCATATCGACGCAAAAATTCAAGCTTATTGCGCTCAAACAGCTTCAAACACTGCTCAGAATCATTAACACGTTGTTGGTTGTGAGCTCGCGCGGCACCCATTTTGCACACAGCTTTCTCATGTACAAATATTCGTGAATGATATGTTGTACACATTCAGATGATATCTTCACAATGTCTGCTATCTTGATCGACTTCACTTTACGGTCATTCAAAATTATTTTAAGAAGTTTTTTGATGCTTTCGTCGGTGACAGCCTCTTTTGGGCGTTCACTGCGTTCGCCGTCATCGGTGCACATTTCATCACGTTTAAACTTAGCATACCAATCAATGATGGTTGATTTTCCAGGTGCAGACCCCGGAGACTGTTCATCAAGCCAAGATTTTGCTTCAACTGTATTTTTTCCCTTCTAAAAGCAATATTTTATCAGCACACGAAACTCTTTTTTTTCAACTATTGGGTGTACAACTTAGTAACCGGAATTCGACGCTAGATATCCGTACTAACAAATATCGTAAAACCTCGAACTTTATATATATGTCATTTTGAAGGTACATCTGACAGCTATCAAAATTGGTCAACAAAACAATTTTATCTTGTGTGCATCATTATTATTTTTCACGATGAATAACTTCGAAAATTGGAGAAAAACACAGCATTTGCGTGATTTTTTTGCAAAACAAACTGCTACGGAAAGTCATCGTTTGCTTTAAAACTGCCAATTTTGACATCAAGGACGAAGAACGCCCAGGACAGCCAAAAAAAATTTGAAGACGAAGAATTGGAGACGCTACTCGATGAGGATTCGTGTCAAACGCAAGACAAACTTACCAAATCGTTGGGAGTAACTCAGCACGCCATTTCAAAATGTTTGAAAGCCGCCGGATACATGCAGAAGCAAGGTAATTGGACTCCTATGAGTTGAAGCCGAGAGACGTCGAACGGCGCTTCTGTATGTGTGAAATGCTGCTTAAGTGCCAAAAAAAGAAATAATTTTTGTATCGAATCGTGACTGGAGATGAAAAATGGATCAATAATGACAATCCCAAGCGCAAAAAGTCATACGTGAAGTCCAGCCAACCAGCCAAATCAACGGTGAAGCCAAATATCCATGGCGCCAAGGTTATGCTGTGTATTTGGTGGGATCAGAAGGGGTCGTTATATTATGAGTTGTTAAAATCAGCCAAGCAGTCACAAATGAACTGTACCGAACACAATTAATACGTTTGAAGCGTGCCATCATCAAAAACTGCCCGGGATATGCGACCAGACACGAGGCTATAATTTTTCATCATGACAACGCTCGGCCGCATGTTGCAAGAACCGTGAAAAACTATTTGGAGAATAGTGGATGATAGCTTTTGGCCCACCCGCCTTATAGTCCGGACCTTGCTCCGTCTGACTTTCATTTATTTCGCTCGATGCAAAACGCCCTCACCGGAATATGCTTCACTTCAGAGCAAGGCATCCGAAATCGGATAGATTCGTTTTTGGCCGCCAAGCCGGCGCAATTTGTTCGGGATGGAATTCATAAATTGCCTGAAAGATAGGGAAATGTTGTAGCTTCCGATGGACAATACTTTGAATAAAATATATTGTAAGATTTTTCCACGATAAAGCATTAAATTTCACTAAAAAAATTCCGGTTATAAAGTTGTCCAAGTATCTACACTCACAACGTAATATCTCAAAAACTAATGGTTGGACAGCTGTCAAATTTTGACACGTATCGTTTGAAGGTTGGTACTAACTAAAAATTATATGGATTAATACTAGCCCCGTCATCTGTGTATCATACCTGTTTTTTTTTTATACAATAAACACTGGGATAAAACTGTATTACTACAAAAGTATTTTATTCACTAATTTCTTAGTTTTGACCAGTCCAACAAATTTTTTAACTCTTCTTACTTTTCCAAGTCGTCTCCTATCCAACTCAACTGTTTTTCCACTGTTTAAATTCCACAAAAACGTTCACTGAACTCGCAAAAGAATTCCACTCTCTCTACCAGTTAATGACTGAATACCGACTGCCCTTCTAAATCAAGAATTTCACTCCTCAATCCTGCAATCCTTTCATTCTCAATTACTGCGGCCGCATCTGGGTAACGTAATCGCAGTTCAATACACTTCGATTCCGCTATCCACACATCTTTTCCATATCGATAAACGCAACAATTTCCATTTTGCATATATAGAGATTTACATAAGCATGATAGCGTTTGGTTAGATGCAAGTCATCATATATATACACACACAATTGCTTTTGCCGATATCCCAAAAAGAGTGTTTTTCTGTGCTCGGGGGAAGTTGAACCTAAGGGCCCAGCGGACCCCCGGTCGAGAATCTACGCCGCTACCAACAGAGCCACATTCTGTTGATTTCCCATTCATCGAACTAGCAACTTCAACTATGCACCTTTCTTAATGGGCATGGAAATAAAATTAGTTATTGGAAGCGAATGAATAAAATTAGTTAGTATGACGGAAAAAATTAGGTTTTGTTAGGGAAAAGAGATCGAATGCATTTTATTAATGAGAAGTAATGAATCGAGTGTTGCTAGTGAGAAAGTTAAGATTATTATTATATGATTATTTTTTTTCATAACTAAAATAGTGTAGGAGGATAGATTTAATATTGTTACATGTACAAATAATTACATGTACAAATAATTCTGCGAGCTACTGTCGCAATTGTTTTCATCATCATTAAGAACGACAACAAATGAATTTACTCGAACCCACGAGAACCCAACAAGCATGATCAACATCTGCAAGTGACGTCACTCCATTCATTAATTTGCTCGAACCTACCAGGTACCTCTCGGTAGAACATTCGCCAATGTACGAGAAATGGGTGAAGAGGTAGAGACCCTATATGAAGGCGAGCTGAATGAATGGGGGGATCATCATTCATTCAACCGCGATAAGAACTGCGATAGTATGTGGGAAGTGATTTTCGTAATAGTGAAGTGATTTAGAAGACAATTGCGATAATAAATTTATGGACAAGTGTTAGAATCTTAATAGTGAAAACTAAAATTAGTGAAAGTGTTAACCGATTATTGTGCATTTTATTTAATTAAATAAACTCTTTTAACTTAAATTAAAAGACATTGCGTTTTCACTTTCCCGGAACGTTAAAATTATAGGCCGCGAACCAATAACACGCGACATTGGTGTCAAGAAGTGCGAAAGAAAAATTTTGAAAGTGAAAATTTGAACATTTTTATAGTGCACAATAGTAAAATTTAAAGAAACATTAAAAATGCCACGAAACTTAAACTTAAAAATTAATTAATTGACCATGTCGGAGCTTAAGAAAGAGTTGGAACAGCGAAACCTGGCTACGCAAGGTACAAAGGCCACACTGATTGCACGCTTGCGCGCCGCGATCGAGTCGGAAGGCGTGAATCTGGATTCGGGTGAGTTCTCAGATGCGGAAAAAGGCGCAGAAGGTGGAGGAGTAGAAACACCAAAATCGAAGGAGCCAGATAATGCGCTAATGCAAATGTTAATGCTGATGTCATCGAATCTGACTGCGAAGTTAGATGAACAATCAGCGAAGCTAAATGAACAATCAGCGCAGCTAAATGAACAGACATCCAGTTTAGCTGTGAAGCTAAATGAACAATCAGCGAAGCTAGACCAACAAGCATCCGAAATCAAGGCAGGCATCGCACAGAAGCTGGAAAAACAGTCAACCGAAATAAAAGCGGAGCTCAGTAGTCTCAACAGCCAAATTAAATGCGTCGAGGAGAAGGTATACCAGGTCGAGGAAAGAATCAACCTTGAGATCAGCCAGGTCAACCATGAGATGGAAAAAGTGAAAAAGGACTTGGAAGCAGCGAAGGCAGTAGTAACCGCCTCACCAGCCCCAATTATAACCGCAGCGCAAAGCTCATCTAGAAATGTGCAAGCACCAATATTCGATGGGCAAATGGTCTGGACTATTTACAAAACCCAGTTCGAAGCAGCCGCTCGCATAAATCACTGGAATGAGCAGGAACGAGCAACTGCATTGATTCTTGCTCTAAGAGGCCCAGCTGCCAAAGCTGTTGCAGACGATCCCCGTTGAATTGCACTCAAACCCGAATGCTATAATGAATGCGCTCGACATGCGTTATGGAGACGATCATCTAAAGCAGATTTATCGGTCACAGCTAAGGCATCGAATGCGGAAGTCTGGTGAAACCCTACAGCAGCTAGCCCAAGACATTGAGCGACTGGCACTTTTGGCTTATCCAGCCTACGACCCAGAACATCGAGATGATGCAGCGACAGAAGCATTCATCAGTGCACTAAAGGACCCGGAATTGCAACAAGCCGTGCGTTTAGCTCAAAAGCAAACGGTTTAGGACGCATTGGCTTATAGTCTAAACTTTGAGGCAGCGAAAAATGTGACTCGTACCACTGCCCGGGTGCGTGAGGTAGTGACAGACGAGTGCAGGTGTGAGCGCGTGGAAATTGAGCGAGACCCGCATGTAAATGATGCGTCTAGATGCTGGAATTGCGGAGAGAAGGGGCACCTGCAAAGAGACTGCAAGAAGCGAAGAAAACCGAGCTATTGTCCAGGGTGTGCAGCTAGGAGGAGATCCAGACCGAGTCAGGAGCCCAGAATGGAAGCCCTTCAAACAGAGGGGTCGGGAAACATGTAAGAGCCAACTTCGTGGGGCAGAGGTTGGCTAGGAGGATCGACGTCCCCAGCACCACCATCACCGTGTCAAGACTACATCGTGGAGAAGCGGACTTTTGCCTTCCGGGTCAAGTTAACGGAGAACACTGCACTATAACAATCGACACTGGTGCAACCCGATCGATTATCCGACAAGACCTAGTTAGACAGCAACAACTTCACAAGGGCAGAATTTTCTCACTACGAACAGCTACGGGAGAAACTGCACCTGTTCATGGAGAGGTCAACCTCCGGATACAGTTGGGAGACCTTGTGTTCCGACACAATTTTCTGGTCGCGAATATTATGGATGACTGCATTCTCGGAATGGATTTTCTGCGACCACATGGAATCACGTTGGATTTGGGCAAACGTGTATTGAAATGGCAGAATGTCGAAGTACTGATGGAGGATCCCAGCGTCCAAATTCCCAAGATGAATGTAGAAGTATGTACTGACACTGATGTACCGAATTCTTCCGAAAGCATTGTATGGGCCAAGCTTCATGGTGATTCTGGAGACCACCGATCTTATCTGATAGAGCAAACGAAGACGTCCGCATTGCGCAGTTTGATTTTCGGACGAAGCCTTGTAAGATCTTTAAGGAACGGATATGTGCCGGTTAGAGTCCTTAACACCGCAGATTCAACCACGAGCATCAAAGCGGGAGAAGTCAACGGCAGCTGCCAGCCTGTTTCCACCATCACTTCTTTGGAAGCTACTCACGACCATCATTGCAAAAGGAGGCAAGACACAGACAAAGCCCGGGATTCAACGTCTGCAATATTGTAGCAGGTCAAATTGCCAGTGCAGCTATTCAAACGAGCCTCTGATCTGGTCACCAAGTACAGTGACATCTTCTCAACAAGCCCGGATGACCAAGGCCGAACGAGTCTGGTAACTCACGTCATAGATACACAGGGAGCCAAGCCGATTCGACAAGCACCGAGACGTCTCCCTATAGCCAAACAAGGAGAAGTGAGCGCGCTGATCTCAGACATGGAAAAACAAGGCGTTATTGAACCTTCTGTCAGTCCATGGGCCGCGCCTGTAGTTCTAGTAAAGAAAAAGGATGGTAGCACTCGTTTTTGTGTCGACTATAGGCAGCTTAATGACGTCACTAAGAAAGATAGTTACCCGCTTCCACGCATCGATGACATCATGGACACTTTAGCCGACGCAAAATGGTTTTCTACACTCGATTTCAAGAGTGGCTACTGGCAGGTAGAAATCGACAAGAAGGACCGAGAGAAGACCGCATTTTCAGTTGAGACCGGATTGTGGCAGTTTGTAGTGATGCCATTTGGGCTTTGCAATGCTCCAGCCACTTTCGAACGCTTGATGGAATACGTGCTACGTGGTCTAACCTGGAAAACCTGCTTGGTGTACCTAGATGACATCATCGTCATCGGAAGAACGTTCGAAGAGCATGTGCGGAACTTAGAAGAGGTTTTCTCCCGACTAAGACTGGCAAATTTGAAACTTAGTTCCGACAAGTGTACCCTTTTCGCAGCTGAAGTAAAATACCTGGGACACGTCATATCAGCAGACGGGGTCAAGACAGACCCTGAGAAGATTGAGGCCGTGAAAACTTGGCCAACACCAAACAACAAGCGCCAACTACGAAGTTTCCTGGGACTGGCAACCTACTTTCGAAGATTCGTCAAAGACATTGCCAAAATAGCTAAGTGTCTCCATCAGCTAACCGAGAAAAATCGTCCATATGTCTGGAACGAACCATGCCAGACAGCCTTTGAGACCCTGAAGGAAAAGCTGTGTGAATCACCCGTGCTGGCGTATCCGAAACCCGGAAAAATGTTTGTAGTTGACACTGATGCAAGCAACGGCGGTATTGGAGCTGTACTCTCCCAGCAGATCAATGGCGAAGAAAGAGTCCTCTCGTATTACAGTCGAGTTCTTTCAAAAAGTGAGAGGAACTACTGTGTGACCAGGAAGGAGCTATTGGCTATAATAGAGGTCACCAAGCAGTTCCACATGTACCTACATGGCCAGAAATTAGTTCTTCGAACGGACCATGCATCGCTGAGATGGCTACTTAACTTCAAAAACCCCGAGGGACAAGTTGCGAGATGGATCGAAAGATTGCAGTCGTACAACTATGAAATTGTTCATCGAAAGGGCGGAGTTCATGGAAATGCTGACGCCCTATCTCGTCGCCCATCTCCAGCTAACTGCAAGCATTGCCGACGGATTGAGGAAAACGAGCCGCCCGTTGATCTGCGACTGATAACGGCTGAATTCGATGAAGGTTGGTCATCAGAGGAGATTCGAAATGCCCAGCTAGCCGATGAAGACATCGGACCATTGCTCGTATGGGAGGAGACGACTGGGCGACCTGAGTGGAAGGACGTTTCAACGCATGGCGCAACCCTGAAAAGCTATTGGGCACAATGGAACTCCCTTCAGGTGGAGGGTGGTGTACTCAAGCGCAAATGGGAAACGGCGGATGGCCGCTCCTATAGGATGCAAACTTTACTACCCAAAAGCCGAATCCACGATGTGGTAAAGGAAATGCATGAAGGATCCTCGGGAGGCCATCTTGGTGTTAACAAAACCTTAGCGAAATTGCGGGAAAGATTCTACTGGCTCCACGCTCGAGAAGACGTAGAGGACTGGTGTCGCAGATGCACAATTTGCGCTTCTGTCAAAGGTCCAAAACGACGAATGAGAGGACAAATGCAAACCTATAACGTGGGGGTACCGTTTGAAAGGATTGCTGTTGACATCGCTGGACCCTTTCCTAAATCTGAATGGGGAAATCGATACACGCTGGTTGTAGCTGATTATTTCAGCAAGTGGCCCGAGGTCTACCCCATTCCCAACCAGGAAGCAACTACTGTAGCCGAACAGCTAGTGTTAAATTGGGTCAGCAGGTACGGCGTGCCTTGTGAACTACATTCGGATCAAGGCCGAAACTTTGAGTCACTAGTTTTTGGCGAAATGTACGAGCAGCTGGGAATACGGAAAACGAGGACAACACCGCTGCATCCCCGATCCGATGGAATGGTCGAACGTTTCAACGGCACGCTCAATAAACATCTGGCCAAAATGGTTGACGAGAACCAAAGGGACTGGGACCGACATATCCCACTATTTTTAATGGCGTATAGAGCCGCTGAACATGCATCGACGGGCCAAGCCCCAGCCAAAGTCATTTTTGGAAAGACTATTCGTTTGCCAGCCGATATAAAGTTCGGAACAACCCCTGAGAAACCCCAAACGGTCTCGGAGTACGCAAGTGATTTAAGACAACGGTTGAACCAGATACATCGGACAGTGCGAAAACACCTCGAATCGGCTACTGACCGCATGAAGACCAGGTATGATCTAAAGGCTAATTCTACTGGCTTCCAGCAAGATGACTTGGTGTGGCTATATAACCCGCAACGGCGAAAGGGTAGGTCTCCAAAGTTGCAACATAATTGGGAGGGACCATACCGAGTTACAAAGCGAATCAACGACGTCGTATACCGAATACAGGAACATCGTAAGCCGAGAGCTAAAATGAAAATCGTGCATCTGGACCGTCTTGCCCCATATTACACCCAGGGAGAATCGACTACAAATAGCGACACATCTTTTCGGGGCGAAAAGAACTGAGGTGGGGGCAGTGTTACATGTACAAATAATTACATGTACAAATAATTCTGCGAGCTACTGTCGCAATTGTTTTCATCATCATTAAGAACGTCAACGAATGAATTTACTCGAACCCACGAGAATCCAACAAGCATGATCAACATCTGCAAGTGACGTCACTCCATTCATGAACTAGCTCGAACCTACCAGGTACCTCTCGGTAGAACATTCGCCAATGTGCGAGAAATGGGCGAATAGGTAGAGACCCTATATAAAGGCGAGCTGAATGAATGGGGGGAATCATTCATTCGACCGCGAGAAGAACTGCGATTGTGTGTGGGAAGCGATATTCTTCGAGTAGTAGAAAAGTGTGTTTCGTAATAGTGAAGTAATTTAGAAGACAATTGCGATAATAAATTTATGCACAAGTGTTAGATAATTTTAATAGTGACAATTAAAATTAGTGAAAGTGTTAACTGATTATTGTGCATTTTATTTAATTGAATAAACTCTTTTAACTTAAATTAAAAGACATTGCGTTTTCACTTTCCCGGAACGTTAAAATTATAGGCCGCGAACCAATAACACGCGACAATAGTATTGCTCGCCGCTGCTCTGTCATGAGAAGACTGAACAGTGAATTCGATACAACTATAAGCTGTATGAAATTTTTGACGACCTGGAGGTCTTAACGATTATAAAGCCGCAGAAGCTACAATGGCCTGGCAGCATGAATCCTATGAACGAACAACGCATACCCAAAAAGGTATTCGTTGGGAGAAATTAATGCCAGATTTTGACTACGACAAGTAAAATCGGTTAATTAGTTGGAAATATGTAACTTTTAAATTTGTTCAACAAAATCTAATGATTTGTTTTAAATGGAAACGCTTATAGATTTTAAAGTTGAAATTTACAAGATAAAAAGTGATAAAAAAACATTTAATTAATAACCGTTAAAAACATAAAAATTGAGCATTATTTAGCTAATTCTCGTAGAAATTTAAATGAAGGTTGATGAGAATATTCTTTCAAAATAAATAAAGTATTTTGCAATAATCAGTTCCTTTAACGTTGAGACAACTGCGTTGCAACAAATGGCAACAACCATCCAGTATATGAAATTTTTAGCACTCCAGGAGTATGTCCACCGGAAATCGTAACTGCAAGCTTCAACAGAAGAGATTGGCAATCGAAATTTCGCGGTAAATTATAATAATCTTGTTTTTGAACACATTGAAGATAGTCTTGTTGACCTGTAGCAAGTAATCAAGGTCAAAATGAGTCTGCGAAAAAGTAGTTTCAAAGCGAGATCATGAAATTCCATTGAAGGTGTGACGTAAACCTTAAGGATGTTGTACCGTTGCATTGTAAACTTGAATTCATAATTATTTAATTAAATTTTCGTAACTTTCAGAACCGCTGGATATATCAAACGCATTCAAAAAATCGTTCAATATTATCAAGCCAACAAACTTATTATAACTATTGATTGCTTGACGAAGATCATAAGCGAATAGGCCAAAAATTGAAACTTTTGCATTTGAAAATTGCAAGTAAAAATTATCTTCCGGGTTCATCGAAATTCAGCTTGGTCTCAATCCTTAAAATTCAAAACAAATCGCGTGTTTTACAATATACCCCACCGTGCGATAATTCGTTTGCATATCTGGGCATGATGGAAATATGAGAGATAATACGAAACGCCGCGCGCTGTTTCTTATCACCCAATAGCAGTGTAACTTCAGAATTGGGCACCCAAGAGTACAAGCTACAAGACTGTCTCTCAGTTGAGATCAATTTATTTAAAGCTTATTTTCTTCGGTTTTGCTTTAGGAATAATTTTAAGAACCAGTCAATGCTTCGCACGGAGACAATTCAGTTGATTTTAAAGTTCAGTTTGTTTAGTGTAATCGTAAATACTATATCCACGCGGAGAAACTACAACCAACAGTGCCGAGCATTGATTTTAAAAGCGATTGATAATTTTTTATAAAGGTAAGTTGAGCCATACATTATTAGTGGTTTACTATATTTAGGGAAATTATTATAACGACCAAAGGAAGTACTTAAAATTCCCTCGTAATTGAAAAATAATTGTCGCTAATTGCAAATATGTACTGCTACCAAAAACTTACAACTGCAAAAAGTTATTTTCAAAACTTCTTTAGATGACAGCATTTTATTTTTTCTATATATGATTAAGATTATTTACAATCATCAAAATTCAACTAACGTTCACGACCTGCCTTTCTCAATTTTATTCATAATGTTTAATTGAAAACAAAGATGAACTTCCCTTTAGTGTGTAGACTGATCTTAAATATGTACTCATATAATACCTTGCATCGGTATTTTAGCTGAAGTTCTATGACTGACTTATTCTGCACGGAATCACGTATCAACCTACGATAACGCGAACACGCGTGATGGTCTGCCTCCCAATATACTCGTACTTATCAATCTTTATTCCTTGATAATAATCCGACTATCAACAATAAACTTCCAACACACGAAAGTCTTGTATGAAAAGCTTTTTAACTAAATTTCTCGAGAGAAACTCACCTACTCATGATTGCTTCGATCCGAAGCTTTACCAATGAATCTAAGTACATTCAAATGAATATCTTAAATGCATACTTCTGTGCATGCCGAAAAATAAATGAGTTACGAGACTTAAAAGCTTCAGATACATTTAACACCTGATGGTCGGAAGAATCATAAGTCGGGAAATCAAGATCTTTTAATTTTCCTAAAATTGTTTCATTGACATATGTCTGTATATAACAAGTGGGTAGACAAACCTACACTCATGTCAGAAGGGTTTTGTACTCAACTTACAAAATGCAGGCACCAACAACGAATAAAGACAATAAACACGTCAAAGAGATGTGCAGCAAATCGATTATTTCTCCATTTTCAACGGCCGCCATTTAGTCGCAAGGCAACAAATATCACTCATATAATGAATTCCCAAAAATATTTATCTTATCGATCTTATTTGAAAATTTTAACAAGATCAAATCAAAACTGCAGAATCTGATTCGATGGAAAGTACCTGAAGTTCTAAAATTGTATGTTATTGTTGTAAGAAATTTCAAATGGCTATAACTTCCGTGAACATGAATCGATTTTCCTCAAACTTATATGGTATTAGGTTCTTTTGTAAGACTACTTAAATATTGAATTGCTGGAGTTTAAAGGTACGATTTTATTGGGAAAAATGTAAAATTCGAAGATCATAATATTTTTAACTAAGTTAACCGAATTTCGCCTTCTGAGGTATTTGTTGTTCTCGTACTCATAAACACCTACCTCGATAATTTGTTTCTGATTTTTTAGATCACATGTGTCAAATCGCGAGGGGGACACAAATTTTTCGTGTATTTACCATCGCTGTGCGCCCCTCGAAGCAAAAAATGTCAGTTTAAGATCTTTTTTGAAAAGTTCCCATTAAAACCTTTCATTTAATATCCATATCGGCTACCTTTGATAATTTTTTTTTTCAGTGGCCACTCGCCTGCATGGGGAGATCCTCCTTAAGCACCTTATAAAGTTTTGGAAGTTTATGTTCGTTTACTTTGGTTCTAATGAAAAGTGAGCGGAAGCAGTGAGTGAATAATTCTTTCGCCGCAATGCACTTCCCACATCACTTTTCGCCGACGCTGTTCCAATGCTGTAGCAACTCCTCCAGCGCTGTTTTTGCTCGCCAAAACGCTATTTTTGCTCGCCATTTCTGTCTTAGCCCTCGCAACGCTGTCTTAGCTCGTCTTCCCTAAACGATCCAAGAATGACCCACTGCGTTGACTCACCCCAATATGGCAACGTCACGCTACAAGAAGACTACGCCAAAACAACAGTGAGGCACTCTGTTAGTGGGAAGCTTAGCTTCGTTTTGCAAATGATTATGTAAAGGTTAAATAGATGTATATACTCGTAGATAAATGCAGGAAAATGCAGGAATTAATGTAGCAAATTCAAAAACCTTGGATACAAATAATGTGACAAAATACTCGGTACAATAATTTATTGTCATAATTACGATATCTAATTATTTTTCGCTCTTTCCTTTCAATATATTGTCCACAAGATTTGTTACTGTCAAAAATAAGCGGGCTCCTTCAGGACATAATCCTTGAGCCTCCTTTTTAGTGAAAAGTACAACGTCATTTTGCCGTTTTACCTTGGTGAGCTCAAAAAATTTTAGAGAACGTCAAAGAGTTTTACCAGTTAATTCAGATCATTATCAACATTTGGAAGTAAGTCACTGCTCCATTCATTAATCTGCTCGAATATACAAGATACATCTCAGCAGAACATTTGTCAATGTACGAGAAATGCATTGAACGGATGGAGACCCTATATAAAGGCGAGCTGAATGAATGGGGGATCATTAGAACCGCGATGATAAAACAATGCGAAAGTGTGGAGTGAGAATTGATCGAGTAATAGTAAAGTGATTTTCGTTGATTGTGAAGTGATTTTAGTGGACAGTTGTGTTACAAATTTATAGACTAAGTGAAAGATAAAATTAGTGAAAGTGTTAAATTGATCATTGCGCATTTTGAGTAAATAAACGCTTTTAACTTAAAAGACAGTGCGTTTTCACTTTCCCAGAACATTAAAATTATTGCCCACGAACCATAACACGCGACAGGGGTGTCGAAAAGTGAGAAAGAAAATTTTGAAAGTGAAAAACGTTTAAACATAAAAAAAATGAAAAATGCCCAATAGTGAAATGTAACGTGGAAGCTGGTGGAAAAATAAATAAAAGCCGAAAAATAAAAATAATTAATAACCGCGAAGCTAACATTTGAAAATAAGTGAATTTACCATGGCGGAGCTTAAGGAAGACGCAGAAACGCCAAAATCAAAGGAACCAGAAGATGCGCTGATGCAAATGCTGATGCTAATGCAGCAAGAGCAGCGACAACAGTCATCTAATTTAACTGCGAAGCTAGAGGAACAATTAGGGAAGCTAAATGAACAATCAGCGAAGCTGGACCAACAAGCGATTGAAATCAAGGCAGACATCACAGAGAAGCTGGAGTAACCGTCAACCGAAATAAAAGCGGAGCTCGGTCATCTGAACAAACAAATTAAAGGCGTCAAGAAAAAGGTTGACCAGGTCGAGGAAATGGTTTACCAGGTCAAGGAAAAGGTCAGCCAGGTCGAAGAAAAGGTCAGCCAGGTCGAGGAGAGAATCAACCATGAGATGGAAAACATGAACAAGGAATTGGAAGCAACAAAGGCAGTAGTAACCACCTGACCAGCCCCGCTTCTAACTGCAGCGAAAAGCACATCCAGAAATGTGCAAGCACCAATATTCGACGGGCAAATGGTCTGGACTATTTACAAAGTCCTGTTTGAAGCCACCGCTAGGATAAATCACTGGAATGAGCCGGAATGAGCAACTGCATTAATTTTTGCTCTAAGAGGCCCAACTGCCGAGCTTTTGCAGACTATCCCCGTTGAGTTGCATTCAAACCCGGCAGCTATAATGAATGCGCTGGACATGCGTTATGGAGACGATCATCTGAAGCAGATTTACCGGGCACAGCTACGGCATCGGATGCAATAGTCTGGTGAAACCTTACAGCAGCTAGCCCAAGACATTGAGCGCCTGGCACTTTTGGCTTATCCAGCTTACGACCCAGAACATCGAGATGACGCAGCAACAGAAGCATTCGTCAGCGCCTTAAAGGACCAGGATTTGCAACAAGCCGTGCATTTAGCTCAAAAGCAAACGGTTAAGGACGCATTGATTCATAGTCTGAACTTTGAGGCAGCAAAAAATGCGACTCGTACCACTGCCCGCGTACGTGAAATAGTGGCAGACAAGTGCAGGTGTAAGCGCGTGGAAAAAGAGCGAGAGCCACAGGTGAATGGTGCGCCTAGATGCTGGGATTGCGGAGAGAAGGGGCACCTGCAAAGAGACTGCAAGAAGCGAAGAAAACGGAGCTATTGTCCAGGATGGTGGAGATCCAGACTAAGTCAGGAGCCAAGAATGGAGGCCTATCAAACTAGAGAAGCAAACTTCGTGGGGCGGACGTTGGCTAGGAGGATCGACATCCCCAGCCCCTCTATCACCCTGTCAAGGCAACATCGTGGAGAAGCAGACTTATGCCTTCCTGGTCAAGTTGATGGAGAACATTGCACCATAATAAAAGACACTGGTGCAACTCGATCGACGATCCGACCAGACCTAGTGAGGCCCCAACTACTTCACAAGGGCAGAGTTCATGGAAATGCTGACGCCCTATCTCGTCAACCATGTCCAGCTAACTGCAAGCATTGCTGACGGATTGAGGAAAAGGAACCGCCCGTTGATCTGCGATTGACAACGGCCGAATCCGATGAAGGTTGGTCACCAGAGGAGATTTGAAATGCTCAGTTAGCCGATGAAGACATTGGACCATTGCTCGAATGGAAGGAAACAACTGGGCAACCTGAGCGGAAGGACGTTTCAGTGCATGGCGCAACCCTGAAAAGCTATTGGGCACAATGGAACTCCCTTCAGATGGAGGGTGGCGTACTCAACCGGCAATGGGGAAAGGCGGATGGCAGTTCCTATAGGATGCAAACTATACTTCCCAAAAGCCGAATCTACGATGTGGTTAAGGAAATGCACGAAGGATCCTCGGGAGGCCACCTTGGCGTTAACAAGACCTTAGTGAAATTGCGGGAAAGTTTTTACTGGCTATATGCTCGAGAAGACATAGTGGACTGGTGCCGTAGACGCACAATTTGCGCTTCCGTCAAAGGTCCAAAACGACGACTGAGAGGAAAAATGCAAACCTACAACGTGGGGGTACCGTTTGAAAGGATTGCTGTTGACATCGCAGGACCCTTCCCTGAATCCGAATCGGGAAATCGATACACGCTGGTTGTAGCCGACGCCGACGCTTATTGGTCTCGCGTTCAACTACGCCCCATACGTAATAATCGAAAGGATTAAGGTCTAGGGAGCTAGGTGGCCATAGGTTCGGTGTTATGTGATCATGAAAATTTTTTTAGCATGTCCTTCGTTGCTGACAACACCTGAAACCATAACAGTGGCTGGAAATTTTGTGCGCATAACAACAGGAACCTCCGTAAGATTTGAACTTTGGCCATCTGTCATTTCTGCGATTGGTCTTTTGATCTTTGTCAAAAAAATTTTGTTGGAAAAAAAACATAAAATTTTGGGTGCTTCAGGGTGTTTGATTTTATTTAAAAGATGTTTTGATCGGAAAACTCTCTGTTCTCGTGTTCGTTCCGATATGAACTGTCCTCTGCGCATCACATATGACTTATACCGAAGGTCTTCGTGGGCAACTCTACGAATAAGGTGCTCAGAAACATGAAGCTCACTCGCATTGATTTTGTAGGGTCCTCGTCTATGATCGCTTGCACTTGCTCTGGAAATTCTGCAGATCGGACAGTGTCAGAACGTTGTTCGTGCTTTTTGCGTTTTGCAACTGATTCTGTATCATCTCCTGATGCTTCCAATTCACGGCAAACCTTATGCACGAATGAACAGGCGTAATTAAGAAAATTAGAGATCTCTAAATCTGTATGGTTTGCACATATAGCGACGATGACAGCATGTCTCTTCATTTTTTGAGTGATGTTGTAGTCCGTCATTTCTTATTTGAAAAGGCAAAAAAATAAAAAAAATAAAAACTCGCTAAGTTATAGTCACATTTATGCATGTCCTCAAATACCGTACGCATCCTGTATAACAAGTTGGGTAGGCCAACCTACACTCAAGTCAGAAGTGTTTTGTACTCAACTTACGATATGCAGTCACAAACAACCAATAAAGTCAAGAAACGCTTCAATGAGATGTGCACGTATACAAAAAAATCGATTGTTTCTCCATTTTCAACGGCCGCCATTTAGTCGCAAAGTAACAAATATCACTCATATAGGGTTTCCCATTAAGAGGTGTTATTTTGAAAGGATCTTGTGACTTAACACCTTGCAGTTTCTTCTTTGAGGCCACGTGAAAGAGAAGGTCTACGCGAATTGCCCAGCGTCGATTCAAGACCTCAAAGATGGAGTTCGTGAGGCTATCCAGGACATAGGGCAGCAACTTTGCAATTTGGTTACGGGAAATTTCATGAGAAGGATATGGTTCCGTAAGCGTGGTCGTGGTGGTCATTTGCCTGATGTTATTTTTCACTATTAATGGCATATCTTCTTCTTTATAATGAAATAAACATCCGATCATATATATAAAAAATGGCATTTTTCTTTTAATATCAAAGTAAAACCTCTCTATGTAATGAAATTTTAACATAATCAAATCAAAACTGCAGCATCTGATTCGATGGATAGTACCTAAAGTTCTAAAATTGTATGTTATTGTTGTGATTCGAGAAATTTCAAATGGCTATAAGTCGTGAATATGATTCGATTTTCATCGAACTTATACGGTTTTAGGTTCTTTTGTAAGACTACTTAAATATCGAATTGCGTTATGTCCAAAGATTCACATACGATTTTATTGGAAAATATGTAAAATTCGAAGATCATACTATTTTTAACAAAGCTAAGGGAATTTCGACTTCTAGGGTATTTGTTGTTGTTGTATTCATAAATACCTGCCGTCACTGTTTTTACAGATCTATCAGATCACAGGTATCCAATTGCGATGAGGGAGACACATGTTCTTCGTGTATTTCTCCTCCCTGTGCACCCCTCGAAGCAAAAAGTTTTAATTTAGGACCTGTTTTGTAAATTTCTCATCAAGAATTTTTGTTTGATACCCATATCGACTACTTTTGATGAATTTTTTTTCAAGAGCCACTCGCCTACATAAGGAGATCCTTCCTAAGCACCTTATAATTTTTTGGACGTCAAGCATTGTTTCCGGAGGTTCTAACGAAAAGTAAGCGAGAGGAGTGAGCCCAGAAACAGTATATAAGGTACCGAACGTATCGATAAATTGTTCTCCCGCCACAATACACTTCTTATTAGCACTACAACCCCTCTCAGGCCTTCACTTCCTGCAAACAGTGCGTCCAACTGTCTCGGTCCATTGACCACGTCCTCCAATTTTTATATCCGAGCAGTGGTGAACTGTCTTCATTGACCGAGTGAGAGCAGCGCTTCCTCGGTTTTCCCACTGGCCTCCGGCCTTCAGTTCTCCCAACAAATACTTTTTTGGGTATCCTTTGTTTGTCCATACGATTCACGTGGCCAGCTTGCAATGAATAAAATATTTTATTTGTGAGCTGTATTCTTCGGCGTGTTTTTTATCTTTTACTACCAGTATTCATTATTTTGGCGCCAAAATACAAAAATTGCCAACATTTTCGATACTGTATTCGGAAAATGTGGTATTTTGCATATTTGAGGTATTTTTCCTTGATTGCGTCATAAGCTTTGTTTTATTTACATTGATTTAAAGCCCCACTAGTTTTCCTTCGATTTTCTAAGATTTTGGAAAATATTTTGTACGCCCTACAAAGCAATGATATGCCTCTATAATTTTCACACTGTACCTTTTCACCTTTTTTGTGGATAGAGAATATAATTGATTGGCTCCACTCGTTTGGCATATGTTCTTGTTGCCAAATATACTGGATGACTTTGTAAATAGCTTCAAGAACACTACTGCCACCATATTTGTTAGCTCTACTGGAATCTCATCGATGCCTGGCGCTTTATTATTCTTTTGGGCTTTGATGATGGAACAAACTTCATCTAGAGTTGGTGGGGCTAATGGAAGCTCTCTGCAGACATCTGTACGCTCTGATATTCTGGAGCTGTGCGGAGGATTAAGGAGGTTCTTGAAATATGATGCGATGTCGTCACGATAGAGCGTGGTTTTGGACTGATAATCACGTTTCAGGGCTTTCACTACTTTGTATGCTTGTCTTGTGTTGTTGCTTGCAAGGCTTATATCTATACTTCTCAATTGGTTGTCATAATCAACTTATTCGCTACTCTTCTGAGATTTTCATAGTGTTCTCGCTTCGTCCTGGTTTTCCTACCTACGTATTCTTTGTACGCCTGATTCTTTCGCATTTTGGCACTGTTTATCGAACCAATCATTTCTCTTACGCTGGGCTTGATGTCCAATCGTCTGTTCTGCCACGGTTCTAATAGTCACTTTCACTTCCACCCAGAGCCCGTTGCTCGTCTTTATCGATGTGTCTGATAAGATGGGAGCCAGCTGGTTGTCGAGGGTCTCCGTGAAATTTTTGGCCACAGACGCCGTTTGGAGCCTTCCGATTTCAAATTTTTGTTGCGGGCTGGTCGTCGCCGAACATGCCTTTGACATACGACATCGATAGGTTCATTTAATCAAGTAATGATCTGAGTTACAATTGGCTCCTTAGTATGTACGGACGTCAAGTATGCTCGAGGCCCAACGTTGTTGGATCAGAACATGATTGACCTGGTTTTTTGTAATACTATCCGGTGATACTCAGGTAATTTTATGAATGTGTCAATTTGAGAAGCAAGTCGAACATATAACTAGATTTCTACTACGTGAAAAGTCAATCAGGTGCTGGCCGTTGCCATTTGTTTTATCGTGGAGGTTACATCCTCCAGTCATTCCCCGATGAGATGTATCATTGCCAACTTTAGAGTTGTAATCACCCAGAATTATTTTTGTTTCGTTTGTAGGCAATGAGATGAGTTCTTCATCCTTTTCTTCGGTTGGGTCGTGAACGTTTATCAGCTTGATTTTGAAAAATGTCCCTTTTATACGGATCACACACAAGCGTTCGTTTATCGCCTTGAAATCAATAACGTGCGATTTGAACTCCCTATCCACAATGAAGGCCACTCCGAGACCTCGTTTTCCAGTAGGCCTCCCACTTTTGAATATTGTGTGCGTTCTCATGTTTTGAATGTCGTTTCCAGTCCTGTTTGTTTCCTGGATTGCCAGTATTTTTAACTGATATTGACTGGCCTGTTGTAGAAGGTCCTTAACAGCGCCCGTGTAATTGAGTGATCTGATATTTCAGGATCCAGTGCCATAGTCCTTTTTTCAAGGAAGTCCAATCCATTCCGGGGCCCATCTGCAGGTTTCGAAACATTTTAAAGTTTTCTAGGGATGGGGAACTAGCCCGTGGCCCAACCTCCGTTCCACTGTGTTCACCCCTCAATGTAGCAACGCCTTCACACCAAAAGAAGTTAACGCGAAACCAGCAGAGAGGCACTCTGGTAGTATCCAGTTGGAAACTTGGCTTCGTTTTCCAAATAATGGTGTTAAGGCTATAAAGTTGTATAAAGAAAAATGCAGGAAAAATTCAGGAATATATATAATATAATATAACAAAATACTTATTACAATAATTTTTGGTTATTGTATAATTACGATATCTTATTATTTTTGGCTCTTTCTTCTCAACATATTGTCTACGTGGTTTGTTATTGTCAAACAAGTTGGGTAAACAGACCTACGCTCATGTCAGAAGGGTATTGTATTCAATTTACAAAATGCAGTCACCAGATCGAATCAAATCAAGAAACATGTCAAAGACGATTTTATTGGAGAAAATATGAAATACAAAGATCATACCATTATTAACAAAGTTGAACGAATTTCAACTTCTGAGGTTTTTGTTATTGTTATACTCGTAAATATCTCCCTTGATAATTATTTCGGATGTCCCTCCGTGACGGAGGAAACACATTTTTCATGTGTTTCCCCCCTGTGCCCCCACTGAAGCAAAAACTGACAGTTTAACAACTGTGTTGAAAAGCTCCCGTGAAAACTTTCATTTCATACTCATATCGGCTACGTTTGATGTTTTTTTTTTTCAGGGGCCACTCTCCTGTACCGTTATTATCGATTAATGGCCAATTTTTTCGAATCCTAGAATGGTTACAAAACCCTTTTGCTAGGAGCTCTCTCCCACCTCCTTGACTTGTTTCACTTATGAGCATTAATTGTAGGTACTCATCTTCAGTCATTCATTAAATTGAATCAAGTGTTCAAAGCATGCACCTTAA
The DNA here is from genome assembly GCA_963969285.1 of Odontomyia ornata. Lineage (NCBI taxonomy): Eukaryota > Metazoa > Arthropoda > Insecta > Diptera > Stratiomyidae > Odontomyia > Odontomyia ornata. Next base: position 93,672,993 of record OZ017739.1, read on the forward strand.
ACGTTGAAGTTGGGAAAAAATAACTCAAAATTATTCAATCTTCGCATTAAAAACAGCCACTATTTTGTTTTACGATTACTGATACCACTAGCTGAACCGATTCTCAAAGATATACATGACACCTAGCACTCCTGAAATTTTCATGCAAATCCTAGCAAAACTGCAGTGTCTGAGTCGGTAAAAAGCGCATGTTGTTCCATAGCCATATGTTGCCATAGTAATAAATGCACCGCATATTGTTCCATAGTAATACCGGAAAATTTGAACCGCTATAACTTCTCTAAATATGATTCAATCTTTATGAAACTTTCATGATAGATCAATCTTATAAATAGACATCTATGTACTGAATTTCATTGAATTTAAGGGTACCGTTAAGATTTTATACAAGAAAACATAAAATCGATATATCATACTATTACTAACATAGTTGAGTAAATTGCGACTTCTCACGTATTTTTTGTTGTTGTACTCACCAAGACCTACATTCCTGATTTTTTTCGGATTTTTCGGATGGAGGGTGTCCAATCGCGAGGGGGGGACACAAATTTTTCGTGTATTTCCGCTCCTTGTGCGCCCCTCGAAGCAAATTTTGCCAAACTAAGACCTGTTTTGAAAAGTCACCGTCAAGACCCTTCATTTAATACCCATATCGGCTACCGTTAATGAATTTTTTTTTTCGGGGGTCATTCTCTTATATGGGGAGACCCCCCTTAAATACCTTATAAAATTTTTTTGTAGTTGAACTTTGAAGAAATCACCACTATACACCTACACACAAAATTTGATGTTTCTAGCTTAAATAGTTTCCGAGAAAAACTGCTGTGACACACGGACGGACGGACTGACGGGCAGACTGGTCGCGAAACTAGTAGGGTTTTGTAGAATTATTTTACAAAACCCTAAAAAGCGGACCCTTTTAGGACATAATCTTTGAGCCTCTTCTTTAGTGAAAAATCTGTCTTTTATGAGCTTTAATTGATCTGCTTCGAACCCTATTCCATTACCAATTTTAGTTGGAATATGAGAAATAGGACGTCATTTTGAAGCATCACTTCGGTGAGTTCATAAAATTTTGAAGAATACCAAAGAGCGGTACCAGTTATTTTAGATCTTATTTGTTTGAAAATCGGTGTTGCTCTTGCTGGTGGTAACTGCCGTAAATCCCCGATAAGAAAGATATCAAGTCCAACATATTGTCCACGATGTAATAAAATTTTTTCCGCATTTATCTATTCACAACTTTTTAACCAATACATAATCATTTGCAAAATGAATCTAAACTTCTAAGGGGGCACACTTTGATTGACATCCTGCTATTTTGCTTTTAGGGTTTTGTATTTTAATACAATCACGACCTGTGTCCGTCCGTCCGTCCGTCTGTACTTTTTCTCTATACTATAGAGGTTACAACTATGAAACTTTCTGGAAAGGTTAGAAGTGGTGACTTCTTGAAACATTTTTCAAAGAGGTAACAGGGGGTCTCTCCATATAGGGAAGTGACTCTTTAAAAAGTTTTTTTCAGCATTGGTAGTCGATTAGGGTGTCATTGAAAAGGTCTTAAAGAGATCTATCAAAACAAGTCTTAAAATTTCCTTATCGGTACCGAGAGGGGCCGGGCAAGGGGGAATGTACGAACTTTTCACGTACCCCTCCTCGCGATTGGCCACCTTTCATCCAAAAAATCTGAAAAAAAAATCATTAATGTAAGCCTTTATCAGTACAACAACAACAAACACGTGAGAAGTTGAAATTCACTCAACTTTGTTAGTAATAGTATAATTTTGAATTGTGTTTCTACCCTCGCGATTATTAGACACCTGTGATCTAAAAAATTTGAAAAAAATTATAAAGGGAGGTATTTATGAGTACAACAATAACAAATACCTCAGAAGTCAAAATTCGTTCCACTTTGTTAATAATAGAACTAGTTCTTGATTTTGTTCGTTGCTGGTGATTGCATTTTGTAAGTTGAGTACAAAACCCTTCTGAGATGAGCTAGGTCTGTCTACCCAACTTGTTTTTTTTAATAGTATTTTTAAGAGTGTGCCACTTTACACCTATATACAAAATTTTGTGTTTGTAGCTTATACGTTTTGCGAGAAAAATCACTGTAATATACGGCCGGATAGACATATGGATAGGCAGGTCGCTATTTTAGTAGGGTTTTATAAAATTATTTTACAGAAAAACCGAAACAGATTTTTAAAAGTTATTTGGAAGGAAAATTCCAAAGAAGATCAGTTAATAATGTCTTAAGCAATCTAGCACCAATGTAATCGGGGGTTCCTCAAGGATCCATACTCGGACCAACCTTGCTTTTGCTAGACACCAATAATTTGAATATATGTAAACTGAAAGCTCACCACACATTATATGCTGATGATACTGTACTTCTTTATCCAGGACATGATAAAGTTGTCTTGAAGAAAATCATCAACGAGGATCTAGATAAATATCGTTCATGGCTTATCGGAAACAAGTTAGCATTGAATACTACAAAAATAAAATACATGATTTTTAAACAGAAGATTGAAGAAGACATAGAAGTTGACCTAAAAGTTAAGGGCGAAAGCTTGCAAACAGTGTTTGAAATTAAATATCTCGGTTGCCATGGTTGCCACACATACATAAATAATTTGAGGAGACAGCTAGTATCAGTGATAGGAGTTTTGAGAAGAAATGGAGGTTTTCCAATGCACATAAAGAAACTTATTTCAAATGCATTTGTACTGACAAAGCTACATTATGCGGTGGTCATTTGGAGTCAGTCGTCAAAGCAAAACCTTAATATTATATCCAGGATACTAACTAAAACCTATAAAAATATTCTAAACATTCCAATTCTCACTCCAACAAGACTTGTGTATCAACGAACCAATGCACTCACCTTCAATCAAATCATTACTATGGAGAAAGCTAAGTTTATCTTCAAATGTCTAATTTCCAGTGAATCGGAACAGAGCCCCTTTATAAAAGTATCACAAATAAATCCATATAATGAAAGAAATGTCAACAATTTTGTAATACCTTACGCTAGAATTGATCGACTAAAGAACGATGCAACGAATGATGCTCTGCGTATATACAACAATCTTCCAGAAACAGTGAAAAACGTAAACTCATTATTGGTTTTTGAGAAAAGACTTAAAGAACATCTAATAAATTCAAATTAATGGTAAGTCCGGAGGATTGAAAATGCAGTATCTTAGGGCATTTTAGACCCTAACGCCGAGATACTTAAGGACAGCTAGTTTTTATAAACTCAGAAATTTTTTTACTGCGTTGTATTATAATATTTTTTTATCTCTGAGAAACGTTCACGAATCGGACTAGGCTAGCAGAAAAGGAGTACTTCACAGCATTTGGTGTGCCCCTTATAGCGATGTTTTATGGAGGTACACGTAGGAATTGATAAAGTGTGTAGTGGAGATCGCACGAGCGTTGTGTGACCATGAAAGAGTGGTAGGGAATAGAGATATTCAAAAAAAGTTAATTATCAGCTTAATCGACCAAGAGAAACCAAATTATTTAACTGTATGTATGAAATCCACATTAAAAGGTTCGAAATTAACCCCTCTAGAACATAATGGTGACCAAACTAAGGCAAAACAAGTCGAAACAGCTGAAGAGTGCCAGAAGGGTTTTGTTAATCAATTAGTAACTTAAACAATATCTTAAGAAAATTACAACTTCACTCATATACGGATTCCTAAATACAAATTCAAAGTCAAAAGCGTTTTATCCAATACAAATCGTTATAAATTTTCAGAGAATATCAAACGAATTCCAAATAATAAAAATACTAAAAAGTTAACGGCCCAATTGGCTCTCTGAATTTATCCAGTATCAATGAAACACATTTAATTTAAAAAACAAACAAAAGCTAATTAAAATTAATGAAAATCATTACATATTTTACGATTCAATTAAAAAATGAGAAACAACTTATTAACACTATTCAAACATTATTTATAGCTTCAACAGAACAGTGAAATTTTATCCTAGACCTAATATGTTATAGCCTGATTCTAATCTAATTCAATCAAAAACTTTATCTTATACTAATACAACGCTAACACAATATTCCTAACCTAAGCGTTAGACCTTATCTATGACCATAATATAACAAACATAACATGCATCTAATTTTTAACACAAACAACCAACAACACAAAATGTAGCAATAATGAGCTAGAACCCAAAAAATAAAGTAACGAAAAACACAAAAAAACAAGTTGAGTAAGCAGGAGAGTGCTCCTACCAGAAGGTCTTTGAAAACATCCTAGGGTTAGAAACAAGTTTTCCAATGGCGTAAATCGATAACTTGAATTATTTATCCAATACTTAAATATAAAATCGTTCGAATTTATACAAAAGATGCACAATTTCTTTCATAAGCACAGTGCAGCCGCCATTTTAATCTAGCTTAAATGATTTTTCTGAATGCTCGGCCGATTGAACATGTTCAAGTTAAACAGTATTCCTTAAATTTTCATGAAAATTGAAAGAAAATAAAAGTACCTAAGTCAATTTTAAATATATATGTAGGGTTTTTCAATAAGAGGTGTTATTTTGAATAGATCTTCTGATATAACACCTTGCGACTTCTTCCTTTGGAGCCATGTGATAGAGAAGGCCTATGCCAATAGCCCAGCGTCGATTCAAGATCTCAAAGATGAAATTCGTGAGGCTATCGAGGACATAGGGCAACCACTATGCGATTTGGTTATGGAAAATTTCATGAAGAGGATATGGTCCTGTAAGCGTGTCGTAGTGGTTATTTGCTCAATGTTAATTATTGCTATTAACGGCATATCTTCTTCTTTATAATGAAATAACCATTCGATCATTTGTATTAAAAATGTCATTTTTCTTTTATTATCAAAATAACACCTCTTGTTGGAAAACCCTATATCAACCATCAACACGTGTTATTGTTGGTGTAATTTCATATAATTGAAATGGCTATAACTCACTTGATTATGATTCGATCTCAATTAAATTTTGTGAACATTTATATCAAGAAGTTTAAAGGTACCGTTTTGATTTTATGGCCAAAAATGTAAAATGTATTATTAACAAAGTTGAGTGAATTTCGATTTCTGAGGTATTCGTTGCCCTTGTACTTATAAAGGCCCACATTCGTGATAATTTTCAGATTTTTCGGATGAAAGGTGTCCAATCGCGAGGGGGGGACACCAATTTTGGGTACATTTTGCCTTTCCCTGGACCCCCTAGTTCAAAAAATGATTTTTTTATTTCAGATTCTAAAAGTTCTAATCAAGACCTTTCGTTTGATACCCCACTCGACTACCTTTGATGAAAAAAATTTTTAAGGGCCAATTCGTTATTAGGGGGGACCCCCTTAAACATTGTTTAAATTTTTGTTAAGGCCTTAACTTTTGAGAGACCATCACTTTTGACCTTTTCACAAAGTTTGAGCATTCAAGCTTCTATAGTTTCTGAGGAAATCAGCTGTGACGCATGGACAGAAGGACAGACGGACAGACGGACAGACGGACAGACGGACAGACGGACAGACGGACGGACGGACAGACGGACAGACAGGTCGCGAAACTAGTAAGTCTTTGTAAAAAAAATTTTTTACGAACACCTAAAAAAGAAAATAAGCCCGTATAATTTAGACATTGTCATTCAACCACCCATACTTAGATTGCTTCGTCTCAGCTCGACTAGCCTCAACGAATCTAGCAAATTGGAATTGTTGATCTCGTGAACTCAAATCCGGAGGATATTTTATCTTCTCATCGATGGCCCGCCTATATATGTGATGTACGATTGGGACACCGTCAAAATCAAAACCATTCTGATTCATGTCCAAATACACGAATATTTCAGAACGAAAGAATACAATAGTGAAACATGTCTCAATATACCCTGTGCAATCCAGGGGTTTTCACTCACAGTTACAGATCTTGCGATATGATTCCGAAGATGTTTCAATCTGCAAATATCGACTCTCGCCACTTCAGCAGTTCGATAATATTATCTATTCGACATAAAGTGTTTCGAATTCCTCTCAGGCTTTTTGTAAAAACCAGTACATGCACGGACATTTCCTTTCGGAAACTCTAAATCTTTCCGTAGTACTAGCGCTTTAGTTGCACCAGATATAACATCCATATGTCAAAACTGGTCTAACCAGGATCTTGTAACAGATAGATTTGACCTTTAGATCAATATATCTGGGATGAAATAGCTGTCGAAAGGCCATGACTACTTTTTGTGCTGTACTGAGCATCATTTTGACATGTCCAGTATAGTACAGATATTGATCGGGGTAAACACCAAGATATCAAACGCAATATTTATGTGGAACCCGTTATGAAACTTCCCGCACCAGCCATAGTGTGGAAATCATTCCAATTGCGTCTCAGGTCTTGACTGTCCCCTGCAGCGTTGTCCAAAACAAAATGGTTTTGTACTTCTGCGTATTGACTTTCGTTCACCAATAGTCGGTATAGAACTGCATATCAATAAACATTTTTTGAAGATTGTTCTAAACTACTGTAGCTTTTCGGTCTACCGTATAAATGATCAGATCATCAGCAAACGCTACCAATGACCTCGTTGGTGCGACGTTCAAATCAAAGCCGTTCAATAACTTGCGAATGAATATTGAGAAAAGCAGAGGTGCAATTACTATTCTCTGCTGTAGACCATTCAAGACCTTGAAGTCGCGCATTGTTGTCAGATTTTTATCAGTTACAACAAGTGATTTTCGGTACAATGTATTACACATCATGGCGACAAGGTATCTGGGGAACCTGTCCTGAAGTAGTTTACAAATTAATTCATTTAGCCACGCCGTATCGAAGGCTTTCTCTATATCAATTAGCTATGCTCCAATACATTCACTGTGGTTTAGTTTTCAACAGATGTCTGAGGCTACTTTCGTTATCGCATGTATGGTCAAATGCCTGGCACGAAAACCAAATTGTATATGTTTTCCTAAAATATTTGATCGTCTGGTACACAACCGGCTTTCAGTGCAACTTAGCTCTATTTTCGCAAAGGAGCAACATGGATTTCTTAAAGGTTATTCCACGTTTACAAATTCGATCAAGCTCACTGTTTTATTGCTAAAGAATTAGATAATCACTTGTAAGTTGACGTAATCTTTACCTATTTTTCAAAGACGCTTGATACCGCCAATCATCAGCTTCTCTGAGTATCTACGGCATGGCTGATCTTCTTTTCGTGGATAAAGTTATACCTATCTTCTGGCATGTGTCATCTTAGTTACTATATTCCACTCCATTTTATCCTCCCTCTGGTGTTCCTCAGGGTTCCATTCTTGGCCAGCTTTTGTTCCTTTTATTCATAAATGATCTTCTGTCAGTAATCACCTCTCGTTTCCTTTTATATGCAGATGATTCAAAAATATTACGCACAGCCAAATCTGTATAGGAATGTCAGTATTTACAGAAAGACTTGCAGGACTTATTTAGTTGGTGTTAATTTGATTATCTCTTTCTTAATATTGCCAAATCCAGTAGAATGTTCTTCACTTTTGAGATATCTCCATTAGCTGTAGCTATACTCGTATGTTAATTGATGTTCCTCTCACTGTTGTGATTTTGCTAAAGATCTTGGTGATACTTTTGATTCTCGATCCAGTTCTGATGCCAATATTCTTAATGTGACCCCTAGAGCATCAAAATTATTGGGACTCATTTTCAGCAATATTCACAAATTCAACAATTCATCTTCTCCATCCTATCCTTAGATACTCTTCTGTGGTTTAGTCTCCTCGGCACTCATATCTCGTCAACTCAATTGAAAATGTTCAGCGTAAATTTACTTTTGTGTTGTTCTACAAGTTCAAACTAACATATCAACCCTATGAAACTCATTACACTTTGCTTTGCCTTCAAATCTTTTTGTCCCGTTGTATCTACAATATCTGGATCAGTGCTCTTTGTGTCGAGTTTGCAACCACCACATATCTAAAACACTGTCTTCTGAGTTAACCTTCTGTCGAAATACGGGCCCTTCTCGAGTAAATAATTTCTGTGTAGTTCCATATGCTCGTGCTCAAATGATTAGAAAGCATGACAAACTAAAGCTTCGTCCATTTTCTGATTTGTATTTTGATTTCAGACTAAAATTGAGACTCCTACTTCTTATTAATACTTTTAATTCATTTTGATGTACCTTTGTTTATTCTATTTTCTTGCTTTTTGCTAAATCTGTGAATAATATTATTCATTATTCCAAATTCATATCATGCTTTTGATTGTTTGACTTGATTTGTTCCGTTCTGTAACTGTGTTGAATTCTAAGCTGGTAAATGAAACAAAATAAATAAAAAAACTACCTATAAATATTCAACTGATTGAATCAACTCTTTTGGCACATATTGTTCCTGCCAATTGCGCTGGATAACTTTGTGGATTGCTTTCTGAACACTGCTGCCACCAAGTTTGATAAGCTCTATAAGAATCTCATCGATACCTGGCGCTTTATTATTCTTTTGGGCTTTGACGGTGAAACAAACTTCATCCAGAGTTAGTGGGGCCAATGGAAGCTCTCCGGTAATATCTGGAGGCTCCGATGTTCTAGAGCTGTTTGGAGGATTCAGGAGATTCTTGAAATACAGGGTTATCCATTTCGTGGTAGGAAAGTATAACCCTGCCTTTTGACATCTGTCAGAATTAAATGTCATCCAAAGCGTATTTTTTTAGTTGAAGGTTTGCCATTTAGAAATATGGATCGTTTAACAACCGAAGAACGCGTTAAAATTATTAAACTTTATTATAAAAATGGTGATTCCGCTACACCGAGCCGACTACGGTCGACATGATCGACCTACACAGCAAACAATTTCGAACACAGTGAGAAAATTTGAAGAGACTGGATCCGTTATTAATATTGCAAGGCCTGTGCATCATCGCAACATTCATTCTGCTGGAAATACCACTGTCGTTGCTCAAAGTGTAGAGCAAGACCCAAATTTGTCGATTCCTCGACGTGCTCAACATTTGGGGTTGTCTTACGGCTTACTGTGGCGGATTTTGCATTTGGATTTGCATCTACATCCTTACAAAATTCAACTCACTCAAGAATTTAAGCCTTAAGACCATACACAACGCAGAATGTATGCGAATTGGGTGATTAAACAACCAGCCATTGAAAACGGTTTTTCGAACAAAATTTTCTTTAGTGATGAGGCTCATTTTTCGCTCGGTGGTTACGTAAATACACAGAATTGCCGCATATGGGGCTCTCAAAATCCTCAGTTGACTACAGAAAGGCCTTTGCATCTGGAAAAGTGACCGTTTGGTGTGCATTATGGTCTGGTGGTGTTATTGGCCCGTATTTTTTTGAAAACGATCAAGGAAGAGCCATTATAGTCAATTCTGACCGCGGATGTTAACCGATTATTTTTGGAGAGAAATTGAAGATTATGACCTGGAAAACATGTGGTTCCAACAGGACGGCACCACAAGCCACACAACACAGGCTAATCGAACACTTTTGCAAGAGAAATTTCCAGGACGCGTAATTTCGAGATTGAGAGATGTCAATTAGCCCGCAAGCTCCTGCGACATAACATCTTTGGATTTATTTTTATGGGGCTATGCAAAATTTCGTGTTTACGCGAACAATACTCAAAATCTTGAGTTATTGAAAACTAATATTCGTGAAGTTATGGCCGAAATATTGCCGGAAATGTTGCGAAAAGTCATTGAAAATTACCTCAAAAGTATTGAGGCCTGTAAGAGGTCTCGTACAAAACTTTTGAATGATGTTGTGTTTCACATATAATGGCAAGGTTCAATCTTTATGTTGAATAAACAATTTGGTTTCCACCTGAATATTTTATGTGTTTTTTTAGCTTTATTTCCCCAAGCGTAAAATGGATAACCCTTTATGATGCCCATTTTCCCTAATCCTATTTTCGTCAGCAATGATGTTGCCGATTTCATCGCGGTGGAGCGTGGTCTTGGGCTGATAACCTCGCTTTGAGTTTTCACTGCTTTGTATGCTTGTCTTGTGTTGTTGTTCGCTAGACTTACATCGATGCTTCTCAATTGGTCGTCATAGTATTTTCTTTTAGGAATTACGAGTATTATGATCTGATTCACTATTCATCTAACATTTTCATAATGTTCTCTCTTCGTCCTGGTTTTGCTACATAAGTATTGCTTGTATGCCCATTTTTTTTATTTAGCGCATCCTGGCATTCATCATCGAACCAATTGTTTCTTTTGCACTGGGCTTGATGTCCAATTATCTGTTCTGCTGTAGTCTTAGTCACCGCTTCCCATAGCTCGTTGCTAGTTTTCAGCAATGTGTCTAATAGGATGGGAGCTAGCTGGTTGTCGAGGATCTCCGTTTGATGACTTTTGATGTCAATTTTTTGAAGAGCGCAGCTCTTTGCCGAGCGCGTTCCAATTCCAAATGTGTTTGTTTTCAATCGCAAGTGCCGTTTTCAACCATGTAGACACTTTTAACATGGATTATCCATTTTTCCTAAATTACACGGGAAATGCGTGTTAATTTCACATGGAAAAGCGAGTTAGTCTCACATGAAATATGTGTGTTCATCTTGCATGGAGTACTCATATTGTTATAACACGGGGCAAGCATGCTACTTTAACACGGCATAAAAGTGTAAATCCAGGATTCAAAATTACATTTTTCAATACCCTACTAAAATCGCGTCATGTCTGTCAGTGTGTCTGTCCGTCCGTGTGTCACAGCAAGTTTTCTCGCAAACTACATAAGCTAGTAACATGAATTTTGGTAAATAGGAGTAAAATGATGACCTCTTAAAAGTTTCAGTATGAAATAATTTGATTGATTATACCGTGTCGAAAGCTGAACACAGAACATCCGTGTTATTTTCACACTAGTTATTTTTCATCCGTTTTAAGTTAAATTTCTCGAGAGAAATTTACCTATTGCGGAGAGCATCATATATACATAGTCCTGCCATAAGCTCTGTGACATAATTTCTCACATTGGTGACACCTTTATTTTATGAGTGACATTTCAATATTGGCCAGTTTTATAAACGTAATAATGTTGTTGACAGTTGATGGTCATTTAAAGTTTGTTCGTTAACGTGTGAAGATGGAATGGGGTTTAAATGAAAACCGAATTGCAGTGATTGCACTATATAAGTGTGGAAAATAAACGGGTGAAATTTTCAAGTTGTTGTGCCCGTTAAAAATAACGCAAAGATTTGTGTATCGTGCGATCCAGAGATATAACGAGATCCATACTATTGAAGATCGACCTCGTTCTGGACGTCCGCGTGATGTAAGTTCTTCTGCTGCCATCAAAGCGGTCAAGAGTCGAACTCGTCGAAATCCGCTTCGTAAACAACGAATCATGGCTCGAGAGATGAACATCTCCACCCGAAGTATGTCTCGCATCATAAAATCGGACCTCGGGATGAGTGCATTTCGACGATCAACGGGACATTTGCTGACTGAGCAGTTGAAGCAAATTAGGAGCACCAGATCGAATGAGCTCCTTCGGCGGTACGGCAACAACAAACATCGAGAAATTTTATTTACCGATGAAATTATGTTTACGGTGGAGGAACATTTTAACCGCCAAAATGATAAGGTATATGCCCACAGCTCCAGAGAAGCCCGAGAAGTTCGCCACTAGGGTACAGCGAGGACATCATCCAGCATCAGTCATGGTATGGTGGGGTGTCAGCTACGAAGGGGTCACCGACCTTCATTTTTGCGAAAAAGGCGTAAAAACTGCAGCGAAAAATTATCAAACAGACATCCTGGAGGGATGTGTGAAGCCGCTGAACTCTACGCCATTCAACAACCGACATTGGGTTTTCCAGCAAGATTCTGCGCCGGCCCACAAAGCTCGAACCACACAAGCGTGGTTGGAAACCAATATTCCAGAGTTTATAAGGGCTACGGAATGGCCTTCTGGGAGCCCAGATTTGAATCCCCTGGACTACAAACTGTGGGCGGAGTTAGAGTCCATGGTGTCCACGAGACGACACCCAAATATCGCGAGCCTTAAGCGATCTTTGATAGAAGCAGTAGCTGATTTTCCGCTAGAAACAGTGCGTACTATTATCGATGACTGGCCCAACAGAATAAAGAGCTGTGTAAAGGCTAAAGGCGGCCACTTTAAATAATTTGTTGCTTATTTTACTTCCATTAGTATGCCAAACTAAATATATTTTCCTTTGTCAAAAACTCTTTTTCATTTATACAGAAATTGCCCATATATGTGTGACAGAACTTATGGCACGACTAAGTATATATATATATATATATATATATATATATATATATATATATATATATATATATATATATATATATATATATATTTATATATATATATATATTTATATATATATATATATGGGATATAACGAAATTTGTGACCACGCTAGAGGTTGCAATTTTGCTTCGATTTTCACCAAATTTTCAGAAAAGGTGTATTGGGTAATTATCTCGGTTAGGTTTGTCAACCAGCTATATCGGCCGGGCAAAAACAAAATGGCGGCCATTTAAGACGAAAAATCGTGATTTCTGTTCTGACCAAAGCATAGCTCCGATTTGGATGAAATTTGGCACAAAGGTTCATTGATGTATGTGATGAATCTCACAATAAAAAATCCAAAGTCGGTACGGCAGAAACAAAATGGCGGCCGCTTAAAGGTCGAAAAACGTGCAAAATTTTGTTGTTGTAATAGTGGTCAAAGCTTTCAACAGATTTTCACGAAACTCCGTAGTTTAATAGAAATTATTAGTATCCAAAGAATTTCGTAAAAAACAAAATGGCGGCCAGTTGAATGTCAAAATTTCAAAGGCTTTTAAAAGTCGCAATTTTGATCCGACATGTATGAAACTTTGTTTCGAGATAGACATTACTTAGACCTACAGCCTCTGATATGTTGGTGATCATGTATGTGCAAATTTCAAAATGGCGGCCGTTTAAATATGCGTTTTTTTCATGTTTTTGTGGCCCTCTAGCTGTCACATTTTCCGACGGATTTTGATGAAACTTGAGATTATGGATCTCTGTACTATGTTATTGTATTTTGCAGAAAATTATTAAAATTGAATGAAAAATAAAAAAGTCGTAAATTTAAAGCCTAATATATTTAGCTGCCATTTTCTTTCAAAATTGAATTATTTTGCCCTGTCTAGAGTGAAACTCCTATTTGAACGAGATAGTACATTTGTTGATGAGGTCCTAGCATACAAAGATTTGAAATAATCCAAAATCAAATGCATGCATTCAAAATGGCGGCCCCAAAGGTCTGAAGGCAAGCGCAATTCGCTATTTTAGTGCCAACTGAAATAATGAATATTTTTCATGGAAACGTTTTAAATGACTTTACTTGAAAGAATTTATAAACCAGATCATTTTTAAAGATATTGTAAAATATTTTTAACAATACCCTAAAAAATTATAAAATCGCGACTTGTCTGTCTGTCCGTCCGTCCGTCCGTTTGTTCGTGCGTCATAACAAGTTTTCTCGCAAACCACATGAGCTAGAATGAGGAAATTTTCTACGCAGGGCAAAATTGGTGCCTCTTGAAACTTGCAGTGTAAGAAAATATTTTAAGGCATTTAAGGGGGTCTCCCCATACAGGGGGGTGGCATATATTTTTGTTTATTTCTGTAGCCCTCTAGCAGCCAAGATTCTCAACAGATTTCGTTGAAACTTGAAATTATAAGTTATTAAGGCTAGTTAATTTAATTCAATTATGCAGATCGAATGACAAATTAAAAAGTCGAAAATTTAAAGCTTAATATTTTTAGCAGCCGATTTCAATAAAAATCGAAATGACGGCCCTCATAGTTCAGAAAAAAATTGAAAATGTATATGTTCATGGCAACGCAAGTGCTGATTAAACTTTTATGGAAATCTTTTGAAATTAACTATTCGAGCTATTTAAGCCTTTGTGTGGTTACCACTGTGAACTGTGTAAACAGCAAATGCGAGAAGGGCGAAACCGGTATTTGTATGTTTACAACAATTTATTATCCACCGATTTTCAATATGTAAACCATACGTGTGCAACTCAATTTATTTAGCAAAATATTTGCGCCCCCCATAAAAGGTCTCTAAAAACGAACGTGGCCAGATTTTTTTTTATGTTAATAAATACCCATGTGGTACTACGAAAATTGCAGAAAGAAGTTTAGTAGTAGGCAAGCCAAATTCTTTTTCGAAACTTTATGCTACATACGAGAAATTAACCTTTCCGGCTGCTGCTGCCTACGGGTATGTTTTTTTTGTTGACTTCTTTTTGAAACCGGGTCATTTCTACACAGTTGCATCGGAGCTCACTTTAACCGTGTTAAATAAATATCGGAAAATTTTTTCCCATGTTAAATTCATACGGAAAAACTTTCAAAGGTTTTGAAGTGTACGCATTTGACATACGACATCGCTATGTCAATTTGATCAAGTAATGATCTGAGTTACAATTGGCTTCTCGGTTTGTACGGATGTCAAGTATGTTCGAGGCCCAACATGGTTGAATCAGAACACGGTCGATGTGTTGCCATCCGTTGATACCCAGCTAAATAATTTGATATACGCGTCAATGTGGGAAGCAAGTCGAACGTCTGACTAGATTTGTGCTGCCATCTGTTTGATTTATAGATTTCACGTTTTCTCCAACAAAACCGTATCGATAAATTTGAATTTAATTAACTTTAATATCTAGCTAGCGTAATGTAAAGTTGCTGTAAGTCTCATGAGTAATTTAAAATTTCATACATTACAATGAAAACAATGCATGATTTTCCTACCATGTGATACCCTCGCTCTTTGGCGGGGCTCATTCAAAACCTCTGACTGGAGCCCTTGGACCCGGTAAGCCCACCGAAGAGGGGTCGTCCACCACTCGCTTTGCCAGTGGGCACCAAATGAGGTCGTCAAGTGAGAACACGACCGAGTCGGGAGGTTTGCACTGGCCTAACCTCCAATTTAATTGCGCGGAGAACCAAATCCTACCTAACCCCGAATAACGTGCCTAACTTCGCCCCGTACTATAGCGCGCTTCGCGCTCCTACCCCACAGGTGGTACTCGGGGACACTTTCAGACGGCAGTCGAGAAACACCCCAAAACTTCGTCACTGTCGCAACAACACCTCAAGAAACTCGCGAGCCAGACCTCACACTGTTCACTAAACACCTTTCTTTCCACTTATATTAACAAACTTATTTGCGGGAACTCTATATGTAAATTTTTAAATACTTATAAAATTCAAACACATTAATTACCTACTACTTATCAATTTCTACGTGATCGGGGTCCCCAATTTCTTCGATGGTTGGTTAAGATCGCTGTTTATTTGATCGGCAGATTAATAATCGTGGCAAAAACTGCTCTTCGTCTTCCTGGCTAGCTCGTATCATGCCTTTCTTTTCGTCCAAGATTTACCTTCGTGCCATTTCTTGATTGCCGCTTGATGATTTTGTCGCCGTTTCTTTTTGCGTCTAGCTCTTTCAAATTCATGCCAGATAAGAGAACTTTTCCTCGTACTTCGGGGTCGTTTATAGCCTTGAGGAGACACGGCCCCCTATCGTGCAACACGCTTTCCAGTGTTTATTAAGCTTTGCATCCGGCAATGTGGCAACGCCTCAACTGCATTACTGCCCTGTAGCTTCCACATCTACCAGTGGGCAACTCGTGTCATCATTTACTTGCTTTGCTGATGCCCAACTTACAATGGGAGTGGAACCTTCCACACATTGAGACAAAATCGGATTGGTTAAAGAAGTATTGTTCAAATCCCCAACGCATTCCACTCAATGCACTTATCCTATGCAATTGGATTATTTTAAGGACTACTAAAGCCTCGATCGTAGTTTCGCTTAACATTGTTGTGCACTGGTAGAACATATGCTGGTAGAACATATCTTACACCACTAATCCTATTGCTATTAATCATATCATCAATGCGTAGTTTTTTCGCCTTCCCTGTTGATTTGGATATTTCAGTTGTAATGTACTTTTCCCAGATATCGAAGATTTATAGTCTTCACGACTTTTCCGTACAATACGAATTTGAAGAATTCGTAGGTTGACGAACGAATCTCTGTCACAGGCATTGAATATAAAAATAAAGTGTATTGCCTGATATGGTAGATTCATAATCAATTGTGTAGAGTATGGGCGATGAAACCCTTCGTTTCTATAGATTCCTCTCGTGCACTCTAAAACTGAATTATATGACAAATTGTACATTTGCAGCCTATGTTTTATCACGTCTACTGGATTCAATATGGCATCATGAATAAGTGTCGCGGCAAAGGCTGTTACCATGTAATTGATTTGATTGTGCTTTGTGTATCTTGCCAACGTTTCTTTTGTACTGAAAATAGAATTTTGGTACCATCTTTCCCATTGTCGAGTTTAGCACTCTGGATACCTACAACCACCAAACCATCTTCAGCGCTGGACCTTTTCTCGAGTTATTTCAAATCAGGTAGTATATGCATACAATTGATGCAGCAATATGTGAGGAAGTCCAGAACAACTACTTTGCCTTAAATGTTAACGGCTTAACTACAATATCAGTCGAGATCTTCTTTAAATTCTGGAATGGGTTTTGTCTCCGAATCAGCTTCCTCTAAATATTTTCCCAATATTTCTGAGTTTTCTCAGTCGATTTCGCCAATCTTAAATATTTCAAATTCAAACCGGAGTCCTCCTTTGTGCGTTTTACAGAGACACTTTGATTTGGCATACCGCTTAGAATCTACTCAGTCTAGTCCTCACATGTACAAAGGAAATTACAACTGAAAATACAATATTTAATTCAAAAAATTACGTTACCAATTTTTCTTCAGTCTGGTTGGCGTAATAAATATTAACTTTAGCTCGCGGGGGTCTTGCTTGAAGAATCGCGTGTTAAAGTGTCCCGTGACACATGTTGGCGTTTGCTCATACGACATGCATAATTTAAGATTGGATTTAAAACATTTTAAGGAAAATGAATAACTTAAATATCTTTTCGAATCGTTTCACTGAATGATTTGGTATATACCGTACTATAGGGTTTTCCAATAAGAGGTGTTATTTTGAATAGATCTTGTGATTTAAGACCTTGCGATTTCTTCCTTTGGGGCCACGTGAAAGAGAAGGTCTACGCCAACAGCCCAGCGTCGATTCAGGACCTCAAAGATGGAATTCGTGAGGCTATAGAGGACATAGGGCAGCCACTTTGCAATTTGGTTATGGGAAATTTCATGAAAAGGATATGGTCCTGCAAGCATGGTCGTGGTGGTCATTTGCCTGGTGTTATTATTCACTATGAACGGCATATATTCTTCTTTATAATGAAATAAACATCCAATTGTAATAATCGAGGAGCTATGGCTCTAAAAGCCAGCGCTGCCACAGGCACACAGCACAAACTCAATTTAACGATGAGTAACCATTCAGTCACTTTCCCCAAACACTCGGTCACACTCGGTCTTTTTTCGCATGAGAAATAAGTCAAGAAAATTTCTTTCGTACTTAACTCCCGGGAAACAAAATTCTAAAACTGGTTAATATTTTAATGTGTAGTGATTTTATTACAATATCTTTTGAATATAATTTAACGAATTGCGGTGTAACGCGGTATACAAATGCTTAGAACGAATCGGTTAACCCCTTAAATTATATGAACGATAAAATCATTGTATCATTTAAACCCCTCAAAAGTTGTCAAATGTTACCCATTCCAACCATAATATTAATTAAAATTTGTTTTGTTTGTCGGTAATTAAAGTGTGCCCGTCTAATTCTTCCGATTTTTTTCCACCTAATTACGCCTAATCATTATAAACGAAGATTGCTTTCAATTGATAACTTAATCGAATCTACAAAAGACGACGGAAGTTTGAAAAACAACCGAAACGAGTGTACGTCGAATTGTGCTACTGTGCGTGCCCTCCCAAATCTGGTGTATTTTTCTCTGAGGCGACTCGGACTGATACCTTGCGCTTGAGATCAGCTATCCGCCACCGAAGAGGGGCGAAGCTGTGGCCGCAACAGCTTGATCATAATTTGGTTTTTCGCGCGACGGGAGTGAATTTTTCGCGCGCATGAGATCTCACCGGGGAGTCTGTTATTCACCTTCACGGCGGTCACGTCGCGACGCCCAAGAAAGGGATCGAGGGAGAAAAGTTCCCATGGTTGTCGGAAAATATGGCATGTCATCGTATCCGCATACAATTTTCACTTCAATCTTAACGGTGCAGAGTTTCGCGTCTCGAAGAGACTGAAAGTGATTTGATTTATAGTTGTGAGAAATTGTTTTCTGTTTACTCCCATATCGGCACTTAGTTCATAAGATATTGCATGTGCATTTACTGCTGGAAAATGCAATAAACTTTTGTGAAAGTGTCCTAATCACCCTACTCATACTAGTGTCAGGGGATCCCCATAGAGAATACCGTTTACGGTGATGAAATAGTTGTACTCACGAGTGTGACATAAATCGGAGAAATTGGAATTTTTGCAAGTATCGCAAGTATCAAATTCAGTGTTCGAAATTTACTTGCTTTGCTGCCGCGTATCATTAAGAGTTCTTTGGCGGTTGTTAACGAGCATAATAATATGATGATGTTGCCCGCATTGACTACCATTTGGCGTCTAAAGTACCAGCATTTATTAGGCTTTTAGCATCTCAGGCCCCACTAGTAATTCATAAAGAAGCGAGAATGCTTATCCGTATTGTGGGACGATTATAACCAATATTGGATATATGAACGAGCATTTTGTTATTAGCATTGAATCGTTACATGTTACCGACAAAAGGAAAAGGAAATCCAGTTATGATCGGTATTGAACTCGACATCAAGAATATCACATTAGCCCGAAAGCGTAAGCTGATTAAAAATAATTTAATGCAAGTCACCTATGAAACAGTGAATTAGTTCATACGTACATTTTTATGACAAAATTATTTTCATTAATATCACAAAGTGTGATATCCGATTGCTCATGAACGATTAACGGTCTCTCGATTAAATTGTGAACTTAGCCCCTTTTTCAACGTTTGATAAAAGTAGAAGAAAGCAGTTTTTGGTTGAAACGACAACGGAGCAGCATGGAAAACCGTTATCTGGATGAAATGTTTGGTTCCATGGGAAAGAAATCGGAAATTTATGCATCGAGAACACTTAGCAGAACATGAAGTTTAATCCACAATTGCGAGATTTGTTTCGAATTCGAGTTTTTACAATTGAAAGAGATTTGATGCGATACTTTTCTTAAGGCATGCGTGATAGTATTCTAGACAAATTTTCGGTTTGCTTATTAGTCATACACAGGAACAATGCATTAGAGTGAAAACCAAGTATTGCCACGAGGCGTGATTATGCCATGGGAAAATTTAGTAAATTGTTTCATTTGAAAATAACTAATTCATATTTACTAGCACCACCAACATCTTCAGCGAGCGCTCGTTCAGGATACTGGTGAGTACCTGTTTATTTTGCTTTGTATATAAATTCATTTTATTATTTTTTTTGTATTATTTTTAAATATTGTTGGAATGCTGAAAAGTATGCTGAAGTATTTGGTATATGGAACGCGGACATGAGGATTCAAAGAGAAAGTTGGAAAAATAATTTTTGGTTAAATTTAGAAATAATGTTGGTAATTATAAATGATGGTTCTTAAAGATCGATTTTAATTGTACAGAAAGAAAAACTCCACAAAGCCAGTAACCGAAAGAATATTGTTATAACGAACTTAATTTGATAGATTTTACTAGTTGATTAGTAGAAATAAAAATGAATAGATAAAGAGAAGAATTACATTCGGTCTTTCCTTTCTTCAACTTTTAACCGGGTATCGGACCCGGTACGGTGGCAGGCTTCCACCTCAAAACATGAGCCAGCCGCCGGGTACTCACTAATTCCTTTTTCTGTTTCAGGTGACGTTTTGGGTTGAGTGGCCCAAGCAGAGTGCCTTTTTATGGCATAGATTTATGCAATCCAATTGTATAATTCTGTGACATAAATTGGTCACCGGGGTACTCCCCTTCTGATGGGAAAGTTCATACAATTCAAGTTGTATGAGTTTTCCACTCAGAAGAGGAATACCTGGCCACTTCAACAAAGATATCTATGGATTTATTCCGGTTGGGTGGGTATGAAGGGGCTCCACCACCACCCGGTTGCCCCTCTTTCATTTGTGGGCCATGAATTTAGTTGGGTAATGACGAGGTCACCCCAAGTTCGCCTTTCTTCTCAGGTTCCGCTTGTTCTCGTAACAAGTTATATTTCCCTCTGTGTAGTTATCTACAATTTTTGCGACTTCGGTCGCCCTTTGATCAGCAGTCCAATTCGTGAATGCGAAATATCTTTGTAGTGGGTCCTCGTGCTGGGGAAATGAACCCGCCCCACGACACCGCAATGCTAGCCTGCCAGCGCATTCACGCGTCTCCAGACGAGGGCATTCTCGGCAGATACCGACACCTTCCTCTGCCGAGGCAGCAGAACATCGCTGCAGTCCTTCACGGACTTTTTGAACATCTTTCTTCACTACACAATCATTTCTATTAAAAAATGGCATTTTGCTTTTAATATTAAAATAACACCTCTTATTATATATCCAAATGGCGGTGGCTGCTTAATGTGAATGAACCAGGTATTTCTTTAAACTTTTTATAGATAAATATCGCCGAAGTGTTTAAAAGTGGAAAATTTTATTGTATAAATCATAGATTGAGTGCAAAATTCTTCTGACAGGAGCGTACTTCTGTCTACTTGGCTTATTATTATAATACACTGCCCTAAAAAATCACTTTAAAAGAAATAATTTATCAATGTTACCCTTAATCATTCGTTTTCTGCATATTTCCACATAACTATGCTTATTGTATGCTGTAATGTTTATTAAATTCTCGTGATTAACGTACAATGAAATTAAAATTCAACTGAAATTATGAGAAAAACTTACGGACAATTGCATTCGAAAGCATGAAATTAAGCGACCTGAAGGACAATTTTCAACCCAACAAAAATCTCATTAACAACACAAATTGTACGTGGCGATGCGACACCATATAACCAGAAGCAACAATTTATTAAGTCGAATGAACCGAAAAAAATTATGTAAATAATTCACAAATGAGATCCTAAATGTGCTATGTGTTGAATTTATTGGATGATAACAATGGAAACAGTAAAAGCTGTGCGGAAATTCAGTAATTAGATGCATTCAATTTCGGTTTCATAAACATTAATTTGGTTGAATTGTTTGAATTTAATTTGAAAATAGACGTTTCAAGTGTGAGCTCTAACGCGTAATTCAATCCTCATTGTGGAAAATTAGGGTGTTTTAAAGGGAGTGAAAATGCTCGTTTGTGGTTTAAATTTTAATCAATTTTTGGGTGAATTTGTGACTTAAATCGATAGATTCATCTGGATTATTCCAGGAAGCAAATTATGAGTAAGGGAAGGTCAGGTAGCCCCGGATATTTAATAAAACTTCCTCATATTTTGAAAATTAATGGAATGAAATGTTTATTCTTAAATTGAAAATTAAAAGCAACACGTTTAAATCAGTATTAATTCAGTAGCTTCCAGATTAAGTATTGAGTAGGACAGTAATTATGTATAGCAATAAGTATTAAAGTTTCGACAAACATTTTCTGGCGGTTAGTCGCGAACGTGAACAGCTAACGATGACCAAGCCGTTCCTTGGATTTACACACATCGGAAAAGTAGTAAACCTGCGACGGATCTATATCCACACAGTCTTCATGCGCTAATCCTTACATTTGTGTCACTGAATCCAGTCTTCCTCAAAGGTTTCCCCGCAAATGATGCATTCCGTTTCCTGTTCCCTTGATAGATTTTGCATTTGTTGGTTGAGTTTGCAGCCACATTATCATTCGTTATCACCTTAGTTTTATTTGTTTTCTCTAGCAGTTGATTTTTAAAAAGTGACGATGTTAGAACTTCCCTTCCATGCGTTTTTCGTGAGCGCGTCACAAGACGCTTTTGGAAGCGTCTGGAAAAGGGGACAACTTGTTATGTAATTGCTCTGCAGTTTTGCTGCTTGTGGATGCCTGTTGATTACTGCGATGTTGCTCCAGAGGCAATGGTGGTGGACAGTAGATTTTCAGGCAATGTTGGATCCTCCACAATATTTGTCATGGCAGAAGGCAAAAAATCTAATTCAGTGAAAATATCCCGATTAAAAGGGTAAATTCCGGAGCATTTAAAGCCACTTTGAGCTATGCCCAACATGGCAGCCTTGGCAAAGGCATAATTCACTAGGCCAGCGATGTCATAATCAGTGATCTTGCTGCCTGGGTTTTTCCTCATCCATGACGAACTTTCTGAAGCAAACGCAGCCTTAAATGGCTTAAAAAAAATACTCTGTCAAGAGGTTGCAACTTGTGTGTAGTGTGTGGGGGAGTACTGAGCATGTGGATGGTATGACCACGAGCATACTCTATCACTGCTAACTCTTTGTGACTTCCATGTCCATCAAGAATCAAAAGAACTGGATTCTCTTTTGAAGGCTGAGCATGTTGTTTGAAATGCTTGAGCCGTATTAAAAATATCCCACCATTCATCCAACCACTTTCATGTGGAACAGCAACGCTATTTGGCGGTGCATCAATCATTAATTGACAATTTTTGTGCATCCGTTTTCTCGGAAAAATGAAAATTGGTGGTATAAAATTGCCTGTCACACTCATAGCAAACATCAATGTTATGTTTGCCCCTCTCACCAGAAGTCAATTTTTCTACTTGCTTTTTTCCTTTAGTAGAAATCACTTTCTCGTTTTTATGAACTGTGGGTACTCCGGTCTCCTCAGCGTTGTATATTTTAGACGCAAAATATTACAATTCTCTAACAAATCCTAGAGATGATCATAACAATGGTCAACTTGAGGCTTGTTGAACCCAACAGTCTTCGCAATACTGGTCGATCCTGGAGATCTAACAACGATGTTGGGTAATTTTTTCTTGAGGCTGCAATAAAAAATGTTTACAGTTAATTGCTTCTCCTTATTAAACCTATGAAAAATTTTCACATGCTCGCCAAATTGGAACGCCAGTTTCAAAAATTCGATCTTTGTCAGTGACATCAGGCGACTATCAAGCTCCGTATCATGATTATATAACTGCCTTAAATGATTTTCCGAGAAAGTGTTCTCAATCAAATTTTGGTTTAGGTGCAGCCTCTTGTCCACCCTTAAAAGTTTTAATCCGATCCTGAAGGGTATTTTTTAGCAGATTAAAATGGCGAGATGCGTCTCTAAGTGATAATTTTTACTCTTGAACACCTACTATGAATCATTAAATGTTCATTCCAGTTGCCTCTTTGAGTGATTATACCTTTGAATTTGGCATTTTTAATTAACCTGCAATAGAATAAATTGTGTTACCTATACACTTTTCTTACCTTACAGTACAGAAATTTAAACATGTTGGGTAGACAGACCTACGCTCATGTCAGAAGGGTTTTGTACTCAACTTACAAAATGCAGTCACCAGCAACGAATAAAATCAAGAAACATGTAAAAGACGGTTTTATTGGAGAAAGTATGAAACTCGAAGTTCATACTATTATTAACAAACTTGACCGAACTTCGACTTCTGAGATATTTGTTATTGTTATACTCATAAATACCTGCCTTGATAATTCTTTCGGATTTTTTAGATCACTGGTGTCCATTCAAGAGGGAGGAAACACATTTTTCATGTGTTTCACCCCCCCTAGGCCTCCCACTGAAGCAAAAACTGTTTAAGTAATGTTTTGAAAAACTCCCATAAATATCTATTATTTGATATTCATATCGGCTACCTTTGATGAAATTTTTTTTCAGGGGCCACCCCGCTGTACTGTAATCATCAATTCATGGCCAATTTTTTCGAATACTAGAATGGTTATAAAGCCCTTTTGCTAGGAGCTGTCTCCTACCTTCTCAACTTGTTTCATCTATGAGTATTAATTGGAAGTACTCATCTACAGTCATTCATTAAATTGAATCAAATGTTCAAAGCATGCAACTTAAACGTTGGTTGGGGAAAAATAACTCAAAATTATTCAATCTTCGCATTTAAAACAGCCACCATTTTGTTTTACGATTACTGATACCACTAGCTGAGCCGACTCTCGAAGATATTCATGATACCTATCATTCCTGGAATTTTCACGTTAATCCTAGCATAGCGGTAGTGTCTGAGTCGGTAAATAGCGCATATTGTCCCATAGCCACATGTTTCCATAGTAATATAGCGCATATTGTTCCATAGTAATACAGGAAAATTCAAATCACTATAACATCGTTAAATATCATTCGATCTTTATGAAATTTTCAGGACAAATCAACCTTATAAATGATCATCTGTGCACTGAATTTTATTGAATTTAAGGGTACCGTTAAGATTTTATTCAAGAAAACATAAAATCGATAAATCATACTATTACTAACAAACTTGAGTTGTTGTTGTTGTTGTACTCATAAAGGGCTACATGCATGATTTTTTTCAGATTTTTCGGATGAGAGGTGTCCAATCGCGAGGGGGGGTACACGAAAAGTTCGTACATTTCCCCTTCCCCTGCCCCCCTCTGTACCGATAAGGCAATTTTAAGACTTATTTTGAAAAGATCTCATTAAGGAAAAAAATTGTAAAGGGTCACCTCCCTATATGGGGAGGCCCCCATTAAACCCCTTTGAAAAATTTTTCCACCCTAAAACTTTCAAGAAATCACCACTTCTGACCTTTCCACAAAGTTTCATGGCTGTAGCTTTTATAGTTTCGGAGAAAAAATGCTAAGACATACAGACGGACGGACGGTTTTGTATTTTAGTACAAAATCCTAAAAATAGGAATTAGAATAGTAAAAACAAGTTGAGCAAACAGATTTACGCTCATGTCAGAAGGGTTTTGTACCAAACTTCTCAGAATGCTGTCACCAGCAATGAACAACGTCAAGAAATTTGTCAGAGAGATGTGCACGTTTGTAAGAAAATCCATTGTTTTTCTAATTTCAACGGTCGTCGTTTTGTTGCAAACCGACAAAAATCACTCAAATCATGAATTCTCAAAAATATTAATGTTATTAACCTTATTGACAAATTTCAATTTTAAACACCTTATAAAATTTTTTTGTAGTTGAACTTTGAAGAGAGCACCACTTTACACCTACATACTCGTACATAATTTGATGTTTCTAGTTTAAGTAGTTTCCGAGAAAAACTGCTGTGACACACGGACGGACGATCGGACAGACAGACAGGGGGCAATTTTAGTAGGGTTTTGTAAAATTATTTTACAAAATCCTAAAAAGAGAAGGCAACAGTGATACAATTATTGTAAATGGACAAGATGACACGCTCATAGAAAATGGAACGTCCTGATAAATAGTCGCGGCGGTCGTTATAACTCACCATATCGTCAATATTTAAATATATTTTATACCAAATACTAATTGAAAACATATGAAGAATTCGGATGCTATTTTTATCCCCACATTTCTATTAATCATTTGTAATGGACTCGTATGTTCTGCTTTTTAATGTGGAACTAATCTACAAAGTTTGTCACGCTAGCCCAACCGGAAGTTCTCGTTTCATTCGATATATCTACAAGCTGCTTAACTTTTCTTCAAATTCTGTACGTTATGAAGCGGCCGGAACTCAACACCCCTTCCTCAGTCCTAACAGCGATAAAACCAGCGGCTGGATGTTATATTGAGCATACAAAATTTGATGTTTCTAGCTTAAGTAGTTTGCGAGAAAAAGTGTTGTGACACACGGACGGACGGACAGACAGACAAGTCGCGATTTTAGTAGGGTTTTGTCAAACTATTTTACAAAACCCTGAAAAAGATATTCTCTTCATTCGAAAAGTGTCGGAGGATAACTGACAAAGTTGAGTTCGGTACTACCCGATGGTCCTCATCAGTATTCCAACATTTCACAATCACAACATAAAATTGAAGGCAAAAAATACACTAAATATACAAACTAAATCGATAATACGAGTATAAAGAGTTGTTTAATAAATATAGTAAATTTCTGGACCTTTAACGAAAAATAACTGTGTCCTACAAGTAAGCCGCGCACACACAATCTGACACAATCTGAATAAACTGCCGTCACAAGATCTTCGCTTGGTAGTTGTCACAGCTGATTTGAAGTGTGCAATCTCGTGACACTGCGGTCATTTCAAGCTTCTGCATCATATACCTACATTCATTCAATATCATGGAACTGACAGTGGCCCAGGCTACCCACCGGCTGAGGCTACCCGAACTTCCCCTACTTCAATTTTTTTTTAATTCTTCGAAAAGAGTGAAACTTTGTCTTCAATAATGTTGATGCTGAAAATTTTCATACTTGAAACTACTGTATAGTAACTCTTCTAATAAAATAGTTCATTACTAATAAATATATAGTTCAAAGATTTTCTCAATTAATCCCTTCTTCTTTCAGAACTTATCTCATATCACTGCGATTTAAAACATGTATGCATCCGTGGCTGTCACTAATGGTCACAATGACATTACTCCTAGTGCGGATAAGTACTACACGGTTGACTTGAGGTCAGATACTTTGAGTACTCCTACAGATGAAATGCGGGCTGCTATGGCGAACGCAGTAGTAGGTGATGATGTCTACGGAGAAGATCCTACCGTTATCGAATTGGAAAGGAAATCAGCAGACCTTTTTAACAAAGAAGCTGCTCTATTTGTTCCTAGTGGGACAATGGGCAATCTAATCGCAAGTAAGTACCTGAATTTGGAGTCTAATTCAAATATTAATAACAACGGCTATATTTCTTTCTATCTATCGGGCCTTACTTTTTTGGGTGAGACAACGCGTTTCGACTTTTTTGAGTCACTTTCAGTGTTTGAAGATGACTCAATGAAGTCGAAATGCGTATACTTACTCAAAAACCCAAGGCCCGGCGATTTTTCAAGGAAAAACAGAAGTGGCCTGCGGATATCAAATAAACAAAATAATTGACTTGTTGTTCATGCTGTTTGGTAATGAGCATTTAAACAATCAAAAGCTATCCCGAGTATCCAAAGTTATCGTAATTTTGACCTTTTTCTCTTCGATTATTGAGTAGTTAAAAGTATCAAAGTAGGACTGACGCCCCTGTTAAATAAGACACTACTAAGCAACAGTAAGTGGCATAAATTTTCCTTATTTTCATGCCCAGGCGCTATTTCCTTGCTCACTTTAGCGCAATGAGTACCAAAACAATTGTTATGAATAAAATCTAATCCAATATTGAGGACATATAATTTCTTAATATATGTCATCATTACGTCAAGCATCCTAAAATTGATCAAACGAATCGAAACAAGTCAGAAGCACGTAGTAAGAGCTGAATAGCCATCTGCTGCATGGATGAATGAAATAACTTATTTCACTGACACTGAAATTTATAATATCGAATATTATCCGAGAAGTTTGTTTTAAGCTTATATTGGCATCGGGTTGTACGTCTTATTTAAAAGCCATAGGCTTTAGCGATAGGCACAGATCCTACTTACACGTCCTTTGGGTTGACATAAGAGGATAAAGGTGAGTCTTCCACACCTGATAATGGAATTGAAAGTAATCATCATACCGCTAGAATGGAGGTTGAGCAATGGGCTAACTCACCGTCCAAGTAAAATCCTACATTGTTTTGAAACCTACAACAGATTGCCGGAACGAATTGGATCTATGACAACGACCTGGCAACCAAAAACGTATGGTATTAAAATGGAATGTCAGATCAATGAACTACTCAGGTGCTGTTAAAGACCTTTTACAATATACTTGCTTGAACATCCAGGAAACGAATTGGACTAGAAGTGATATTCAAGATATGAGATCGCACACAATATTCAGAAGTGGGAAGCCTGCTAGAAAGCGAGAATTCAAAGTGACCTCCATTGTGAGCGAGTTCAATTCGTATGTTATTGATTTTAAGGCAGTTAATGAACGATTTTTTGCGATCCGCATAAAAGCGAAATTCTTCGATACTCGTATCTGCCTGAAAAAAGCACACGCCCCAACCGAAGAAAAGGACCAAGAAACGAAGGAAACATTCTGCAATCGCCTGGAAAGACTAGCCAACTCATTGCTTACATACGGCACAAAAATTATTCTTGATGATTTCAACGCTAAGGTCGATAATGAGCTATCTCATTGGGAAACGACTTGAGGATATAGCCTCCGTGATGAAACAAATAACAATGGCCAGTGCCTGATTGACTTTGCATGTAGCAGAAATCTAGTCATACGTTCGACTTGCTTTCCTCACAGACGCATACATAAAATGACCTGGGCATCACCGGGTGGCAACACATAAAAACACATCAACTATGTTCGGATCCAACAAAGTTCGCCCTCAAGCATGCATAATGTCCATAATGTCCATGTCCATTCCACGCTCTGTCATGATGACATCACCAATATCAGCGCTGGTGGAACCAAAATTAAGAAAAAATGGGCATCATATTTCAAGACTCCCCTTAATCTCCCGCATAGCTTCAGAACATTGGAGCCTAGAGATGTCTGCGTAGAGCTTCCATTGTGACAATAAGTGGCACTAAGTCTGGATGAAGTGTGTTCCATCACCAAAGCCCAAATGAATAATACAGCGCCGGTCATCGATGAGATTCAAGTGGAGCTCATCAAAAATGGTGGCAGCAGTGTTCATAAAGCTATTCACAAAGTCATCCAGCACATTTGGCAACAAGAACATATGCCAAACGAGTGGAGCTAATCAATTATATTCCCTATCCCCAAAAAAGGTGACAAGCTAGAGTGTTAAAATTATTGAGGCATATCACTACCGTGTACGGCGTACAAAATATTTTCAAAGATCTTAGAAAATTAAATCGAATTATACGCCTAAATTATTATTGGGGAGTATCAAGGTGGTTTTAAAGCAAGTAGATCAACATTGAAATAATTGTTCACAGTTAAGCAGGTTCTTAAAAAATGCTGGGAATTCAACATAGACGTCCATCAAATTCTCGTTGATTTTAAGCAACCGTACGACAGTATTGATCGTGACGTACTGCACTAAATACTGCTTTCCTTTGGCATCCGAACCAAATTAGTTCATCTTACCAAAATGACAATGACGTCGTAGACCTCAAAAGTCCACAATAATAACCAACCCACCGGTGCCTTTGACACAAATATTGGACTAGAGCAGGAATGTAGGCTAGCCCCATTGCTGTTCAATTCGGCTCTGGAGTCCATCATAAGGAATCTACCGGTTGTTACACGAGGTACAATACTATACAAGTCGAGCCAAGTAGTAGCCTATGTGGATGACATCAACATTTTGTCACGGTCATTAACAACTACCAAAGAACTCTTCCTGAAACCTGACAGTGAAGCAAAACTAGTAGGGCTACAAATCAATGAAAATAAAACAAAGCTCATAACTCAGTCGAAAAACAAGTTGGGTAGACAGGCCTACGCTCATGTCAGAAGGGTTTTGTACCCAACTTCTCAGAAATGCAACTATTATTAACAAAGTTGAGTGAATTTTGACTTCTAAAGTACTTGTTGTTGTTGTACTCATAAACACCTACTTCCATAATTTTTTTCAGATTTTTTGGATCACAGATGTCCAATCGCAAGGGGGGCACAAATTTTTCGTGCATTTCCCCTCCCTGTGCAGCACTCGAAGCAAAAAGTGTCAAATTAAGACCTGTTCTCAAAAATTCTCTTCAAGACCTTTCATTTCATTTGCTACCTTTGATGAAATTTTTATTTTTGGAGGCCACTCCCCTGTATGGGGAGACCCCCTTAAATACCTTATAAAACTTTTTTGTAATTGAACTTAAAAGAAAGCAAAACTTTGCACCTGCATAAACAATTTGATGTTTCTAGCTTAATTAGTTTGCGAAAAAAAGTGCTGTGACACATGGGCGGACGGACGGACAGACAAGACGCAATTTCTGTAGGGTTTTATAAAATTATTTTAACAAAACCCTAAAAATACCTCAAGCACACTAAATATTATCTTGGCAAACACAGTATCGAAAATGTGAGCAAATTTGTGTGAGAACGAGCAATGAAAGAGATGAAATACGCCAAAGATACAGCTCGCGAAAAAAATATTTTATTCAGACCAGCCGCACACACAGGAAAATAAAGCTCCAAGTATACAAATCTGTGATAAGATCGGTATTATGCTATGTGTGTGAACGTCGACCTTAACCAAAGCATCCGCAAATCTATTGACCGCCTTTGAGCGACAGATCGTGAGGCAAATAGTCGGAGCGAAGCTAGACGGAGACCAATGGTGAATTCGATACAACCATGAGCTGTATGAAACTTTTGACGAGCTGAAGGTCTCAAGGATTGTAAGACTGCGGAAGCTGCAACGGTGCAACGGATACCGAAAAAGCTATTCGTTGGAAGAACTGAAGGCCGGAGACCAGTGAGGAGACCGAGGAAACACTGGTCTGACTCGGCCGACGAAGACAATTCATCGCTGCTCGGATTTCGAAACTGGCGGGCGCGGTCAACGGACCGAGACAGTTGGAGGCGCTTTTTGCAGGAAGCAAATTCCCAAGAGGGGCTGTTGTGCTTCAAAGAAGAAGAAGAAGACCCGCATCAGACATGCCTAAACTGACAAAATCTGAAAGATTCTTAATCTAACCTTCAATTACAAAATTCACATGTGAATATTTTTCTCACCCTCTGGATTGCAATAAAATGCGCAATTACCAACATTTTTTAATCTAGGTATGCCTAATTAGGCCCGCATTAGGCATGGCTAACTCAGGTATGCCCCTTTGGGGCCCCATTAGGCCCTCATTAGGTACCTAACTTACGCAAGTCCCATTTTTTCCATATTAGTCCTTAATGCCCATTTAGGCATGTCGAAACTGATTTCTACTCAAGATGGCATAAATGATGTTGACCATCGTCTGTTACATCATTTTTTGAAATTGCGTCTGTATTTTGGCAAACATTTGGCCCTTGTTATGAGGTTGGTTTTGTGTGCGCGGATCATATTTGAGTTGTTTGCTTTTGTGTTATCTGTGTGGATTGAGCCGCACGTTCTTTGGATTTCTTGGACAACGCCCGTAGCTTGCTGTATGTTCTCATTGTGGCTGCTCTCCAATTTTCATTGGACATTCCAAGAAATCATTAAACAAATCGTATTTAATGCGTTAAGGCTGTGCATAACGGTTTTTGGAAGAGTGGCTAAATTGTTGGCAATTGTGGCACAAACCTTACCCTGTACGAAGACGCTGTACCTCCAAGATGCACATAAGGATGTGTAGATATTGTTGGTATGATTTGTATGCCAAGGTAGATCTTTTTCTCGGATGAGTATGAGACGTGTTTTGTTTTCATAATGCCAAGTATTTGATACTATTTAGGGGCTTTCTAACAATGATTGGTTCTGTTTTGAGTTCTTGTATGCAGTGGCAAAATGCAGCTCGGACGTTGAAGATTCATACGAGGTACAAAAAGCCGACGAAAAGTCCTGCGCAGCAGTAAAGGCCGAACACGGAAAAAATTGTCAACATGCGTGGCACAGATGCTTCGGGGACCGGAATATTGGTGCAATCAAAAATTTATCCCACAAGCACTTGGCGATTGGCATATAGATTACAGACTGCGGACGGCGAAAAATATGGGAGTACTGTGAAAAAGGGAAAATGGCTCGCGAGCCTTTTCCAAAGGGATCTCATCGTAAAACATAGGCCATCCAGGATCTCATTCGCACAGATATTTCTTGCCACATGTAAACTAAGATGCCAGGAAGGAAAAGGTATTTAATGACTTTCATTAAAGATACATGGCAGTGTACCTTTTGAAAACGAAGGACAAAGTGGAGTTCCAAACAGAACGTTTTGTCCTGATGATGAAACCACAATTCGGAGAAACTGTAAAGTGTATAAGGTCCGATCGAGGAAAAGAGTATACAAAAAAAGCATTACAAGGTATGTTTGCTGAAAATGGAATACGAGCGCAATACGAGTATACAGCTGGATATTCACCACAGTAAAATAGAGTTACCGAGCGAAAGCATGCTCTTAGATGCAAATAAGGTTAAAAAGTATTGCAGCGAAGCCATATCTACAGCCAATTTTTTACAGAATCATTCGCAGGCAAAAGCAGCCGAGAAAACTCCGTATGAGTTATGGCTCAATCAAAAGCCCTATGTAAAAAAGCTGCACGATTTTGGATGTAAGGTACTTGTGCAAATGCCCAAGGAACTTTGAAAGAAATGAGATGCAAAATCTACAGCGCATATTTTTGTTCATTTTTCAGGAGAATCAAATGCCTTCAGATTTATTAACGGGATAACAGAAACACTCAAAATAAGTTATGATGCCACATTTTTTGACGGAAACTTCGCGAAATATCGAATCAACGCCGATGGATGGTTCTTGTGTTTTTGATGCAGGTTATGTATTTGTAGGGCTTGGCAGTCTTGATTAAGTTTTGGTTTAATGGCCATATCTGTAAACGTTGTAACTGGTTTTGGTGGTGCAATGGCAAGGAAAATTTCATCTTTTTGATAGCTAACCATGCAGTCAATTTCCATTTCACTTTCCAAATCTACAGAAGAGACATGAAACTTTTGAGGTGAAGATGTCCTCATCTTCCGTTTTTTTTTATTTCAGGGCTATCTTTTTGATGTGAACAATTAGACTTGGCCTTACTATTCAATACAAGTTTAGTCACTTCTGCATTTTTTGCAGCTACAAACTCGTTTTTGATTCGTTGGCCGGCTAGTTCGGCGTTACCTTTTGCAAGTTTAGCTTGCGCTTGCAGTAGTGTTACAAAGACTTGATCTTATTTCAAAGTTATATTGTCAAGATGAGCAATCTGGGAAGCTATTTACTCATCTTTGTCAGTCACGTCCGATAACCACGCCACCGTCTGTCGACAACTGATCCGATCCGATCTACACCCGCTAAATAACTTTTAATTCTATATAGCTTGAAAAAATTCAAAAAAACTAAAAGGGCTCAAAGTCAGCAAAAGAATACTCATACACTCGCCCATAGTCTCTCGTGACTTCTTCCTTCTCTTTTTATCAACTCGTCTCCTTACTCTTTCTTAGTCTTCCTGCTGGCTTCTTTGTCTTTCTTATTCCTATTCTAATATTATTTCTCTTTCTAACCCCTCTTCCTATTTTCTATCTCCCTCTCTTCCTATCCTCTATCTCTTTCCTCTACTTTAGTTGCCTCTTTTTTCCCACCCTTATCTTCTTCTCTCTTGCTCTTCTATGCACTATCTACACACTACACATGGGTAACACAGTGCTGCGCCGCGCAATTGCGTTGAAGCACTATAAATGATACCACTGCATGGATACCAATCCTCAGTATCAGCAGCACAGTAGCGCATTTCGGCATCAACCTCTTTATCGAGAGATTTAACGCTTGGTATCAACACAGTTGCTGTGTGTTGGTCATAACATTGGATTCAAGGGATATATGAATTGCGCTGGCATTGGCAATGCCAAGCCATTTGGCTTAGCGGTACATTACGGCGTGGAGCACAGTGTATCAAATATAGAAGCATGCGATCATGGTATCGCAGCAGAATGGTACCAACGCAGTCCGTTAATATCATTACCGGCGCCCATATGATGCTATTGTAGGGTTTAGCAATGTTATTTTGAAAAGATTGTGATTTAACACCTTGCAATTTCTTCCTTTGGGGCCACGTGAAAGAGAAGGTCTACGCCAATAGCCCAGTGTCGACTCAAGACCTCAAAGATGGAACTCGTGAGGCTATCGAGGACATAGGGCAGCCACTTTGCGATTTGGTTATGGACAATTTTATGCAAAGGATATGGTCCTGCAAGCGTGGTCGTGGTTGTCATTTGCCTGACGTTAACTACCACTATTAACAACATACCTTCTTCTTTATAATGAAATAAACATTTGATCATTTATATTAAAAAATGGCATTTTGTTTTAAGATCAAAATAACACCTCTTATTGGAAAACCCTATATGTGAGCCCAGACAAAAGCGCAAAATATATGAAGCATACTCGTATGAAATCAAGGTATCATAGCGTAATTGTATCAGTGCAGTGCGTTTATACTCCTGCTGGCGCTGGTATCAGTGTATGAGCGCAAAAAAAATTTATGCATTACACATTGTAATGAATCACTCGACGCCGCTGGCGACCACTAATAATGCACCTTGCTGCCAGGTGGCTTTCCATCTTGTGTCCGTTGTGATGGCCTCCCATCCCGCCTCAGTTTTGTCGTGAGATGTCAAAAGTCGAAAGTACACAGCCACATGGCGGGTGTGTGTCGAAAAATTAGCAAGTGCAGTTTGCAGGAAAATGCAATTTTTGCAACAAATCTAGGGTCTGTGTGATTTCCTATTTATATGTCCAGATGTGAAGGTACCTTGATGATTGTGTGTTTTTGTGATAATTCAAGAGATTTGACAACGGCGAAAGTTTCAGAAAATAAGATCGTCGTGTTGCATAACTTGATTTTGGAGTTGAAAAGTCTGCCCATAATCTCCTACCGCGAGGCTTGGAATTGATTCATCACACGCATTATTCATTGGGTAGGTATTTTTTCCTTTTCACTAGCAAAGCTTTACCAATCAGTCTCATGGAGACTATTCGATTCACGGGAGTGAGGAGGTACAATATCAAAATATTTTGTCTCCACAGCCATCCTAAACCCTTATAATGCATGATTATGGAAGGGCGCTGATTTTCATGCTCACTTCGTTCGTGGCGTAGTAATTCAATAAAATTCAATCAGCTAATCAAGCGATAGTAGCTCACAGCAAAGATCCAGAAAACCCGAAAGCACCATTGAAAACATCTGAACGAGCTAAAAATAAATCATGGTACAGCGTATTATATCTTTTGTATCAGCCCCGATCAGAAGATTTTAGGAAATCGTTCAAGGATGTGCCAGATGATGAGTGTCTAGTTGTAGATTATTCACGCGCACTACAAATGGATATCTTAGTGTATGGACGTCTCTATGTATCGCAAAACTATTTTTGCTTCTATGCAAATATCTTTCGATACGAAACATGCTTTTGTATCAAATGTGTAATGTGACGCCTACGCCCGGTAATCCCGAAACCTTGCACCCGGCCAGATGGGTATGACCTCGAAATGCAAGCGGACTTCATCTTTCGTGCGGATATCGTTGCGCAGAAAATATTTTTTTTTCTCTCTCCAAATATTTAGATCTGTGGATTTAAATATTTGAAACATAATATTAATCAAAACCCCGATACATTTCGAGGCATATTCATCTGGGAATGCCCCCTCCACCGTGGCCATCGAAACACTATGCCACTGGCGACAGATGGAAGTGCACATTGCCGCCATGTGGCGTTCCATTCCGCACATCTGTTTTGTCGGCGGTTGTCGGATTGACAGTTCGTCGCCACGAGGAGTGAGAGGTTCTTGATCGTTCTGAGCTGTGTTGGCCATCATCTAGTCTAGTGCATAAGGTGTTAAAAACGTGCAAAGTGAAAAACTTTTTTTCCGCGACATTTCGTTAGTTCGCTGGAATTAATTTTAGTCAGTTGGTTCTATAGTATCCTTTGAAAGTGAAAGTAGAACGGCAAGCCGAGTAAGGATAGTGATACTACAATGAAATTTCCGCGACGAAAGTGCCTTGCGTTTGAATAAGATTGGAAAGCAGTAGCGTTGATCCAATGCTTCAACAGAACAATCCCGAAGAGAATTCAAAGAGCCTGGTCAGAACGAAAGCTATCGTCACAACTGTGAACTAGTTAATAAGACTGATGACCATATTCGTGAGCCAAATGCTACTGATACAGAACTTATCGAATCATTCGCCTATCTTAGTAATATAACTAATAACAGTAACAATAGTAGTGACACAGTTAAGGACAATCAATTGTTGCCGACTGAGGTGACTCCTATTTTAAACGAAGACGAGGGCAGCAATTCGCGCGGATATTCTTGTAACAGCGGCGAGAGTATTGACCACTATCGTAACCAAGACGTCGACGAAGAATATGTGATTAATTTAGTCAGTATTACAATATTGCAATACGGTAGCGATTCGTTGGCACTTAAACCTTTATTCTCTGCAAATCCCAAAATTTCTCCTAAGCGACTAAGTTTAGAGGCTAACCCAAAATGGCTCACAGAATCAGCCACCCAAGCCGCTTTTGCTGACTTCGAATATGACTCGAAATCTGGTAAAAGAACTTCTGGCAAATCTTTGATGGAAGGATTCGAAAATAAAAAGCAACAAGCTCTTTTTGATTTAAGTCTTATAGACAGAAGTATATTGTCAGCGATCCAAGATTCGATGAGATACTCCTTCGTAGACCGAAAACCAGGCGGTAAGAGTACAGTTTGGCAAGTGATTTGCTTCACAGAAGAAGATTGGTCTAATTTGGCATCGAAATTTCGAAACTCGACAAGTCCAAAAGAGCGTGCCTTGTACAAAATATTAAGACGAGAAGCGGAACGAGATTGTTCAACGCGTATATGAATTAGATCTTCATCACCTTTAGATAATTGTTGGAAGCGTTTGTTCAAATTTACTACTTAATCAAATTTAAGCAATAACTTTATTTTTAATCAAATTTTTAATCAAATCTAGATATGATATTTGTACTAACGTAAGGGTAAATATCCAAAGGAATAGTTATATAATTTAGTTTAACCAAATCCCATTGAACAAATCTATTTAATTCAATTACGTTTGAATTGCCAAGTCATAGAAGTAAATAATTAACTCAACTCACATCTCACCAGTCACAAATTCCTTTTGGAATCGCCATCATTACAATCATTTCAAGGAATGTTTTGGTTTCTTTTACGCATTAACATAGTCTTAAACTTTGAAACCGGGAAGAGAACGGTATACTGATCAGAATACTTTTCATATGAAATTGATCGATACCATTGAATGAATCTCAGAAAGTGAGCTAAGCTTATGTACAGATTGGTTACGTAATTAGGTCTTCCATTGGCGGAGGGCGGTAGACTTTATTTAGAAGATAACGTAATTGGTAAAATCAATTATCTACGGAATAAGACCACGATTGTGAATTGTCGATGAATACAACATGAATTGCTAAAGATAACCACGACTTTCCTTTCAGCGGTTCTTCTTTTTCAGTGGGAAGAGAGAGTGCAGGGTAGGTATGCCGTCACGAGGGTAGGGTTTCGACAAATCCGCGGAGGTCGGTTTCGCGTCGCGCGCGGTACGCGGTACCTTTATAGTTTTGACATTTTATTAGAGTAGTTTTCGTCGGGTTAATTTCGAGTAGCATATTTTTCGGTACCGCGTCGGAACTTCGGGAACGCGAGATAAAAAATTAGATTTTGAATTCTTGACTGGTTATAAGAAGAAATACGGAGTAACGTAAAGTAGGTTTCTTCTCCGTATGGTTTGTTTTAATAACGCGTTTTGGAAAATGGGCATGTTCAGGTGGCTGAAATATTGTAATTGAGCGTAACCCATTCGGAGACCTGCGACCGAAATCCTCTCCGAACTAGCTGGCCGACAAGCAGCCACCGCGTGAATGGGTTACGGTGCATGGATTGGTTGACCTGTTGGTACCATCCGTTGGCACTACTCAGACTTAACGTCTAGAACCGATGAGAGGTCGGTTCCGCGGTCGAACCTAAGAGGTGGAAAATCATTACAAATGGCGCCCAACGTGGGGCCTAAAACATCCTAAGGGGGAAAGAAATTCGCGTCTTCTGACGAGTTGGTCCTTTACGGAGGATGTAAGGTACTCTGGTACTCGAGTCCCACTATCAGGAGCAGTGGAGTTGTGTGATACACTCTAGCAGTCGCTTCACGTGAGTTGTAGCTTCCGCTCTCCTTTGGTTGATTTTGTTTTCGCGAAAGAATCCTTCCGATGTGTTGTCCCAGGCTAACCCCTGTAAGGACCTTCTATTTTCTTGATGGAACTGCCAGCCTGATGGGTTTACCTATCAGCATGGACTCTCAAGAAAATAGAAGGCTACCTTGCCTTTATGTCGCGGAAGGATTCTACTTATTTCGTACGCGTGATAGACGAGTGGTATCGGTTCAACGTTCGGTGGCGTATGCTGGAATTGCGGAGCCCGGAATGCTTCCACGCGTCGGGAGTTTTGACCGCGTACTAAGCTGTTACGGTAGCTATACCACTTGTCTCGTCGAGTCATTTAACGTAGATTAGAAACGATTTGTAATGTATGTGGGTAGGGGTTTAAATTTAGTAAATCGACCGAAAGCACCCCTTCTTCGGCAGATTACTACGCACTCTCCTTTCCCGTTGAAGGAGTCGACCACTGAAAAGGAAAGTATACTTTAAATACATTTTTTTTCCCACTTAGCATATAGCTCGGCACTATCGGCCACGAAATTATTTTTAGGTTTTTTTTTATATATATATTAGGGTAACCTTTTCTTTTTTTTTAGTAATAAAAAACTTACTTCTACCACACACAAGACCGAACCAAAAATGGCAACGAAGCGGACTCCCGATAAGCGGTGGACCCGGTCCAAAACGGACCAACCCGCGAGCTGCGGGATCTGTTTCGAGGACGTAGTGGAGGGGGTACACAGCGTGCGATTGGATTGTGGACATCTATTCCACAGTGCCTGTGTCCAACAGCTCCTCCTCACGTCCGAGCTGTGTCCCTTATGCAGGCGACCCATCGAGCGGACCGCCCTAGACGTCCCCCTCGAAACGCCCCTACCAACGCGTGGAGCAGTGGCGAAAGGAGTTCCAGAGGCCGAACCGCCCCAACCACTTTTAGACCTGCAAGGAGCCGTAGGTGGTGAAGTTCCGGCCGCAAGTGTCGTGTCCGAGGTGACACCCTCGTGGCGTTGATGAGAGATATGTCGGAGAGGATTGGCAACGTGGAGGGAAAGCTCCAGAATCTCCCTATGAGCCAACCACCCAGCCGCGTGAGAACTCCGCTTGGCTGGGAGCCCAGTCCCAGTGTGGCTATGCCCCACTCTCGACCATCCGAGCAATGGGCACCACCTCCAAGGAACTCGGGAATGGATCCCAGAGCTCTCGAATATAGACCACGACACAGCACCGGACCTCCGTTGGTACCCCTAGCCCCCAAGGCAGTTCAGTACAACAGGTCAATCGAGGATGTGATTCCCCTCGGGAACGCATTGACACCTTTTCGAGACCCGACGCCTCGTATCATGGAGAGTTGGCGCCTGAACTTTACAGGGTTCAACGATATGATATCGGTGGACCGGTTCCTTTTCCGGATTCAGGCGTTAGTATCCAGCACCCTGGGAGGTGATTCTCGGCCTTCCTCCGGCATGCACATCTTTTGTTCAGCGGCGACGCTGCCGACTGGTACTGGAGCTTTAAAGAATCAACGCCACGTCCCACTTGGCACTCTTTCAGTGCAGCCTTCCGCAATCGATTTGAGGATGGCTTCACTGAGAGAGAGCTAAGGGAGCAAATAAAGAAACGGAAACAAGGCGCTCACGAACCGTTCGACCAGTACTACACAAGTATAGTGAGATTGAGCACTCGCTTGCGAACTACCATGCCCGAGGACGAACTGGTAGAAATTATCAGAGAGAGTATGCGCTGGGATCTCCAGAACAGCCTTCTACATTTTCCCATCAACACCATACAGGGATTGCGCCTCCATGCCCGTAGGCAAGAACACTTGGATGAGCGGCGAGGTACCTTCCGTCCACAACCTCGCATAACGGGACCAAATCCCCGAAATCATCACACCGCGAAGTTGATGGCAGCGGACCACCTGCTTGCTGATCCAGTACCAGTACCGAGGAGCGGAGCACCACCGAAGCTTGAGGACCCAGCATTGATTGATCGACCCTCCCTTGAAGCAATTACAAGCCCGACGGTCTGTTGGAACTGCCGACAACCGGGACATCGGTTCTATGCATGTCCAGCGGAGCCGACGCTTTTCTGCTACCGCTGCGGGAAGGCCGACACATACGCACCTGACTGCGCAAATTGCAAAGTGCGAAAAAACTTGCCACCGAGTGCCGCGACCACCCGTCGGCACTCCTAAACCCCGGACGAACCAATCTTGACCCCATCACTAGCTATGACCAAGCCCCCGACATGACTCCAATTCTGCTGACTCGCACCGCTAAACACAGTTCTCCCGAAGTTCCACAACCGACGCCATCCTTCGCCGAGGCCACCTCGCAGGGAAATGATAGCGAGTCGAGAGTTCCTTGGCATGTCAAACCTTTCCACGTCAGGCTGCGGAATTATTTGGCTACTCGACAGCGCATCTTCCATGAGGAGTTGGCTACAAATGTCCCACCGCGAAGCAAGCGAGCCACGCGTCGGATGCGGAGCTTCTGGAGAAAAGTCAGGCAGTCGAGGAAGGTGCTGAAGGACATACACTGAGACGAATTATTGAGGGATGATGTTCGGCCATATGCGTCAGTACACCTCCTGCAAAAACGAGTGTCAGGCTTAGTCGATACGGGAGCCAGTGTAAATTGCATATCTGCCGATTTTGCAGGGGAGGTACTGGCAATGCACGCGGACCAAATCCGTCATTTCACCTCCTGGTTAAGCACGGCGGACGGAACTCGTCACTCTGTAGTGGGAAAAATTATGACGGATGTCACCTTTAAAGGAGTAACTAAACCTCTGGAATTTTTCATCATACCTCAACTAACCCAGAATCTTTATCTAGGAGTGGATTTCGTTCGAAAATTTAACTTGGCCCCGGCACTATTTTCCGGTACGACCCTGGAGTCCGTCACCCCAGCTCCTGACCAATCTCAACCCCCTAACTTATTACGACTTACACTGGATGTAAATCAGCAACTGCGACTTGACTCGGCTATATCGGCTTTTCCATCGCATGAGAAGGAAGGTCTCGGGCGGACTGCCCTGGTGTTCCACACTATAGATGTGGGGGATGCTAAACCCATAAAACAGAGACATTTTGCCATATCTCCGGCGAAGGAAAAATCGTTATATGCCGAAGTGGATCGAATGCTAGCATTAGGCGTAATCAAAGAATCACAGAGCGCGTGGGCTTCCCCAGTCACCTTAGTTGTCAAGCCGAACAAGGTCCGGCTATGCTTAGATGCCAGACGCTTGAACGCCGTCACTGTCAAGGACGCATACCCTCTACCGTTGATTGAAGGCATTTTGAGTCGGTTGCCTAAGGCCCACTTCATCACGAGCTTAGACCTCAAGGACGCCTTCTGGCAAATTCCTTTAGACCCCGGTTCAAAGGAGAAAACAGCTTTCACAGTCCCAGGTCGGCCCTTATATCAATTCGTGACCATGCCATTCGGATTGTGTAATGCCCCCCAAACAATGACGCCCCTTATGGATAAGATGATACCACCTCATTTGCGGCACCAAGTTTTCGTTTACTTGGACGATCTGTTGCTTATAACCGAGACCTTTGACGAACACATCGACCTGCTTCAGGAGGTGGCTCTACACATCCGGAGGGCAAGATTAACCATCAACATACGGGAGAGTCAGCTCGTGATGACGGAGGTGAAGTATTTAGGTCACATCATTGGGCATGGCCATATCAAGACCGATCCGGACAAGACTCAAGCGATTGACGTTTTCCCATTACCCAAGACCACCAAGCAATTACGCCGATTCTTAGGCTTATGCGGATGGTACCAGCGTTTTGTACGTGACTATGCCACCATTACCACTCCATTGACCGACATGCTGCGTAAGGGACGTAAAAAGCTAAAGAAGAGTCTGACTACAGCCCCCGTACTGCACAGCCCGGACTTTGACAAACCGTTCTCAATCCATTGTGACGCAAGTCAACATGGGGTGGGAGCAGTCTTAGTCCAGGTTGCACAGGACGGCGAGGAGAGACCTATAGCCTTCATGTCTCACAAGTTGAACCCAGCCCAGCGAAATTACACGGTCTCCGAGCAGGAATGTCTAGCTGCGGTGTTGGCAGTGAAACGCTTCCGAGCCTATGTGGAGGGACACACCTTTGAAATCGTTACGGACCACGCTTCTCTGAAATGGCTAATGAGCCAAACTGATCTCAACGGCAGATTGGCCAGGTGGGCACTGAAACTACAGGCATTTGACTTCACAATTCGCCACCGAAAAGGAAGCCAGCATGTAGTCCCGACACCTTATCCAGAATGTTCGCCCCTGAAGGAGCCGAGTTGGTCCAAGAGGACGACAGCCCCCAATTGATCGATCTGGACCATCCTGCCTTCAAGTCAGCCAGCTACACCCAACTGATCCACACTATCCAGAATCAACTGTCCCAGCTTCCGGAACTGCGGTTGACGGATGGATTTATCTATAAGCGGATGGGACACGCCTCCGGAGACCCCATACAAGAAGAAGAACAGTGGAAGTTGTGGGTGCCCGAAGAATTAACCACTGATCTTATCAGACGGGCCCATGACCACCCATCAAGTGCGCACGGCGGTTACGGTCGTACACTTAGGCGGTTGAAAACCTGTTTCTTTTGGCCTAAGATGGCACAACAGATAAAAGCGTACGTAGCCTCCTGTGAGCTATGCAAGTGCACTAAAGCGCCCAACACCATTCTTCGGCCTCCCATGGGTAAGGGTGAGGTCCCCGAACGCGTGTTCCAGCGCTTGTACATTGATCTTATCGGTCCCTACCCTCGATCTGCTTCTGGTCACACGGGAGCTGTCGTGGTCCTGGACCAGCTCTCTAAATTCCCTATCATAGAACCACTACGTAACATGCACACTGGACCTATAATCAGCTTCTTGGAGAACCGAGTCTTTCACATGTTTGGAGTTCCGGAGAAACTTGTCTCCGACAATGGGGTCCAGTTCACCTCCAGCAAGTTCCGAGACCTAATGTCCAAATACGGCATCATCCACCAACGAATCGCCGTCTATTCACCACAAGCCAACGCATCCGAACGACTGAACCGTACGCTCATAGCGGCCATTCGCGCCTATGTCCACCCGAATCAGAAGGACTGGGATCGCAAGTTGTCCGCCATCACTAGTGCTCTGCGCTCGTCGTACCACGCCACTACCGGCATTTCGCCGTATTTCGCATTGTTCGGCCAGTACATGATCTGTCACGGAAGCGCCTACCGGCTATTTCGGCAACTGAAATCACTAGAGGACCCAATCGTGGTTCTGGAACCGCACGAAAAGCTCCAACTTCTGCGAGATCAACTGAGGGAGAAGATTGAAGAAAGTAGACGGATGGGAGAGGAGCGGTACAACTTGCGATCTCATCCTTCTGGCTTCAAGGCAGGCGACGAAATATATCGTCGAAACTTCCGGCAGAGCGATGCCACCCGACATTACAATGCCAAACTAGACAAGAAATTCGTGAAGTGTCGAGTCCTACAAGTAATAAGCCACACCCGATACCTCATCGCGGACATGGCTGGTAAAACCCTGGGAATTTACCACGCAAAAGACCTTAGACGATGAAGTACAACTATTTCACACGCAAAACCTTGGCTTACCTAAATCTCTGCCTGGACGAAGACCTCCGAGTAACACCTGACTCCCTACGGCATAGTCACTGTCGAGTCTTCACGAACATGGTTGTAACCTATTCCTCGAAATCGACCTTCGACCCGCCACGGCCCCAACCAAGACCTTTTACATAGGAGGCGGGATCGTAATTACTTCGATTTTGGGGGGGGGGGGGAATGTGTAATGTGACGCCTTCGCCCGGGAATCGAAGTGATTCCGATCCCGAACCCTTGCACCCGGCCAGATGGGTATGACCTCGAAATGCAAGCGGACTTCATCTTTCGTGCGGATATCGTTGCGCACAAAATATTTTTTTTTCTCTCTCCAAATATTTAGATCTGTGGATTTAAATATTTGAAACATAATATTAATCAAAACCCCGATACATTTCGAGGCATATTCATCTGGGAATGCCCCCTCCACCGTGGCCATCGAAACACTATGCCACTGGCGACAGATGGAAGTGCACATTGCCGCCATGTGGCGTTCCATTCCGCACATCTGTTTTGTCGGCGGTTGTCGGATTGACAGTTCGTCGCCACGAGGAGTGAGAGGTTCTTGATCGTTCTGAGCTGTGTTGGCCATCATCTAGTCTAGTGCATAAGGTGTTAAAAACGTGCAAAGTGAAAAACTTTTTTTCCGCGACATTTCGTTAGTTCGCTGGAATTAATTTTAGTCAGTTGGTTCTATAGTATCCTTTGAAAGTGAAAGTAGAACGGCAAGCCGAGTAAGGATAGTGATACTACAATGAAATTTCCGCGACGAAAGTGCCTTGCGTTTGAATAAGATTGGAAAGCAGTAGCGTTGATCCAATGCTTCAACAGAACAATCCCGAAGAGAATTCAAAGAGCCTGGTCAGAACGAAAGCTATCGTCACAACTGTGAACTAGTTAATAAGACTGATGACCATATTCGTGAGCTAAATGCTACTGATACAGAACTTATCGAATCATTCGCCTATCTTAGTAATATAACTAATAACAGTAACAATAGTAGTGACACAGTTAAGGACAATCAATTGTTGCCGACTGAGGTGACTCCTATTTTAAACGAAGACGAGGGCAGCAATTCGCGCGGATATTCTTGTAACAGCGGCGAGAGTATTGACCACTATCGTAACCAAGACGTTGACGAAGAATATGTGATTAATTTAGTCAGTATTACAATATTGCAATACGGTAGGGATTCGTTGGCACTTAAACCTTTATTCTCTGCAAATCCCAAAATTTCTCCTAAGCGACTAAGTTTAGAGGCTAACCCAAAATGGCCCACAGAATCAGCCACCCAAGCCGCTTTTGCTGACTTCGAATATGACTCGAAATCTGGTAAAAGAACTTCTGGCAAATCTTTGATGGAAGGATTCGAAAATAAAAAGCAACAAGCTCTTTTTGATTTAAGTCTTATAGACAGAAGTATATTGTCAGCGATCCAAGATTCGATGAGATACTC
This sequence comes from Odontomyia ornata, assembly GCA_963969285.1. Taxonomy (NCBI): domain Eukaryota; kingdom Metazoa; phylum Arthropoda; class Insecta; order Diptera; family Stratiomyidae; genus Odontomyia; species Odontomyia ornata. The sequence continues at coordinate 93,717,867 of OZ017739.1, forward strand.
CTTCGTAGACCGAAAACCAGGCGGTAAGAGTACAGTTTGGCAAGTGATTTGCTTCACAGAAGAAGATTGGTCTAATTTGGCATCGAAATTTCGAAACTCGACAAGTCCAAAAGAGCGTGCCTTGTACAAAATATTAAGACGAGAAGCGGAACGAGATTGTTCAACGCGTATATGAATTAGATCTTCATCACCTTTAGATAATTGTTGGAAGCGTTTGTTCAAATTTACTACTTAATCAAATTTAAGCAATAACTTTATTTTTAATCAAATTTTTAATCAAATCTAGATATGATATTTGTACTAACGTAAGGGTAAATATCCAAAGGAATAGTTATATAATTTAGTTTAACCAAATCCCATTGAACAAATCTATTTAATTCAATTACGTTTGAATTGCCAAGTCATAGAAGTAAATAATTAACTCAACTCACATCTCACCAGTCACAAATTCCTTTTGGAATCGCCATCATTACAATCATTTCAAGGAATGTTTTGGTTTCTTTTACGCATTAACATAGTCTTAAACTTTGAAACCGGGAAGAGAACGGTATACTGATCAGAATACTTTTCATATGAAATTGATCGATACCATTGAATGAATCTCAGAGAGTGAGCTAAGCTTATGTACAGATTGGTTACGTAATTAGGTCTTCCATTGACGGAGGGCGGTAGACTTTATTTAGAAGATAACGTAATTGGTAAAATCAATTATCTACGGAATAAGACCACGATTGTGAATTGTCGATGAATACAACATGAATTGCTAAAGATAACCACGACTTTCCTTTTCAGCGGTTCTTCTTTTTCAGTGGGAAGAGAGAGTGCAGGGTAGGTATGCCGTCGCGAGGGTAGGGTTTCGACAAATCCGCGGAGGTCGGTTTCGCGTCGCGCGCGGTACGCGGTACCTTTATAGTTTTGACATTTTATTAGAGTAGTTTTCGTCGGGTTAATTTCGAGTAGCATATTTTTCGGTACCGCGTCGGAACTTCGGGAACGCGAGATAAAAAATTAGATTTTGAATTCTTGACTGGTTATAAGAAGAAATACGGAGTAACGTAAAGTAGGTTTCTTCTCCGTATGGTTTGTTTTAATAACGCGTTTTGGAAAACGGGCATGTTCAGGTGGCTGAAATATTGTAATTGAGCGTAACCCATTCGGAGACCCGCGACCGAAATCCTCTCCGAACTAGCTGGCCGACAAGCAGCCACCGCGTGAATGGGTTACGGTGCACGGATTGGTTGACCTGTTGGTACCATCCGTTGGCACTACTCAGACTTAACGTCTAGAACCGATGAGAGGTCGGTTCCGCGTTCGAACCTAAAAGGTGGAAAATCATTACAAATGTAAAGACGTTTAAACTATTACCAAGAAGAAAAAAGCACGTGTAACACACAATGCCATCCTAGTCAACGGAAGAGAATTACTTCACAACATTTGCCACAAGGCGTTTTTAATGTTATTTCGGATATGGCAGAACTCATTAATGAACAATCCACAGGAAATGTTGCAACTCGTTCAAAATTGCTATGGTGATGAGTCAGGAGTAATAAGCGATAATTTGTGAGCACACTCGTTTTTCTGGGGAGATTTTTCGCGGCAATATTTGGTATTCTGTCCTGGCCAGACAAAAGATCCTATTAGTTTTGTATGATACCGGGCGAATATCCCGCCACAAAGTTAACCTTCGCTTCCTCTATTTCGATCCAGCAAAATGTATTCCATATTTGAATACGTTCCTTGAGCGCAGTGAGCAGAATGGAACAACAGCTGATGCCGGCTGGGAGTCTCGATTAGATTTGGATGTGACAGATACTGTGATAAAAGGAAGTAATCCCACCAGACTTTCACGATAACAGGCTCTAGCACAAGAAATCCTTTAAACCTATCTGCAACGTTGAGGCAAAGATTCCCTAAGACGTCGGCTCGATTGGACCGCGAACGAGGATGGTACCCATGACATGCCTCGACCCTTAATGTCATTCATTTGTCCTTGCCAATATGTTGAAGAAATATTAAACAATAAAATCAAAGGGCAATTGAAGCAGGATTGTTGTGGCTTCATCACCTTTTGTAAAGATTTATGCTAAAAGAAGAAGAAAAAAAAGACATAATCCTTGCAACTAAACGACGATATTTTTAGATAAATGTGTATATACTTTAATATACTCAGATCTATATATTTGTTGATAATTTTACATAGAAAAGTTAAATTACACTCAGAAATTGGTTGAATAGTTTCGTATCGTTGAAACGGATAATTGAAAAAAACAAAGTAGACATATTGACAGAAGTTTTATAAGTTTGTAAACTTTGGAATCGATTTTATGAAAATGTCAAGGCAAATTTGACGTCATATTTTGGAAGCCGTCTTGCTTAAGATGAAGCCAAAGATCATGTCCCTAAATATCATGTTTTGGAGAGTAAATAGTCACTGTAAAATCCTATCATAAGTCATAAAAGTTTCTGAGCACCTTATTAAAATGACTGTTTTATTGCAAAAAACTTTCAACGCTGATTTATTATCATGCCATTACTGCTGATTATACCAAACTATTTAATACCAAAACGATACTTGCTATCGTGTCAGTTATTTAAGAAAAAAAGGCATGGGATGGCTTATTTTTCATAAGATCGATTAGCCTAGCCATTAAATAAACAGAATATTATTAATCGGTCATAGATATAAATCAATCGATTGATTATCTTAGCTATTAATTGGTAATAAGGGTACACAATTTATTATTTTTTTTACATTATTAACTATCACATTTATTTACTTAACTAGAAATCGAAATCAAATCAATCTTATAACTTATTTTATTGTGACTAACACATTGTTTCTAAACTTCTACTAATTGGAAAAAGCTAGATGTAAGTTTACATATAATTATCTCACTTAACTAGTAGCAGTTACTTCATATCTGTTAATTAACTTTTTATAACATTCTAAAAATCTTGATAACCCATTGGATTCGGAATATCCCAATTGGAACGTTAAAATATTTTGCATTGACTCAAATTTTCATCTGAGCTCAAAAATGTACTTATGAGGGCGTATTAGCGAATTTTTTTCAATTCAGATGTTCATTTTCACCTCATGTGACTATCATTTGATATGGATTTATGGTACATCTCTCATTTTATGTTTCCCCTCATAATGGCACGGGAAGCATTAGTCTTGATACTCGTTTGCGGGAAACAAGGCATTTATCTCACAAAAAATCTTATACATACACACCACCAAGCCATAACCAACTCCAGTTCCAATTCCATTTCCATTGGTGATCGGAGAACCGGTACGCTATTTTTTCTCGATTCTGTGGCTACTTGGCGTTGTGATATAACAATTATATAATTGATTGAGAGCCATAACCTTAGACCATTTTATTTTGAATCATTTTTCCTGGTTATATTGGTTTGTAATATTTTTGAAAAAAAGGGACTACTTTGGATAAAAATAGTAACAAATAGTTTTCAACACTAACATCATCTAAACACCAGTTCAGCACCATTGTCAAATACGTGTATAACCAGTTTCTTCATTCCTTAGATTTAAAAATTGTAAAATTTTGTAAAATTGATTTGCAATATTTCGGAGATAGTGAGATTATTATTTACATTGATATGCATATATAGCGTATCCTAATTATTATCAATTTCAAAGTCAACTGAATGAAGTGTAAATATAAAAACAAATAGTCAAGTAATTAATGTAGTGCTTCTTGAGGAAATAACATGAATTGCTAAATTACACACGACTTTCCTTTCCAGTGGCCCTTCTTTTTCAGAGGCAGTGGGAGTGCATGGTAAGTATGCCGGGAAAAGGGTAGGGTTTCGAAAAATCCGTGGAGGCCGGTTTTGCATCGCGTTCGTTGGCCTTGTCTTTTTTCCTTAGCGTAGCATTCTTCGGGTTCGAATTAACGTAGTATTTTTTTCGGTACCGCGTCAGTGAAATTCGGGAGCGCGAAATAGAATGTAGTTTTTCTTTGATTGACTGGAATAATGAAGAAATACGGAGTAGAGTAAAATAGGTTTCTCTTCCGTATGTTTGTATTTTCGACGCATTCGAAACGGTCATTTAATGGTGGCTGAAATATGTGATTGAGCGTAATCCATTTAAGACCTGCGACTGAAATCCCCTCCGATCTAGCTGGCCGACAAGCAGCCACCGCGAAATGGATTACGGTGCACGGACTGGTTGACCGGTTGGTACCATTCATTGGCACGACTCAGACTTCACGTCTAGAACCGATGAGAGGTCAGTTCCGACTCGTTCGTACGGAGTTACGACGGAAAATCATTACAACATGTCTACTTCACACTGAACTTCAAACTTAACAATATACTTCCAACTTTATATAAAACATCAACCACTAATTATCAGGGTATGTTGACTAGCTAACGCTAACGAGCAAGTTGTGAACAACACTTTAGAACGAGGCCCATACTGCTGCTTCATCAGACGTTAAATATTTTGTAAACTTTGTATCAGCCATTCGTTTTTGAATTTCGGTCCGACAAATATTATTTCTTTGTTTTTGCGTGTGACAATTATTGAAACAACTTGATTAAGTACTGGAAAGCCGGTCCATCTTAATTGAGCGCTTTGACAAAGTTCTTAATAAGGCCAAGGTTAATGTGATGAGGTGGCAATAAAACATCTTATGGACTAACAAGTGGTACAGAGGACACGTTTGGTTGTCCAGACTCATAATGGGCACGACTCGGCCACACATTTCTGACATAATGATGATCAACTGCACGGCTGTCCCACATACACAAAAAACAACAATATTTTGTAAATCCAGATTGCATTCCAAGCAATAGACCAATAACCTGTAAAGAATATGTACATCAATTAATATATATTTCAAAATTAAGCACAAATTAATTTATTCATCAACTTTTAGATCGCTACAGATTTTCCATTGATGCTCATTGTTTATGATCTTGACAGAAATTGTATGCAATGTGTTGGCATAGAGAATAAAAAGTATACATTCTCACCAAGTGACCACTTGTACAGCTTTGGTCTGCATGCATTACAAAAGAATTTCGTTACCCATGGCTTGTCAGTGTTTACTACAGTAAAACCAAAATACTGCAAATAGGCATCTTTGAGTGCATCTGTCATGATTTGTCTATTTTTCCCGAGCAGATGACATACAACAAACGTAACAAAGTCACATTGGATCGACTTTACAACGTTTTCTCTGCATTTTCATATGCTCCGGAGCAAAATCATAGAACACAAATAAGTTATACGAGTACAGTATGCCGTTATACGAGTATAGTACTGTCAACACGCGTGAACTCGAAGACTAGAATCAATCTTGACACACGGATTGAAGATCTGAGTTCAGGGTATCAAATAACGTTAAGAATGGTTCTCATCTGCTCGGGTCCAAAAGTTGACTCGAATTTGTAGACTTGCGTAATTTATGACAGATTTTTATATATCAGTGTGTTTACATTTTGCTCTCTTCAACTATAGGGATACCCATTTTACGCTTGGGAAAGTAAAGCTAAAAAACACATAAAATATTCAAATAGAAACAACGTTTTTTCATCAATATAAAGACAAACCTTTCATTATACGTGAAATACAACATATTCAAATGCTCTCCACGGGACCTCTTACAGGCCTCAATCCTTTTGAAGTAATTTTCAATGACTTTTTGGCACATTTCAGGCAATATCTCGGCCAGAACTTCACGAATATTGGTTTTCAATTGCTTAAGAGTTTTAGGATTGTTCGCGTAAACACGATCTTTTGCATAGCCCCATAAAAAAATCCAAAGGTGTTAGGTCACAGGATCTGGCGGGCCAATTGACATCACTCAATCTCGAAATTACGCGTCCTGGAAATTTCTCTTCCAAAAGTGCTCGATTAGCCTATGTTGTGTGGCTTGTGGCTCCGTCCTGTTGGAACCACATGTTTTCAGATCATAATCTTCAATTTCTTTCCATAAATAATCGGTTAACATCCGTTCATAGCGGTCAGAATTGACTGTAATGGCTCTTCCTTGATAGTTTTCAAAAAAATACGGGCCAATAACACCACCAGACCATAATGCACATCAAACGGTCACTTTTTCCGGATGCAAAGGCCTTTCTGCGATCACCTGAGGGTTTTGAGAGCCCCATACGCGGCAATTCTGTTGATTTACGTAACCACTCAGCGAAAAATGCGCCTCATCACCAAAGAAAATTTTGTTCGAAAAATCGTTATAAATGGCTTGTTGTTTAATCACCCAATCCGCATACATTCTGCGTTGTGTATGGTCTTAAGGCTTAAGTTCTTGAGTGAGTTGGATTTTGTATGGATGGAGATGCAAATACAAATGCAAAATCCGCCATAATGAGCCGTAAAACAAGCCCAAATGTTGAGCACGTCGAGGAATCGACAAATTCGGGTCTTCCTCCACACTTTGAGCAACGACGAATGTTGCGATGATGCACAGGCCTTGCAATATCAATAACAGATCCCGTCTCTTCAAATTTTCTCACTGTGTTCGAAATTGTTTGCTGTGCAGGTCGATTATGTCGACCGCAATCGGTTCGTTGAGCCCTTAATGTTGATACAGCAGAATCACCATTTTTATAATAAAATTTAATAATTTTAATGCGTTTTTTGACTGTTAAACGAACCATAATTCTAAATGGCAAACCTTCAACTAAAAAAAATACGCTTTGGATGACATTTAATTATGACAGATGTCAAATGGCAGGGTTATACTTTCCCAACCACGAAATGGATAACCCTGTAGTTTATAGGAACACCTCGGCCATAACTTTTTTGCTGAAACAGTTCGACAACCGACTTTTGTATATGGTGCTAACAAATTTATCACTTTAATTGATAAAACTATCTCAGACCTTATTTGAAGTACGCATATGGAATATGGAAAAAATGCAATTTTTGAACTTAACAAGTGTTACCTATACTTTTGCTAAACTTAATTTTACAGCTCTTTTTAAGAAACTTACTTACTCTTTGACACAGAAAAAAATACATCAGAAAATATATCCCAAATCGACTTAACTTTATTTTTCATCTATTCCAATCCGCATAAAAAGTAAAATAGTCGCTGATATCATAATTCACAACAGCGAGCACATTGCAAGGACTCGTTATAGAAGGAAACTAACCGAATTGCATTCTTTCTGCATTTTTTCAGTGATGGTACATTGCAGTCGACGTGGAACGGAAGCAATTGTCGGTGATTTATCTCATACATTTCTGTACGAGCAAGGTAAGTACCTCTTGTGTAGGGAGCCATAGTTGGTAATAAAAATGCAACAATTCTCTGTTTGTATCCTCTTGTACTCGCTTTCCTATTTTGCGTACTAGTGGCTGTTTTTCTACAATTTTCAAACATTGCAACATAAATTTCACGAGACGCGTCCTTTTGAATAAACTCCCGCCTGCCGTAGTAGTTTTCATAATAGAGCGAACATACACTCGGGAATTTCAAAACAGTTTCCAGTCTTTGGACAATGACTGTTGACGTTGTGTGAATTATGAATAAATCAGATGCAAGGGACTCTGTCCAGTTTGTTATTTGATGTCCAACAAATTGGATTTGTAATGTAATACATCATCCTTGCAATTTCTATGTTTGACATGAGATAAATGCGATTTCAAATGCTTCTCTGGTTTCATAGTTCATACCACAAGGGGTGAAAAAATGAACCCCAACCCCACCAGCTGATGGTTTAGCATTATGCAAAACCAATTTTAACGCTCTTTGAATCCCTTGGCGATTTTGAAGTGATGCACTCGCAAATCCGTTCAATAACTTCCTTTTAATGCAAACTTCAGGTGGCGCAGCTCAATTTGGAGGCGTTCAACTAAGTACGATCCCCAATCATCCTGATGGAACCTTTTGTCTAAAGCAGCTAACCCGAAGAATTCGAGGATACGATTTTCACGAGCCCGCTACAACGTTGGTGGTTGTCGAAAACACTCACAATATGTGCGGCGGAAGAGTCCTTCCTCTCGAGTGGCTTGAGCAACTTGCAAAAGTGTGCAGAGAGCACTCTTTGAAAATGCATATGGATGGAGCTCGAGTGTTTAATGCAGCTCAAGTGCTTAATGTACCTGTCGCGCGAATCGTCAGGGACTTCGACTCCGTTTGCTTTTGCCTAAGTAAAGGACTTTCATCGCCAGTCGGTTCGATTTTAGCTGGATCTCAGGACTTTATTACTCAGTAAGGATATGTCATGAGTACCATTGAAAAAACTTTTTCGCAGTAATAGAATTTTACATTTTACAGAGCTCGACGGCTTCGAAAGGGACTTGGGGGTGGAATGCGGCAGACTGGAGTGTTGGCTGCAGCAGGAATTATTTCACTTGACAAGATTGTACCACGACTTGGTGAAGATCATGCTAAAATCTTGACTATTGCAAAAGGTTGGACAGAGTTGAATATTTAGTGTACAAAATATTGAAATTTTTAATTTTATCCCAGCGATTCATAGTATTAATAGTCCGAATATTAGCATAGACCTTAAAAATGTTGAATCAAATATACTTCTTGTCCGTATCGCTAATGAGAAAATACAGTCAGCAGACCTACAAAAGCGCTTGATGGAAGTTAAGGAAGATGAAATAAAAAACCATATCACAGACGATTCCGGGCGAGGAATCATTTTGAAAGTGAGCGCCCGAGATTGGAGTTTTGCGCGTATTGTGGCTTATCATCAAATCACTTCAAAGGATATTGAACTCGCTATCAAGAAGCTAACATTCGTAATTAAAGAATATGATTCCATAGTGTAATGCAATTTTTAATTTTTAAGTGCTGATTTTGTGAAATACTTCATACGAACTCTGATTAAAAGACATTTACTTTAAATATTTCAAAACGCATAAGCATAGATTGTATTCTTTTTACTTTTTTGAAGTTATATGACATATTCGCAGGTATACTCACAGAAACAGAATCAGTTTGCATACTATACCATAGAAAACTACATAATTATTGAATTGTTTTCCTTTTTTCAATAATTTAATAATTGTGACAACATTTAAGACTTATAAATAAAAATCGTTCGAAAAAATAAATTATATCAAAATTAGATTCTAAAATGTTGATCACACAAAGGACGCTATACCTATTTTCATGCACCGCAAGACAAGAAAAAGTGAAAACGGTTTAACAATAATGAAAAAGAACGTACCAAGAGTGATACTGCAAAAGTTTTTGACTATACTGATAATAGTTGGCGAGAATTAAAACTTGTATTTAAACTCTAACGTCTGTTGAAAGGAAACTTAAAAAATTATTTTGCTTTCTTGCCTCAAAAAAATTGTATACATGTGACATTAATGCTTCACCTGTGCAAAATCGAGATAATGTTAAGTGATAACTAGACTGTAAACCCTAACAACGCATCAAGGCATCAGCAAAGGATAAATCACTTTTCATAAAACAGAAACGTGAAAAATATTTTATGCGGGGTTTCATTCGAAAGCACATAAAGAAAAGTTTTCTTGTCTTTTAATATTTTTCTAAAAGTCTTTCTAAACTTTTTGTCGCGCGTCGTAAAGCTCTACTTAAAATGATTTTAAAGAAATATTGTGCAGACAAATTTTTTTCAGCTTTAATAATTGTTATTGCATACAAAAAAAAACACAATCGTTTTCAAGATTTCATGTTTCAGCTACACCTAATTTTTTCAAACACGGTGCTTATGTTCTAAATTAAGCGTGTAAAAAAAGCGTAGATTAGTTCTAGAACCAAACAAGTTGGGTAGACAAACCTAAGCTAATGTCAGAAGGGTGTTATACTTTACTTATAATATGCAGACATGTACAATGTTTTAATTCATGAGTAATTTTTATGACATGCACAACAAATATATTTTTGCTTTGAAAGAACTCCATTTTAACCAGCCAACATTTTGTTCCAATATTGCTTAAATCATTGATTGACCTAAATCATAAATGTATTTTTGTTATTCTACTTATCTGAAAATTTGGAGAGGATCCAATCAAAAGTGTAGGGCCAGACCCATGAAAATCCCATGTAACATAGTAGAAACTTCTTATGCGACTGTTGCAATTGGAAGAAATTCGAATTCTTTAAATTTTATTGAAACATAGAATACAAGGACCTTTTAAAACTACTTGGATGGCGGATTTCTTCCAAATAAATGATACTTATACAGTTTTACTGACGAAAATGCTATATTGCACTATTATTAGCAAAGTTCATCGAATTTCAACCTCAAAGTTATTTGTTATTGGATGTGTGTTACCTCCATGGTTTTGTGAATGAAATTTTCCAAAAAGCTACAGTTTCACATCTTGTTTGTCCATCCGTCCGCCCGTCTATCTGTTTGTCTATCTGTGTGACACAAGAAACCGTAGAAGCTGCAAAGCTCAAACTTTGTGTGAAGGTCAGAAGTGGTGATCTATCAAAAGTTCAGGTCTTATCAAATATTTCAAAACTTTATATTATATCTAGCATTCGTTGTAAACAGACATGTGTTCAATCGCTTCCGTCAAGTTTTTAAATAATTAATGCAAATAATACGGCGCCGGCACAATGGTGTGGTCTAGTACGGACGCGCGAATTACGTATTCTTAATTACTCCAAATTAAAAAAACCAAACTTCTGAGCATAAATCTACCTTTATTAATTAACTATAACGAACCGATGACAATACATTCATACTCGTGTTTACAACATGAAAAATATGCTTTTTTCGGAAGTTGCAAAATGTTGAGCTAATTTCTAAAATGACAGTGAAATTTTTATTGATGATTGTGCAGTGCGTTTATAGGTGATTGCCTTTGGTCGCAAGAAATTGATGATGGTATGATGTTGATACTGATGACGTAACTCCTTCCCCCTAAGAGAGCGACAGCTAGATGAACTTTGGTTCAGCTGGAGCAGGACCCGGGTCTCGGTGCTTGTCATGATTTTTCCTTTTGCAGTATAATTATGTGCTGATGATTATTGTTATATATGTATACAAATGAAATATATTTGCTCTTTTTACTAATACAGTCATATATCATTATACACATTTGCATCCCAATATTTCGGGCACTTCTTTCCTAACTTTTCGAGCCGCAACATGTGATATCGCACGCCAATATCAAGTGTTAAATATCTTGTATTAAATTGTATTAAATGAATTAAATACGTGTTAGTGAATAAACTATTTGAATTATTATAACTCGGTGTGTTTTATAGAACTTAAAGCCTATGAACAAAACAGTGCTAAACACACGAAACGAGCAACATTAAAACATGGTGTGAGGTTTGTGAAAATTTTGAAAAGTGCCCATGAAAACGAGAAAAATAGCCGAAGACGAAAATAAACGAGCACTCGGCGTGCTAACCAGCAGACTACTGGCATTGGAACAAAATCTAAACACGCAACAAGCATCAGCCAGCAGAATTCAGGCTTTGGAGCAAACTCTGAATTCGCAACGAGCAACAGCATACGTGAATATCCCTCTACCAGAGCCATTGAACATCAAGGTAGGCGATATTTCTCAGAATTTCAAGCATTTCCGAGAAAGATGGAACAATTATGTCATCGCCAGTGGACTCGATAACAAGCCCGAGGAAAGAAAGAAAGCGATTCTTCTAACTGCGATAGGAAATGACGTTTTTCAAATGTACGGCAATCTACCTCTAACCGAGCAAGAGAAATCGACAGCTGAAAACATACTGAAAGCTGTCAAGAAGAATCTAACACCACGAGTTAATAAAAGGTATGAGCGAGCGATTTTCAACCTAGCGACCCAAAACCAAAATGAAACCTATGACGAATACTTTGCGCGTCTACGAGAGTTGAATAAAAATACGCAATACGGAGATTTGTCGGATGATATACTACTCGACAAGATATTATGCTCCATAAAAGATATAGGCTTCAAGGAAAAACTTTGGCTAGATACAGACATTACTTTTTCAAAAGCAATTGATATTTGCAAATCAAAAGAAAATGCCGCAAACCAATTAGGGAAATTACAATCTCATAGTACGAATAACGTTCACGCAAGCAATACTACCGACATTGTCAGCAAAGTGCGCAAAATTGCAACCAATAAAGTATATGAGCCAAAAATGGACCGAAATAATAAACAGTTATGCAAATTCTGCGGATACCAGGACCATTAAAAATCTGAGGGAATGCCCAGCTAGATCTGCGGTGTGTAGAAAGTGTAGCGAACATGGACATTACGCATCTGTATGTACATATGTCAACTAATACAAGTACAAGCAACAATCGAACACCCAACATTAAACACGTTAAAAGTCAGCAAAATGAGCAACAACTAAAACTAACACTAAGCGACAACACTAATCTGGTAACAATTGATTTAGACATCAGACAACAGAGCGACATACTCAGAAACGTGAAATGTATTCTAGATACGGGAGCTACCTGCAATATAATCGGACTAAACAAGTTGAAGCATGTCACACAACAACGAAAGATAGTAGCAACGCCAACAACAACGAAATTGCAAGCATTCGGGAATAACATAATAGTCCCATTGGGTAAAGTACTGTTGCAGTTAAAACATAAAGATAATATTTACAGTGAAACTTTTGAAATAGTGACCGGAGATCATGCACCACTACTCTCAGCAAGCACCTGCCAGGAGATGAATTTAATCAAACTTTGCTTCAACGTAAACAAAATTTCTTCAGAAACAGAGCGAATTTGCCAGGAGTACGCATCTGTTTTCGAAGGACTCGGAGGATTCAAAGGTGAGGTGAAACTTGAATTACAAGGCAATGTTGTGCCTAGAAAGCAATCGCCGCGACGAGTTCCAATCGCGTTACATAATAACCTCCGTTCAATTTTAAATGAAATGGAAAGCGATAGAGTCATTGAAAAGCAAATTGAAACAACGGCTTGGCTGAACAACATAGTTTTGGTCAATAGAAATGAAAAATTCCTATTGTGCCTAGATCCACGCGAACTCAACAAACATCTGAAAGACGTTCGATTCACAAGCTACAAGAAGCTTTACCGAGTCTAGCAAACGCTAAAATATTTTCAACAGTTGATGCAAAAAAGGATTTTGGCAACTAAAACTGGACAAAAGCAGTAGTGATCTAACCTCATTCAGCACACCCTTTGGCAACTACAAGTTTTTAAGGATGCCTTTTGGTATAAAACCAGGAATGGAATTTTTTTAAATTGCACACACAGAAATTTTAAGTGGATTAAATGGTGTAATCAACATTGCAGATGGTATTTTAATATTTGGCTGTGGCCAAACCGATGAAGAAGCGCTAACCGCTCACAACAGGAATCTACGCAAGCTTCTTGAACGACTTGAGGCGGAATGCGTTAAACTCAACAAGGAGAAGATAAACCTGTGCATGAAAGAGGTAAAATTCTATGGCCATATACTAACTAAGAATGGAATAAAGGCAGATGAAACAAAAACATCAGCGAAACGCAACCTACCACGTCCAAGCAACAAAGAGGAACTAGCAAGATTTCTCGGTATGATAACGTACCTTGGAACGTACATCCCGAATTCAGCTTCGAATTCCCATAACTTAAGAGAATTGACTCACAAATCATCAAATTTTAACTGAACTGAGGTACATGAACACGAATTCACAGAATTAAAAAATATTCTAACAACAATTCCAACGCTTAAATATTTCGACGCCATAAAGCCCGTAACCATACAAACCGATGCATCTTCATTTGGTATTGGAAGCGTTCTTTTGCAAGACAATCGGCCCATAGCTTATGCTTCGAAAACACTATCTAGCACTCAGAAAAACTACGCACAAATAGAGAAAGAGATGCTTGCAATACTCTATGCTTGTAAACGTTTCGACCAATATATCTGTGGCAAATCTGATGTTACTATTGAAACGGATCATAGCCCATTAGTGCTAGAAGCCCCAAAGCGATTACAAAATATGATACTCATGTTACAGCGATACAAACTTAATATCAAATATAAGAAAGGTAAAGAAATTTGTATTGCAAATACCCTTTCAAGAGCTCCCGAAAACATATCAAATGAAGAAAAGCTATATGATATCTACAGAATCAAAAATATATTCGAAACAATAGAAAATATAAATTGCATTGATGAATTGCCAATAAGTGATAACACGACGAAAAGAATAATAGAAATTATCCGGCAATGATAGAATTATACGAGAAAATACAAAACGGTTGGCCAAATTCTAAGAACAAATTAAACGAAACACTCAAACAATACTTTCCTTATAAAGAACTCCTAACAATACAAGACGGTTTGATCTTAAAAGGAAATCGTATTCTCATACCAGATTCTTTACGAAAGACGATCTTAGCCAGATTGCATAAAAGCCATTCCGGAATCGAAAATCCTCTCAATTTAGCCAGAGAAACCGTATTTTGGCCAGGAATAAATGGTCATGTAAAATCAATAATCGAAAAATGCAATACTTGCATAAAATATTCCAAACAGCAACAACGAGAGCCAATGATAACGCACGAGATCCCAGCACATCCGTTTGAAATTGTATCAATGGATATTTTTGAAGTTACAAGTACGAACCGCGTTCATCGTTTCTTAATCACCGTAGACCATCACTCTGACTATTTTGAAATTGATGAGCTTGCAGACATGACTGCAAAATCTGTAATTCTAATATGCAAACGAAATTTTGCAAGGCATGGCGTACAAAGAAGGTGATATCGGACAATAGTTTAACAATTCATTTGACACGAATTTAAACAGTTTTCTAAAGAATGGAACTTTCAACACACGACATCTAGTCCTCATCACCAGCAAGGTAATGGTAAAGCGGAAGCATCTGTGAAAACGGCGAAAACGATGATCACAAAATGTTAAGATTCCAACGAGGACTTTTACAAAGTTCTGTTAGTATGGCGCAACACTCCCAACAAAATCGGATCTAGTCCTACAAAGGGAATCTTTTGCCGATGGTTGCGATGTAATATTCCTTCAGCTGATTGTATGTTCAGGAGTCCATAATCAAAAACCGGGAATATTCAAAGAAATATTACGATCGTGGAACCAAAAATCTTCGTCGTTTAAACGAAGGAGACAATATTTTCGCCAAAGTTAACGTCAAAACCAAACAGTGGGAACCATTCATCATCGTGAAGTCTATCAACGCGAGGTCATACATCGTTCGTGTGGGACGAAACGAATATGTGCGTAATTCGATCCATATTCAAAGGTTACCAAATCAACGTGTCGAGCACTCGGATAATTCCAGCGTTCCAATAGAAGAGAAATTTGCAACAGACCGAGAACCTTTAGCGAGAGATGGCTTCAACGTTTTTAATCAACAGCGACCGATCAGAAAATCATCTAGAATTATAAAACCCATAATAGACATGAAGCGCCTTATTAAAAGAAAAAAAAAGAGGATGTTATATATGTATACAAATGAAATATATTTGCTCTTTTTACTAATACAGTCATATATCATTATACACATTTGCATCCCAATATTTCGGGTACTTCTTTCCTAACCTTTCGAGCCGCAACATGTGATATCGCGCGTCAATATCAAGTGTTAAATATCTTGTATTAAATTGTATTAAATGAATTGAATACCTGTTAGTGAATAAACTATTTGAATTATTATAACTCCGTGTGTTTTATAAAACTTAAAGCCTATGAACAAAACAGTGCTAAACACACGAAACGAACAACATTAAAACAATTATGATGGCACTTAGCAGGATCCCGGAAACTGGGAAAATGCAATTCCAAACGTAGCTGGGAGTTTCTAATAGTTGGAAGTAGCCTTCGTATGGGAGTTTGTATCTATTTGGATGGAATTGGATATCTTTTAGAGTGTCGGTGGTATTGATCTCATTTGATGTTATAGCGAAGATGTCTATGTTGTCCCAGAAGATACTGCTTTCGCTGTTGCATGTGATTTCATTTATTGAAATTTCGCATTTTTCTTAGTGTATTAATGCAGTTCCAGTGATTGTTCTGTTTGAGATCCTGCAAGTTGTTTCCAGTTTGGTTTCGGGAATGTTGACTGCGAAGATATAATTTGTAGAAAAATGGGTAGGTGAGGTTAGATAGGATTAGAATTTGTATGTTAAATACATATTATATTCGAATTATTGTAGTAAGCTTGGAGATTAAGAAGTTCATAAATATTTTCATCTGATTCGATTTCTACTGATTCGCTTTGGAGGATTCTGGACATTTCCGTTATTTTTGTCGGGCTTACAACTTGTTTTGAAATTATGTTCTGTCGGGCAAGTATTATAGCTTCAGCTATGTCAGAGAGATGATTGTTCAGTAGGTCGATATTGTAATTAAATTGGTTTAGGTATTGGATATGGATCATAGAATCGTGGTCCCTCTTAATTTTATTTTGTGACTGCACTAGATATTTGTTAGTAATTTTTGTTTGGTTATTGATGTGATTCGTAAAATTATCAAATCGCTTTATCATGAGTTTTTCAATTTAGTTTGTGTAACGATATCCTTGTTTATCTGTACCGCGTCGCCGGCGTCCATGTTACCAGTAATACCCTTTATCATCGAGCAAAGTCCGTTAATTAGTCCTCTTTTTGGTTGAAGTCTGGGCAACAGTGTTTATGATTACTGAATCTAGGAGTAGTTTTATTCCGTCTACATTCTTTCCGAAATACAGTTTTGTTTTCTTTGAGAATTGTTGGAACTGTCCTAGTTTGATTTAGTTTGCCTAAATTATTTTTTACAAGCTCATCAACCTTTTTTTGAATTCCTGAATAAATTTGCTTTCTGAATTCGCTTTACTTTTTGAGGTAAGCGTATTGGGTATTGAAGGTAAATTTTCTATTGAATATATGTGTTCTGCCTGAGAATATTTCGTAAGGGGTAAATTTTATAGTGGAATGAATAGCGTTATTGTAGGTAATAACGGCCTCGTTTAGTATGTCCTCGTGGTCTAAGTCTAGATTTTGTTTCTTTCGTTTCTCTAAAATAATCCTGTACGTCTCGGTAAGAGTAGAGTTCCATCTTTTCACATAAGCATTGCTGCTGGATTGTTGGTATGACGTTTAGTGGACCGTGATATTGTATTGTTTGCAGAGGTATCATCTCGGTGCCTTGATCTGCAACTCATATTTTGGGGATGCCGTGCAGACTAATGAAGTGTCAAAGTGACTTTATGATGTTAATACTGTTCTTTGTATCTAGTGCATATGCGGCGGCAAATTTTGAGAAACGATCTATGATTAGCCCAGTCATATTAGGGCTTTCACCTCGGAATGAAAGATAATAAGCTGCAAATTGGTATGAACCTTTGTTTTGTCATTCTAAATGTTGTCTCAAAAGTCACAATCGTTATCGTGTCCGCGTCTCAAGTTATTCAAGGTCAAAGGTCCCAAAAATCGGTTTTTCGCGAATATCTGGCTTCCTATCGGTTAAATGAGATTTGCATTTATTATAAAAGTTGTAGGCTATAAAATTCCCTACAACTTTTGTTTAAACTTTTTTTTCATACGACCAACCGCTTTGAAGGTAGAGCGCGAAGAGTGCACATCGTACAGTCATATACGGCCTAATGCAAGGTCAAGCGTGAGTTATGGTTATCAGTACGTTATAAAGTCAATTATTTACTTGGAAATTATAATTATTAAACAATGCCTATTATTTATGTACTAACTATTAATTATTTATATTTAATTAAAGTAAGTAACTTGATTTGCAACGGTACAATTTCAAACTAACGAATAATCTTGACTCATACAAAGTGGAGAGAGTGGCCTTGAATACTATAGAACATCTGTCCCGGCAATGAATAGAAAAGGGCATAGGGTAGGGACAAGTATTTCCAGGTATATAAGTATTGAGAAATTTACGCGTTTTAAAGAAAAGATATATAATGTCGTGTTAACTTAAAATAAAACTAAAATATATAATCCAGAATTAATAATATTTTATACTTAAATAGTTAAATATGAATAATTATATATAAATAATCAAGTTACTTACTTTAATTAAATATAAATAATTAATAGTTAGTACATAAATAATATATATAATTATTCATATTTAACTATTTAAGTATAAAATATTATTAATTCTGGATTATATATTTTAGTTTTATTTTAAGTTAACACGACATTATATATCTTTTCTTTAAAACGCGTAAATTTCTCAATACTTATATACCTGGAAATACTTGTCCCTACCCTATGCCTTTTTCTATTCATTGCCGGGACAGATGTTCTATAGTATTCAAGGCCACTCTCTCCACTTTGTATGAGTCAAGATTATTCGTTAGTTTGAAATTGTACCATTGCAAATCAAGTTACTTACTTTAATTAAATATAAATAATTAATAGTTAGTACATAAATAATAGGCATTGTTTAATAATTATAATTTCCAAGTAAATAATTGACTTTATAACGTACTGATAACCATAACTCACGCTTGACCTTGCATTAGGCCGTATATGACTGTACGATGTGCACTCTTCGCGCTCTACCTTCAAAACGGTTGGTCGTATGAAAAAAAAGTTTAAACAAAAGTTGTAGGGAATTTTATAGCCTACAACTTTTATAATAAATGCAAATCTCATTTAACCGATAGGAAGCCAGATATTCGCGAAAAACCGATTTTTGTGACCTTTGACCTTGAATATCTTGAGACGCGGACACGATAACAATTGTGACTTTTGAGACAACATTTAGAATGACAAAACAAAGGTTCATACCAATTTGCAGCTTATTATCTTTCATTCCGAGGTTGACCCCTTATTTTACCTAATATGACTGGGCTAGATGGTCAAGATAGATTTACCGTTGGTGGTGTAGAAGTCCGTGTACAAGCTATCCAAGCGCTTTTGCGGGCTTTCAGAAATTTGGAATCCTACTTTGGGAGGGTTTTTGTCATACTCTTGAATCTGACAGGTTTTGCAATTGTTTATTATTTTTGTCACTTTATCTTTAAGATGAAGAAAGTAATAATCCCTCTTGAGATGTTGGACAGTTTCGTTTATACCCCTTTGATTACTATTTATATGGTAATCATATATTACTTCATCCTGCTCGTCTACATCTGTTCTTTCTTTAAGCATTTCCATGCATCGGATTAACTTAAAAATTCGTGATTCAGAGAAAAATTTTGAGTAAATGGATTAAATTATGCCGAAAATTTCGTCGGTAGTACATATTGCGTTAATTTTGTTTGGGACGAGAAATCTTTTGAGAAATTCTGTAATATTGCTTTCGTTAAAATCATGCATGCATATAATACGTCTCTGTCTATTTTTGAATGGCATTTCCAAAGAGGTTTGTGGTGTTCTAGTGGTCTTTTCGAAAATAATTTGATGGCTGAATTCGTTTAACGGTCGCTCGGAAATGGGAATCCCATCATTTAAATTTTCCTGTGCAGAGTGTAAGGCTGAACCGTTTTCGCTCTGCAGTGATGAGTTGGTTATTCTTCCAGGGGTTTCGGTGATATTAAGCTCAAATTGTTCGTTGAAGCTGTACCTGAAAACTTAATCCTACTTAAGGCATCCGCGTTTAAGTTGTGATTACCCTTTTTATAAACCACTTGATAATCGAACTCTTCTAATCTGAGACGCCAGCTTACCAATTTAGAGTTGGGCTCTTTTAGACTCATAAGGTAAGTCAGTGGTTTGTGGTCGGTCATTTTTTGGAATTTCCGTCCGAATAGGTAGGGTCTAAAATACTTCACAGTCCAAACGATTGCCAACAACTCCTTTTCTATTGTGGAGTAGTTGATCTCAGTGTCGGTCAAAGTTCGACTGGCATAGCAAATACGTTTATCGCTACCTATCGTACCCTGAGATAGCATGGCACCAATCGCATAATTACTGGTGTCCGTGGTTAGAATGAAGGGTTTGTTAAAATCCGGATACTGTAATATCGGATCCTTCATAAGAAAGTCTTTACATAATTCGAAAGCCTTAATATATTTGTCGGTCAGCTGCATGGTACGACTCCTTTTTAGGCACTCAGTGAGCGGTTTAGTCAGTTTGGCAAAGTTCTTAATTAACTTTCGGTAGTATCCAACTTAACCAAAAACCGATTTTATTTCCTTCTGATTTCGGGGAATCGGGAAATCTCGTATTGCCTGTACCTTGTCAGGATTTGGTTTTACTCCATCTGCTGTGACTATGTGGCCTAGAAAAGCAATTTCCTTATGCGG
Source organism: Odontomyia ornata (assembly GCA_963969285.1). Lineage (NCBI taxonomy): Eukaryota > Metazoa > Arthropoda > Insecta > Diptera > Stratiomyidae > Odontomyia > Odontomyia ornata. The sequence continues at coordinate 93,738,023 of OZ017739.1, forward strand.
AAACTCCGACTTATCGAGTTGTATCTTAAAATTCGCTCCACGTAATTTTTGGAATACTTTTCTCAAATTTTCTCCGTGTTCCTGAAGAGAAGTCGAGGATATAATAATTGTCGTCCAAGTATACCAAACATATTTTCCCTTCGAGTATATTATCTATTACCCTTTGAAATGTTGATGGCGCGTTCTTTAACCCAAAAGGCATCCTGACATATTCATAATGGCCCCCATCCACGGTAAAGGCTGTTTTCTTGATATCTTTCGGGTCCATTTCAATTTGATGAAATCCATTGGCAAGGTCTATTGTAAAAAGTATAGACTTTTGCCCAATTTGTCAAGTATGTCATTTATATTTGGTAGTGGATAGTGATCAGTCATCGTTTTTTCGTTCAGTTTCCGATAATCGATGACTATTGTCCGTGATTGAAATATTATGCTTGATTTTGTATGTGAAACTAAGTTTCTGTCCTTCTCGGAAGAAAATATCGTCGTATTCTTGACATACTTTTAAGATAAGGTCCTTTTTCTCTTGGTTCAGGAGGTCAACACAAATTCATTGGGAAACATCTTGGGGCGTCATAATACAATCCATTTCAAGAGTTCAATCGATATTGAAATTAAAAATTTCATCAAATTTTTCAGGGGAAAATTCAAAGACTTTTAATGGTTGTTCCAGAAAGAGTAGTTTGTCATCTTCGGTCTGATTAGTTACAGCTAAAAGGCTAAACCAGTCTTTGGCCTTGTATATTTCCTCCGAAATAAGAAGGTCCGGTGCCATTTCAGTGTTTGGTATGTATACGTTGCCTTCCCAAATGTCAACAGGAAGCTTCGCTATGTATTTTGATTTAGAAGGGATTTTGTACTTATTCGAAATTATATTTGGCTTGAATTTTAGAGGAATTATAGCCTAGTCAGTATTTAAAGTTTTATTTGCCCGATCAACTTTAGCCTTGAGTTTCGTTAATGTGTCTAAACCTAGTAAACCATCAAAGTATTGGTGAAATTTGAAAATTAGGAATTTTATTTCACCTGGTTGCCGAAATTCAGAGAAGTTTATTTAGCATGTGTGGGTTTAAGACTGTGTTAATGATGACTGGTTTTGTTATTTCGATGTCCTTCGGATGAACGAATTCGAGATTGATGAATGATGTGGAGACTCCTGTGTCGATTAGGAATTTCAGATCCCGCCCAAATGGAGAGGGTATTTTTACATATGGGAGATTGGATCCGTGCGTATTGATGTCTTTGTTTCCCGTTGGGCTACTGAGACTTTTAACAGAAAATTTTCATCATCAATTTCATGACAACTAGCCTCGGATTGTATTTTATTCGCATCGTAGATGCTCGTATCATAAGGAGGGTTTGATTGGGACTGGTAGACTATGCCCTGTTCGTAACTAGCTTCAGCTTCCTGAACAATGTCAATTACATCAGGTTGCCCGTAATCATAGTATTCGTCCAAGTCCTGTCTGTAACTTTCGTTAGGGACCGGTTGAAAGCATGTGGTACTTCTATTATCCGCAGGGTGTGCTACTGTATAATTAACATTGTGCAACTCCTTGAAAGTAAACTTCGGAGGAACTGTAGAACGGAAAAAGTTATTGCTCTGAGGTGGCTGATACTGTGGTTGTCTGTTACGCAAGTGTGTGTTACCGGAACTAGTATCCATTGGCTCTGGTCGCGGTAGCGTTGTTCGTTGCGGAGGGAAACCGTAATTATTTGAGTTGAAGTTAAAGCTTTGGGTTTGATTTGGAGGGTTCCTTTATTGAGATATATTTTGAAGTTGAAAAGATTAGAATGGTCGTGGTACTTGCTGGAATGGCCTTTGAGGTTGAAAAGTTTGTGTTAGACGAGCCATTGTTCGAGGGTGTTGGAAAAATGGTTGATTATGAGGATGCATGAGTTGATGTGGATGAAAAATTGGTAACAAATTGTTACTTAGTCGATTTGTTGGTGCTTTCAATGTCGTTTGAACTAAGGATTTCCCCACAGAATCAGTTGGTATTTTCCTGAAAACGCTCGAATTTTCGTGTTTCATATAAAAGATATTTTGTTCCTGTATGCAATATGCAAAGGCACTGGCTATAGAGTCCAGTTCCATGGCTCTTATAGTAGCACCAAAGGGTTCGCGAAGCCCAGTCAAAAATGTGTTCAGGCACATTTTCGAATATAGATCCCTTTTGGCTTTTATGTCGTTCTCATCCGACTTATTAATCAAGACATAATTTATCATTGTAAATAGGATTTCAATGATTTCACTGTAGTATTTTTCTACGGTTTTCACATTTTGTTTGGTGTTATGTAAGTCCCTTATCAGTGAGGTCTCACTCCTTTTGTCACTACAACGAAGGGTCAAATTCATTTTGATTTCGTCCCAGTTTAATGAAGTTCTGTACATATTCAGAGCTACATTTGCAGGGCCTTCAATCTTATTGCGTATAATGCATAGCAATACCTTGCTATAAGCAGGTGAAGTTGAACCGATAAGTGATAAGGTTTCCGTCACATTATCGATAAAATATCTCAACAGTCTGGGGTTGCCATTGAATTTTGGCAAGTCCTTAACTGCATCAAGGGCTCTGAGAATTGAAAACCTTGGTGACGGTAGCCATTGCTGAATCAGTGTCTTGAGAACAACGGAAACTATTAAAATCAACGGGCCGATTTGATAAATTAATCACTTCACTTTCACCGATATATCTTGATTGAATGTTTCGGTTAAGGGTATGATTCTTAAATTTTCCCCATTTCTGATTCTTGGATATGGTCTTAGTCTAAATTTTTTGTTCAGATATCGCATATGTAAAAAATGTTAATATGAAAGGAAAGGAAATGTGTTCAAATTTATTTGACTTTAATGCAAAAAATGGCTACCGAGTTCATTATGTGTAGATTCGTTTATCTCGCGATATTCCACTCGATAAGCCTTCGATGATGATAACGGCTTCCGGAATGCTTATGCTTCTTGCCAGTACTTAAATCCTATCCAATTTAACTGTAGGTTCTCCTTACTTGCACTAAACGGATTAGTCTCCGGAACACAACAAGGTTTTCGCACTACGGTTCGTACTTTTCGCGTATACCACTGAAAAAAATTATTCAACGCGTAGCGCAAAAATCCGCACGACTGTGCCAATTACGCATTCTTAATTACTCCAAGTTAAAAAAAAAACAGGATTCCTGAGCATAAATCTACCTTTATTAATTAACTATAACGAACTGATGACAATACATTCATATTCGTATTTATAACATGAAAAATATGGTTTTTTCGGAAAATGCAAAATGTTAAGCTAATTTCTGGATTTACAGTGAAATTATTATTGATGATTGTGCAGCACGTTTAAAAGTGATTGCCTTTGGTGGCATGAAATTGATGACGGTATGCTGTTGATATTGATGACGTAACTGGCGCGATATACCTCCCGATAATACCAAATTAGTTTGCCATATAACAGGTAAAATTGTTAGTTGTCTTTTGTGTGATGGCGGTTTTTGCAGATCAGAGTTTACCGGATTCAATTCTATAAGTACTTTGTATTATGAGAATAAACGGATAATATAATTAAATGGCAGCGGTGGTGTTCACGAACTGATTGATCTGGCCAAACTCTACTTTTAGACTGCTTCATATAAAAATGAATCCATTAACTCATGAGAGAGCACGATAGCAAACAGTTATTGTATTATAAACAAGTTGGGTAAACAGACCTACGCTCATGTCAGAAGGGTTTTGTATTCAATTTTCAAAATGCAGTCACCAGATTGTATAAAGTCAAGAAGCATATCAATGACGATTTTATTGGAGAAACTATGAAATTCGAAGACCATACTATTATTAACAAAGTTGAAAGAATTTCGACTTCTGAGGTTTTTGTTATTGTTCTACTCATAAATATCTCCCTTGATAATTATTTCAGATGTCCATTCGCGACGGAGGAAACACATTTTTCATGTATTTCCCCCCTGTGCCCCCACTGAAGCAAAAACTGACAGTTTAAGAACTGTTTTGAAAAGCTCCCATGAAAGCTATCATTTCATACTCATATCGGCTACGTTTGATGAATTTTTTTTTCAGGGGCCACTCTCCTGTACTGTTATCATCGATTAATAGCCAATTTTTTCGAATCCTAGAGTTGTTACAAAGCCCTTTTGTTAGAAGCTCCCTCCCGCCTCCTTGACTTGTTTCACTTATGAGTATTAATTGTAGGTACTCAGCTTCAGTCATTCATCAAATTGAATCAAGTGTTCAAAGCATGCGCCTTAAACGTTGAAGTTGGGAAAAAATAACTCAAAGTTATTCAATCTTCGCATTTAAAACACCCACTATTTTGTTTTACGATTACTGATACCACTAGCTGAACTGATTCTCAAAGTTATTCATGACACCTATCATTCCTGAAATTTTCATGCAAATCCTAGCAAAACTGTAGTGTCTGAGTCGGTAAAAAGCGCATGTTGTTCCATAGCCATATGTTGCCATAGTAATACATGCAGCGCATATTGTTCCATAGTAACACAGGAAAATTCAAACCGCTATAACTTCGCTAAATATGATGCAATCTTTATGAAACTTGCAGGGTTGATCAATCTTATAAATAGACATCTGTGTACTGAATTTCATTGAATTTAAGGGTACCGTCAAGATTTTATTCAAGAAAACATAAAATCGATAAATCATACTATTACTAACAAAGTTGAGTGAATTGCGACTTCTCACGTATTTGTTGTTGTTGTACTCATCAAGGCCTACATTTTTGATTTTTTTCAGATTTTTCGGATCACAGGTGTCCAATCGCGAGGGGGGGGACACAAATTTTTCGTGTATTTCCCCTCCCTGTGCACCCCTCGAAGCAAACTTTGCCAAACTAAGACCTGTTTTGAAAAGTGCTCATCAAGACCTTTCATTTGATATCCATATCGGCTACCCTTAAATACCTTATAAACCCCCCTTAAATACCTTATAAAATTTTTTAGTAGTTGAACTTTGAAGAGATCACCACTTTACACCTATATACAAAATTTGATGCTTCTAGCTTCGGTAGTTTCCGAGAAAAACTGCTGTGACACACGGACGGACGGACGGACGGACGGACGGACGGACAGACAGACGGACAGACAGGACGCGATTTTAGAAGGGTTTTGTAAAATTATTTTACAAAACCCTAAAAATAGGCAAAATAATTTCAACATCCTCCCACCACTGAATTCGTAAAATAAGAATTTAAGAAATTTCCAACGGATACAAGTGCTACACATGTCGCCTGAGGATTGTGCCATTATGCAGTCTAACAGCACAAGACCTCATTCAAACACCCCATCCAGGAAGTGTTTCTTGTACAACAGCTGACCTCCAGAAAAGACGTGGAGCAGCAAGATCATGAACAATCACAATATCGCCTACTTTTAATTCGCGTACAAATTATTTTGGATTATGATTGGCTGATCTGAGTGATTGTACGTATTCGGTTCGGAAGCGTTTGAAGAATAAGTTTGCGTATCGAGACCTTGACTGCCACTTAGCGCGTATCTGGTGATTGGCTCCTCGTAAAGATGATGGAGATAAACTTGACGGAAAGGCTCCGATTAGAAAATGAGCCCGTGTTAGGTCTGATAGATCCTGAAGATCGTCGCCTACATACGTCAAAGAACGAATGTTGGTAACGAATTCTGCTTCTATGATATAAGTATTTAGCAAATCAAACGTTAGCGTAGTTCGTTGAATTGAATCTCTAAGGATTTTCTTGACGCTTTTTACTAATCGCTCATGAAAACCCCCCCCCCCCCCCCACCCGGCAGCTCTTCCAACAATAAACTTCCATGAACGTGCTCGTTGGTCAATAAGATTTGGAAGCTTTCGGATTGTATGATAATTTCTAACACCTTGAATTCCTTAGCAGATTGCTTGAAGGTTTTGGCATTATCAGAAATGATTAGAAGAAGTACACCGCGTCTACTTAAAAATCGTTTTCGGGCCAAAATGCACGATTCCGTTGTGAGGTCGAGCACCAGTTCTAAATGAACTGCCTGAATTACTACACATGTTGCGAGAAGAATAAATACTTTTCGATTCGTTTGTTCAATTGATCTTCATCGAACGTATAATGGACCAGCAAAATCGATCCCCACTGTTTCGAAGAGACGTGTTGCAAGTAATCGCTCATTAGGTATTGATGCAAAGTGTTGGTCGGCGGGTTTTCCCTTGAGCCGTCTGCAAACGACACATTGATTTAACATAAATTTTACCGCTTGACGAGCATTGATGACCCAAAATCGTTTACGAATAAAGACTAGAGTAACATTTGTTCCTCCATGTAATGCCTTTTCGTGCGTGTACGTAATAAGCAAATTTGTTATATGTGTTCTTTAAGGCATTTAAATTGGATGAATCTCGTCAAAATTGAACCCTGATTCTCGAAGTTGGCTTCCAACTTTTAAAACCCCATCCTCGTCGAAAAAAGTGGTTTAGTGATAATATTCGAGAACTTTTAGGATAGGTTTGATTGCTAGACAATGCTGTCACCTCTCTCTTATATACGTTAAACTAGCTAAGTTTCAACCAGTAGATTTCTGCTCGTCAAACATCGGAAGCAGTTAAATATTTGCTGGGTAGAGGAATTTTACGAAGACGATCAATAAAATAAAACATGTAAGAAGATAATCGTAACAACCTTCGATGACTGCTAAAATCCTCTACCGTTAGCAAAGTTATATACGCAACAGTACCATAAGCCTTCGGACTTGAGTGTGCGAAGATATGTAATGTCGATCCACTGGTGACTCGGAATCGAAGATATAGCGTTGAATTAATAGCTCTTGTAATAGGTGGAGATCGGTTGTGTGTTTACACCATTCGCTCTGCAATTCAGGAGGAAGAGGGTCATCCCATGTTAACTTCGTTCGCCAAGTCTCTTGAAAAATGATTTAAGTTGTTTGTCTTGTAAGTAAATAACAATAAAACAGTCATCTACATACCATCTGTGAAATACTATAATGAATCTTTTCAAAATTTTAGGTATAAAGACTTTTTCCAAAGATTGTACGATTATTTCTGATAGTATTGAGGGGAGTGGATGTCCCATACCCTGACCGTCTTTGGCAATGTATGTGTTGTTATTGAACCTAAAATACTCGTAGTTCTGCTTGATTGTGGTCTTTATAGGCTAGAGTGTTTGACCTTTGAATTGTCAGCTATGAATGAAACTAAAACTAATTTTATGATGATAGTTAAGAAGAAAAACCCAGTTGGACAAAACCTGACCGTAGGTGACTGCAATCTGGAAAGTGTGGATAAAATTTTGTCTATCTTGAAGCCAACTTGAAGAGAAGAGGTACCAAAAAGGACGAAATTTGACGCCACATAGACGCCGCAAAGAAAATATATTGCTTCGTACTTCCCATTCCAAGGTCCAAAGTTTGGCCCAGGCGAAATAAGCTCCGCATTTACAAAACTTTAGTCAAACCTGTGCTGTTATATGGGAGTGAAACATGGACCCTGACGAGCGAATACGAAAAGGCAGTGAACGTATTTGAATGCAAAATGCTCCAGAAAATCTACGGCCCAGTGAAACAAGGAACATAGTGGAGACTTTGTTACATCGATGAGTTGTATCAACTTTCTGACGATTCAACTTTTTAAATTCGACTTTTTCAATGTTTTGGAAGCAAAAAGGTCTTTTAACCAATAGTCCGATGGCAACCTCCCCCATCACCGTTTATCTTATCGTTTCTTACGTATTAAAAATCCTTGAATGTCATGTATTGCCATGAATTGAGCTGGGTTTCAGTGAGAAGCATGATGTCAGGCTTTTGCTTATTAATGAATTCAAGGAAATAGTCACGTTGGTGTATAGTTACAATGGAGTTAACGTAGATTGAGATGAGACGAAGCTTATTCATGAAAATATGACTGGATGACAAAGTATTTTGAAATTCAACAACTTTTAAGCTAACTACATAAGTCTAATTTCAGAAAAAACGGAAAAGGCGCACTTTGCATCTAATAGACACAATTTTTCTTATTACCTACTTCGACCTACATTAATCAATGTTATTGACATCATCGTTCGGCATAAATTCATGTTGCTATAATTTGCAATATTTGCCAAAGTCAAAGTCAAAAGCGCTTTATTTAATACAAATCGTTATAAATTTTAAAAGATTATAAAGCAAAATCCAAACAATAACAATAAAAAACTTAATGGCCTAAATGGCTCTCTAAATTTGTACGATATCATTAAACACATTTAAAAAAAAAAAACTCTAGCAAATTCAAATCAATGAAGATTGTTACATATTTTTAAAATTCAATTGGAAAAAGGAGAAAAAACCAACCAACACTATTCTAAAATTATTTACCATCTTAACACTACAGTGAACTTTGATCCTACACCTAACATGTTTTAACTTAATTCTAATAAATGCAATCAAAAAACTTTATCTTATACTAAAAAAATCTATAGCAATGTTCCTAACCTAAGCGTTTTATCTTATCTCTAACCTAATATAATAAACATAATATAAAAATAACCTATACCAAATTTTTAGTAAACATAAACAATAACACTAAATGTAGCAATAATGAGCTGAAACTCAAAAACTATATAACGAAAAACACCAAAACTGAAAATAAACACGAATAATTTAGACATTGTCATTCAGCCACCAATACCTAGATTGCCCCGTCCTAACTCGATCAGCTTCAACGAATCTAGCAAATGAGTATCTCCATTGGAATTGTTGGTCTCGTGAACTCAAGTTCGGGGGATATTTTATCTTCTTATCGGTGGCCCGTCGATATATGTGGTATATGACTGGGACGCCGTCAGAATCAAAAACATATCCATTCATGTCCAAATACACGAATGCTTCTGAAGGAATGAAGCCAGTAGCGAGGCAAGTCGCTATACACCCGTCTGTAGGGTGGGACGGCTGTGAAACCCAAGGGTTTTCACTCACAGTCACAGATCTTGCGATATGATTCCGAAGAAGTTTCAATATGAAGATATCGACCCTCGTCACTTCAGCAGTTTGATAAATTCTTCTATTCGATATATAATGTTTCCAATCCGTCTCAGGCTTTCTGTACAAACCAGTACATGCACGAAGACATTTCCTTCCGAAAACTCTTAATTTTTCCATAGTACTAGCACTCTGGTTGTACCAGATCTGACATCCATAGGTCAAAACTGGTCTAACCAGTGTCTTGTAACAGATAATTTTGACCTTTTGGTCAATGTATCTGGAATGATAGAGCCTCCGAAGGGCCATGACTACTTTGAGTGCCTTACTGAGCATGATTTTCACATGTTCAGTATAGTACAGATACTGATCGAGATAAACACCAAGGTATCGAACACAGGATTTATGTGGAACTCGTTCTAGACTACTCTCACCAGCCATAATGTGGGAATCCTTCCAATTACGTTACAGGTCTTGACTGACCCCCTGCAGCGTTGTCCGAAACAAGATTGTTTCACACTTCTGCACATTGATTTTCATTCGCCAATTGTCAGTGTACAGCTGTACATCATTGAACATTTTTTGGAGATTTCTCTGGACTATTGTAGCTTTTCGGTCTGCCGTGTAGATGATCAGATCATCAGCAAACGCTACCAATGATCGCGTTGACGAGACGTTAAAATCAAAGCCGTTCAATAGCTTGCGAATGAAGATTGAGAAGAGCAGAGGCGCAGTAACTGTTCCCTGCTGTACACCATTCAAGATCTTGAACTCGCGCATTGTTGTCAGATTTCCATCAGTTACAACAAACGATTTCCCGTATAACATATTACACATCATGGCGACAAGGTGTCTGGGGAACTTGTCCTGAAGGAGTTTAAAAACTAGTCTATCTAACCATACCGAATCAAAGGCTTTCTCCATATCAATGAGACATGCTCCAACACATTCTTTGTTGTTTAGTTTCCAACAGATGTCTGAGGTGACTTTCGTTATTGCATGTGTGGTCGAATGCCTGGCATGAAAACCAAATTGGCAATCAGGCATCAACTCATTTTCCTCAATGTGGGCGTTTAATGCTCTGTTGAGTATCACTTCAAACACCTTGCTGATGTTAGGCAGCAAGCTGATTGGGCGATAGCTTTTGGGGCACGAAGATTCTTTTCCTTTCTTCAAGATCGGAAATACCTTAGCCTTTTTCCTCTCATTTGGGAAATATGAATTGCTCAACATGTTGTTGAACAATATGCAATAGTTCCTAATAGCAACCTCAGGCAAATGTCGGAGAACTACATTTGGAATACCATCAGTACCACATGATTTCTTGTTGTTTATCTTGCGAAATATGAAGCACAAGTCTTCATAGCTGACAAAATTATCAATAAGATTCAAGCTCGGTATGAGGTCAGATGTTAATGTTTCATTGAAATGAAGTATTGATTGGCCGTTCAGGCTTGATTTGAAGTCGGAAACTTGTGCTTCAACGAACTCTGAAAAAATTTCGTTCCCTCTCTCAGGGTTTGGTAGATGAACCAATTCAAAATGTGTTCCAATCAGGGCAAGTTTATCCAATCCTTCACAAATAATCCTGTTTCCATTTCTATCCGGAGTCGTACTATCAATTTCGATACCAGCCCTATCGAGAAGATTTATCTCATCACTAGTGACTTCAAGATTCGATACCTTCACTCGAGACTTCTTGCGGAATATGCTATTCACTTTCGCAAACACGCCATCTGGGTCCTGTGGGCTAGTACCCCTCAATTTTCCCGCCCATTGATTGCTGACATCACTCCTGAAGTATGACCGGATTAAGTTCCGGACATTCTTCAGATGTAATTTCAACAAAGACTACGAGGGATGGTTGTAGTCCAAAAATCGTCGATAAATATTGTTGACGCGTGTGAGAAGGAGGCTTTTCAATCTTTTCAACCTTGCGATGGTTGGTGTTTCATATCCTTCCATATTGTTTCGATGTTTAATCTTGGGAACTACTTTCTCAATCGTTTCCAACGTCAGTTTCTCTAACTTCGACAAATAGACATCTATTTCATCGTTAGTTAGATTCCTGTCACTAGGAACCATTGAGCAAGAGTTGCCACCATCAGAAGGGGGACATTGCTTCTGGTATCCCCAATTAAACTTCTTTTGAAACTTTCCCCAGTCTGTTTTTTTGAAATTCATCCGATGATTTTCATGTTGAACTGGAATGAGGAAGAAATCATCCCTGTGATGATTGATTTCCATTACGATTGCGTTATGGTCGCTATCATAAGGAAGCACCTGCAGTTTCCGTTGAGGACTATTAAAGCTGAATTCGAGTCTTGCGTCAGCAATGCAAAGGTCCAAATATGAATTTGTCCTAGGGTATGTTGGGAACTCCGACTCATATAGATTGCACCTGTATTCAATTTGGTTCTCTGTTATCCATGATTTCAGGAATACACCTCTTGGATTATTGGTGGCGTTCAGCCATGATGTATGCTTGGTGTTCAGGTCACCAGCAAGAATATAATAGTTATGCAGCCTGTTCAATTCGAGTATTTCAAACAAGGAATTGAGTTCCTCCTTGAGCCTGAGAACAGTTCCACCAGTTGCAGAGGCAGAGATAACGATGAGGTTATCCCCACCTGGCAGTGAGATTTTGATAACGGACACTTCAAGAGGTTAAAAGCTTTTGAATTCGACTTTTTCAATATTTTGGAAACGATAGGGTCTTCGTACCAATATCCCGGTGCCACCTCTCCCATCACCTATTACCCTTCGTTTCTTACGAATGGAAAATCTTTGAACTCCATGGAATGCCATGAATTGAGGTGGGTTTCAGTGAGAAGTATGATGTCAGGCTTTTGCTTAACAATAAATTCAAGGAGATAATCACGTCGATGTAGAGCAACGATAGAGTTGACGTTGATCGATTTGAGGCGAAGCCTATCCATAGGAATATGACTGGATGACAAGTTATTATTAGGCATGTGAAAGACCTAAACGCTGAATTCAAAGTTAATTTTTGAATCTTGTTTGTCGATTCTATCCGATAACGAATTAAGTTGCTGGTAAATTTTGAGAAGCAGCTCATCATTGCCACTTACATTACTTACATTATTTCCAGCATTTTCTGCTGGTCCTCTAGCGGCTTGTGCAAATGATACTCCGGGCTTGACGAAGTTCGGAGCTAAGACACTGCGGTGTATTTGTGTTTGTTTCGGGGCAGATTTCAATCTTGCATCCTGATATCGTGAGCATCCTCGATATGATGCCGGGTGACCAAAAACACCGCAGTTCACACAATATAACTTCTCTTTTGGCTCCGTCTGAGCCAATTTGCACTCATCGGGAGCATGCACGTCTTTGCATTTAACGCATCGGTAATGCATGGCGCAGTTGGCAGCCGAATGCCCAAATCGTTGGCAGCGATAGCACTGGTTGATTTCTCGTTTCTGGAGGCGTTCCCACCTCACCACTCGAAAATTTAAATACCTGATTTGCTGAAGAGCGCTTGGACTGCTCTTATTTGTTATTTGTACCAAATAAAGTGGTAAGTTTTTTTTTCTACCGTCGACCTTCTTGTCGCGAATGTTTTCACTGAGATAAACTCGATTTGTGGTGCTGTTTCCTTGAGGACCTGAAGAAAATCGACGGTATCTTCTCCGCAGTCCAAGCCCTTCAGCAAGAACGTCTGGTTCTTCTCGCTTTTGGGGGTATAGGTGAAGTGCGGAACCTCCCCAGAGTTCAAAGCATTTTTCGCTGATTTGAAATCAACCAGTGATTTCGTTCTAATTGACAGCATCTCAGAATTTATTCGTTTGATTTCGAAATTTGTCAATTTGTTTTCGGCTGCCAACAGCCGAACCATGTCTTTTCCGCTCTGACCGAAGACATTAATTGGCGGAACTTTCTCGGTATTCTTGGCTACTTTTTGAGGAGGACCAGCAGAACTACGGGCTGGTTTCTTCTCCCTATTTCTACTTTCAATATTTTCATTTTTTAAATATAAGATAAAATTATCGTCTTTATTACCTTCGTCTACCTCCATGTCCTGCTGGAGTCCATCCAGCGCCGCAAAGTAGTTCTGGCTTTCGTTGGTGCCACCAGCACTTAATACCTCTTCAGTTATTATTGGAGTTGCAGCTTTCTTCTGTTTTTCGATTTTTCGTATCGGACCACTCTCTTGAACTTGTTTTGCCGTCTTGAACATTTCTTCGTACGTTTGAATTCTTGCCTTTAGCTCTTCGATTTCACTTCGAAGGCGACATACTTCCTGTCTATCTTCGAGCACTTGTGTTTTGCGACCGGCATCTGCGGTATCCTGGGTGCTCGTGTGTCTCCGCTTGTTGACACTTGCCAATTTCACACCGTCACTCTCCCCGGGGCCCCCCAACGGAGGGAAGCCGTCGGGCTCCTCCATACAGCAGTCCCGAGTTGTCTTTGGTTTGTTGCTTTTCTTGATTTATTTGTATGGTTGGTCGATGCCTTCGACGATTAATTCTTCCCCAATAAAATCAAAACTTGCTTTTGACTGACTCGTACAAAATTAATTCAATTATTTGAAACTGACTTTTGTGAAAAATTAATTAATTTTCAAAATTAATGACAGGAGCGATTAAAAACACGTCCCGCAATATTTGCCAATGGAAAGAATGTATGTTGCAAATACCTTTGTAAGTAGATTGCAATATATTGAAGTTAATTCGAATCATAATACAATTGTGCCAATAATTCTTATGGAATTTGTGCCGGCCAATTTACACAAAGCTCATTAAAATTGCTGTTATTAATAGGTGAAGGTATTGATAACATAACTCGCGCGGTAAGCCGGGTATTAGTCGTCGTGTTTCTTATACTAACATATATAGTCACTTTCGGTTTGTTGCTTCGACAATTGATACCTTCCATCGGTCAATTAGTTTAGCATTTTGACTCCGGTTATCTGTGAATTTGTAAGTCCGAAAATATTTTTGTAGTGGACCCTTGTGCTGTGGGAAAAGAACCTACCCCACGAAACCACAAAGCTAGCTTGCCAGCGCACTTACGCGCCCCCAGACAAGGCCAGTTCCAGCGCAGTACTAATTTTTCGGTCGCTGAGGTAGCAGACCCCCCGCTGCAGTCCTTTACATACAGTTAACATACTTATAAACACTGAAAATATGAAGATAAACGTATAGCCGTACGTCTATTCCACAGTACTTTCGCTAGAATACTACAATATCTCCATCTCATGAACCAAAAGTTCTACAAGCCCTACAAGTAATTAAAACTTAGAGAAAATTATTTTTCCTACCTTTTCAAAAAACACCAATTTTGGAGACGCTTTAAAGTTTTTCATTCAAAGATTAACCAGGAAATGAAACCAACAATATTTAACAATTTTTCAAAGATTCTTTTATAGGTCTTAAGTTCATTCCTTACAAATATTTATTACACGTTCGATTAACAAAATCACACAAGAATTCCTTTCATAGTTTTTTTTTCTTCATTACATTGAAATCACACTAAATTCGAAAACTCGTTTCTGTTACTCAGAATATTCCTGTACAATATTTTCACAGAGAAACTTGCATTTTTCCGCTTTCTGTCGTTTTTATTTTCATTTTTCCTAGAAGATAAACTAACATTTATAGCAAAAATAGCTTAGACTAAATAGAAATGAATCAGTAACAACAAAAACCATTGTACAGAGAGTTTTGTAACATCGGAAGTGTTTGCACGAGCATAAATAGATTTAAATTCATGTAACTGCAATGTGATATTGGTTTATTTGTGAATTACATTTTAGTTAGCAATAGTTTGACTTTTGAATTGTTATTTTTTTTTGTGAATTTTTAGTAAGTTAATACAATATTTACATATTCCACTACGTTTCAGCGATTCTCTGAATTCAATAAAAATATTATCTTAACAAAAATAAAACTTTTGTATTTTATATCATAAATATTTTGAATAAAATTTGACTTTTTCTTTATGATTATTTGCATCAATTCATAAAATATATTTATAATATAGTTTTGGCACTACCTACAATTAGACACCAAAAACTTTTGAGAAGACTTTTTCGCTTAATAGAAATTAAATCGCGTTCTATGAACCGAGATAAGTTTGAATTCTGACTTTTTCCCTCCTTAGATTTGCCGTTTTATCACTTGCAGTGAGTCTAATTCGACATTAAATAACAATACAGGACAATGTACTTCAGCTAATATTTAAGAATTAGATTAAAAGGTAAATTCAATTGAATCGTTAAGCTTAAAATCAAGTGAAAGTCTATGGTGATGAATGTGTTAACGCTATGAGATTTCGTCCTCGCCAATCGCCACTTCATCCGACGGGTTCTTCTTCACACACTCACGTATGGCTTGCAAAATAATTTTCACCCTTCGATCGAGCGCCGTCATGTGAGGCTCCCAAAGGATCGGTTCGAGTGGATCCACATGCAAAGATTCACGCATCAAGTCGGAAAGGTGTTTCGGGCCGTTATGGAATCTGTAATTATTAAAGAGAAAAAGTCTGGAAACATTGCAAAAATTTAATGAAAAAATTCCTTACTTTAGAAGCGTTTGTAGAGTTGACGTCCTTATTAAGCAGCATTGCAGAACTGGAGCCAGAATCGAAAGTTCGTCGTGGAACGGTCGACCGAATCCTCGTCCGTGATCCAAATGAAGCGTAAATGTGTCATTACCAAATACTCTGAAAAGTACAAGTACAAACTTGAGTAGGGTATGGGTTGAGCTCCAGTCTACAGGCACCATTAATGCGGTGCTATTATTGATGATAACGTAATTTATTTGGTTAACCACACAAGCAGGGAATCGATAGGGACAATGAAGCGATGGGTAGATCTTATTATTGGTTTTAATTACAGAAATGTCATTTCAACGCAAACTTGCTCGGTTTCCATCCTATCCTCCTAAGGCTGCCTAATGCGCTCATTGTATCTTCAACTGGAGAGAGATTTGCGAGAAAGGTAAGGTTCAAATGGGTTAGAGTTTGAGGGCCACTTGAAGAGCAAGTTCTTCAACTTTTCGTTAAGCACTTGCCATCGTTGACGTGCAAAAAGGGGAGCCAAATGAAAATCATTAGAAAAGGGAGAGACGCGTTAGGAAATGAATGAGCAGGGTAGCAAGAACGAACGAGGACAGGTTAAATATTTCCTTAATACTCGCCGTAATAAGACCGATTTCACGGAGCAGAGTTTGATCAAAGACAGGCAATTACCTTTCAATGAAATTACTCGGATAATTCGATGAGAAGGAGATCGCTATAAGAAATAATTATTAGAAAGACGAAAGCCAGGACGTCGAAGACTACGCCAGGGATGATGCTGACACCGAGGGTGGCATTTATGGTGATGGCCACGATGATACTGGTGAAAGTTTTCAATAAGAATTAATCGCTTTTTGAGCCAACAATCGAGGCACGGTTATGGTAGAGCGTACGATAGATTCCATGTAATTAGCGCAGCGGGAATTTCATTAGAGACACAGTTTAAGTGTTTTCATCTGAATGCACGATGGAATGTTTCATTGATAAGTTGAAAAAAGGAGATGATTGATATAATAATTGAATATTCGTTGGGGAGGATGCTGAAATCATCCGTATCACGAGCTGGCAATTGTATTTTCATTAGCTTTGTCTTTTCAAATGAGGTCAAATTAATGAATACTTATTATCATTTATGTGGTTAAGAGATAAAAATTAATTTTTTGATTAAGACAGGTGAAACAATTAACAAAAGTAAAAAACACAGATAGAAGTTCAATGATGGTTGCTCATTAAATTTTTGTTGAATATTTTGATATATTTAATGTAATATGATATATCGTAGGTTATCGGAAAATACGAAATAGAATCAACATATTTCAGCTACGAAAAGCTACGAAATTGTCTCACAATTTGAATTAACCCTGAATGCATGTTGATTATCTCAAAATAGTACGAACAACATGCTGCAAAAGAAAGATGAAAGGGCAGGGAAATATACAGGCCCCTATGAAAATTTGGTGTACAACTTAATAACCGGAATTTGACGCTAGATCTCCGTACTAACAAATATCGTGAAAGCTCGAACTTTATATATATGTCATTTGAAGGTACATTTGACAGCTTTCAAAATCAGTCAATAAAACAATTTTATCTTGTGTGCATCATTATTATTTTTCACGATGAATAACTTCGAAAATTGGAGAAAAAGACAGCATTTGCGGGTGGTTCTGTTGGGTCATTTTTTAGCAAAGAAAACTGCTGCGGAAAGTCATCGTTTGCTTGTAGAAGTTTATGGTCACGATGCTTTAGCGAAAACACAGTGTTTTGAATGGTTTGAACGCTTCAAAAGCGCCGATTTAGTCATCAAGTTTGAAGACGAAGAATTGGAGACGCAAGACAAACTTGCCAAATCGTTGCGAGTGACTCAACAAGCTATTTCGAAACGTTTGAAAGCCACCGGATACATTCAGAAGTAAGGTAATTGGGTCCCCTATGAGTTGAAGCCGAGAGACGTTAAACGGCGCTTCTGTATGTCTGAAATGCTGCTTGAGCGCCATAAAGAGAAACCATTTTTGCATTGGATCGTGACTAGGGATGAAAAATGGATCCATTCTGACAATCCAAAGCGGAAAAAGTCATACGTGAAGCCCGGCCAACCAGCCAAATCAACGGTGAAGCCAAATATCCATGGCGCCAAGGTTATGCTGTGTATTTGGTAGGATCAGAAGGGGCCGTTATATTATGCGTTATTGAAATCGGGCCAGACAATCACAGGTGACCTGTACCGAACACAATTAATACGTTTAAAGCGTGCCATCACTGAAAAACGCCCGGAATATGCGACCAGACACGAAGCTATAATTTTTCATCATGACAACGCTCGGCCGCATGTTGCAAGACCCGTGAAAAACTATTTGAAAAATAACGGATGCGAAGTTTTGGCCCACCCGCCTTATAGTCCGGACCTTGCTCCGTCTGACTTTAATTTATTTCGCTCGATGCAAAACGCCCTCACCGGAATACGCTTCACTTCAGAGCAAGGCATTCGAAATTGGAAAGATTCTTTTTGGCCGCCAAGCCGGCGCATTTTTTTTTGGGATGGAATTCATAAATTGCATGAAATATGGGGAAATGTTGTAGCTTCCGATGGAAAATACTTTGAATAAAATATATTGTAAGATTTCTTCACAATAAAGCATCAAATTTCGCAAAAAAATTCCGGTTATTAAGTTGTACACACAATATGATTTTTCATATTTTCCAAAAATTTACCAAATCAGATTGTAAACATGAGAATCATGAGTCCGAAGAGAGGATAAAATCTGCTACAGGTGCTTTGAGCGTCACCTATGTGAACATATTCCAAAACTTATAAAATAAGTTCTATAGTGCTTTCCATTAGGGACATAACAATTTTGTATCGCTTGAACTTTTATAATGAATTATCAATGTCAAAACGTTAGTTGAAGTCAAAATTTTCATCACGGCAAAGTTTATGAACCAGCAACGTTTGGAAATTACTAACGAAATTCAGTCGGTTATCGAAGCTATATTTATTTATTTATTTACCAAACAGGGTATTACATCAAAATCATAAATTATCACAAAGAAATAAAAGTTAAAAGTTACAAAATACAAGTTAAAAATATAGGTTACACTTATAAAAATACAAGTTAAAAATATAGGACTAGGAAGAGAGGAACATTGATAGATTGGCTTTAAACTGGTGTCTGGATGTGGTTGGGGAAAAGCAATGGCTCAGGCTATTTAATATTTTGCAGCATCCATTAATCGGTTCATTTTCACCGTAGATGGTAAAATGTCGACTCTCCATCAGCAAACGTGAATGTCCTGTCAATCTATCCTATCAATCAGATATTAAACTTTAATGGTACCACGGAGGACATCAAATGCAAAGCAAGTAGGGATGCAACATCGCTCATAAAAAACATCGACATTAGAACATCGATATTTTGAAAAGTGAAACATCGATGTTAGAAACATCGAAGTTTATGAATGATATATCGATGTCTTTTTTTTAGAAGAAATGAGACACTACTTCATTTATTTCAGCACTTATTTTTTAAGAATAATCATTCTTTTATTTTAACAGAAAATAAGTATGTTATTATTTTGTAACACAGAATTTAAAAATTATAATTTTGACAACATGGTGCCCAGTAAGCGGTTTCTCTCCTTAGTGATTGTAGCTCCAGCTTCAGAGAATAACCGCTTACTGGGTACCACAGTTGCCACGATAGGCAAATATGTATGTCATAGCTAAATTATTAAGCTTGGGAAATAACCCCTTCATGTCATCCCACATCTCCAACGCATTTCCCTTTATGGGAGTAACAGTAGATGACATGAACATATGAAACTCTGTTTCTGCTTAATTTTAGCTTTCGTATTTTTTTAGGGTTTTGTACTAAAATATAAAACCCTATTGCAATCACGACCTGTGTCCGTCTGTCGGTCCGTCCGTCCGTCTGTATGTCACAGAACTTTTTCTCCGAAACTATAGAGGCTACAGCAGGTGACTTTTTGAAAGTTCAAGGGTGGAAAAATTTTTCAAAGGGGTTTAAGGGGGGTCTTCCCATATAGGGAGACGACCCCTCAAAAAAAAATTTTCACCATTGGAAGTCGAATACATGAAAAATGTGTTTCCTCCCTCGCGAATGGACACCCGTGATCTAAAAAATCTGAAAAAACTATCAAGCGAGATATTTATGGGTATAACTTTAACAAATACCTCAGAAGTCAAAATTCTTTCAACTTTGTTAATAATAGTATGATCCTCGAACATGACGTGTTTCTTGATTTTACAGATATTCGTTGCTGGTTACTGCATTTTGTAAATTGAGTACGAAACCCTTCTGACATGAGCATAGGTCTGTCTACCCAACTTGTTTCATATTACTGTGCGTCAATATTTTATGGTAGCTCCATATGTCAATTTCATTATTATCGCCTTTTCCCGATTCTTCAGAAGACGCATTTGCGCTCGTTTCATTACTCATGAAGTAATTGTTTATGTAATTTATGACTTTTCCTTTCGCAATAGGATCTTTGAAATACATTAGCTTGAAACGAGGATCCAAAGCGGTACCAATTGCCAACGATGAACATTGCTCCAGTTTGGCAAATCTCTTTAAAACTTCCTTGTCAATTTCTACTTTTAATGACAGGGTGCATTCAAATATTGGTGAATATTTATCCAGCATGTATCGTAAGCAGCTTACGAGGGGAGTGATTTTACTCACTGTGATATAATTTTGCCCACAAATTTCTTTTGTCAATCTCTAAAAGGGTTGCAAAAGTTTAATGGTTTCACGCAGATATACTACTTCACTTGAAGTTATCATCGGTGGCGCATCTGAACGGCATAACAATATCGCGCCAATTATTTTAAATAAGTCCATAACACGTTCCAATATATAATAGGTCGAACTCCACCACGTACGAACGTCTAATATTAGTTTCTTTGTCTGGCCTTCCTTCATCCTATTCTCTCTTTGCTTTTTTGCGCAATTCGTCACTGCACACACTGCGTTTTATGAATTTTAGAATTTCATGTATTTTAATTATGAGGGTAGATGCAACTTCAGATTTATCCAATGAATTTGTGACAACTAAATTCATTGTGTGAGCAAAACAAGGTATAATTTTTTTTCGCCAAACATCTCTCGATTTACTTTCATTACTGTGCTGTCATTATCAGTTGCTATAGCTGTTACTTTATCAATTGAAACATTCCACTTGTGCAAAATATCTGTTTTCAAACAGTTCAAAAACGTCCAGAGATCCGCTCGTGAGCTTGGAATTTTCTAAAAAATGTATAGTGACTCCAACAAACGACTTATTTTGCATTGTCTCAGTCCATATGTCATACGTAATACAGTAATGTTCTGCTTCTTTTATGTATATTATTTTTTTTAAACTTCTGTCATGGTCTCATATTTTTCATCTGTACGTTTTTTAAAAGTTTCTCTTGAAGGAATTTTACATAAAGGCACAACTTCCTTCATTAGTTGTAGAAATCCCTTACCTTCTACAACTGAAAATGGTTTATGGTCCATGATGATGAAATTCGTATCGATACAGTGACTTTTTTATGTTTGTTACCTTCAGCACTTGATATACTTTTAATATTATTAAATAATTCTTTGACATTTGAGGTGGGTCTATCAGGAATATGTTTGGAATCGAAAATAACAACATCCGTAGCAGTGCTAGTACTTGCTACGGGTTTTTTACATTGAACTTCTTCGTTTATGTTATCATCATTACAGGACTTATTTTTCAACTGGCTCCTCTGCTACAACCTCCTGATTAAGTAGTATTTACACATAATCTATTAATAAATGTTTACCTTTTCAAGCTCACAATGAAAAAGAGTACAATTATGTTATTGAAATAATATACACTTATTTCAGCAATACACAGTTGAGTTAACTATAACAGCTAACAATAACTTCACTTAATTTGCTGAATTGATTGTGACTTCTATAATATGGTGAACGTCAAACAACAAACGGAACAATGGCCGTCAATGTGGGCGAGCAGAGCAACTGCTTCGTTTTGCGTGCGTTTGTATTGCAGAGCGAACAAGACACTAAATAGAAAAAACTACGCTTGTGACTAAAAGAGATATATGTTTGTGTGTGAGCTGACATCGTTCATAAAACATCGTTCATGAAGAACGATATTACATCGATGTTTAGGTTTCGATATCGATGATAAAACATCGATGTTTATGAACGATATATCGATCCATTTAGAATCTTTTTCCCGCTTGTTTTATAGTCAGATTTAATTAATAACGCAGAAGTAAAAACGTAGTTTCCTTTTTAGACTATAATTTTATTTCCTTTTTAATATATACGTATTTCGACCTTTGCATACGGTCTTCTTCAGTATTTACTTCTGCGTTATTAAGATATATCGATGTTTGAAAAACATCGATGTATCGTTTGCATCCCTAAAAGCAAGAGCATGACATAATTCTACGAGAGGCAAGTGAAGAAAAATTTAGAATGGACAACCGATATTCATATGAAGGCAAGTTTTGAAAGTTACGTGGGTCATATTGTGATCGTAAAGCAAATAGCAGGAACTGTTTTTGAACAGACTCAAATCTTTCTGTATGAACATCAGAAACAGGATGCCAGACAACACATGCATATTCGAGAATAGGGCGAACTAATGATATGTAAAATTCTTTGTTACCCACACATTCTGAAATTTTTTAGCACGCCGTTTGATGAAGCCTACCATTTCATTAGCCTTGCAGAGAACCTCATCATAGTACAAATTTAAACGGAGTTTCTTAGCCAAGAAGACACTGAGGTCTACTATGCTGTCTGTTCGGGAAAGGTTAGTATTACTGAGGTGATAATCAGCTAATAAAATTGAAGTTCTGCGAGAGAAACTAATCACCTGACATTTTTCGAGGTTCAGGTATAGGTTGTTTGTGTTGGACCATTCAAGCAGAGCATTTATCTTGTTCTGTTAGAATATTGAATCACTGTGGGATGTCATCTCATAGTATAATTTGAGATCATCCGCATAAAATAAATGGGGTGTATCGGATAACACATCAGAAAGGTCTGATATAAATATGTTGAAAAGAAGAGGCCGGAGATGACTACTTTGAGGTACACCGGCGTAGACTTGAATTTCTTTGAACATATACCCTTGAAATTTAACGGTTTGGGTCCAGTTTTTGAAGTAAGGGTTTAGCTAGCGAAGCAATGGGCCAGTGATTCCAAAATTGCGCAATTTTTCTGACAGAATCGTATGATTGACGCGATCAAAGGCTTTACTAAAATCAGTATAAATTGCGTCAACCTGGCGCCCTTTTTCCATTGCGCAAACAATTTATGAGACCATAACTGTTAGATTTGTGATTGTGGATCAGTTTTTCCTGAAGCCATGCCGCTGGTCATCGAGGCACTGCTCTATGATGGGCGATATTTAGAGCATGCTATTTTTTCAATTAATTTTAGGATGGCGAATAAAATGGCAATTCCTCTATAATTTTGATAACTCCCTTTGTTTTTGCTTTTATGAATTGGACTCAGGTGAGAAGATTTCTAGTGTATTGGAAATTTTCCGCTTACGAGTGACTTATTAAAAGTGATATGGAGAGGTAAAACTAATACTTTTCTGCACTGGTATAGAAAATAAGGCAGAACTAAATCTGGGTCAGGTCCATGGTTTAGATCAAGTGTTTTAATTGCATTAATGATATCATCTTCAGAAATTGAGAGTTCCTGAAACGCTGTTTCAAAAACGGCTTCAGTGTTATCTGCATGAGGTGAGGTGTTTGGTAAGGAAAACACTGATTGAAAATGATCTGCGAAGAAATTACAGACTTCATCCGGGACAAAGGAGCTGCGGTCTTCATAGGCCATTTGTTAAGGATAACCATGAGCTTTGCGCTTAATATGTACAAAACCAAAGAACTTCTATGGATTTTGGCTAATGTTTTCGCCAATAAAATTAACATACATTGCATAAGCCCCGCGTGACTTCAATGTAAATTCATTTGCCAGTTCATTATATTCATTTTTAATTTCATTACTGACATTGGGTTCTTTTTTGATAATTTGGTGGAGCTTATTCCTTCTGTTTCTTAAATTTCGAAGACTACTGTCCAACTATGGCTCAGACAGTTTATTGCTCTTTTTGATATTAGCGGTATGACTTCCAACGGCGCCAAATATGGTCTGGTAGAAAGAGTTTACTGCATCATCTTCATCTTGTGTCGAAAGCCTACTAGTCCAGTTTACATTAGAAATATAACTCTTAATGCTATCGTAGTCAGCATAAGGGAGATCAAATACAATCAAGTTATTGTACGGAAGGCTGTTTGTCTCATCAGAGATGGAATAATCAACTGAAAGTGCGGAATGGTGAAGGGTATTTTTGAAAAGATTTTCTAGATCATTAGTTGGATTAACTACCACCTCGTCATAAGCATTCGTGAAAATTAGATCTGACAAGACGAGGAATTGGATGTCGGAGCTACTTGCAGTAAATCATTGCCGTACAATGTAGAAACTAGGTTGAAATCAATATCGTCTCGAAGATTCAACGGAATGACACGATTGTCAAGTTCGTCAACTACAAACTTTGAATTGGGCCTGTTAAAATCTCCAAAGATAATAATTTTATATTCTTCTTTCGAGAGTTCAGCAAGGGAAGAGACAACTCGACAAGCCTCGGTATAGATTGTCTCACTAGACTCTGGAGGAATATAGAATACACCAACGTACAAATAAAATTTTTTTTTTTTTATTTTCGCTATTGCATGTTGGAAAGTTTCGAAAGTTGCGGTATTGACGATATCACTCGAGTAAGCGTTGTATATGGCTATTAGGACACTACCTCCTCGGGTTAAGCCAGTGCTTAGATAGTCTCGATCGTCTCTATAAATAGACCAACAACTGTCGAGAATCTCTTCGTTACGATGGGAGCCATTCAGCCAAGTTTATGTGAATGCAAGGATACTGAAAGGGCATGATTTAGCGTCAAAAAAATGTTGTTTAGTTTGCCTCTTATGCCACTACAGTTATGGTAGAACATTTTGAGGAATTTTGTGGTTGAGCTCTTATTGTGCACGAAAAAATTTGCGATGTGGCTCACGTGACTTTCAGAGCGAGAATATATATTTTGAGCTTACATGAGAAGCGTAAGTTTCAAGATCTTTTTTGGCTTGTTCTGATTTAACACCAAGTTGCTCATAGTATCTTAGATATAGTTTTTGTAGAGCATCAACATCTATCGGAAAACCTTCTCTCTGGATCATTACTTTAATATTGGTCTTCGTTTTACCGTCAATACATGTTGTGTCTTGTGCTTTATGCATGTAAGCTAGGCAGAGTCAAACCAACTCATATAATCTGTGCTCACCGAGTCTTGATAGTAGATACCTGCTCTGAAGATCTTTGCTAGAGTTTATTGTCGCCTTTTACAATCGGAGGTACGAGTGGATCTAAAAAGGAGTGTTTTTCGTTCAAAGCGCTATTGAGTGTGCTAGGTAATTCAATTACACGATTAGGGGACGAAGTCTGAAACCCACTTCTTACGAAGTTCGGATATTTGGAAGGAGGTTTTATAGGGTTAAATTCAGAAACTGAGCTTTTATTCATTTCTGAAGAACCAATATTTTCTTTAGGTTGGTTATTATCAGAAATAGTACCGTCTTCCATCAGCCTGTAATCTAAAGGATCTGGGAGGTTAACAATGTTGTTCGTAATAAATGGTTGGGTGTTGTAGCAGTGTTAATATTCAGGTTTTTGTTGTTAGTGGACATTACTGTTAAATTTTTGTTGTTGTTGCATTTGCTTGGTAGATTATTGTTGATAGCAGATTCCCTTGATTTCTATTTGCTGGAGACTAGTCCACTCTATTTTCTGAAGACCAGTCCACTCGTTTTCTTACTTCTCTGTGAAATTGCCTCCAACCTGCAGCCTTCCAGCAATAGATTTACTTGCAAGAATTTTCGAACTCGAGCAGTATTAGTATTCTTTGGTATTTTCTCAATGAACAATATTTCGAAATCGTTGTGCTGATGATTCGTTACATTAGCCTTCTCCAACCGCTCAAGCCTTTTTTTCCATTCGTCCTCTTGTTACAAACCAGTATACCCTATGTATACTGGTATGAACTGGGAGCTCATTTGATGTGTATCCAATATACATCATCAAGGCTCCCGGGGAAAAAACTCACTGTAACACCACTTACCTGCTACTCTGTCCATTTTCACTAAATCAACCAAGGCAAAAGTTTATTTTATTAATTATTTTATTTTCTCTGTTCCTATTTTTATCTAACATTACATTTTACAAATTACATTATTGGAGACTTATATCAATATTGAGCCTGTAGAGAATCAAATGGACGTGTTAATGGTTCGGGGTGGCCATACAGCGTGGAACGCAAAAAGGCCGATTGAGGATCGCGGCGCAAGCCAACACCTCACCCCTCACCACTTCGTTGAACACTGGACGATATCTTCGGCTGAACTTTAAATCGCGAATACTTTAACCGTATAAATGATAACTGGGTAGCAGCACGCTCCCTTTTGGATTTGAATACAAACTCACTGGTAAAAGACTGCCCAAGAACATTAAATACCATTTTTTCGTGAGCTTTCAACCTAAATTCTCTTTAAAGGTGCTGAGTAGCCGAACACGTGCGCTCTCGTTCCACGAAAGTTTTTCCTCCCCGTTTCGTCTCGCTTGCTCGGCTGGTGAATATGCGAAACTGGGGAAATTGAGCGAAAGAGTGTTTTTCGCGTAAGCTTTCGACTTCGAAAGAGTGCTTTCAGTTTAAGCTTTCGGCTTTCCCAAGATCTCTTGAGGTAAAATAGCGAAACTGGGGACATTGAGCGAAAGAGTGTTTATGCCGGAACTTTCGGTTTTCCTTTCCGCTTACCTCTCTTCGAAGCACCCCGTTCGTTCACGATGTGAATATCGTTGCGGGTTGAACTTTGTCGTTCACTTAACTGCTCGCTTATTTACTTGCGCATGTGTTTCCATGGCTAATTTTCATTGGCGAAGTGCGAGTACATAGGTGTTGTTTGCTCGCTACTATTGCAGTTATGAAGCGGGAATATATCCGAGTATGCTTATGTGTTCACTCGCAACACTCTGACCAAAAGGTGCCCAATTTATAGATGTGGCTGACGATTTCAGATGTTTGATTTAAAGTAAGTACCGACACCACTTCATTCAAACCACATGATTTCAGATGGCTGACATTATTTTGAACTGGAAAAACGTTTTCAATGTTACGCTGCTCCATTATTTTTTCTTCTAAAATATTACACTTTTTATCGATGTTTTCCAATTTTTTGGGAATTTCCGATAGCTGCAACAAGTTGTCCCACTCAGCTAGTTTTTGTGTAATATTGTTAAGCAAATCACTGAATGCTTCTTCACAGAAAGGTTCTGTACATGATGATTGGATCCTGGACATCTCAATGGCTTTGAATATTTTCCTATCACTCTTTGATAGCTCATCGAAACTGCTAGCCATCTCTACAAAATTATCCTCGTTTGCTTGCGATTTAGATTGTATTTGAGCCACTGTCTGATTTTTCTCTTCAATTAGGTTTTCGATGTAGCCAGTAATGTTATCATACATCGCTTTTAATTTCTGCTCAAAACCTTGACAATCGGAGCATTTTTTTTTTTTGTGGTAGGGAGGTGAAGGCATTTATGCCCGCTGAGTCTGGCAGTGTGGGACTCCCATGGAGGATACCTTTGGACTACCCACTAAACACCTCCCCTGTCAATCTGAGAACCTAGCCTGGAACCGTTTGACACATTACTTCGGGCCAGGTCTCGTTTTGTTACGCCGTGGGGCGCCTTCAAGCTGGGGAGTCCCTTTCCAAGCGGGAGGGTAGAGGGGAAGAGGAATTGCCGGAAGAGCGATCCCCCAGCCCCAGTGCCTCCGGCTGCTGTGAGTCCCTTTTATATTTTAGGACTACCCGAGCATAATGTGCCACCTGGTTCCATTTGTCAACCGATTCGAGCATCACCGCAACTATATTATCCGGGGTGAGCTCTCCCATCTCCCTGTAGAGTTCGGAGCATATAAAATGTTCATCCAGCTAAGGATCAAACCAATCACGTGGTGTATCCATGCAGGCACCATGTAACTTGCGGTTACAAAAACCTTTGCAGATAACATATTTAAAGGTGTTGTCAAACGCGATGCAATTCGCGAGGCTGCATTTTAAACTCATTTTTGTTAGAGTAAGGTCAGTTATATGCGAGGAGGGTAGTATTATCTATTAATCGAAAATTGTAATGGGAAGAAAAACGAAAAAAAGTGTATTCATAAGCGAATATTCATAAGTGAAATTGATAAGTGCGTGAAGAATTAAAAATATCGCGCACGAAAATTACACAGTCGTCAGCAAATTGCTACTTTCACTATAGATTTGATTATTGCTGATTAATTATTGATATTATTGTCACTAAATAATTTACAGTGAAATCACTATGACGGTGAAGAACTAAAAAAATTCCGAATTTAATGCACGAGCAACAAATTTTCAATCAGCACGGCAACGATATGATTTAAAGAAGACTACCAATATTTTGCGGAGTGATTTAAAAATACGTCCGTAAGTGACGAGGTCCACTTGTTCCAAAAACTTTAAGAGTACTTACTCCAATTTTCAGCCATAATAATCGTCCCACCTGACAGGTTGTGCGTGCTATACTGCCCTGATAAGTTAAAAGGCCTTAACTCAAACTTTCTCAAAAATTTTTTTTACGAATCAGACTAGAAAAATCCACCTTTTTATGACATTTGAAAGCCTTAAACCTAATTCAGTATTGAGTTATATTGAAATGCATATTAGCCCTAAGTCCGATTTGAGGCCGTATTTGATGAAAGAAGGCCCTACTAAACAAATAAATACTAAAAACACCTTTAATCCACAAAGAGTTGTACTTAGGAGCTTTGCTCTTCAAATTGCTACCAAGAAGTTGGGGCCTACCTTCGTAAGACACTGATGCGTGGGCTTTTAGAGATGGCCTTCTTTCATCAAACATGTCAATGCGACTGATTTAGTTTTTGGCCTTTTGTAGCAGCGCAGCCGTCAGTGCCTACAAGTGGTTGTTGACATAAACACCGTTGTTTCTCTAGTGTATCAAACTGAGTGTACAAGTTCAGTTCTATGTTATTTAGTAGTTCCATTGATTCGTTTGCTTTAAACATCAAAACTTCAGGTAATTTCATCTACCTAATAAAATATTTCTTTACTTTAAATGTTCTCATGTTACTAAATCGTCAGCTTGGTATCAAAACCTCCTTAGTAAGTATTTTAAAAATTTAATAACCTTCTAAGTTGCAAAATGAAAGTAAAATATCAATATGGAATGTCCATACAAAACTTCGATGAAAACCATTCAAAAATAATCAATGTTGAAATAAATATCAGGTTGGAATGATCATATAAAAGAATGCTTCGTAGTTTTAAAAGATTTTCGTGTAGACATAGGAGGTTTTTTCTAGGTAACCTGACGAATTATTAACAATTTTCTTTGTGTTGTCTGGCCTTGAACATATTCAGTACTTGTAATCAAAAAACGGTACATTCAAGTGCTTTTTAGGGTTTTGTACTAAGATACAAAACCCTATTGCAATCACGACCTGTGTCCGTCTGTCCGTCCGTCTGTATATCACAGCGTATGAGTATTAAATGAAAGTTCTTTATGAGAGCTTTAAAAACAGTTCTTAAACTGACAGTTTTTGCTTCAGTGGGGGCACAGGGGGGAAATGCCGAAAAATGTGTTTCCTCCCTCGTGAATGGATACCTGTGATCTTAAAAAACCTGAAAAAAATTAATAAGGGAGATATTAATGAGTATAACAATAACAAATACCTCAGATTTCAAAATACGTTCAACTTTGCTAAAAATATTATGATCTTCGAATTTCACATTTTCTCCAATAACATCGTTTGAGTGCCTTTAAACCCAACCAAATTCGAAATTCAAGCAGTCTTACACAAGTTCGTAATACTCGGTAAATCTAATGAAATTCGTATCATATTCACGGAAGTAATATCCATTTCAAATTTGTCCTATCACAACAAAAATAAAACACTATTTTGGTATTTTATGAACTTTCCATCGAATCAGACACTGCAGTTTTGACTTGACCTTGTTAAAATTTTCAGATAAGACCGACGGCATAAATGCTTTTGGGGTTTCATGATTTGAGTGATTTTTGTCAATTGAAAAAGGAGAAATAATGGGTTTTCTTTTAAACGAGCAAATCTCTTTGACATGTTTCTTGATTTCATTCGTTGCTGGTGACTGCATTTTCTGACATGAGGGTAGGTCTGTCTACCTGACTTATTCTTGGGTACATTTTCAGTGCCAATCAATCCGGAAACAACATTGATGCTAAATTGCTTCATGTAAAGCGTCGCTCCGCCGCATCTTTTTTGAAATAAAACATATACGTTTACCACAGTAGTGTCAAGAAAGTGCCAAACTATTCTGTGGTCCCGTTTTTTACTTTTCCAATCAATGGCGTAACATTTTTTGAGCATGTCAGCCTTATCAACGGCACCCATGTGGTTATTGTAGTCGACAACAACTTTTGGGCAATTTACCACCTCCAATGTACCATCTTTGTTTCTCCGATTAGTCGTAATAGCGTCTTCAAGAGTATGGTAATTTGATTAAAAAATTCAAAGGTTTTTATCTCTCCATTTAAGGCACAACAGCCTGCCTTCCGTCATCCGCCAATCATACTGGCCTCTGGCGAGGCTCTTGTCATCTGCAAAGTCATTTGGTAGATATTTTTTCCCTTCTTTAGAGTTCCGCAGCCATATATTTGATTTTGTTTCAAATCCCACAGAACAGGAACACCAGTAAAATAATTATCAAAGAATACCCTATGGTTTTTATTTTTCAAATCTTCTGTCAGGTCCCTCAATACCCTTGCTCCCAAATCTTTTTC
Source organism: Odontomyia ornata (assembly GCA_963969285.1). Taxonomy (NCBI): domain Eukaryota; kingdom Metazoa; phylum Arthropoda; class Insecta; order Diptera; family Stratiomyidae; genus Odontomyia; species Odontomyia ornata. The sequence goes on from OZ017739.1 coordinate 93,768,457, forward strand.
GAGTAGATCACCTATTTTTCCAGTATATATTTGGAATTCGAAAACGTAGCCTGAATAATATGCACGAACCCATGCCTTGTATTTACGTTTAGTAGGTTTTGCAGGCATATATGTTACGGTTTTATGCATGATCTGCCTTTATATTTAATCATACTTTCGTCAATTGCTTGACATTCTCCCGGAAAATAGTGCTCCTTGAATGTTTGAGACAGGGTAGACAAAAGCGGTTCCTTTATAGAGTTTATTATCATTTGGTTTGGTTGTAAATTACTGAGCAACCAATAAAATCTGTCAAGAGAAATAATTTTGCTAATATAGGCATCTCTGACCTCCTCTTGTGAAGACAAATAGTCCTTCAAGCTTGGAAGTTTTTTTTACACCCATAAGTAGATACACTTCCAAAAATAGTTTGATGTCTTCAATTGTAGTTGGTTGGACAGTTTTAGTTCCTTCATTGGTATTTTTTTGAGTAACGTATAAATTTTATTGAATGCAATTGACTCTAACAAATTTTCTGGGAATAAGCACAAAAAAACTATCTACAAGAAGCTCGATTGCATTGCCCATATTTATGCTCTCAGATAAATCAAATGTTGGAGGTTTCTGATAAAAATTACATTTCGTCCAAGTTGCACCCGCAAATTTGGTTACAGATGTAGCAACTAACCTTACAGCTACTCCTGCAAGCGGTTCGTCTTTATCACTCTCAATCTCAGCTTGTGTAGGCAAAAGGTCGTCCTGCTCAACAATAATATTTTCATCAGGATTTCCAAGTATCAGACCAATTGTATGGTCAAGTTCATCTTCGTCCCCTGATAAGTAAACATCTGCCAAGGATTCGGCATCTGAAGGAATTTCAGCCAGCAAGTGATTTATTTGTCGATCATCCATTGCTTCAAGCTCCACAAAAGGCCATTTTTTCTTCCTTCTGTAATTGCAGAAATACCTACGTAATATGTTGCCGGTGGTTATTACACGTAATTGACAGTCGCAATGTAAAATACGATTATATTTAAGCAGCGGCAGTAGCATATAACCAGTAGAAGTTGGCTGATAAATGATTAGATTGGCGGTTGCATGGAATGGCCAGTGGGAAACAAAGGGTTAAGTGCAATTCGAAGAAGTTTCTACGACGTTTTGTGACAGTCGACAAAACATGGCTCCACTGATCCATACCAGTGGCCAAGAAGCAGTCAAAACAGTGGACTTCAACGTCAAAGTGCTCCAAAGAAAGCGAAGACTGTCCTATCAGCCGAAAAGGTGTTGGCCACCGTTTTCTGGGATTCACAAGATGTGATTAGCATTGACTACCTGGGGAAGGCCGAAATGATCCCAAGGCTGTACTATACGAAATTATTGGACCGATTTGATGCCAAATTGCAGAAAAAAGCCCGACTTGGCGAAGAAAAACGTGCTCTTTCAGCATGAAAACGCACCAGCTCACACTTCTGCGGTTGCCAAGAACAAACTGGATAAATTGGGCTACGAACTACTACCCATCCACCGAATTCTCCAAATTTGGCCCCATGTGACTTCTTTTTCTTTTCAAACTTGAAAAAGTCATTCGGTGAGCAGAAAATTGAGTCTAATGAGAAGGCCATCGCCGCCACGGAGGCCTACTTTACAGACTTCGAGAAAATGTATTATTCAGATGGATGAAAGAAGTAGGAGCATCGCTAGGTCAAGTGAATCGAGCTAAGAGGAGATTATGCTAAGAAATAAATTGCTATTTTTCCAAAATTTTCGTTTTTCTTTTGTAGGCTAAGTTGAATGCTTATCGGAACACCCTCGCACATGCAATTATCACTTGATTGAATTTATAAATGAATGGGCGAAGATGAGCACCTACAATTTAGAGGTGAAACAAGCTGAGTAAGTAGGAGAGTGCAATAAAAATTAATCAAATCTCATGACACAGCCGAGGAAAATTACCTCAAGTATACAAAATATCACACTGCGCAAATACAGTATCGAAAATGTGAGCAAATTTGTGTATTCATGCGCCAAAATAACGACAACCAGTACTGAAAGCGATGAAATACGCCGAAGAATACGGATCGCAAATAAAATATTTTTTTTTGTTTTGCAGATCTTGAAAACCATCTGAAAGTATACAAATCCGTGATAAGACCTGTGTTATGCTATGGGTGTGAAACATGGACCCTAATCCAAACATCCGAAATTATATCGAACGTCTTTGAGCAACGGGTCCTGAGGTGAATAATCGGAGCGAAGCTAGAGGGTGAATTCGATACAACCATGAGCTGTGTGAAATTTTTGAGGAACTGTAAGTCTCAACGATTGTACGGCTGCGGAAGTTGCAATGGGCTGGACACACGAATCGTCTGGACGACCAATGGATACCCAAAAAGGTATTCGTCGGGAGAACTGAAGGCCGGAGACCAGTAGGGAAACCGAAAAAAACGCTGGTTTGACTTAGTCGACGAAGAGAGTTCATCCCTGGTCGGATTTTAGAATCGGAGAAGACAGTTGGAGGCGCTATTTTTAGGAAGCGAAAGTCTAAGAAGGGCTGTAGTGCTACGAAAAAGAAAATTAATTAGGCGAGTACTCCTACAGAACGGCTTTGTAACCATCCTAGGCCTCGAATAAAATTTTATGATGGCAAGTATCGATGGCTTAAATCACTCATCCAATACTTGCATAAAAAATCTTGCAAATTTATCCAAAAGATGCAGAGGCTCGTTTATAAGACAGATGGACAAATGGACAGGCAGGATGCGAAACTAGTGGGTTTTTGAAAAATTTCTTTTACAAAGCCCTCAAAATCATAGGGGTGGATCCAATAACAAATAACTTAGGAGTTGAAATTCGTTGGACTTTGCTAATAATAGTAGGATTTAACATTTTCGGCAGTAAAACTGCATTAGAATCATAAAATTCAATAAAAATAGACATTCAAGTGGTTCCTGAAAAGAAACTTATATTCTGTAAGTCTCGATAGAGTTTACAGAAGTTATAGTCGTTTGAATTTCCTCTGATCAAAACAATCATAGATGGTTTTTCTACTAGAAAGGCTTTCCTTCGAACCAGATACTACACTTTTGATTGGATCTTCTCCACATCTTCAGATAATGTCAATAACGAACTGCATATAAGATTCCGGCCAGCATCGATTTTAGCGATATTGGAACGTAATGTAGGTCAGTTAACATGGAGCTCGTTTAAAGCAAGGATACATAATTTGTGTGTGTCAGCAAAATTTTTCTTGAATTAAATCGTTCTACATTTCTGCACATTATAGGTTAAGTACACAGCCCTCCTGACATGAGTTTAGTTCTACCCAACTTGTTTGATATTTGCGTACGAAATATTTTCTGGTGTTTGCGGAGTTACGAGAAATTTCATAGCATTGAATAGTTTTCATCCTATGTGCACAAGCTCATAATTGGCATACGATTCGGCTGGACATTGTTGAGTCCAGCTAAAGGTCTTGAAATAATCTGCTTTCATTGTTCCTTCTGTAAAGCGATATTTGACGATCGAAAAGGCTGGAGGTTTCGGTATGGTGTCATCCTATTGTGTGACAGACAAAGTACTTAAAGCTACTGTTATTGAATCGGTCAGGCTTCTCAAACTCTCTCTGACGTCATCTTCTTATTTCACAAGGTACAATTATTCAAAATCAATTTCTGACACCTTATACTGTGTTTTTTACCAACACAACAATATAAAGGGTTGATTGTAAATAAAACAAAAAGTTTTCAGAGAATTATGTCAATATTATTTATTATAATAGAAGAATCTATGATAATTATGTGTGAAACAAAATATTGCTCAAACGCTCGCCACGGCTACGGTGGCATACTTCTATCCGATGGTCCATATTTTCAATGACTCTGAGACATAATTGAAGTTCAATGTCGTTAACGTGCTGATTTATCACATCCTTTAGCTCTTGAATTGCTCTTGCCTTATTGACGTACACTTTTTTTTGAATATCTCCAGAGGAAAAAGTATAACGGTGTCAAATCACATAATCGTGGCGGCCAATTAACATCGCCAGAAAGTGAGATAACACTTCATAATACTACATATCGTCCAGGTCCATAAGCTCAATTCCTGGCCACAAGAAATCCATTATCATCTCGCAATAGCGAACACCATTCACAGTAACTGCTTGGCCGTCCTCATTTTCGAAGAAGTATGGCCTGATGACACCGCCAGCCCATAAATCACACAAAACAGTCACTCTTTGTGAATGGATCAGCTTTTCAGCAATTGCTCGTGGATTTTCATTTACCCAAATGCGGCAATTTTGCTTGTTAGCGAATCCACTGAGGTGAAAGTGTGCCTCGTCGCTGAAAATCACTATTCCCTTTTGTAAAGTCACTTTTCCCTTCTGTCCGTTCAGCCAACCATTCGGCGTATTATCGATGCTTGAGGTGGTCAGTAGGCTTCAGCTTTTGAGTCAATTGAACCTTGTAAGCGTGGAAATTCAAATTTTTATTCAAAATTCACATCAATGATCTTCGTGAGATGTTTAATTGTCGGGCACCACGACGAGTTGAAGTTGACGGCTCTTCTGCCACAATATCACGAACAACAGCAGAACGAAATGGGCGAGCATGCACAGGTGACTTCACGTTTCCTACAGACTCGGTTTGCTGAAATTTGCGCGTAATTCTCCCGACACGTTTGGTCGATTATGCTGACCGAAAAAACCAGGAAGTGCATGAAATGCGTTTTGATTTGAACGCCCATTTGCGTAAAAGGCTTCAACAACCTTAACACGCTGCTCAATTGTGTAACTCTACGTGGTTGAATTTGTCAAAAACTAAAACAAATAAATGTCAAATTAAGTTGGGCAAAAAACATGAAGTTAAGGTGTGACTCACAATTAACATCGTACATTATGGTTGGACCACCTTTTCCTATGTAAAAGTATTGACTGAACTAAAGGGTTTTCTATTAACGACATAACAATTTCGTATCTTTAAATGAACGCGCGCTTAAACTTTTTTACTGAACCTCAAAGAGTTAGTTAAAGTCAAATCTTTCACCATGATAAAGTTCACGAACTAGCAACGTTTGCAAAAAAATACCACTGGAATTCTGAGTCGGTGGTCACAACTTTAAAAGCGCTTACTCCAATTTTCGGCCGTAACCCAACACGCTGTGTGTGCTATAGTGGAATTGCAACTATTAGACATTCCGGTGCCAAAAAGACGTTGTACCGGCCAAAACGAAGGAAATGTCACAACAGTAAGTGCATCGCTTCAAAATGAGCCAATTCAGTCAATTCCACGTCGTCGTCAAGAATTGGACATCGCTCAAACGACACTGTGGCATATTTTGCAAAAAAAAAACTTGGCTTAGATGGTTACAAGATCTAATTGATTCAAGAACTGTAGTCACTTGATCATTCAAAACGCCTAAACTTCTCTAATTGGCTTCTGGCAAAGCTTGGAGAAAATGAAGAATTTCATCGAAAAATCGTCTTCACCGATGAAGCTCAATGGCTTTGTTAATAAGCAATATATGCATTATTAGTGAGTACAAAACCCACATGTGCTTCTTCAGACACCATTGCAACTGCAAAAAATTACTGTTTGGTGCGGTTTTCATGCTGGAGGTGTGATTGGGCCGTATTTAGTCATGGATGACAACGACCGTCATGTTACCGTCAATGGAGAAACTATCGTGTTATCTTGGAAGATTATTTGTGGCCAGAATTGGATGAACTTGACATCAACAGTACGTGGTTTCAAGAAAAGGGTGCCTCCAGCCACACAGCACACCTCACAATCGATTTATTGAAAGGCAATTTTGGTGAACATTTTTTCTTGGGTAATGGTCCGATCAAATGGCCACCTCGTTCATGTGATCTGACGCCATTGGATTTCTTTTTATGGAACAATATCAAGTTACTGGTCTATGCCTACAAGCCAGCAACTTCAGACCAGCTTAAAGACAACAACCAACGCGAAATTGCCAACGTTCCTGTCGAAATGTGTGCCAGAGTGGTGGAAAACTGGCTCCAAAGAATCGATCGCTTTAACGGGTAGTAGTGGTCATATGATAGAAATTAAATTTCATTCATAAAATATAATGCTTGCACCACACCTACAATAAATTTGAACTCAATATCTCAAGTATTTCCGTTTTTATTAATCGATAAAATTGTTATGTCTTCAATAGAAAACCTTTTACTTATGAAAATTAGAAATTTCAAAGAATATAAAGCTGAACTAGCCATATTCATTGCTCTAGAGCTTCTGTAACCCGAGACTCGAAGGTTAGGTCATAGATGACGCAGCACATCAAACATCGCTCAGACTAGTTTAATTTGAATGCATAACATGATCTAAATTTAATTTTAGGAATTATTAAATAATCTTGGGCTTGGGAGTATCAGAAAAGCACGCTTCATTTTTCTTTGATTTTACTTTGCTTTTTTCATCAATATATATGTACAGCTTTTCAATTTTTTTACTCAAAAACTCTCATTACGTCGGAAGTAGCCACTATATAAACTCCTTTCCATTTTTGATGTAAATATGTACTTCTGGCTGACATTTCAGGAGATTAGGCATTACCTTTTATTTTTTATTCTCTTTGGTACACAATAATTTCAAATTACTTTCACTAATCCGTACAAGTTTCGATAATACACTTCAAAAGTGATTTCAACACGATTAGCCATCCTTTGAATGCCTTACAGATTCTGTCAACATAAAACGAGAGAAAAATACGATTAGCTCAAACAATCTGAAAAGGACACCTGTAATCCCTTCTGGAATCCCCCAAAGAAATAATGCCAACTTCCATTTTTTGTATAACTTCCTCGAAAAACTTTTCCGTTCCAAGTAACAAAAACAATCTCTAAGGGGGACTGATCTAATTCTACTTAGTCATTAGACTTTGAACTCAGAGCTTGTTTTAAAGTCAAAAACTTAATCGCCTTCGCCCGGACATTCCCGCTCGCCAACGCATCTTGACATACTGAAATTTCAAAATCGATTTGGATTTTCTCTCGTGGCGACAATGATGGCAACAAGAGGAAGAAACCAGTGAAAGTTTCCTTTTGACAAAGTTCCTACGTTTTTGCTCCGGTGATGTGTTCCCTAAGGTAGTGAAAATATCTTTTTTTTTCGTTATTTCCTTTTTAACTTAGCATTCTCATTCGTATCCCTGTCATCAGCAATGCAACACGATTTAGCTCTCTCATTGAATCGGTCAAGGAGGATGGGAGAGCTGTGAACTGACAGGGAGCGATAAGTTTCAACATTTTTTCATTCTCTTAATATTATCATTCTTTCGTCCCCCATCTGATTTACCTCAAAATTTCTTTCCAGGAATTTTATTACTTTACATTTTTGCAGCTCATTAAAACTTAATTAAGGGGTCAGTCCAAGAGAATAGCCAGGAAAAAGTTTCCATCGGACTAATCACCACGAGGGATTTTCTCAAGCAAAAAAGTCACGTTTTGTATTAGAAGAACAATGGCAAGGGAGCCAGATGTAAAATAGGTGTCCATTGAAAAGTGGAAAAATAAGGAGGAAATTTTACGAAGAACAATTACAAGAAAATCAATTAGATATGCTGGTTGGAAAGAGTGGCGGTAGTGGTGATAGGTCTGCAAGTTTACGCTGCCTCATGTACGAGTATGCTTCCTGACAACACTTTCCTCTATACAAGGTTATGCTCGTAATTACAGCGGACGCCGGAAATATACCTTTTCATTTTACCAGTGCAAATTGTCAAGAAAGAATTTGGGCAAAGGCCAAATATCTTTGTTTCCATTTTTCCTTAGTCCTTTATATTAAGTTCAAGTGATGTAAGGCTTTAATGTAAAACAATCTTGGAAAACTTTAAGTTACAGCAAAAAGAAACACGAACGAAAAGCTAAATTTAGATTTTTGAAGTTTATACTTACTTGAATGTCTCATAATGATGACGATCCATGTTTCCAATTAAGAAATCAAACACTGACATGTCCATTAGATCTAATAGCCGACGTCCTTCATCGTACGGTGGAATGTCTCGGATCTGTGGGTGAAAAATGAAATTTAATACTTTGAGTCTGGAAAGTAAAATGGAGGATAGTCGTAGAAGGATGGGGTAGAAAATGTTTGTTTATGTTATGAATATCTAATTTCACTTATCGCTATGGTAAATCAGAGACTAAACAAAGGTTCCGAAGGGGATGTAGTGCTGTAACAACGACGAAATCAGATACATGGCGTATTAAAGGGCATGATCTGATTAAAGACTATCACCTTGAAAGCGACTATACTAAATGTACATTTCATAATGGGAGTTTGATATTGATTAAAGTAGCTACGAAGCGAAAGTAAGGACATCCTTGTAAATACGCACATCCATATTACATATATGGGACTTAGTTTATGACAGACACTAGAGTTTTTAACACTGTTCCAAGGTTTTTTTTATTTTTGCCTGATGCACTAGGATTTATTTCATCGCTAAAAATGCTCTCATTCGGCATTTCATGTGATCTTATTATACGAGTATAATAACGATTGTAATTGTTTTGTTAAAAATCTTACTGAATAAATAGCCAGACTTGAATTATGAATGATTAACTTTAGCAAGGACTTTTTAGGGATTCCTACTTCTTACAAAGCCTTTTCAAATTATGCTCTGCCCATCCGTCAGTCTGTTTATCACAGCAGTTTCTTTCTGAAGCCGAAATTGATTCAACGTTATAATAATAGATGTTGAGATATTCTATTGTCAGGCTCTTATTTTCTATAAGTTTTAAAAAATCGTATAATTATTTTGGAAACTATAACTATTTCAATTGTTTACGATCACAACAAAACCAACACATGGTTTTCTACTCTATAGGTTTCAATTGACCTAGAGGCTGCAGTTTGATTGGATCTTCTTAAAACTTTCAGGTATAAATAACAAACTTCTTTGAGATCTATTTCAGTAAATAACGTAAGTAATACTATAATCTAAATAGAGGCCGATTAAAGTAGAGAAATAATGAATATTTTTAAACAGAGTATACCAATACCTAACATAGTTATACGGCCTAGATCGGTTCCTGAAAACTTGGCCGTAAAACGAAAAGCCGTATAACAAATCAATAATTTTCACACAAATCCATAAAAATTTAGTCGCATTAGTTTTCATAGCTACTAGAAAGGAAAATTTGTTCTTGTTTAAAAGGCTAGCTAAACACTTCGACAATATAAATAAAATAATATAATAAACAGAAGCTAGAAAATTGCACACTGGTATTCATTATTAAGAGCGGTTAGATAAGTACTTAGCATGCAAAAGAAAAACGAAAATTTTAGAAAAGAGGCAAATAAACATAAACATTAAGTCCTCTTAGCTCGATACGCTTGACCCACCGATGCTCTAACTTCTTAAACCGTTCTGAAAAATATGTTTTCTCGAGGTCTGCCAAGTAGGACTCCGTTGTGACAATGACTTCCTCTTCTTCTTCATCTTCGTAGCACAACAGCCCCTCTTGGGCTTCCGCTTCCTGCAAATAGCGCCTCCAACTGTCACGGTCCATTGACCGCGTCCTCCAATTTTGAAATCCGAGCAGCGAAGAACCTTCCTCGGTTTACTCACTGGTCACCGCCCTCCAGTTCACCCAATGAATACCTTCATGGGTACCCGTTGTTCGTCCGTACGATTCATGTGGCCAGCCTGTTGCAGCTTCCGCAGTCGGTTCGTCAAAAAATTTATACAGCTCATGGTTGTATCGAATTCACTATTGGTCCCCAGCTAGCTTCACTTCGATTATTAGCCTCAAGACCCGTCGCTTAAAGGCGCTCAATATATTTGCGGATGCTTGGGTTAGGGTCCATGTTTCACACCCATAGCATAATACAGGTCTTACTATCGATTTGTATACTTGGAGCTTCGTTGCAGCTGGTCTTCAAGATTGTCAAAACTGTATAAAATGCTTTATTTGCGAGCTGTATTCTTCGGCGTATTTCGTCCCTTTCGTTGGCGGTTATCGTTATTTTGGCGCCTAAATACATGAATTTGCTCACATTTTCGATACTGTATTCACCAAGTGTGATAATTTCTGTTCTTGAGGTATTTTTCGTCGACTGCGTCATGAGGTTTGTTTTATTTGCATTTACTTGTAATCCTATAAGTTTTGCTTAGCTGTCGAGTTTCAGGAAGAGTTCTTTGGCAGTTGCTAATAATCGTGACAAAATGTTGATGTCGTCCGCATAGGCTACCACTTGGCTCGACTTGTATAGTAACGGATCCTGGTAGCTTTCTTATGAGGTACTCCAGAGCCAAATTAAATATCAATGGCGCCAGCCCACCTCCCTGCGTTAGTCCGAAATTTGTATCAAAGACATCTGTGAGTTGGTTATTGATGTGGACTTGGGAGGTGTTTGAGGTCATTGTCATTTTAGTAAGACGGATTTGTTTGGCTGGGATGCCAAAGCAAAGCATTATTAGGCACAGTACGTGTCAATCAATACCGTCATAAGCTTGCTTAAAATCAACGGAAATTAAGTGTACTTCTATGTTAAACTCCCAGTACAATTGGTTTATCCCCAATCTACCTGATCTAAAACCACCTTGATGCTCCCGAATAGCCGATTTTATTTTCTATGATCTTTGAAAATATTTTGTACGCCGTACAAAGTAGTGAAAGTCCTCTTCAGTTTTCGCACTGTAGCTTGTCACCTTTTTGTGGATAGGGAATATAATTGATTGGTTCCACTCGTTAGGCACATGTTTTTATTACCAAATGTCCTGGATGAATTTGTGAATAGCTTTCTGAACACCGCTGTCACCCCATTTTATAAGCTGCACTTGAATCTCATCGATGTTTAACGCTTTGTATTCTTTTGGGCTTTGGTGGTAGAAAACTCATCATCCAGAGTTGGTGAGGCAAATGGAAGGGGAATATGGGCGCCAAAGTTCTGGAGCTGTGCAGAGGATTTAGGAGGTTCTTGAAATGTGATGCCCATCTTTCTTTTATTCAGTTTTCATTAGCGAAGATTTTGCCGAAGTCATCACGTTAGAGAGTACTCTTGGGCTGATAACCTCGTTTCAGGCTTTTCACTCCTTTGTTTACTTGTCTTGTGGTGTTTGATGCTCGTTAGACATATAGATGCTTCTCAATTGCTAATCAGAGTATTTAATTTGCTGAATTCTACTTGTCTTATTCACTACTCTTTTGAGATTTCCAAAGTATTCTCTTTTCATTCTGGTTTCTCTTCCTGAATATTGTTGGTACACCTGATTTTTTTTGTCTAACGCGTTCTGGAACTCATCATCGAGCGAAGCGTTTCTTTTACACCGGGCTTGATGTTCAATAGCCTGTTTGCCGTGGTCTTATCTGTTGCTTTCACGTTTACCCATAGTTCGCTACTTATTTTCAGCGATGTGTCTGATAAGATAGGAGCTAGCTGGTTGTCACCACTTTCCGTGAAATTTTTGGCCATCGACGCCGTTTGGAGCCTTTTGATGTGGAATTTCTGTAGAAAACTGGTCTCTCACTTTGATATACTACATCGATTAATTCAATCACATAATGACCTGATCAGTTTTGTATGTTGCTATCTGATGAGAACCAGGTTATATATGTATGCGCCGCTGTGGGAAGCAAATCGAACGTTAGACTAGATTTCTACTGCATGCAAAATCAATCAGACGCTGGCCGTTGTCATTTGAAGCTATATCCTCTAGTCGTTTCCCGATGAGATATCTCATCACTAACTTTAGCGTGGAAATCACTTAGAGTTATTTTGTGTCGTTTGTATGCAATGAGTCGACTAGTCTTTTCAGGTGATCATAGAAAGTTTCCTTCGCTTCTTCGTCCTTGTGTTCAGTCGGAGCAGGTATATTATCAGCCAGGTCTTTGAGAATTTGATTTTAATACGGGTCGCACACAACCGTTCATTAACTGCCTTAAAATCAATAACGTGCGTTATGAACTCCCTGTCCACAATCAAAGCCACTCCGAATTCTCGTTTTCAAGTAGGCTTCCCATTTTTGAATATTGTGTGGGATCTCATTTCTTGAATATCATTTTCAGTCCAAGAATTTATATTGACTGACCCGTTGTAAAAGGTCTGTAATGAATCGACCCTATGCCACTAGCGACCAATACACATGCCCATTGCTACCATATGGCTTCTTATCTAACATCAGTTCTGATGTCTGCCTATCCCACGTCAGTTTTGTCGGGGAATGTCAAAGAGACAGTGTCGCCAGTTTCGGAGTAAATAGGTGAGAGTTCGGTCAGTTTGTTCAGTGATCATCCTTGATCACCCCTGAAACTACATGGTTTCATCTGTTTGAAAAAGTGTTTATCTAATTTTATGTCGCATGCAAATTGCAAATCATCTGTATTGGGAACACTTAAACGAGAAAAACACTTTTCTGTCGCTCATTGTAGCGCGGAGGGGGACAATTACATCATGGCAGCGTAGCCATCACAATAATGGGGCTGGTAGATGGAAAATTTGAATTTGAGTAGACTCGTAGCGTTATTTGATTTTAGATGGCCGAAGCGGGATTCTTTTGGTGCAGAAATGAACGCGAAGCTGATACGGCTGCGTGTTTTATTTGTGACAAAACTCTGGATGGATGGGAAGCGAGTGACGATCCGTGGATGGAACATCAGGAACACGCTCCACAATGCGCGATTGCTAAATTGGAGCGCCCTGAAAAGGATCCTTGGACTCGTGTATAAATTAGTGGAAAACATTGACATGAAGCGTCACGCCAAAATAAAGAAGAAAGTCACACAGTTGTGCGTGAAGAAGCATTTCTCGAAACTGCCCATAGAATCTACCAGCAACAGTTTGAGCTCAATAGAAGGCTGTAGTAACTTTGGTAACGCACGGCACCTGTAATTTCAGGCAACCGATTCCCTAAGTACGCATATTTCTACAAACAAAATCAATAAATGACACAAATTCATCAATTGATGAAAGAACACATTCAATCGTGTCATCGTAGGTATTTTATCGACGGATGCATCTAGTTATTGTTTAAGGAATTATAACTTAAGTAAGTAGTCAATAAGATCAAACAATTACAAATTAACTAAATGGAAATCACCTCTTTTCCGTTTTGAGGTTAGGGAAGAAAAACGTACTTTTCACTGTGTAATCCGTTTTTGGCTAGATTAAACTAGTATTACCCTTCAAGCATAGAATCTCTTTAAAAATGGCACATTCTACAAAGACTCCAAATAAGTTTGCTAACACTATAAAAAAAATTTAAGATCACGTACATGGTATCAAGCTAAAGTCGATTAATTACGTAAACTATGAGTGAAATTTCACTAAAGTTCACTAATACATAAAAGAAAAACAAAATAATTGACTGCTTCACTAATTTAAATTTACTACATGGAAAGCAAATCAAAAAATAGCAAAAATAAACGAAATTATTGGAATCCTTGGCTCACTTTGACTTCCAGGAACAAAAAACAAAAAAACTTCGAAATATTTTAAAGATTGAAAACGACTTTTAAAATAATTACAACCACTTTGAATATTCACGTATCATCGATAGATTAGGGGTTCATATAATGAACATTCCTTACACAGTATGTGATAAAAAAAACTATAATATAAAGAGGTCCTGCGCCATATATCTGTTATAAATTTCGTAATATAATATAAAGAAAAGTTGTAATATGTATTCACAAACACAAGAAACTGAAACATATCTATAATAGTTTAGGCAGTTGCAATATAAGCACGAAAGTTCTTTCTAAATAATTCAAAACAGGGAGATTGAAGGAGAAAAAATATATTTTGTGTTGTACTGTTTTTCGAAGATCTAATAACATTCATTCGATGACATTGTGAAGTCTTCCCGATTTTAGATAAATCTAACAATACATTATAAATACATTAATTCAGATTTTATAGAAATTTATCCGAATTGGCAGTTGACTATCTTAGAGTATTTTCTGAATTGTAGGTCAATTAATAATTAGAAGATACAAATAGTATTATTTTAGAAGTTTTGTTAGTTTGAATGGAATTTAATAACGAAATGAATTGCTAGATAACCCTCGACTTTCCTTTCCAGCTTGCTCTTCTTCTTCAGCAGGAGTGAGAACGGACGGTAAGTATGCCGTGAAGAGGGTAGAGTTCTAGAAATCCGCGGTTGGCCGGTATCGCGTTGCGTGCGGTACGCGGTATCATCGGTTGCCTTGCGTTTTCATTAGAGTAGAGTTCGTCGTGGTTGAATTAACGTAGAATATTTTTCGGTTCCACATCGGTGAAATTCGGGAACGCAAAATACTACCTTGTTTTTTGTATTGTTGACTGAATGAAAGGAAGGGAATACGGAATAAAGTAAAAAAGGTTTCCTTTCCGTATGGTTGAAATTTTGACGCGTTTGAAATGGGCACTTAATGGTGGCTGAAACACGTAATGGAGCGTAATCCATTTAAAGGCTTGCGACCGAAATCCTCTCCGAACTAGCTGGCCGACAAGCAGTCACCGCGAAATGGATCACGGGTGCATGGACTGGTTGACCGGTTGGTACCATTCGTTGGCACAACTCGGACTTCACGTCTAGAACCGATGAGAGGTCGGTTCCGGTTTCGTTCGAGCGGATGTAAGCGGAAAATCATTTCAGGTCCTTTACAGCACCAGAGTAATTGAGTGATCTAAGATTCTAGGATCCAATGCCGTAATCCTTTTTTCATTTTCGAGGTCGTTGCCGTAAGTCCACTCCATTCTGAGGCTCTTCCACAGGTTTCAAAACATTTTACTTCGATTCCGTTATCAGGCGCGGAAGACTCGCTTTCACCCTCTTACGTACCCACAAAGAAGGTGTAAGTAGGTACACTTTTTTCTTCGCCGAATAGAGCCTTTTTCGCAATAATTCGATGTAATAGAGCCCTGTGACCGTTTCGACCTTCTTTAGTTGATCGATGCAGATTACACCTTATGCATTGCAGAAAACGGTTGGCATTACCTTTCCGGCCGATAGGAAAGTCTTCGGAGCACGTTTGCCAGCTGAAGTCTACTATTTCGACTGCTCCTCGGACACTGGCGTATAAAAGTGGAGCCACATTTCGCTGACGGTCACAAAACAACGCGGAAACTCCCTTGGATTACGCTCAGAGCAGTGTTCAACAATGCTCTGAAGTGGTCTCACGGTTGCATATATGGTCTGGAGTAAACAAGCGCAGCATCTATTACACCGACAGCTTTCTCATCCCCAAAATTTAATGCAGGATATGACCCAAGCGGTCTTTTGTGGTGCCTGCTGTCTTGGCTATCTTGTGCACCTTCATTGGCGATGAGCCAATATGAGCTTGTGGATTTTTGTCACGTTATCCTCCGTGTTAGCCGTTTTCGGGGCACCTGGGCATGGCTCGTCAAAAAACGACTTGCGATTACGTTGAAACTCGTTAAACCAATTTTCAAGGTCGCCATCAAATGGCGACCGTGAAAATTGGTTTAACGAGTTCCAACGGAGTCGTCGTATACAGCACCTAGGTGCTCTTTCATTTAACTGCTTTATTTCCCTCCCAAAAACAAAATTCGAACCACCAACCGATATTGCTCTTTCTCTATTCTTCTTCTTCACACGCGCTCAAAACAAAACTAAGTGTCCGATTTGGCTAAAATTTTGACAGTAGCTGCGCACAACAATGCACTTCTAGGGGCGCTTAGTACTTAAATCCAATATATTGGACAAACCAAACGTGTTGTTGAAGTTCGCCTGAAGGAACATGAACGATTCATCAAAAACAAAGGGATTGCTGCACATGCATTCGATTTAAACAACACAGGAAGACACTACACGGGATCGCTTATAAATAATTTTAAATTGCTAAAAACAGTAGCTAATCCGCGAAAACTCAACGCGTATGAATCGTTTTTCATGCATATAACGGATAATCTAGTTACTATCGACGATAGCCAAATAAATTTAAGTTTATTTCAATTGGCTAAATAATGTGTTAACGGTTACTTTTATTTTGCATAGATTATTATATATTATATGTGGTTAACACATAACAGGACAGTAACTTTATATTGACGATATTCTGATAACAGAATTTTTCATTTTTATTTAATCCGACTAAATTATATAGAATCAATAAGCCGTTAATTGCCAATGTACTTCAATTTTTTATTTTTTTTTCAGTAATTCCAGTAGAAGTTTCGCGCATAGCGCGAAGATGGTCGACAATACCGTCCGAAATACATTCATATGTGTTTCAGAATAAAAAATCGTTTACTTACCATCAAACGCTTGGTTTTTTATTCTAAATCAATATTTGTGGTCAATAAGGGAATCTTAATTTTTATTCTATTAAAGCTTATAAAATTTTAAGAGCACAATTGGAGAATGTGTGGAAATCTCAAAGTTATGGGGCTGTTTCTTGGTTTGCAAAGTGGTATTACTAAATATTGCTGTTTTTTATGCTTATCGGACATAAGAACTAAGAAAAATCTCAAAATTAAACAATATTATCCTGTAGAAACAACCCTTTGATGTATACAAAAACTGTGCTACTACTGCCGTTTCATTCCAAACTGGCATTTATGAAAAACTTTAGCAAAGCTATTGATAAACGAAGACCATTACATATTAAGACTTATTTAGTAAAAACGTACGGATAACCTAACAGTGACAAAAGCTGACAAAGGACATACAACACTGTTCCTTAAGACAACGGACTGCGGGCAAAAATAACAGCGACCTAACGTACTGAGATAAGACAATCTCCAGAAAATTATTCCTCTAAATATTAAGCACCGCTACATAAGCCCAAATCCATCCACACCACCCTTCAAAGCACAGCTTAAGCTCCATAAACCCAATATCCCTATCCGGCCTGTTGATAATCATACCCAAGCTTCTGCATATCAATTAACGTGGCACTTGGCAGCGTTACTGGCTAATGTCATGCACTTTGACGACAAATACATATTAAAGAACAGCCGCGATTTAGCGTACTCGACCATCTCTCGACTGACACTTGTGGACTTTTATGATTAGATATCATCGACCTCCACTTGCCTATATCCGTCAATGAAATACTGACCATACTAAAAAAAAACCTTTCATTCAACAACAGCCGACTATTCACAGATCAACTACTCAATCTCATAAGGACCATAATCTAACAAAAATTTTTTATGTTTAATAATAACACTAACATTACAAAGGACAGTCCGGGTATAGGACATCCAATGTTTTCAACAATGTCAGAAATATCTTACAATCTCTGGGAAAAGAGTTTATATCCGAAATTATCGAAAGATTCAATGTAATATTTACCAAACGATTTACGAGTATGGGTGACGGTTTCATCGTTATTGCCTCACAAGAGAATAATCAAGACAAAATACTTACCTACCTGAATGAAATACACCCGAATATAAACTTCACTATAGAACAAGAAACAAACGGACAACTCAACTTCATGGACCTAACCGTGACACGCAAACAAACGCGATTAGACTATGAAATATACAGAAAACTAACCAAAACTGATGATACCATACACTTAACATCTAACCACCCCGCACAACATAAACAAGCATCAAACAGATCAATGATGCAGACACTCTACTCCATCCCCATGGCTCCTACCAACTACTACAACGAACTAAACAACATTTGCAGAATAGCTAGTAATAACGGATACAAACAACGTGACATTGACAAACTCATTAAACGGTACAATCAAAAATAGGAACGCTGACTGACTGATATACCCAAGAACGACCAAAAGCGGATTTTGTTAACATACGCAGGTAGGGACATACAAGCTTTCAAACTTCCTTAGAAAATATAAACTGCAAACTACATTCAAAACTAACAAAAATATTGGAAACATACATCAATGACACATCAATATACGAGAACAGCGGCATATATCAACATATAAATAACGACAAGATACAAGGAGCACTTACGATCCATAATGCATTCACATAGTATCCACACCTTCCATTTACCCTGTGTTGCACACTTTGTGAATTTTCCCAAGGCTCGGACAGCTGAGCCGGGGCATGTCAACTGAGCCGAAGCCTGTCGTATTCAAAAAACAAAACAAAAAGCAACTGAAATTTCCAACGCACGTGTTCTATGACGCATTTCAGAACATGGGAGCGCTGCCAGATCCAAAAAACTAAGCAATTGCATGGAACGAGTTTTTTTTCTGCAAAGTTATTGACTTTTTGAGATCGGGTAATCCTGACATATCTCATCAAAGCACATATTTATATTCGAGCCAATCCTAGCGTTAGAATTTACCTACCTACCTGGTACCAAAGATTTATGGTCGCTCTTGCGCCTGTGCTCGGATTTTTCCGGAGGGTGGATTGTGTGTGAATACTATATGAGTATACTATGTTACGATCTTTCTTAAGCAACAAGTCAGACTTCAAACACGCGATACACCTACTTATAAAACCACGCACACGAGTCTGATGCTATGACAAACTCTATGACTTTGCTACACAAAAAAAATCAAAGGGCCGAGATCTGACATCGTGGAAAGACTTGAAATATGCAAACATAGAAAAGAAGACAGCAACATTATCCACAAACAACTTTTACAAATTGTGACGCAATGTCCTCAATACAAGAACACACTCTCCGACGGAAACGGCAGCGAAGCAAACTAGAACAAAAAGACATTCAGAAACCTAATACCCTCTACTTGGCCTAATTTAGTGCCTTTCTGCTGAACCCATCCTACACCTTTTTCAAGTCATTTCCTTCCACACAGCTTTAAGATGCTAGGGATGACTCAAAGGATTCGAAACGCGTCTGCTCACTCTAAAAAACAAGGTACGATGGCTTTCCAAGAAAAAATTTTTTCCAGAGTATTTAAGTTTTATGCTTTATATGTGATATTAGTAAGGCTTGTATCTAGATTACGAACATTTTTAAGGTATGATCCTCATACTGTGTGAGTTTCAATAAAGTAAAATTACATTTACGGTTTTCGGATCACAACAAAAATATGTCGGCAGCCAAGCTTAACAGCCTTCTCTTTGTGTATAAAAACGATTATAATTTTAATATTTTACTTGATTGGAAACAGTACCTTAAAGGATTATGCTGCCTTTGATTTTCTCTTTCGACTGCAATAATGTTTTAACTGAACTTTAGCTTTACGATACGTGGAGGCAATGATTTACGATATTATTTTTAATGTACCTCATACTGCTTTTTCGATTAAACATTTTAATCAAGTGATGTTTTTAAATGCAACAGAGTAAGAACTTGCCGATTAAATACCGTTTAATTATAATATTGCACTTTGCGCTCGCTTTAATTAGTAACCTCCTGTTTTCCGATCAAATAATACATTGAAAATTCTCAGTGAGTCCATATTTGAGTAACAACTTTTTGAGTTGAATCGTTTTCTAATTACCTGCTTTATATTGGATACTTAATGGCAGTTCAAGCATTTTATTTTTCCTCCATCAAAATTTGTACGCCCAGCCATTGGATGCCCTGGCGGCTCGCTTGCACCCAAACTTGTGCATCCACTTTTGAAATTAATCAGCAGGCTAGTTTACTTTTTTTATATGCAGGTTGGACAAGTTCCAATGTGAAAGATGATTGTTAATGAATTTCTGACACTGGCAAAAGAATTGCTATGTTGGCAATATAACAAATAAATTGGGTTCATTTTACGTACTCGTATGACTATCAAGTTTTCCATCCACAGCTAACGGTGTTGGGCACCATAGAGACTTCGACGATGTGTTAGATCAGAAAAATGTGAAAATTGGTCGACCCTGGTTCGGGTCTCATTAGGGATCTAAAAGATATTTATTTTTTATTAATATTTATAGATGATATTGGGCATTGAGCGGAGCGGCTGGGGCTTACGCGGCGTGATTTGGAGGTCCAATTTTCACACATTCCTCGCAATAAATAAGGCTGTATTTCGACAATAACGCGTCAAGTTTTGGCTTAGAAATGCTCAATTTTTCTGGTTAATCGACGTATACATTCGACATGACATATCTTCAAAGAAAGTAATCGAACAATAGCCAGTTAAAAGGGCTATTTTGTGAAATTTAATCTGTCGCCAAATCTGCCTTTCAGTAAATTAATTGAATCGCCCATTGAGTGGCATGTGGTGCCGTCCTGCTAAAACCACATATCAGCAACGTTAATCCTTTCCAATTGAGGCACCAGAAAGTTAGTAATCTTCTCTCTGTACCGCTCACCGTTGACTGTAACATTGTGAACATCATTATTATTGGAGACATATGGACCAATTATCTCGCCGGCCCATTAAACGCATGAAACGATGACTTTTTCTGGATGTAATGTTGTTTTGACAACTAGTTGTGGATGATCATCGTTTCAAATGCGACAATTCTGTTTGTTGATGCAGCCATTTAACCGAAAGTGTGCTTCATAACTGAACAAAACTTTCAAATGAATTGAACCGTGTCTTTCAAAATGAATTTGAATAATTTGCAAACATTGCTGTGGTGTGAATCTATTCACGATGAATTGCCAAGCAAAACTAACTTCAATACAATCGAAAACCTTGACATCGGCTATCAACGGAAACAGTGTTCCCATTTTTCCAGTGGTCCGCGTCTAAAAAAACACTCTACAAGTATATATCTGTTTTCGAAGAATTTTTTAGCGGGCTCGGTTTCGATTTATTAAATTTAAAGGGCTGTTGAAGCAGCAATAGTTGCTCAATCTACAATCACCTCAACACTAACATCGAGGTTATTCAAAATCATATTAACGCTCGAATTTTTAAGATTGTTTGTAAACAGGACTGCATAAGGTGGCAGTTTCGATCGATACATTTTTATCTATAATAGCTATGTTTCTCATAGTTTTGAGTTGACATCAGTATGGCTTTGACTTAATTTATGAAGGTTTACTGAACCACATTATTCTTTTCCTTAATGATCATTTGGTGAAAAGCAAATAATAATCAGAGAATTCTAGTAACGTACAAGCCTATTTATTGATATAACGTTGCCTGCATGAAATCTACATTTCTGGCTGGTGAGGCGAACGGGGTGTTTAGGGTTTCGTGAAATAAGTTTACAAAACCCCACTAAAATCCCAACCTGTCTACCCATCTGTCCGTCTGTATGTCCGTGCGTCACAGCAAGTTTCTCGAAAACTATAAAAGCTATAAATACGAAATTTTGTCAGGTCAAATGTGATGATCTCCCAAAAGTTTAAATACAAACAAATTTTTATAAAGTTTTCAAGGGGGGTCCCCTATGTATGGAAGTGTCCATAAGAAATTTTTTTGTAGAAGGTAACCGATATGGGTATCAAATGACCTGAGTAGATTTTAATTAGGGCTTTAAAGATCTGGTCCTAAAAGTGCGATAACCACAGTGAGAAGTGTGGGTGGAGCCAAAATGTGTGAAAATTTGTGAACACACTCCCTCTTAATGATGCTTTTAATAAGTTGAAGAGCAACAAATACCTTAGAAGTCAACATTCGATCAATTTTGTTAGTAATATTACAATTTATGATTTTTTTCTTTTTTGCCTATGAAGTCAAGAAGAAGCCCTAAATTGCTCAATAGCTCAAATCTATGTACCTCAGTAAGAGGCGCATGTACTTCATAGTAATCGTGCTATAATCAATACAGTAACCGCCGATTTTATTTTCGTAATTCTAACCCAACGACACGTGATACTGGAGGAATACACATTTGTAGACAACTTAAACACTGTAAACATATATACGGATTTTCAAGAAAATTTCAGAAATGATGTGTCTCATTCAAATGATATCTTGAGTTGTACTCATTACCAACAACCGAATCACACCGTGAATAAATTGCTGGCAATTAATTCCATCAAAACAATCTCCTGTTACGGTGGAGCTACGTTGTCGATATCAGAAAACATTGTTTGATTTATGAATTTGCGTTCAAAATTCTTCTGGTAGGAGCAATCTTCTGTTGATTTGACTAATTTTCTTTTGTTATAAAATTCAAAAGGATTTTTATTTACATTTTCATTCGTCAAGCATAATTAATAATTTGAATAGTTTGATCAAACTACAATTTCTAAACTGCTAATCAATGCATATCAAAATGTACTGTCTTTTAATGCTCCCACAAACCAAATTAGTATACCAATCGAAAAATTTCTTAGCATTTAACCAAATCGTTATACTGGAGAAATTGTGCATATATATACGAGTATATATACATATATAGATATATATATATATATATATATATATATATATATATATATATATATATATATATATATATATATATACGAGTATATATATATATATATATATATATATATATACGAGTATATATATATATATATATATATATATATATATATATATATATATATATATATATATATATTTAAATGCATATATATGCACTCACAGGCACAATTTACCGCCCGCTTACACTTTTTGCACCCTGCTTGCTTGCATTAAGTATAACTTGTCTCAGACTTTGTTTTGTATCGAGTGGATAATTGGGAAGAAAAATAAACAGTTAGACTCTTGAGTTGGTTTTAAAATTTGTGTTGCAGTAGGTTTTGTACGAATAAGTCATTTTTTGACCTTATTACCGTGACGTTGCCGAGATAACATTCCTTGTTCTATTTTCCCCGAAAGTGGAAAAGTTGTTTAATTTGTTCTCTAAGATTGTGCTTAGTGTTTGAAATAATAAATATGCCGTTAGATGCAATTTGTACAGCTAGGGCTGTCGCTTTAGTCGATGCTGGATACAGTCAACGTCGTATCGCCCGAATGCTCGGTGTACCTCGAACGAAGATACGGGATGCTTTTGACAGTATCGAGAGACTGGGTCCTATTACCGGAGGCCAATCAAGGTAGACATCGTTGCACTTCCACCAGAGACGACCGTTTTATCGTTAGCAACGTATAGAGAAATCGCTTTTGCACTGCTCCTGAAGTTCGTACGCGTCTCTTTAAAGTTCGTACGCGTCTCTTCGAGGCCAGAAATGTTAGTGTAAATGAACGTACGATTAGAAGAAGACTGGGTGAAATTGATTTAAGGGCTTTCCGCGTAGCTCGCGCCCCACAACTTCTCCCACAGCACCGTAGAGCTAGACTTGGTTTTGCGCGAGAGTATTATGATTGGACTATGGAGCAGTGCAAGAACGTACTGTTTTCAGATGGAGCAGAATAGCCTTATGTGGTCCAGATGGGCGTCAGCTTGTTTACGGACGTAAAAATTAGAGGTTTGTTCCCTAGGCTATAGCCGAAACAGTGGGTTATCAGGGCGAATCAATAATGGATTGGGGAGGCATTTCTTATGAGGCCCGTACCGATCTTGTCGTCTTCGATAGGGGCACTGTGAATGCTCAGAGGTACGTGGAAGAAGTTCTCTAAGACTATGTTGTACTCTCTCTATATGTTTTAAAGCAAGAATATATTTGTTGTGCATGCCATAAATCTTTATCTTGAATTAAATCATTCTATTTACCCACATATTATAGGTTAAGTACAAAATCCTTTTGACATGAGTGCAGATTTGTCTATCTAACTTATTTCATTTGTTCTTGATGTATTGAAATATGCTTTTAATATACCCTTCATTAAATTTGTGTGAAATTTGATAGTTTTGGAAAACTTAGAATTACAAGGTGGGTGGTTAATTGTGCCTGCGAGTATATATATATATATATATATATATATATATATATATATATATATATATATATATACTCGTCTATATATATATATATATATATATATATATATATATATATATATATATATATATATATATATATATAATCATGATGTTCAAAATGTTATAGTCAACGGTGAGCGGTACAGAGACAAGATTACTAACTTTCTGGTGCCTCAATTGAAAGGGATTAACGTTGCTGATATGTGGTTTTAGCTGGACGGCACCACATGTCACTCAATGGGCGATACAATTAACTTACTGAAAGACACATTTGGCAAAAGATTAAATTTCACAAAATAGCCCTATTGACTGGCCACTGTTCGATTACTTTCTTTGAAGATATGTAATGCCGAATGTATACTTATCGACGGAAAATTGAGTACTTCAAAGCTAAAATTTGACGCGTTATTGCCGAAATACAGCCTAATTCATTGCGAGGAATGTATGAAATTTGGACCTCCAAATCACGCCGCGTAAGTCCCAGCCGCCCCGCTTAATGTCCAAAATCATCTATAAAAATTAATAAAAAATAAATATCTTTTAGATCCCTAATGAGACCCGAACCAGGGTCGACAAATTTTGACATTTTTCTGATCTAACACTGTCATGTCGTCGAAGTCTCTATGGTGCCCAAAACCGTCAGCTGTGGATGGAAAATTTGATAGTCATACGAGTACGTAAAATGAGCCACAATTTATTTGTTACATTGCCAACACAGCAATTCTTTTGCCAGTGTCAGAAATTCATTAACAATCATCTTTCACATTGGAACTTGTCCAACCTGCATATAAAAAAAAGTAAACTAGCCTGCTGATTAATTTCAAAAGTGGATGCACAAGTTTGGGTGCAAGCGAGCCGCCAGGGCATCCAATGGCTGGGCGTACAAATTTTGATGGAGGAAAAATAAAATGCTTGAACTGCCATTAAGTATCCAATATAAAGCAGGTAATTAGAAAACGATTCAACTCAAAAAGTTGTTACTCAAATATGGACTCACTGAGAATTTTCAATGTATTATTTGATCGGAAAACAGGAGGTTACTAATTAAAGCGAGCGCAAAGTGCAATATTATAATTAAACGGTATTTAATCGGCAAGTTCTTACTCTGTTGCATTTAAAAACATCACTTGATTAAAATGTTTAATCGAAAAAGCAGTATAAGGTACATTAAAAATAATATCGTGACTCATTTCCTCCACGTATCGTAAAGCTAAAGTTCAGTTGAAACATTATTGCAGTCGAAAGAGAAAATCAAAGGCAGCATAATCCTGTAAGGTGCTGTTTCCAATCAAGTAAAATATTAAAATTATAATCGTTTTCATACACAAGAAGAAGGCTGTTAAGTTTGGCTGCCGACATATTTTTGTTGTGTTCCGAGAACCGTAAATGTAATTTTACTTTATTGAAACTCACACAGTATGAGGATCATGCCTTAACAAGTTGGGTAGACAGACCTATGCTCATGTCAGAAGGGTTTTGTACTCAACTTACAAAATGCCGTAACCAGCAACGAATAAAATTAAGAAACACGTCATGTTCGAGGATCATACTATTTTAAACTAAGTTGAAAGAATTTTTTAATTCTGAGGTATTTGTTAAAATTATACCCATAAATATTTCGCTTGATAATTTTTTCAGATTTTTTTAGATCACGGGTGTCCATTCGCGAGGGAGGAAACACATTTTTCATGTATTTCCCCCCCTCTCTGTGCCCCCACTGAAGCAAAAACTGTCAGTTTAAGAACTGTTTTGAAAAGCTCTCATAGAGAACTTTCATTTGATACTCATATCGGCTACCTTTCACGAAATTTTTTTCAGGGGCCACTCCTTTGTACTGTAAGCACCGATTCATGGCCTATTTTGTCGAGTTCGTACATTTTCCCTTCCCCTGCCCCCCTTGGTAATCATAAGGCAATCTGAAGACCTGTTTTGAAAAGATCTCATTGAGACCTTTGCAATGACACCCTACTCGACTACCAATGGTGAAAATTTTTTTTTGAGGGGTCAACTCCCTATATGCGGAGACCCCCCTTAAACCCCTTTGAAAAATTTTTTAACCCTTGAACTTTCAAGAGGTCACCACTTCTGACCTTTCTACAAAGTTTCATGGCTGTAGCCTCTATAGTTTCGGAGAAAAAGTGCTGTGACATACAGACGGACGGACGGACGGACGGACAAACGGACACAGGTCGTGATTGCAATAGGGTTTTGTATTTTAGTACAAAACCCTAAAAATGTTCGTATAATTGGCTAAAACTATTCATTATAAACCTGTAAATTGCCGAAAAATAAGTAGTCATTTAAGATTTGATTACAGATCATATCTTCAATGAAAACCTAGATATAAGCCTTACTAATATCACATATAAAGCATAGAATTTAAATACTCTGGAAAAAATTAACAGCCCGGAAATGGCACTAGCGGACTTTTTTCTGTTGCCCAAGATCAAAAGACACCTTAAGGGGACGCGGTTCAGGACTCTGGAAAACGTTCAACGTGCTCCGACGAGGGCTCTAGACAGCATCGAAGTTGCCGACTTCCAGGGAACGTTCGGGGATTGGAAAATCCGGTATCAGCGTGTTATCGACTTCAATAGAGACTACTTTGAAGATTTCCAAAGAAAAATTGTTATTATTAGGATCCTGTAGGATGGGTTCAGCAGGTAGGCACTAAATTAGGCCAAGTAGAGGGTATTATGTTTCTGAATGTCTTTTTGTTCTAGGTTGCTTCGCTACCATTTATGTTGGAGAGTGTGGTATAGTACTGAGGACATTGCGTCACAATTTGTAATAAGTTGTTTGTTGATAATGTTGCTGTCTGCTTTTCTATGTTTGCATATTTCAAGTCTTTCCAAGATGACAAATCTCGGTCCTTTGCTTTTTTGTGTAGCAAAGTCATAGAGTTTGTCATAGCATCAGACTCGTGTGCGTGGTTTTATAAGTAGGTGCATCTCGTATTTGAAGTCTGACTTGTTGCGTAAGAAAGATCGTAACATAGTTTACTCATATAGTATCCACACACAATCCACACTCCGGAAAAATCCGAACACAGGCCTAAGAGCGACCATAAATCTTTGGTAGCAGGTAAGTAGGTAAATGCTAACGCTAAGATTGGCGCGAATATAAACATGTGCTTTGATGAGAGATTTCAGGATAACCAGATCTCAAAAAATCAATAACTTTGCAGAAAAACAAATTCGTTCCATGCAATCGTTTAGTTTTTTATTAGGATCTGGCAGCGCTCCTATGTTCTGAAACGCGTAATATAACACGTAAGTTAGAAATTTTAGTTGCTTTTTGTTTTGTTTTTTGAATACGACAGGCTTCGGCTCAGTTGACATGCCCAGGCTCAGCTGTCCGACCCCTGGAAAATTCACAAAGTTTGCAACACAGGGTAAATGGAAGGTGTGGATACTATGTGAATGTATTATGGATCGTAAGTGCTCCTTGCATCTTGTCATTATTTACATGTTGTCTCTCCCATGTTTACCATGTCACAGTCCTTGCTTGTTAGTTGATATAGGCCGCTGTTCTCGTATATTGATGTGTCATTGAGTTTCGGTTTCAGTATGTTTCCAATATTTTTGTTAGTTTTGAATGTAGTTTGCAGTTTATATTTTCTAAGGAAGTTTAATAGCTTGTATGCCCCTACCTGCGTATGTTAACGAAATCCATTTTTGGTCGTTCTTGTGTATGTCAGTCTGTTAGCGTTCCTATTTTGGTTTGTACCATTTAATAAATTTGTCAATATCACATTGTTTGTATCCGTTATTACTAGCTATTTTGCAAATGTTGTTTAGTTCATTGGAGTAGTTGGTAGGAGCCATGGGGATGGAGTAGAGTGTCTGCATCATTGATCTGTTCGATGCTTGTTTATGTTGTGCGGGGTGGTTATGAATCTCCATTTAAGTGCATCAAACTCAATTCGATCTCATAAATATGATTTGTTGGAGTACCATAAAAAAGATCAACGCGATTCCAGATATGCTAGTAAATTTTTAAAACGTTTGGCAACCACAGACTACCCAAGGAATGCCGCTGTAAATGATTCTCTCCGTATATATAACTTCATCCCTTTTCTTTTTTGTGGTATAACAGCTTTCGCTTCGATCATCTCCATTTCGAAATCCGAGCAGCAATGAGCTGTCTTCATCGACGTAGTCAGATCAGCGTTTTCTCAGTTTACCAATGATCTCCGCCCTTCAGTTCTCCGGCTCGTCAAATTTCATACAGCTCATTTTTGTATCGAATTCACTATTAGTCTTCATCTAGCCTTGCTTCAATTATTTGCCTCTGGACTCGTCGCTCAAAATGTTAGCGAACGCTTGGGTTAGCATCCATGTTTCACACCCATAGCATATCACAGGTCTTATCACAGTCTTGTATACTTGGAGCTTTGTTTTCCTGTGTATGCAGCTGGTTTTCAAGATCGTCAAAGCTGAATAAAATATTCTATTTGTGAGCTGTATTCTTCGCCATATTTCGTCTCTTTCACTACCAGTTTTCATTATTTTAGCGCTTAAATACAAGAATTTGCCCACATTTTTGATACTGTATTCAATAAGTGTGATATTTTAGGCATTGCAGGTGCTTTTCCTCGGCTGGCTCATGAGTTTTGTTGTATTCTCATTAATTTGAAGCATAATTGTTTCGTTTTGCTATAGAATTTCAGGAAATGTTCTCTAGTAGTTGTTAATGACCGTGACAAAATATTGATGTCATCCGTGTAGGCTATCACTTGGCTTGACGTGTATAATAACGTACCTCTTGTATCAACAGGTGGCTTTTTACAAAATGAATTCCAGAACCAAACTGGATAAAAATGGGGCCAGCCAATCTCCTCTTTTAGTCGAATATTTGTGTCAAAGGCATTGCTGGTTATCGATGTCATTGTCATGTTGGTAAGATGGACGAGTTTAGGTAGAGTACCAAAGCAAAGAATTATTTGGTGAAGTACGTTACAACGAGTAAAACAAAATTGGTGTACATCTTTGCTGAACTCCTAGCATTTGTCAAGTACCTGCTCGAGTGTAAACAATTGGTATTTCGTGGGTTTACCTGCTCTGAAGCCACGTTGATACTTCCCCATAAAGCCCATTTTTCCTTATCACGATGTTGCTGATGTTGTCACGGCAGAGCATGATCTTATGCTGATAAACTCGTTTCAAACTTTTCACTACTTTGAATGTGTTGCTTTTCGCTAAACTTACATCCATGTTTCTCAATTGGTCATCATAGTATATTCTTTTTGTAGTTCTAATTATCTTATTCGTTACTCTCTTGACATTTTCATTATGTTTTCCTTTCGTTCTTGTTTTCCTGTCTGAGTATTATTTGTACGTCTGATTCTTTTTAGAATTCTGGGTCAATCATTTCTTTTGCACTGGGATTCATGTCCGGTTATCTATTCGGCAAAGGTCCTAATTACCAATTTCACTGTTGTTTATCTCTTGGTGCTTCTTTTCAGATATGTGTCCAACAAGATAGAGACCAGCTGGTTGTCGACGGTCTCCGTGAAACTTTTTCCTACAGATGCCATTTGGAGTGAATTTCTCCAGAGGACCAGCCTTTACCGAATAGGCCTTTTACATACAATATCGATGTGTTAATTTAATCAAGTAATTATCCAAGTGACAATTGGGTCTCCGGTATGTAGGGACGTCAAGTATGCTTTATTGGTTCAAAACATGGTCGAGCTAGGTTTGTAGATTGCCATCCGTTGCTTGCTTGCGTTAGCTCTACAGTACTTTTTAGGCCTTTGCTTAGAGATAGTTAGAGTATCTCATTGTCTTGATTAAATCTATCGGCCCTTGAGAAGGTGATATATTCAGTAAAACGCTTTGCGGCACACTCAGCTGCGATACATTCCGATTTCATCTATCTGGTGCTACTTGGGTCATTTTATGTGCACGTTGATGTGGGAAGCAAGTCCAACGTTTGATTCGATTTTTGCTATATGCGATCGTTATCATTTGCTTCCTTATCGAACGATACCTTCTTGTCTCACCCCGATGAAATAATTTATTGCCAACATTAGCATTCAAATCATGGGAATTATTTTTGTATCATTTGTAGGCTATTCGTTTAATAGCTTTCTCAGGTGATTGCAGAACGTTTCCTTTGTTTCTTCGGTCGGAGCGTGTAAGTTTATAAGCAGAATTTTGAAAGATTTTGCATTTATATAGATTGCACACAATTGTTGGTTATTTGCTTTCAATCAATAAAGTGCGATTTGAGCACCCTATTCACAATACATGCCATTCAGGATTCTCACATTCCAACAGGCTTCCCACTTTTGAATATCTTATTCCAGTAAATTTCAACACAATATCACAGAGAATCTTTAAGCCCTATGTGGAAAACTTGAAGAGAGAAGTAGTCTCATGATTGTAATTCAGTTCAAAAGGTTTTCAATCTAGTATTCTAGGGCAGTTATTGTTTTTCAACACTTTTGCCGAGATGCTTAAAGAGACAGATATTCTTGAAAAGTTGAAAACTCGAATCATATAATTTTTTTTATCTCTAAGAGCTGATCACGAATTGGATAAGATTAAGGGGATGACTCTATATATTTTGTTGTGTTCTAAAAATTGTCTGGGTGACATACCTAGTGAAATAAATGGAAAGTGACGTACAGATTACACAAACGTTATTCGACAAAAAAGATTCAGGGATAGAGCGGTAGGGAATAAAGTTGTTTAAAAAATTCAGAAATCTCAGTAGTAGTACTATGTACAAGTTACTCAAAAAAGATTCCAAACATTATCCTTCAGCAGGTTGGATAGAAAAGACTAGTCCACTCATCGCTTACAAACTACACACAAATAATCAAAATGATTTCAATGCTAAGGTTGGCAATGAGCTATCTCATCGGGAAACGACTGGAGGATATAGCCTTCACGATGAAACAAATGATAAGGACCAGCGCCTGATTGACTTTGAATGTAGCAAAAATCTAGTCAGACGTTCGACTTGCTTCCCTCATCGACGCATACATATAATGACACAGGTATCACCAAATAGCTTCTGATCCAACAACTTTGGCCCTCGAGCATACTTGACGATCGTACCAACCAAAGAGCAAGTAGTGACTCGGATAATTTCTCGATCAAAATACCTTAACGATGCCATATGTCAAAGGCGTATTCAGTGAAAACCAGCTCTCTACAAAAATTTTACATCGAAATGTTTTAAATGGCGTCTGCTGCGAAAAATTTCACGGAGACCCTCGACAACCAGCTTACTCTCATCCTATTGTATAAGACACATTGCTGAAAACAAGCAACAAGCTCTGGATGGAAATAAAAGCGGCTATTAAGACCGTAGCAGAACAGAAAATCGGACGTCGAGCTCGACGCAAAAGAAAGGATTGGTTCGATGATGAATACCAGAAAGCGCTAGATAAAAAGACTCAGGCATACAGAAGATACGTAGGTAGGAAAACCAGTATGATGAGAGAGCCCTATGTAAATCCCAGCAGAGCAGCCAATAAGGTTATTAGAGTTAAGAAAAAAAACCACAGTGACGACTAATTGAAAAGTATCGATGTCAGTTTAGCAAGTAACAACATAAGACAAGCATACAAAGTGGTAAAAAGCCTAAAAAGTGGTTATCAGCTCAAAACCATGCTCAGTAGTGATGAATTCGGCCATACCATTGCTTATGAAATTAAGATTAAAGAAAGATATATATCATATTTCGGGAACCTCTTTAAGTCTCCTCACAGCCCCAGAACATCGGAGTCTCTAGATGTCTACGGAGAGCTTTTGTTGGCTCCATTAACTCTGGATAAGGTTTTTTCCACCATCAAAGCCCAAAAGAATAATAAAGCGCTGGGCATAGCTGAGATTCTAGTGAAACTTATCAAATATAGTGGTAGCGATGCTCATGAAGCTATTCACAAAGTCATCCAGCATGTTTGGCAACAAGAACTTACTCGTATTTCAAAAGAGTGGATACCACCTATTATATTCTCTATCCACAAACAAGGTGATAAGCTGCTATGTGAAAATTATAGAGGCAACCACTACCTTGTACAGGGTACAAAATATTTTCAAAGATCTTAGAAAATCAAATCGGATCATACGCCAACAGTATCATGGGGGAATATCAAGGTGGTTTTATAGCAGGTAGATCGACAATAGACCAATTGTTCACTGTCAAACAGGTACTTGCGAAATTCTAGGAGCTCAACAAAGACGTATACCAAATTTTCGTTGACTTTATGCAAGCATACAACAGTATTGATCGTAACATACTGTACCAAATAATCCTTTACTTTGACATCTCAGCCAAATTAGTCCATCTTACCAAAGTGACAATGACGTTTGTATTTTTGATACAAATGTCGAACTAAAGCAGGGAGATGGGCTGCGCCATTGCTATTCAATTTGGCTCTGGAGTACCTCATAAGCTAATAGTAGCCTATGTGGACGGCATCAACATTTTGTCACGGCCATTAACAACTGCCAAAGAACTCTTCCTGATCCTAAACAGCGAAGCAAAACTAGTAGAATAAAACAAAGTTCATGATGCAGCCAAGGAAAAGTATCTCTGATGTAGGACGATGTTTTGGCACTTATTTTCGTTCCAGAAGATACCGATTTTCTGATAGCAGTTTCATTTTTCTTGATAGTTTTTATGGTAGCTTCGCGAATACCAAAATGCTTTCCCATAGCTGTTGCACTTTGTCCTGTTGCAAGTTGGTCTAAAATTTTAATTTTTGTATCTAAACTGATTGCCTTCTTATTCGCGTTTATTGCAGGTGAATTATGTGACATTTGGTGAGGGCTACCAAAATATCTTTCATATTTTTAACGCAAAGATTTGATAATTATTTAAAATTTACCTGTGATTGAGTTCATAAATCTATACCAGCACTAACGATATTTTACTTATATTATAACTTTTTGAATATTTACTATAACTAAGCGTGTTTCAACTCTCAAATCAAACTAAATTGCATAAAAAAAATGCATAACTTCTTTACTCTATGCATAATTCGGGGAATCTATTGCTGATATTATAAGATCCCAAACAAAAGACCTACTCTGATACACGGCGATAGCAAAATCTACCGAGTCTCACCGACTTTTTCTGAGAATAATTTGAACGCTTCAAACACGCGACGTAGAATCTCGCTCTATTTGCTCTGAAATTCAAGAAAATTTCCCAGAATATTAAAGATCGTGTTAAATCAAATTTATTCGTGTAAAAAGAGAATTTTTTTCTTCTTTATAACTCGTGTTAAATCAAATTCGTGTGAAAACATTCGTGTAAAAAGAGTATTTGGTGTAGTTTCTTAGAAGAGACGTATCTCATGAAGAACAATCAAATCTTAGTCCAGTAAATTTCAACACAATATCAACGGCATTTTTCAGTCCTATTAACGAAAATTTGAAGGGACAAGTTATCTTTAGATTGAGTCTCAGTCCAAAAGATTTTAAACGTAGTATCCTAGGGTAGTTATTGTATTTTGGCCCTATCACCGAGGTGCTTAAAGAGACAGCTACTCTTACAATCTCCAATTTTTTTCACTGCATCGAATTACATCATTTTTAATCTCTAAAACTGATCACCAATTGGACAAGATAAGATTAATGGGATATTTTCATACGAGGTGTAATGCCACTGGCTTGTGCTAAACCTGCGACCTTGACATTTCCTTCCCCGGCATCCCTCCCCACTCCATTGATATATTTACCATCGTTCTAACTTCTTAAGTTCGCCTGCTGTGTCGTGTTGAGTAGACTTGTGTTGGTGGTGCTCGTCACGAAAATGGAGAGGCGAAATCAAGAGCAACGCGTCGCGATAAAATTTTGCGCCAGATTGGGCGAAAAAGCTTCAGAAACGTAGGCTAAAATTGCATGGTGATAGCGCTCTTAGTCGTGCCCAGGTGTTTCGATGGCATAAAGAGTTTAAGGAGGGGCGTGAAAACGTGAAAGACAAGGCGCGGAGCGGGATACTAGTCGAGGTGCGGACTGATGCGAATGCGCAGCATAATGCGTGAAGATCGGCGTTTAATAGTTCGAATGTTGGCCTCGGAGCTGGGTATGAACGGTGAAACAGTCAGACAAATTTTAATCGACGATTTTGGGATGAAAAAGTTGTGTGCGAAGATTTTTCCAATGAACCACACCACACCACCCTCAGCGTGTCCCAGTGTTTGGCCTTTAAAGGGATCGCCGTGCTGTAACAGCCACCTCATTTGGCCGATATGTCGCTCTGTGACTTTTTGTTGTTCTCTGGAGCAAAATCGGTGGTCAAAGGAACCCATTTTGAGTCGATTACGGACACCCAGGCGGCAGTGACGAGGGCACTTGCGGACATCCCAGTCAAATCGGTCCAGAAATGTTACGAAGCAAGAAAAATGCGCTGAAATAGTTGTATAGCTGCCCAAGGTGACTGCTTGGAAGGGAATGGCAGAGTTGTAGAATAATCTTTAAATATATGGTTTTTATGGAATCAGTCTCATTACTTAATTGACACGCCTCGTATATTTTGTCTGCTCCCTTATACCAATGTTCTAAACACTGTCATACCTAACTAAATGGATGGTAAGTGAAAAGCGGATTGCACAAGCGTTTTGCGAAGAAGGAAATCAGGAGGAAGGGAGTGGGAAGCATTAAACAAAAATTCAGAAATCTTAGTAGTAGAACTACAAGACTTCAAAAAAGATTCTTAACTTTAGCCTTAAACAAGTTGAGTAGAGACAAGTAGACCGATGCTGTTTTTTATTCAATTTATGATATGCAGTCACCAAGAATAAATAAAGTAAAGAAATAAGTCAAAGAAATGTATACGTTTAAAATAAAATCCATTGTTCCTCCATTTTCACCGGTCGATCATCTTATCTGAAAATTTTCGAATCAAATTAAAACTGCAGTGCCTGATTCGATGGTAAGCTCATAGAATACCAAAATCGTGTATTGTCATAATTAGAGGAATTTCAAATGGCTTTAAAGTCTGTGGATATGATTCGATTTTCTTTAAACTTAGAGAGATTTAGGACCTTTTATAAGATTACTGAAATATCAAACTTCTTAAAATTTGAGGCCATCTATGCGATTTTGTTAAGGAACATGTGAAACTTGAAATGCTACTACTAACAACTTTGAGCGGATTTTGACTTCAAGGTATTTGTTGTTGTTTTATTCATAAGGACCCACATCCATGATTTTTTTTTAATTTTTTGGATCACAGGTACTCAATCACGAGGGGGAAACACAAATTCGTCATATATTTCCGATTTCCTGGCACTATACGAAGCTGGTAATACTGTTTTAAGACCTGTTTTGGAAAGCTCTAATCGAAACCTTTTATTTAACATCCCACATGACTAACTTCAATACCCATATGTGTTGAGGCTCCCGTTGCGATGCGGCGAAACCCAGCCTTCGAAACCATTTGAAATTCTTTTGATATCCAATCTTTCAAAAATTAATCAGTACTGATCCACAAAAGAAGTTTGGTATCTGTACATATAATTTTGTAGTAAAACTGCTGTGACATACGAGGGTAGTCCCAAAAGTACCCAACCTGACTTATGAATACAGGTAGTTTTAAAAAACAATTACTGCGATTGACAATACAACCTTTCAACAACTTAATATGAAAAATTCATAGCGGTACGTTTATTATTCTTTTTTTACAGGCATCCAAAGTGAACGCTCTCAGTAAATTTGTAAATATTCGTATGGAAAAAATCGGGCATCCCTATGTAATACAATATTTTCATTTGAAAGGTCTAAGTCCAACCGATATCAAAGCCGAGTTGGATTCTACTCTGGGGAAGTCTGTTTCATCGTTTACAACAGTCAAATATTGGTAGCTGAGTTTAAGCGAGGTCGTACGAGCTGCCAAGATGAACACCGCAGTGGTCGACCAAGTGAGGTCACTACGTCAGAAAATGTGAAGAGAATCTACAAAATGGTATTGGATGACCGTCGAC
Source organism: Odontomyia ornata (assembly GCA_963969285.1). Classification (NCBI taxonomy): domain Eukaryota; kingdom Metazoa; phylum Arthropoda; class Insecta; order Diptera; family Stratiomyidae; genus Odontomyia; species Odontomyia ornata. The sequence goes on from OZ017739.1 coordinate 93,804,037, forward strand.
TAAAAGTGCGCGAGATAGCAGACATGGCAGGCATTTTAAAAAGTTCTGTGCGTCGCACTTAGACCGAAAATTCGGACATGAGAAAGCTGTGCACAAGATGGGTGCCGCGTTTGCTCACAATGGAGCACAAATAGCAACGTGAGGATATTGCCACCGAGTGTTTGACAATGTTTCGCAGCAATAAAGCCGAGTTTTTGTGTCGATTCATAACTATGGACGAAACATGGGTCTATCATTTTACACCTGAGACCAAGGAGCAGTCAAAACAGTGGACTGAAAAGGGAAGACCGGCTCCAAAGAAAGCAAAGACAGTTCAGTCAGCTGGCAAGGTCATGGCATCCGTTTTCTGGGATGCGCGTGGAATAATATCGATTGATTATCTCAAAAAAGGAGAAATAATCAACCGCGCATATTATGCAACCTTATTGCAGCGTTTGAGTGATGAAATCAAGAAAAAATGGCCCCATCTACGCACCCTATTTGCCAGATCTTGCTTCCTCGGATTATTTTCTTTTTTCGAATTTGAAAATATGGCTCGGCGGCAAAAGATTTGCCAACAATGAAGAGGTAGAGTCTGCGGTTACCAGCTATTTTCAGGTGCTTGACGGTTCCTACTATAAAGCGGGTATCGAAGCTATTCAATATCGTTGGGAAAAGTGTATCGAGCTGAAAGGAGAATATATGATAAATAAAGAACATTTTCGCAATTTTTTTACTGTTTTTTTTGTAGCGTCGGGTACTTTTGGGACCGCCCTCGTACAAACGGACGGACGGACAAAACCGAGTTCAATAGGGTTTTGTAAGTAGTACCAAAAAATTAAAAGTGAGAAATAAAAGCAGTTTTCAATACCAGAAAACTGACTTCTAATGCCTCAAGAAGAATAAAGTATGTTCTGAGTTGCCGGAGTTAAATTAAATTTTCCAATCTGGTCGAATTATAGTAACAAGATGTCAATCACGAAAAAATCAGGAGAAAAATGATTTGGGATTGATTCCATAAGATTCGATGTAAATTTTTTACAAACAAAAAAAAAACAAAGTATTAATTGCAATGAAAATTAGGAAGCTTAAGTATCTGATTCTATTCCAAAATCCCTTTTCGAAAAATATTCTCGTATATTCAGCCAAGTGTTTGTACTCGTATTTTCTTTGTAGAAAATTAAGGGAAAAGATAAAAATTGTAGTTCCTAGAATGTAATGAAAATCTCTCAACACTAAAGAACTATGGAGAAACCGATAATACCTGCCCACCCCAACCAATGCGGTATTCCGAAGAACTCAAATCCAAAGAAATTTCATTGAAACCGTAAGACACGAGTATCTAACTTTCTTCCTGCAATTTATCGTCCGGATAAAACTCTATTTATTCAGTTGAAACTCACTCTCTTCTATTCAGTTGCATTCATTCCTTCTTTTGCAATTTATTTGGGAACAATGCTTAACGCAATAAATATAGAAGTGAAAGAACTATTTCTTTCTGAAACTGAATGCGGTAGGTGTCTTGACAACAAAAAGGACCGCATCTCGGAACTATAAAATATTCCAGTTACACCGCTACAACACCTGCGAAAGGAATACAGACAGGGCAGAAGCAAAGGTATCAAAGAGCTGCAAAACAGAGCAAATGTAAATTACCATTGAGCAATAGTCAGCGTCCGTTTCCCACTGAGCTTTCCTCCTTTTATGATACGAGCGTCTCCAAGGATGCCGCCAAACCTGAAATTGAAATAGCGTTATTCTTAATTTTTTTTCTTCTTTTTTGCGTCGTGGATGCTGCTGTTTAATAATAAGCACTGTTTTGTTCGCAGTGCTTTTGCCAGGATATTTGAAAAAGAGAAAACGAGAGGAAATGCAATAAAAAAGTGTAAAAAGGAAGAATGGCGAAGATGCTAGCCAATTGAAGCAGAATTGAATCAAAGGAAGCGGGCAGTGCAATATGACTTCTATAGTTTAATTAAGGAGAACCTGTTGTATTGCGTTCTAACGGACGGGAAAATACACAAGTCGAACAGGATATTTTCAAATGAATTGCATTTTGCGGAGTCAAAGAACCTGCATTCCATAACTCCGTTTTTCTGAAGTGCTAATTTAGCACTAAAGCGAGCAATCCTTTGCTCAAAGGAGATCTTTATTAAGGAAATGCATCTGAAAGTTATAAAGGAAAGAAAAAAAAAGAAATTACAACGTCGATTTGAATAGTAGTAAGACGATTTACTGGATTTTAAAATTATAAAAGGAAGTCACTATGGAGCTGTTGTGTTGAAAAAATCAAATCTCACGCTATTAAAGCTTCTGAAAATACATTAATTATCAAATTAACTCCCTTTGGACATTTGAAATTATCCTTGCCACACGTTTCCTTTGGTCGGGATGAATTGATACTCAATCTTGTCGCACACAACAAAGCCTGACAACACATATGCTCTAATCTTACTTGGACCTGCTGTTTCTCGCAAGAAGCAGACTCGCAAGAAACTTACCACCGTTTCTCAGGGAATAATATACGTGTTGGCGTCAGCTGCAGAAGTAAAATATCGAAAATCGTCCTTACCTCAACCAGGTGAATTGAGGTAGAGTGGAAATAGTCAAGAGACCAAACGGTCGCAGCCGTATATGGTCTTATGTAACATACACAACAAATTTAGCAAACACAAGTAACAAGAGGAATAGTAATAGCATCACCAACAGCAACAACAACAACATCCAATCTTTATGATACAACAATAATTTTATCGTGTAATATTCTAATGCTATCATTAATCTTACCTTACGGTGTGCTTGTTCATATGCCGGCAAGAATGCTGCAAAGGATCCCTCAAGTGTGTCCGGATTACCACAGATGGCGTGCGCTGTATCGCAATAATACGAGCATTTACCATGGAAACATAAATTGCTGGACGGGGATACGAAGAAGGTTTTTAATAAATCATCGTCAGCAACCTGGTAGATTTCTGTGGTAATGTTTAATAAACGTCCTGTTACGGGCATCGTACGACGGAATCCCATGAGCCTGAAAAGTGATTTATAAATTGAACATGTTACTTTCACCTTTTTTTTTCTGTTGTATGAAGTGAATTTTTTTTAACACGTCATAATTTCATTCTATTTAAACGAAATCTAATTAAATCCTGTCTGTAGGAGCATTATTTGTAAAATATTTCAAAATAATAATGGCTAAGAAAAAACGGATGGTGATGTAGAGTCTTGCATGCATTCCAAATGAATTCATTATCTGCTTAAGGACTAGACGCTCTCATAAGGCAATGTGTTGAATAAAACATTTTTGGGTCTAACCTGGTCCGGAAAACTTTTAGAAACGTCGAACTAGTTGTATACATGCAAAATAAGGAAATAATTGTAGTCAGATCATGGTATAAAGAAACGTTTTCAAGCAAAATAAACAAGGAACATTGCTAAGCAATTGCTCGATTTCCAAAAACAGCACGAGGAAATCACCCCGAAATCGAATCCATTGTCACTTTTCAGGCTTTAGTGCATTAATAAAAAAATTCATTGAAATTGCAACCTATTTGTCTGTCTGCTTATCTGTCCGTCTGTGTGTCACTACAGTTTTTCTTCGTAATTACAGCAGTTACGTACACCAAACTTGGTATGTAATGATGTTTTTCAAGAGCTTGGTAGCATTAAATTGAAACAAAACATTCGAAATTACTTTGGTTATTTATTTTAATTTTTTTTTTAATTGTGAGTGAAGGCATATGCTAAGTGTCAAGTAGAATCAACAAGTGCGAGTGAATTTGTATAACCTTTTATTCAAGAACGAATCCGCTCGAGCGTACTGCAACGCGTCGAGAACTGTCAGAGTCTCTCTATCTCTCCTATGGCGGAAATAATTCTTGTCAAATCCTTCGAAAAACTCGCGACCCTATGATTGTACGCGCTGAATCGGCCTTCGTTGAATTCGATGAAAGTCACAGAATTGCTATGGCTGATAATCAATCGGTGCAACACCAATTGATTGACGTGACGGGAACAAATTGGGACTTTAGCTAATTGGTTTTGCGTGAATAATATGTTTTTTTTTGTCCAAAGACAGCTGAATTGCACTGGAACAGTGACTACACACGGTAGTGACTTGACTCAATCAATTTTTCATTGATTTACTATACGCGGCTGCAAACTGTAACCACACACTTGAACGTGTGCGCCTCAATAAAATCCCAAATACAAAAATACAACAAAACTCTTTTGATTCCAAACGACAAGTGACTGTATTTCTATCTTCCTTAGCATTAAATACATAAAAAGTGCATAGCACGCAAACTCTACTCGCGGGCTAGGCTATTCAAAGTTTAGAATATGATCACACTTCAGTGCAGACGATTATTGGCAAAAATGCTGACGATATGTATAAATCAGTAACGAGCTCCAGGTGAAGAGCCTTTGTGGCAAAACAGCAGAGGACCACCAACTATGCTTTCTGGGGCCTTTTGCCTCGCGTTATGAAGTAGGCTCAAAATGGACCAGAAAGATCTACCCCAGCATTTATAAACGGTCGCGCTGGCTGAACTCTGGTGTTAGGTAGATTGCCCATTACTTGGTTCATCAAAATTGGCTTTGCCTTACAGCAGGTCACGCTGTACGATTGCTCTGGCCATTGTTTTTACCTTTATTTGCACAAATCCTTTGCCTGGTATTAGCGAGCAATGCCTGTGGACCACAATGAAGGTTTCGGTCATGAATAGTTTGCATGAGCAAGTTGACAATTGGGTCATTATATGGGATTAACATGCGGTATTCAGCATTGTTTAGTAATGATGAGATGGCCACCAAACCTGATGATTCCATTCTTGTCTACAAATGTTGACAGACCAATCAACGTACTACTTTTTCTTATTGTCTGATGCTTTTTTAAGTGATCCAGGTCATCCTTGAACTCACCTTGCTGGATTGTCTGTACAATTAAAACTAATGCATTCTCCAATTTTGCAGTTGTCAGAGAAATGTGCATCGGCCTACCAGCTATTGGCTCTGCTGAGCATCGAGTGAATCGGAGCATATATGCAACTATCTGTTGCAAGGTCACAAATGAGTTTCTGTCGTTGATCTTGTATATTACATCATCCAATCCACACATGGCAGCAACCGTTGCCTCCGATTGTAGGCTTGTGAATGTAGGGTTGTGGATGAATTTTCCGTTTATTTAAATAAGGTTGTATTTAAAATTTTCTTTTTAGTATAGTGAATGCTACAGTACCTTGCCAGAGGTGAAATCATGATATAATTATCATGTGGGCGTGTAAAACTAGTGCTTTTTTGGTTTACATAGAAATTATCAAAGGGTTACAACAACAAAAAATACATTTGATAGACTCTAATATAATAGGTAATGCAAATAGTAAAAATTGGAAAAAATATAAAGATTCACCGTTTTTGTCGGTGGATGCGTCTGAGACGTATAAATGTGTTTTTTTTTTGTGGTAGGGAGGTGAATGCTATTTATGCACAGAGTGTGGGACTCCCATGCGCGACTGGACTACCCACTAAACACCTCCCCTGTCAACCTGAGAACCTAGCCTGGAACCGTTTGACACATTACTTCGGGCCAGGCCTCGTTTTGTTACGCCGTGGGGCGCCTTCAAGCTGGGGAGTCCCTTTCCTAGCGGGAGGGGAAGAGGAAATCCCAGAAGAGCGATCCCCCAGCCCCAGCGCCCCCGGTTGCTGTGAGCCCCTTTTATACTTTAGGACTGCCCGAGCATAATGTGCCACCTGGTGCCATTTGTCAACCGATTCGAGTATCACCGCAACTATATTATCCGGAGTGAGCTCCCCCGTCTCCCTGTAGAGTTCCCTTCGCAGCCTGACCCATTTCGTACACGCAAAAAATGTGTGACAGGCATTGTCCTCGTCTCCTGGGCAAAACCGACAATCGGGAGACCGTGACTTACCGATCTTGTGCAGGTAAGACTGAAAACACCCGTGCCCGCTCAAAAGCTGGGTCAGATAGTAGTCAGTCTCACCATGCCTTCGATTTAGCCACGGTCTCACATCCGGGATGAGGCGCGCAGTCCACCTTCCCTTCGTGCGATTCACCCAAGACTGCTGCCAATCGTTGTGCGAGCGCTGTCTCTCCTCGTGGACAACTATCATCCTCGTTTCGGCGCAGGTATTTAGCGCGGCGCTCTCTAGCAAGGAGGGCAACAGGTATCACGCCTGCAATCACTCTCACCGCCGAGTCGAAGACTGTTGGATACGAAGATGCAATTCTCAGTGCTCCTCTTCTCTGTACCTGTGCCAGACGTTTTCGGTATACCTCCTTGCTGAGAGCGTCGCCCCATACCTCTGCTCCGTACAGTAGCACTGACCCTACTGCACTCATCAAGAGGCGTTTTCTTGATGGGCTGGGTCCCCCTTCTCAGCCGTTGCCCTGATTTGCTCAGAGAAACTCATCTTCGAGTTGATCAGTAGCCCCAGGTACTTCACCGCTGGCTTCGATTCGATAAATGTGTTTTGTATGCATGTCTGCGTACGCTCTAACTTGGAGCCGGCCTGAAAGCGGACCTGCCACCCTAATCGACTTGGAAATTCTTGTTGCCGCTGCCTTTGCAGCTTCTATTGATCCTCCTCGTTCTGCAGGTCGTGTTGTTCTTGTTGTTGTTATGCGTCAGCGGGTCTTTGGTCGTTTGAAACCGGTGGTGTCCATTTTTGAATGGTTACCTCTTGGTTGTCTGGTTAATATTCGGGTAGCGTAAATGCACATTTAAGCCTATTAATCAAGACGGTGATCTCTTTGCCGCGCAATCTTATTGAAAATGTCTTGTCAACATGTTTTACTACCTCGTATGGACCGTGATATGGCATCTGCAGTGCGTTTTTACGGCGTCACATCGCACAAAAACCTAAGGAGATATTGCCAAGTCATTGAAAATGAATGGCGCGCGTGAACCATGACGAGGGACAGGCACTGGGCGAATAAGGCCGAAGCGTCGTCAAAAGTCCTTGATAAAATTGCTCGGTTCTTGATCGTAGGTGCCGGGGTGTGAGATGATCGTATGGTGGCAAACGTAGCCGCTGGCCATAGAGTAGTTCACCCGGCTAACGCGTATACCCAAGATGACGCCTGGTATAATTTTCGTCCAGTGGTTGTTCTGATGGCACCGAATCGCGGCCTTGACCATTCTGATTCCTTGTGGCTGATAAGCAACAGTGTGTAGGTGTGTGGTACCTGCTAGATGATTTGGCGATCCGAAGAGGTGCGATTCGAAAATCCATCCTTGGTTGGTGGTAATTTGATACGGCGAGCCATAACGTGCGATCCAATTTTCCCAGAATGCTCGTGCGACTGTCTCTGCTTCTTGATCTTCTATAGAGGTCGCTTTGGGCCATCGTGAGTGTCGATCGACGCATGCGAGGCAATAGCGCTTTGCTACTGAGTGCGGCATGGTGATCATGTCTACGAGTATGTAGACATGCTTGAGTCTTGAAGATGGCGACGTGAAATTTCTAATAGGTGCATGTGCCGAGAAGTTTTCGATTGCCTGCATTGTAGATACGCTCGCGCCTAAACTCGACAATTTTTTTTTGATAGAAGGCTATGCTAGATATATCGTTACGCTACTAATTTTGATGTTGCTCTCGGGCCTGGATCAGCGAGGGGATGAACTGAAATAAAAGTGGCTTTTCTGAAGGCTAGAGTGATGTATGACCGAGCTTTTTCCGTCAAGATGTCGCATAAGGCTTATGCGTCTGTGCCTGGAATATGCACTCATGTGAGCTGCAAGCCTGTCCACGAATTCAACAGTGCATTCAACTCTTCGTCACCTTCTTGCGCTACAGGCAATTTGTTGTGCTTGTCAGCTCGATTACTTCTTTGCAAGACGATTTATCCAAGATGTACTGAATATCCGTCGTGAACTGGCCGATGAACTCGAGGTTTTAAGCTTGACGTGGCGCAGCTTTTTCAGGCTTTTGATGGAAAGAGAATGTTAACGGCTTGTAATCGGTATATACTGTGAACACTCGTGCTTCCAGCGAATGTCGGAAGTGCTTGATTGTGAGGTAGATCGCCAGTAGTTCTTGATCGAAGGCGATGTAGCGCGTCTCAGCTGGAGTGAGCTGTTCAGTCGTTGCTGTAGGGCTACAGCGACAGAAAAATTGCACACGATTGCAAGCTGTGCATCGATTAGAGGATACAACAGCATTGAAGCTTGCACAAAGCAGCTTTTTGAATGTTTCCTTTGTCACAGGTGTCCATTCTAACGGCGCATTACCCTGTAACATGTCGTGAAGCGCAACATGTATGCGGGCTATATTGTGCATGCCAATTCTATAAAAATTGCGCATACCGATGAAACGGCGTAGCTGCTTGGCTGACTTCAGGAAGTCGACAATGTTTTTAACGTTTCCACTAGTGATTTGATGCCCTCGCTGGTGTAATGTAACCAAGAATTGTCATCTCCTTTACTCCGAACTTGCATTTTTGGCCATTGATGATGACTCCGTATTTGTTGAGTCGTTCGAAAACCTGCCAGAGTTTTTCGCGACGTTGCTGCTTGTAGCCTCCAAAAAGGCTACAAGGATATCGTCAATACAAGCAAAGGGCGAACTCTAACACTTGCAACGCCTCATCGATGAAACGTTAAAAGGTTTGAGCTATGTTTTGGACCTGGAAGCACATAAACAAAAACTCGTAGTAGCCAAGCGGTGTTGCAAATGCCGTTTTCTCAACATCCTCTCTGGCAACCAGAATCTGCTTGTACGCGCTCACTAAATCGATTTTTGAAAAAATCTTGTTTACGCGCAGCTATTGAGCGAAGAATGTGGCGTATGGGATACGTATCGGGGATGGTGCGCGCCTTGAGCGCACACGGGTATCAACTTCTATCTTTCTTCAGCTGCTGCATTAAGGCTAAGCTGTGCTGAGCTGGATCATTGTATTGAATTGCTTACGGCCAACGTTGTACTTGTCAGTTGGGAGGCACCGGCTAATGGCCACCACGAGAGCTTTTGGCGTTATTGGAATGTGGTGCTCCTATCGTGTGTCGCGCCACTGATGCCCGGAAACTCTGGGAGCAGCTGGTGGTACGCCAATTTTCCCGGAGATCACTTTCATGCTATGTGTGCATCTTCGACAACTTGATGCTATGTGCGTTGCCTTTGGAAACCAGTTCGCGGGACGTGCGTTTTGTCAGCTTTTCGATGAATCGTATGCCTTGAAGGGTGACTAATGATTCAAAAGGTGTTAAAAAAATCGACTCCAATAGTCGGTTTGGGCACATTGGCCTCCACAAAACTCCACGCAAAAATACGCCGCAGCTCGAGGTTGAGCGTGAGTGCTAAGAATCCATATGTGGCGATGGGTGTTCTATTTGTGGACGCCAGTTTGTATGAGGTCCTCTTGAGCGGGACGCGTACCAACGAACATGGAATTACGCACAAATCGGCTCCGGTATCGACGAGGAACATTTTCTTCGAGCTTCCATCGAGTGTAAATAAGCGGCAAGACTTTTGGCTGTTATCGCTGCTTGTCATCAACAACTGCTGTGCACGTATCGCGAGAAAGAGCGCGGTTCTTTGCACTTTTTTGCGTTGGCACCGAAACATTGATGGTACCAACAGTGCCCGCTATTTCGCGATTTTCGTGGATTGTCGTGTTGCTCCTCAGCGTTGACACGACTGTATCCGCGAGATCGACATGTGTCGTTCTGATTTACGTGAGCACCTGCCTGTAGTTGGCCTAATCTCACGGTCACCATTAGACTGCGATTGGTTTAAGTTACATTGAGGGAACTCTCACCTTTCATACTGGTCCGAGACCTAGCTATATCTGATGCTTTAAGGTTAACGCCAACCGTTGTTTGCACCACTAGCTACCACGATACTCCCCGAAGGGCCGCAACCAATCAGCTGTCCATCTTTAAGATGGAGGCTCATCAGCTGCCCGTGGTACGTGAATATACCTCCAGGGTTGAAGTTCGCAGCAATGAGTTGATCTTGTTATCGAACAATCCGGTTCCAATCCTAGTATTTTTACTAAGCGATTCCGGTACCCCGGGAATACCAGTCCCCGCCGGCATCACTGGAATCGGAGACAACAACCCAACAATAGAAGTTGCACCCCTTTGAATTACCAGATCAGTTCCACCCTGGGGATCAGCGAGATCGACAACTGAGACTGTTGCGTCACCAGTATGGTTTGGATGTTGTCGGCAACTAGCTGGTCCTAATTGTGCGTATCTCTTCGTCATTCGCCGTGCCGCTGAGGCGACGTAACCTGCGTTAAAGATTGTGATGGTTTTTGGTCGCCCATTACAGCTTCCTCGAGTAGTTTGCGCGTTTCATCCGCTTACAAGGCACTGAGTCGTTTTCTGATGTGTTCATTAGAGCTGCAAATGGATTCGTCTGGTGCGGGTTAATACGAGAATTACGGCTTCCACTTCGGTTGTATAACTACGTGGCTGAGTTCGACCTCTTTGGGGATTCTCAGGCGTGAGCTGCAATAATTTCACTGTCATTGCAGTTGTTGGGCACTGACCAAGGCTACTTTCCCGTGCATATTAGCACCCTGAGCTTCGTTTTCGTTCACCATTGTCAATGGCACTTAAGTGATTTTTTTTGTACCCTCTATGTTATTTAATGTTCCTTTTTTTACGCGCTGCATGTTCAGATCACGTCGTTGTCACCAATTTGTGAGTTAAGGCGAATGCTAAGCGGCAAGTCAAATTAACAAGTTTGGGTGTACTTATATAACCTTTTATTCGAGCATAAATCTGACCTGGCGCACCGCATCACGTCGTGTTCATTCGAGAACTGTCAGAATGTCTCTCTCTCTCCCCCTCTCTCGTGTGGTGGAAATAATTCTGCTTATCCAATTGTGGGATTGTTAATGTAGGGTTGTGGATTTTGGATTTATTGTCGCGCACTACATAGCTTCGATCTTCGTTGCTTTTGAACACTATATTGGTAATATTGTGCTAGCCGTAGAAGCAAAACGAGGATGATTTACCGCACAATTTAAACATCTCCTGGCACTTTCACTCGAGAAATGTCGAGAAGTTGATAGCAACGACCATGGGGAGACGTCATTCGTAGAGAGCACGACAAGTAAGAAAAAGTGTCGATCGCGAAGGCCGAGGAAATTGAATTTGTCATGTATTACATGGGAGCAGAAAATCTAAAGCAAAAGTAAGAGTAAAATTGTTCATGGCAGCGTAATTTTGTGCAAATATCAAAGGAAAAAATTCAATGATAACCGATGAGGAGAAATATATACTTCCAGGACGCAGACTGTCAAATCAGGTCGGAAATGATGGTATTTCATATTTTCCAGTTGAATGAGTATGGATCTTATTAGCACCTAAGACAGTTGATACAATGAAAAAAAAATCCATTGTAAATCATGAGGAGAAATATTTTTTTCTAAGATGCAAACCATGAAATCAGATTAGGATTGGTGGCGCTTTTGAAAAATAAAAGCATCATGAATCGGTAAGATTAAAATGTTAGATCTTTTTCTTCTAGCTTCTCACCGGGTACGAAACCCACAACATTGGCGAGGTACCATCTTTTACCCAACCATAGGCTATAGTTCTCCTAGTGTTGTAGGGGTTCCAACGGGATTGACTCGTGCCATCAGAAATTTAGGTCTAGCTGGGAGAGGTACGAAAGGGCACAAACCTCAATTCGATGATCCATCTTTTGTTATGAGTTACAATTTCCCTGTCAAAGACGAGGTCACCCGTCTAAATATGAGCGGAGAAATAAGTAAAGCTTGTAGAAAAATCAATAAAAATTTTTATTTCTGGCCTTGGTTTTCTGTTTTTATTTTTTTCCCTTCTTCTTTTTTTTATAAAGATGGCAGACCTACTAATTTCTGTATGCGAAATTTTTGTAATGGGACTTGGTGGTAGGGCAAAGAACCTAACGAGCGAGCGTATGCACGCATTCCTATACCAGGTCGTTTCCAGTTGAGCACCAGTCCTTTGCTCGCTGAGGCCACATGACACAACCGCAGTTCTGTACGGACAACTATATCAACTTCAAAAATACTAGAAGCATGGCATATCTCGTACACTACTCTTGGATCAAGAGAACAACGTCAAGATTTTAAATTTATCGCAAAATGCACAAACTATTTGGAATACGAAAAACAGGGAAAATGCCGCTTCATCCTCAATCTGAGAGAATAGTAAAACGTTTAAATGACACGCTTAATAAACACGAGGCGATGATAGTTGACAAAAGCTAAAAAGACTGGGATTGGCAGAACCCATTATTTTTGACTGCGATTGGCAGAACCCATTATTCTTGGTTGCGTGCAGGTCCGCAGAAAATCCATCAATGGGTGAAGCACCAGCCAAAGTCATTTTTGGCTAAAAAATTATTTTACTAGGTCGCGTAAAGGTTACAACAACTGCTTAGTACCCTCAAATCACATCGCAGTATACAAGCGACAGAAGGGGCAAACAAAAACAACACACCAAAAAGTGCAGAAACACTTGAAGTTGGCTACTGATTGCATCAAGACTAGATATCATTTAAGGGCAAAATCGATTGGATTCCAGTAGGATGACTTGGTATGTTTGTAAAGCCTATAACGTCAATTCGCGAAGCTGCAGCCTAATTGAATCCTTAAGTAGATCAAAAATGTCATGTATCGCAGACAAAAATACTGAAGACCGAGAGCCAAAATGAAAATAATATTGTAAATCATTAGTTTCTTACCCATTATTTTGCACAACAGGCGAAAAATCGTTTTGGAGCTAAAAGAGCTTAAACGGAGGCACTTTTACCTATTCACATAAATTCGCTATGTCATTTTAACATTATAATTCTATCACCAATGAAGAAAAAACTTCATGATAAAAACAAATCATCATCGGAAAGATCAACAACATACGTGGATGATTAGCAATTGAAAACACTAATTACGAATATGATGACACAGCTTTTGTCATCACAACAAATAAGAGTATAGGGCTGATATTTTTTTGTGGCTGCGAGGTAAATGCCATTCAAGAACAAAGTGTGGAGCTGCCATACTCTTATGCGACTGGACTACCCACTAAACACTTGCCCTTTCAACATGAAAACCCAGCCTGAAAACGTTTGACACATTACTCCGGGCCAGGTCTCGTTTTGCTACGCCGACAGGCACCTTCAAGCTCGGCAATCTCTTCTCTAGCGGGAGGGGAGAAACGAAGAAGACCTGCCGCACAAGCGATCTCGCAGCCCTAATTTTCTCGGCTTAGGACTGCCAGAACATAATGTGCCACTTGGTTTCATTTGTCAACCAATCCAAGCATCATCACGACTATACAAACTGAGGTGAGCTCTTCAGTCTCCTTTTAGAGGTCTCGTCGCAGCCTGTCCCACTTTTTGTACGCAAAAAATAGTGGCAGGCATCATATTCCTCACCTAGGCAAAACTGACAGCCGGGGGACCGTGACTTACCAATCTTGTGTAGGTAAGACTGAAAATATCCATGATCGCTAAAATGCTGGGTCTGATGGAAATCAGAATCACCACGCTATCAATTTAGCCAAGGTCTCAGATTCGAGATGAGGCATGCAGTCCACCTTCCCTTCATGCGATTCACCCAAGACTGTTGCCAATCGTTGAGTGAGCGCTGTCTCTCTCACGTCCTCGCTTCATCGCAAATAAATAGCGCAGTGCTTTCTTGCAAAGAGGGCAACGGGTATCACGTCTGTAATAACTCTCGCCACCGAATAAGAAGCTGTTGAATATGAAGATGATATCCTAAGTGCTCCTCTTCTCTGTAACTGTGTTTAACCTTTTCGGTACATCTCCTTACTGAAGGCGTCGCCCCATATTTCTGCTCCGTGCAATAGCACTGACTCTACAATACTCATCAAGAGGCATCTTCTTGATGGGTTGGGTCCCCCCACGTTGGCCATAAGTCGACTCAGAACTGATACGCTAAATCAGCCTTCTCAGCCGTTGCCCCGATTCACCCAAAGAAACTCATCTTCAAATCGTTGAGTAGCCCCAGGTTAGTCTCTAGTGGCAGTGCGAGGCTGATACCACGAGCATCATACTTAGCCTAAGTTGTGCTTGTTCAACGGTGCGTCCAGCGACATGAGCTATAATGTTGTTCACACAGCCGTTCGAAGACAACTAATCTGGCATCTCCACTCGCAGTAACCTGTCGCAAAACCCGTTCCATAGGTCTTGACCAATGGTAGATCCCTGGGCAACACCTGACGTAACTTCCATCCTTCCATGTCGGGTCCTAAAGCAGGCTTCGGTCCTTTACGTAGTTCCTCAGAAGCCGCATTAGATATTTTTGAGCTTGCAAAGGGGTTTCCAGCGTATCCAGAATATCCACCCATCTAGCGGAGTTGAAGATGTTCTTACCGTAGAGCATCACCAACAGGACACTTCGTCGCTTAGTGCGGCTATATGCCTCTGCCTTCTGGACCGCACTCACCATCTCTGCAATTACATCAATCGTGGAACTCGATGAGTTTCTCTAGCGCTTTCCTAGCAGTCTCTAGTATTCATAACGGGTGGTATGCAGACGGTGATTCGGGATTTTCCGTCTCCTTGCTGATCAGCACGAGGCACGCTATTTTCCATCGTACCGGGAAAACCCCGTCTCATAGGTAAGCGTTAAATATGCTGAGCGGCAACTCAAGACTGCTGGAGCGCCATCAGTGCCTGAACCCTATCTCGCTTTCAATGACAGGACTGCCTCTTTCAGCTCCAGCTATATGAACGATGGGCAAAAGATTGCTGTTTCGCCGTGGGCAGCATCAATATAGAGGTGATAGGTGGGGAGGAGTGCCAGCATTATCTCGTCTATCTTTTTCGCTTCGTATATGCAACGCATAGGTAGGCACTAAGCTTCCGCATAACTTACTTGTTGCAGAGGCCCACGGATGTTTATTCGCATTGTCTCTTTAGATCTTGCCAGCAGCGAGCCTTGCTGTTGCTAATCAATTTGTGAAGTTATTTCCTGGCCAAATTATATGCTGCTACTCGGTTGCTTGCCTCGTCACGGTTCTTTGCCCGTTGAGCCTCATGCCAAAGCTTGCGACACTCCCATTGTTTTTCAGCAATTTCAGTCGACCACCAGTACAATAGGGGCTTTTCATGCCGAGGATTTTGAAGGAACATAGAAGCGTTGCAAGCTGTCGTAATTATGTTCATAGTAGAGTTCACTACGTCTTGAGCTGCCAATTCCTTCGTCCCCTGCGTATCCCCCTGCAGTGGAGCACCTGCCGTGAGCACCTCGACGAGCCTCTTAAAGTCGATCCTTGCAATTTTCCACCCAATCGTAGAAGATCGAGAGCAAGGACATCGGGAGACAACATCACTGATATCAAGCAGGATTCACTGATGAACACTGGCTGAGTAGTCCTCTAATAATTTTCAATTGTGTATCCTCCGTACTACGGACTTCGAGGCAAATGTTACGTCCGGTATGGTTCCTTCACAGCTAATTCGATGGGAAGTCGGCATATTTCCGACGTTCAGTACGACGGATGGCATTTTAACCGCTATTTATAGGATTCGTTTTCCCCACGAATCTATTTGAGACATGCCTCATTTGATTGCTTTAGCGTGAAAGTCTCCTCCAATGAGCACGTTATACTAAAGAAGATGGTCCCTGATCGCCAAACCCACACAACTCTCCCCCTGGAAATCACTGTTCCGAACCCAAATGGCGACAGTACCAGTTTTGTCATGATGCAGAACTTTTGTCGTGGTGTTGCCACATCCTTCGCAAGCTGCTCAAGCAGGTTTTGGACGCTTAAACTGCCGTATAGGTTTAGCTGCAGGATGCGAGTCATCGAAGTTTTGATTTGACCGTAACATTTTCCTGATCCTAAGTTGGGCCCAAGATCTAGTCTTGGATAAGCATCCTTGCAAAGGATACAGTGTTCCTCTTTTGTGCACTCTTTTCTTGTATGTCCCATTTTACTACATTTGTAACGTGGTGAACTCTTATCTGACCCTTTGCATTCTTGTGCGGTGTGACCGTAGCCAAGGCATTTGAAGCATTGAAGATGTGCTGCTCTTATTCAAAAATTGGTCAGCATCGTTTTTGGTCAAGTCAACGATGGCGATGCGTTGTCCCCGATTTTCTGGTTTTAGGCTTGCTTTGGCCCTGCCCACGCTAAGGAGCTTTCTTTTGATGGCCTCTTCTACCTCGGCCAGGTCCGTGACGTATTCAGTGTCTCATTTTGATAATTGCCATTGCCTCAAGCGAGGCTATAGTTGCGCTTTTGCTTAGGACTATTTTTACAGCGTTGCAGAATACTTCTTTATTTTCGGCCTTTGCTACGAATGCGACCAGTTAGTGGCCCCACCGGGCTGGTCGTACTGCTTTTATAGTAGTGTTGGTGTCTTCGGGCCTTACATTGGCCATCTTTGGGTTTTACGAGCAGTGCCTGCTGCCGGGATCTTCGTCGGGGGTTTTTTCTCTCCTCGCATTAGGTACTATTTCTTGTTAGGCGTCCGTGCAGCTTTATTTCCTGGCACTTTTTGAAGAAGTTTCTTTGCAGTTTTCTTCGCTCGTTTTGTCAGCACTGTCTGGAATCTCTCATCTAGAGTTCCACGCCCATCATGTACCTCTTCCTTCCATCTTTTATCACGATTTCCTTCGATTGGGCTAGATGCCATTCTTTCATTGATGTTTGATGGTGGAGCTATCTGCGCGTGTTGATAATTAGTCTCACTAATCACGTCATCGATTTAGTTCGTTGGAACAAAAAGCGCAGGGTTAGTCACCAAAACATGAATGACGCCGTAGGCACTTACACCATTACAAGAACAACAAATATACGGCGCGTAATTCAAAATATCTAATCTCATCGACAAATGTTCGAGATATGTTGATTACTCTATATAAAGAGCGGCGACACACGCAAAAACATTAGTAGGCTCTCGATAGTGTCATGTGTTGATACGTGCAAAGATAAGTCAATAAGTTAAATGCATGAAGTGCAAGATTTTAATTTAGTAAGAAATCAGTTTTTAATTTCCTAAAGATCATCAATTAGGGGCTGCGCACCTGAAAGGAGCAATAATATTAATAAAATTAGGTTTAAGATTGCTTTAATTGTGAGCTTAAATTCAAAAAATATATCTTGGACTGCTTGAAAGTATTAAAGAAAAACAAAATTGCTAATAAGCTTTCCTGCATATACATTAAAATTTAAAACTTTAAAGAAAAAATAAATTTTCGATTTTACACAGAAAAGTATAAAAATAGCTTCACAATTTATTGTCCTAAAAAAATGAATCCTGCTCGTTGAACACTTCCAAGAGGTATGCAGAATGTATGAATGCATTGAAAAGGATAACTTACCGATCCAAATGAAATGCTGCAATTTCAGCATTATGTCTTTCAAAGTCTGTGAAGTAGAAGTGGTTTGGTAACGTTTGCTGGTCTCGTGGAAACCTGGAATGAAGCGAAAAGAAAAATTTTCAGTTAAGTAGATTTGTAGGTTCTGATTACATAATCTTCATAAAGTTTGCACCACATAGAACGCGGTTCCACTAGAAGGACAAAAATGTACTAGTGAGTGAGCTTTCGCTAGAAAAGGAAGAATAAAGGAAAGAGAAGAGGAAAGGAGAGATTCAAAAGAAAGTTGGGTGTTTATTGCTATTCAGTTTTGTTTGAATATAAAATTGCTTGTAGTAGATTAAGCGGAAATATTTTCAAAGCTGTTAAGTAGCTTACCAGAAGATTACAGAATTTTCCCAACGCTTTCGACATGATATGTGCAAACATTTCTTATTATAGCTTCACTAGTATCATTAAAAATTTTTTTTTTGTTAAATGAAAAACAGCGACAAACCGAAACTATTCTGTTTAGTGCTTGACCTTAACGAATTGAATTGTAATATTTATTTTCAGCTGATTTTCGATGAATATCAATCATTCATGCAGACATATTTCTCAAATCTTCTGCAATCAATATAGGATTTCAAAGTGGCGTTAGAATCATCATTTATATTAGCATTTAGAATACTTTACGAGATTATTCAGAAATCAATACATTGTTAAACTAAATTTAGAGGATTTTCGGTTTGAAGCTATGTTAAACTCAAAATTAAATGCAGCATTATTTTGAATGAAAAACTGATATGAAATTCATTTAATTTTCACAAAGAATCAACCATTATTCACTAACATTTTCATATTTATTATCCCCGCGGCAGCATATGAATGAATTTTAAATTGTTAGAAATATCCAAACGCTAACCAAACACACGACTACTCGAAATATGTGAGTAACGAGCAATAACATAGTGAATTATATAACAGATTACTATGAATTATTCAAAATGTATTTTCACTAGAATTTTAAATGCCCTAAGCAACGCACACAAGACTAGGTTATCTGCAATTCGATTGAAAATCATTCATTTAAACGCAATTCCTAATCTACAGATCAATGGATATATTTATTTAGCAGTCAAATAGGCAGCAAGAATAAAGGGAACAGGATGGAAAGGGTTTTATTAATTAAAACCAAACTGTATTTGTTTGCATTACACAAAAATAAAAATTCACTTACCTCATAGGCTTAAAGAGAGCTTTTATATCGTTTGGAAATTCAATCACAAGTTTGATTTGTGTCCCACCATCCTTTTGATCTGAAAAAGTGAATATATATATACAATAGTTGCGGTGAAATTTTTGTGGATATTTTTGTTGGATATTTTTGAATAGATAATTCTGGTTAATCGTGCATTATATTTTTAATAAATAATATTGCATATATAAATGCTATGTTATGTATTAATTTAATAAGTAAATTTGATTGATTTTTTTACATATAAGCAATTATGAATGATTTTTCTCTATAAGAAAACCGTCGGGTCTTGCTTTTATACGTGAGAAGACACGTTTCCGTGCCTGTGACTCAAAGGCTTTGAAACGCGTCTGCTCACGCAAAACAGCAATGCCCGAAGGCTTTCAAGGAAAAAGAAAGTTGACCTGCGGATATCAAACAAACAAAATAATTGACTATAATTATGAATGACTTTCAAAAACATTATTTGAATAGTTTAAAAAATATGTTTCCAGTCAATATCTTTCCGCATTTACCAAACATTTTTTAAAGATTGTTAAACTCATTTTAAAGTTAAGGAATAACTTTAACGAAAGCTTGTAGCGCATTTTTTAGAAATACAATTATTCAAAATTGTACATGAAGGATAAATTAATTCCGCGAAAAATCAATTCAATTCACTGAAAAGTACTTTTGACCGACAATGAGTTCGTTAAGAGCAAAGCATCCAAGGATAACGCAATTCTTTCACTTAAAAAGATTCCAACTAAAAACTGAATGAAAGGTTTCACTTGTCATTTACAAAAAAAACACTAGCACTACAGCCTCTTTCGGGCCTTTGCTTAGAGATAGATAGAGTATCTCATTATCATGATTGAATGTGTCGGCATCCCATCAGGTGATATGGTCAATACCACGCTTTGGCCGCTACACTCATTTTTGATCTATCAATTTTTCACTAAATGCTTTCATTACCATATCAATTAATTCTAATTAAGCACTAGAGTATTCGACTGACTGTTCATAAAATATAGGAAATTACAATAAAATATTTTTATCCCCAATTCTGATAGGTGAGATAAAATGATTGAAATTTTGTCAAGGTACATCTCAATTCAATAATCCCATCACGATTCGGCCAGGGTGAGAGCCCCAAGAGGTAGGCGCTTCATGACCTGCACGATCATGAAAACTAGAATTGGTCTGATTTTGGTCTCATCGTAAGTAAACTGCATCATAAGTAAACTAGCTTATAGCTTATATATAGCACCTCCAACTGTCTCAGGCCATTGACCGTATCCTCCAATTTCGAAATCCGAGCAGTGATGAACTGTCTCCGTCGACCGAGTCAGAAAACGTTTCCACGATTTCCCCGCTGGCCATCGGCCTTCAGTACTTCCCAGCGAATACCTTTTTGGGTATCCGTTGTTCATCCACACAATTCATGTGGCCAGCCCATTGCAGCTTCCACAGTCTTACAATCTTTGAGACCTCCGGCTCTTCAAAAATTTAATAAAGCTTATGGTTGTTTCGAATTCACCATTGGTACCCGTCTAGCTTCGCTCCAATTATTCGCTTCAGGACAAGTCGCTCAAAGGCGTTCAATATATTTGCGGATGCTTGGCTTAGGGTCTGTGCGTATCACTGATTGCACACTTCGCTTTATTCTATCAAAAGATAGATGCCTTATTTAACAAAACTTTCTTCTCATTAATAAAATCGGACAATTCCACTTGGTGTGATCATGACGCGCGGTTGTCGAAGAAGACGGAATGACTTCGTTCGTTCTTGTGTCTCTGTCAACCTTCCAGGTCAACTCGCGTAGAATGTTGCAGGTAAATTCGCGTAGAATGTTGCAGGCGAATTCGCGTAGAAAGTTGCTGGTGATAGTGGCGCTACATCACTCCCTCCTAAGTGACATTGGTATTGATGTCACGGTGTGTCGCTGTACAGGGCGTTTAGGCTTGGAACCGTCGCGACAATTTGCTACTCGGCCCGTATGTCCTCATCGTTGTTGGCGGAGCATTGATGGGAGGTAATATACAACGTTGAACAGGCGAAGGTAGGCTGCTGATTCGGGATTGCGTTACCGGCATCTGATCAGTGTTGAAATTAGGAAGACTAACTCTGGGTGGCACCGCTGGCGGTGATTGTGTCATAGGCATTGCAGTCATTGGCGGTGTTGCGTTGCGAACTTGGGTGGACGTTTCGGACGATATGGCTGGCAATGGTTGTGTACTGGAAGTTGATTTTGCTGAGTCTTCGCTGCGACTTTTGGGTGAAGAGGCTGGGTCTGCTTCGATGAACGCGGGCTTTAGTCTTTCCGTCGAAACATTTACTCTTCGGCCGTTGACGTCGATTGCGTAAACCACGTTTGAAGCTCGTTGCAGCACTTTATGGGGACCGGATAAGGGCTGCGTTAGCGGCTTCTTGACGGCATCTACTCTTAAGAAAACGTGAGTGCAGGTACGCAGGTGACTGTTAGCGAAAGTCGTTCGCGGGTTACGGTGCAGTGGAGGTACAGGGCGAAGTTGGCTCATTAAGTCGCGCAGGCAGGTGAGGAATTCGTGGGTTTCGACCCTGCTATGACCAGGGACTACCAGTTCTCCTGGGAATTAAATCGTTGTTCCATATAACATTTCTGCACATGAAGCTGACAGTTGCTCGTAATCCCAATAACACGATGGGGAGTACGCTGGGCCATTGTGTATTCTTTTTGTGGCACATTATGGCAGACTTGAGCGTACGATGCCAACGCTCGATCATTCCGTTTGAGGATGGATGGTACGGCGTGGTTCTGCTCCGTTCACAACCCATGAAGAAGTTAGCGCTTTTAATAATGAGGATTCGAACTGAGTACCCTGGTCGGTACACCAGGGCTTATGGTCGCTGAGTGTATGAAACTCTGCTCCTTCTACGTAATGCCGAAAATGGTGAATACTGCTGTAGATAGCAAGTAACTCACGGTCGTAAACGCTGTACTTGGTTTCTGGCGTAGACAACTTATTTTGGAAAAAGGCAAGTGGTAGCCATTGGTGTGCCTGTTTCCGCTCAAGCATTGCACCTACCACTACATCCGATGCATCTGTAGCTAGCCTGAGCGGTTCATTTGCTTGGAAATGTACAAGCAACATGGCGTCAGCTAAACTGTTTTTGCATAGATGGAAAGCTTTCTCTGCCTCGGGGGTCCAAACGATTGGTGTCTTGTCATTCTTTTTTGAAGCGACGCAGTAATTATTTAATGCCGCTTGGTGATTGGCTGCATTTCGAATAAAGCGTCGATAGAAATTGATTGTTCCCAGAAATCGCCGGAGCTCACAAACCATCGAAGGTTTTTTGTAATTCTGAATCGCTTGGACTCGTGATGATGGTGGGGAGATGCCGTCAGCGTTGTTACAATGGCCTAGATACTCAGCTTCTTCTGCCACAAACGTACATTTTGCAACGTTGATTATGATGCCGTACCTCGCAAGGCGTTCAAAAACCAATTGAAGATGTTTCCCGTGTTATTCTTCCAATTTGGAAGCAACGAGGATATAGTCTATATAGCATGTGCAGCAATTGAGGCCTTGAAGCACCTGGTTCATGAAGCGTTGGAAGGATTGTGCTGCATTTCGGAGACCGAATGTCATAACGGTGAATTGGTATAGACAGGATGGAGTTGTTACCACCATCTTCGGAATGTCCTCCTCCTTAATTGGTACTTGATGGGATCTTTGAAAAAATTCATTTGCCGGCAAGGTCAAGTGTTACGTCCTGAATATGGCACATCGGGTAGCTGTTTGGAATGGTGACAGCATTTAGTCGTCTGTAGTCACCACACGGGTGCCACGAGCCATTCTTTTTGCAGACGAGATGAAGGGGACTGGCCCATGGGCTACTTGATGGACGACAATATCCCTTATCCAATAGGAATTGGAATTCTGCTTTCGCTGCTTTGTACTTTCTTGATCGAGCCGTCAAGGGCGCTCGGCTACCGGCGGGCCAGTGGTTATTATGTGATGGCGGACGGTGTGAGGTGAAGCATTCGTTTTGATGGCGGGATTCGTTACGCTGGGGAATTCTTTGAGAAGTGCGTGATAACGCGATTTAATACTAACCGTCGCGATGGAATCGCACTGGTACCGGTGAACTTGGCCTAACGCAGGTGAAACGCGATATGCATACGGAGATCGGCAGCGTTTTGCCGCAGCAGCAAATTTCCTGTGAAAATAACAACACTCGTTAGTTGGCTTCTGTGGGGTTGTTGCTTTCTGTCATGAGGAGCAATGGCATGCGTTGCACTTTGCAACATTTCCTTTGATCGAGCTGGATTGAATGCGATTAACTTCGCACTGGAGCTCCGCAATCTGTTCCTCGACACTCCCATCGAGGGGGTTTTCTTTCAAGGTTATCAGATTCTTTCACTGCCAGGATGGCACGGATGTTCGCGGGAAGACGCTGTAACCACAATGGTTTAACCACTGATTCCGGCACATCGACTGCATCCTTCGAAGAAGTTGCGACGGACGCTGATTCGTGATCATTCATCCCGAAAACGGACGTTAACCTTGCCTTCAGCGTTGCATATTTTCCTACGTTGGGTGGCGCTCGCATTACATCAGCCACCTGAGCAATCATTGCCACGTCTAACTCTGCCACGACTCTATCGAATCGAGATTGATCGTTCGAGATATTATTTGATTGGAATTGCGCCTCCACTCCTGCGAACCATAGTGTGGGTCGCTTTTCCTAAATGGTGGCAGCTTCAATGCAATTGTATGTATTTCGTGCGACTCCGCCGGCGTGTTCGAGTCGGTGCGTGATTGACTGATGTCGCCGCCGTTGACGTCTTGGAACTCGTCTTCAGACATTAGTTAAAACGCACGAATTACCTTACAGGGTCACCAATTTTGCGTATCACTGATCGCACACTTCGCATTATTCTATCGAAAGACAGATGCCTGATTTAACAAAACTTTATTCTCATTATTAAAATCGGACAATTCCATTTGGTGTGATCACGACGCGCGGTTGTCGAAGAAGACGGAATGACTTCGTTCGTTCTTGTGTCTCTGTCAACCTTCCAGGTCAATTCGCGTAGAATGTTGCAGGTAAATTCGCGAAGAATGTTGCAGGTGAATTCGTGTAGAAAGTTGCTGGCGATAGTGCCGCTACAGGTCCATGTGTCACAACAATAGCATAACACAAGTTTTATCATAGATTCGCATACTTCTTCGTTTTTCTGTGCATGCAGCTGTTCTTCAAGATCGGCAAAACTGAAAAAAATATTTTGTTTGCCAGCTGTATTCTTTGGCGAATTTGGCCTCTTTCATTTCTGGTTCTTGTTGTTTTGGCACCTAAATACACAAATTTCTCACATTGTCGATACTGCATTCGCCAAGTGTGATATTTTGTGTACTTGATGTATTTTTCCTCGACCGCGTCATGAATTTTTTATTGTTCTGATTGATTTGTAGCCCTATCACCTTTGCTTCGCTGTCAACTTTCAGGAAAAGTTCTTTCACAGTTGTAAATGACCGTGACAAAATGTTGATATCGTCCGCATAGGCTACTCTTTGTTTCGACTTGTAATGTATCTCGTGTATCAATAGGTAGTTTCTTTAGGACGTACTCCAGAGCCAACTTAAATAGCAATGGGGCCGGCCCTTCTCCCTCCTTTAGTCCGATATTTGAGTCAAAGGCATCGGTAAGTCGGTTATTGATGCCGATTTGGGAGGTCGTTGGCATCATTGCCATTTTGGTATCATTGCCATTTTGCTGGGTTGACAAAGCAAAGCATTATTTGGTACAGTACGTTACGATCAATACTGTCGTATGCTTATTTAAGGTCAACGAAGATTTTGCGTACGACTTTGTTGAACTCCCTGCATTTTTCAAGTACCTGCTTGACTGTGAGCAATTGGTCTATTGTCAATCTTCCTGCTCTAAACCATCTTGATACCGCCCAAAAATACTGGCGTATGATCCGATTTTATTTTCTAAGATTTTTGAAAATATTTTGTACGCTGTACAAAGAAGTGTTATGCCTCTATAGTTTTCCCACTGTAGCTTATCACGTTTTTTGTGTATAGGGACTATAATTGATTGGCTTGACTTTCTTGGCATATGCTCTTATTGCAAAATGTGCTGGATGACTTTGTGAATAGCTTTATGAACAGTGCTGTCACCATATTTGAGGAGCTCCACTAGAATATTGTTGTTATTGCAACTATTAATAACATCATGATGAATAAACGTATGTACTCGAAAGCACAAGAATCGACCAAACATGATCAATATCTGAAAGTGACGTCACTGTGGCCATTCAAAATTGCTCGAATATTCCAGGTAGTTCACCTATATACGAGAAATGGATTGAATGACTAGAGACGCTATATAAAGCCGAGCTGAATGAATGGGGTGGAATATTACAACCGCGATAGTAAAGCTACGCCATAGTGGAGCGCAACGTAAAGGCGATATTGATTAATAGTGAAGTGATTTTCGTGATACAGACAGTTGAAATAAAAATTAGTAGACAAGTGAAAAGTAAAATTGTAAAATAGTGAAATTAATGATTGTGCATTCTTAGTAAATAAACTCCTTTAACTTATTAAAGACTGTGCGTTTTTACTTTCCTGGAACGTTAAAATTATCGGCCGCGGACCATAACACACGACAATATTATCAATGTGCAGCGCTCTATGATTCTTTTGGGCATTTATGGTGGAACAAACTTCATTCAGAGTTGGTGGGTTCAATGAAAGCTCTCCTCTGTGTGAAGGATTAAGGAAGTTTTTGAAATGCGATGCCCATCTTTCCTTAATCTTGGTTTCATCAGCGATGATATTGCCAATGTCATCCCTATAGAGCGTGGTTTTGGGCTGATAACCACGTTTCAGGCTCTTCGCCACTTTGTATGCTTGTCTTGTGTTATTGCTCGCTAGACTTACATTTATAATTCTCAATTGGTCGTTATAGTATTTTCTTTTCTTAATTCTAATTATCTTATTCAATACTCTTCTGAGATTTTCATCGTATTCTCTCTTTATCCTGGCTTTCCTTCCAACGTATTCTTTGTACGCCTTTTCTTTTTGTCTAAACACGGTACTGATAGCCGCTTCTACTTTCATCCAGAGCTCGTTGCTTGTCTTTAGCGATGCGTCTTGTAAGATGGGAGGCAGCTGGTTGTCGAGGGTCTTAGTGAAGACTCCATTTGAAGCCTTTCGACGTCAAATTATTGTAGCAGGCTGGTTTTCACCGAAAATGCCCTTGATTTACGACATCGATAGGTCAATTTGATCAAGAAATGATGTGAGTTACAATTGGCACCTCGATATGTACAGGCGCCAAGTTTTTGATCAAAACAATGTCGTTCTGGTTTTGTTTGTTGCCATTCTGTGATGCCCAGGTCATTTTATGAATGCTTCGATGTGGAAAGCAAGTCGAACGTTTGACTAGATTTCTGCTACACGCAAAGTCAATCAGGCTCTGGCCGTTGTCATTTGTTTCATCGCGGAGGCTATATCCTCCAGTCGTTCCCCGATGAGACAGCTCATTGTCAACCTTTGCGTTGGAATGTGCAGTAATCGAGCAGCTGCCTAAGTAAGCTGCTTAAAAGACCTTTGCGGTGAAAACACCATTTTCCATACAAAAACCCGGCACTACCATCGCTACCGTTCCAGAAAAATTGCCTCCCAATGAAACAATTGATGATGGCAAGCCCCTTTGCGATGCAATTTAGACAAAAATTGCAGTTTATCTCGTCGAGAAAAGCGTCCGTTGCCTGCCGCCATGAAGAGGCTCGTCGAGACAAACAGAAAGATGGTGATGCGGGACCCAGATAGCAGTTTGGTCAGAGAATTGGGCGCTGTTCACCATGTTTGGTGTGTTGTTTCTCGTCGGATGTGTGCGCGTGAAGATTACTCCCAACAATTGTAAACTTCTGGCTATCTAAATAATGTCGTATCGGAATAAACGGATTTTAAATCATGTGTGACTTTGTTTAGTGTTTTGCACTTGTTGTCTCCATGCCGCGCATTGTCTATATCTAGTGCAGTACCGAGCAATAGGAAAGTGTTCTTGTTATATCCTCACTTGTGCTCTTGAAGAAATTATGTATTTTACGTGAAACCTATATTGTTGGTAGTGGAGGAATAATTTCCGCGGAAAAGTCACCAGTAAATGCATTTCGTTTCAAGGAGGGAAATCTAATTGGTTTGTGTTGTGCGTGCATTGCGTTGGTTTCAAAGTAATTTTGAAAGTGAAAGCTGTGATCCCGTGGTTACGGCCACATGAACTCGATTCTCTCGCATATCATTTTTCGACAGTATCCACATTGGGGCTCCTACTGTGCGGTTAAACTTGAGAAATCAACAACGTGTTCACTTCGGTGACATTTGCTGTTGGGAAGGCTTGAGTCGTTAGTCCTCGATAAAAATTAAGGAATGTTCAGGATGTTCCCAAACAGAGTGAAGGATGTCTCACATGGATCTAAGTCGCACAATTTGAAAGTAGTGCCGTAACAGTAAACGAATGAGCAATTATAAATTAGCGGCCAAATTCTTCTAGTTATAGGAATAGTGTGAATTTTCTTGGCTAAGAGTCGCTGGATTTTGGCAGTGAAGAAAATTTGTAAAAGATTATTGTCGGCAATCAAATATGCCCCTTTGGTTCCACAATACAAAAATTCAATTGTATCGGGTTTGCATAAATGTAGCGTCATAAAAATATTGATTCATTCTCCCCGCCATTTATGATTGAACCAAACAAATCTTCATTTAGGCGATGGGGGTCATCTTTTTCTTTGTATCTTCTAGGTGGAATTCGTAAGCCCCATTCCATTGTTGGTGTGCGAATAAGCGAATAAGTTTTCCATTTATATGGGAATTAATTTTATATACGAGCAAGTATCTTTGAGCTTAATTATCGACTCCCTCATAACTACAAAGAAGAAAAAATAAGATAACATGGATAAAATTATCAAAAGCTGTGAGCCCGGACGTGCATTTTGCCGAGGATTCAATTGATTTAATTAATCGTCATATGAAACCCGATCGTAGAGAATTTCAGGAGATTTCTTCTGCTACCACCCTTGGATTTTGTATAATGAAAGTTATCAATTGAATTAGTTTATATCACAATCCCGAATATTATTGGTGTTTGCAGGCCTTACCCGCCCAATCAACGAGCGCTTGGCAGAGGAGGACTGGGTAAGTACCCTTCTTTTTTCCTATTTTTTTCGTCAAAAATACAAAAGAGCCTAATTTAGTCCAAAAAGTATTCTTACTTTAAATGTTAGTTATTAAATTTTAATATTATCAAGTTTTCAATGACTTTTGTTATGCAGAGAAAGTCAAATGATCTATTTTATTTTTATTTTTTTTATACATCTCTAATTATTTGATCTCATCTTCAGTGGTAACTTTGTTTTGGTAGTATTTGATTTCATTTCCAGAAAATTCAATTTAAAATTTATTAGTAGAATCACTTCTTATAAATACTAACATATATGCAAATTATAAAACGTTTTATATTTATTCTGTTTAGAGACAAAAATATCAAGCAATACTTATTGGTAAGATGTACAAATCTTATTAAAATCGGCAAAAACAAAAAAGCATTTGGCTTTATCTGTAACTCAGATGAAAAGGAGCACTGAGAAAGAACAACACAAAAAATATTACAATTAACTTTGAAGATAATTTGGTAGACATTTAGTAGCATTTCGTAAAAGTCTTTCTTTGGCATCTCGATTATAAATCATGAATAAAAACCAACAAAATTTTCATTTAATTTTATTAGCCACAATATTCGATGAATAAATTAAATGTCCCTTACACTCCATGACTAAAAAAATGAATTGCTAAAACACAAAAATATCTGTCTTTTCATGACCAGGCATGAGTATGGGACCCGCCACGTTAGCTTGCCCCTCCATTCATGAGCTAGCCATCGAGTGAGCTCACCCTTTTTTTGTCGTTGCAGGTGCTCTCGCAGGATAGAGTGGCCTTCCGCTTGAGTTTTCTATTTATGCTAAAGTGCTATGTCTTTCCATCATATAAGACTTTAACATAAATTTGAAACATTCATATTTTTGATTTAAAGGAAAAAGTTCTGCGAATTATGTTTGTATGAGTATTCATTTAAATAGAAAATATATGACCACGCCAATAATGGATCTTGATCCAGATGGGAATGCGAGGGGGCACCGCTTCCATCTGGATGCCCTACTCTTATTTGGGGGTCTGAAGGATAGATGGTAAGGACGAGATCCTTTCAAGTCTTACCCGCGTTCGTTAGGCCCAGTCTATCGTTTTGCTTTGGCAATACATCCCTTTACTAGTCTAAATTATCTTTTTTCTCTACATTAAATTTGAATTTTTTTTAAATATTGTAATTATATTCTTTATATTTATCTTTTTATTATTATTAAAAATTTTTTTATAATTAACTTCTGTTAATTTAAAAATTCAAATCTGCAATTGAAATTCAGACATGGCAACACCTTTTCCCGCTGCACATGCACGTATTGCATTGGCGAAGGCAAGTAAGCAGCGGAATGAATGAGAGGCTCGTCAAGTCCCGTTGGACATCTAGCGGGTGGACGACTGAAAACGAAACGGGGTGTCGAGTTTGGTGCACCGCCGTCCAAGGACAGGATAGCTCGACGCCGTTAACGATTTTTCGTTCGTTCTTAGGTTTAAATTCGTTTCGATAGCGAGTATATATAAAATATAATTTTGCACTCTTCTCTGCGGATACGGATTGTTTTCTTTTGTTGGCGACGGACCGCAAGAGACGATTGACAAATAAAAAGAGTCTGATTTTATTCGTGACCGGGAGCACGTGGGAAAAATAGGATAGCTGGTTTGTCGAATTTTTGACGGGTAAGCTATGCGCGACGAAAATTTTCTTACGGGAGGGGATTTCGGGGAAAACAGAGAAGAAAATTTGATTATTCGCGAGTGCAAAATGAAGAACGTTCTGCAACGTTGTGAGTGAAACGAATTGGAGATTGCAGAAAATATGTATTTACTTTTGTTGATTAGTAGTATTAACGAAAAGGGGAATAAAAGTCGGGTGCTTATCAACATGTGTGGTGGAACTGTTTTTGCTAGGGTGTGCAAAGGCTTTTCCCTCCCTTAAATCATCTGTTAAAAAGTTAGTTTTTAGCTCCCAGAAATAATTAGGTCCCCAAAGAAAACAAGAAATCCGGAAACAACAGCAACAATATTCCAAAGTTAAAGCTTTTTCGTTATCTGATGGGCTCAGTTCTAGTAGGAGTTGTCAGCGTCGCAATATTTTGTCTACGTTGCTTTAAGTAGGAAAAGTTGAGGACGTGAAAATGCCGGATGGGATTGAGAAAGTAGATATCTTAATATCTGAATAAACGAGATAGTGGTTATTTTACGAACCAAGGTCAGATACGGTGTGTTCGCAAAAGATAAGTGGCTAAAAGGAAATGGGACTATGTTTCCAGATAGTGGAACTTTGTTCGTTATTGAAATTGAAGATTTCATTTACATAATTAGTTTGGGGTGTTTGAAAACAAAATGCCGTTACACTGTTTTTCGTTTTCTGGTCTGACGTCGGCCAACGAATTTTCTTCTGTTTTTTTTCTTTTCTCTTTCATCTGAGTCAGCAACTTTCGCAGATTACGCGTTAGACGGAACAAACTAGGAGGCAATAAGAACGGACAATACCGTCAAATTTAAAGAATGGTTTAACTTTGCTAAATAAAACACTTTGCGACGACCGGGTGTGATTTTGTTCCTGAATAGGGCACAGATGTTCCAAGAAAGTTGGGTGACAGTGGCTTCGCATGTAAAAAAAGAAAAATTGGACGAAGAGATTGAAAAATTGGACAATTTAAACATCGACGATATTCAAACCTTAAGGGACCAAAGACTCAAGAAGTTAAAGGAAAAAATTTCACGAGATGAATTGTAATCGAAAAGTAGCTATAAGGGAAACACTTGCGGATGTAGTAGACCCATAAAAGCTTGTGTCGACATAATTTTTGATTAAGAAAGTTGTCCTATATTCAGTGCAAGAGTGTTATTTGGAATTTTACGCACCATTTCCTTTAATTGTAAAGATTTCAGGCATCATCCACATCATCAGCGGGCGCCCGGGCAGGATGTAGGGTGAGTACCTTTTTAGTTTTTTTTGCATATTATAACATACTCGTATGTGTGAATTTGATTCTTAAAATAATTTGAAAGTTTTTTTCTGAAATTTTATAGCAACGATTTTGCATGATAATTTTCTAATAATTTATTTTTGCTTTGATTTCCAATCAAGCTCGGTTGTAATAAATGCCTGAATATATGATTTAAGTTAGCATCGTTTTGATTAAATTTTGGCTTTATGTTCAAAATAATATTTAAAGCAGTTTTGTTCTTGATTTGTATTCTTTTTTTAATGATAGCCTCATTATGATGTGTATAAATTGATTGAGAAGAATCTTTTGAGACTTATAGTCATAGGAATGGTTTACTTTATCGTAATTATTATTACTAGTTTAATTTTTTATAAGACGCAAAGTTGATATTAAAGTTTGGCAAAAAGTAAAAAAAAATGAATTGTTAAATTTTAAACTCGGTCTTTCCCTTTCGTTAAACCTGACCGGGTAAGGGACCCGCCACATTGGCCGGCCCCTCCGCTAAAATGGACTAGCCATCGGATAAGCTCACCCTTTTTGATGCGTTACAGGGGCTCTTTTCCGGGTAAGGCGGCCTTCCGCTCGCGTGCCTATTTATGGCATAATGTTATGTGATTCTCTCACATAATACTATGGCATGAATTTGCCACGTTTATACAAGGTGGTGTTATTTTGATATGAAAAGCAAAATGTCATTTTTTAATATAAATGATCGGATATTTATTTCATTATAAAGAAGAAGGTATCCCGTTAATAGCGGAAAATAACAGCAGGCAAACGACCACCACAACCACGCTTACAGGACCATATCGCAAAGTGGTTGCCCTATGTCCTCGATAGCCTCACGAATTCTATCTTTGAGGCCTTGAAGGGACGCTGGGCTGTTGGCGTAGACCTTGTCTTTCACGTGACCCCAAAGGAAGAAGTTGCAAGGTGTTAAATCGTAAGATATCGGTGGCCAATTGTGATAACCTCTTCGAGAGATAACACAGTCCCGAAACTTTTCCCGTAAAAGATCAATGGTTTCGTTGCTTGTGTGGCACGTAGCGTCATCTTGTTGAGAGTAAACGTGGTCCAGATCAAAACCATCCAATTCCGGCTATTAAAAATTATTAATCACCTCTTGATAGCGCAATTTATTCACCGTAACTGTTGCTCCAGCCTCATTTTCGAAAAAGTTAGGTCCAATGACTCCGCCGGACCATAAGCCGCACCAAACAGTGACACGTTGGGAATAGAGAGGCTTTTCAACAATAATTCTTGGGTTTTTCGAGCCCTAGATGCGACAATTTTGCTTGTTGACGAAGCCACCGAGGTGGAAATGGGCCTCATCACTCAAGATGATTTTTCGATGGAATTCCGGATGATTTTCATGCATTTTAATGACCCAATCAGCAAAAACACGACATTGTTGGTGATCGACCGGCTTGATTTCTTGTGTTGACTGAACTTTATAAGCCTTAAGACCCAAATCTTTATGCAAAATACGGTATAATGACGTTTGTGGAATGCCTAAGGAAGGACAAACCTGGGTTTTCTTCAACACTTTCGGCTATAGCAGCGATATCCTCGGCTGTTCTTGAGTGACGTGCACGGGTTCTAATCTTCACATCACTAAGTTGACCCAACAGCTCAAATTTTTCCAGCGATTTCTGTATTGCGGTCCAACAAGGTGCTTCACGACGGCCCAAAAATGTTCGAGTTTTACGAACCGTTTCTCCGAAACTTTCACCGTTTTTATAGTGAATTTTAACAATTTCAATGCGTTGTTGAAGCATGTATTGTTCCATTTTTAATTAATGGCGTAGTTTTTACTTGTCAAATGTCAAAAAATGACAGCTTCAAAAATGACATCTACCGGAATAGCAGGCTATTCAAAATAACACCTCATATTGGAAAACCCTTTATTTTTCATTTAAAGGAAAAATTCATTCAAATTACGTTTGGATCGCTTACGTTTGGATTATGATCCGGTTGCGAGGGTGCGATGGGGCACCGCTTCCACCTGGATGCCCCACTCTTATTTGTGGGCCATAAGTAGCGTCGGTAATGACGAAGTCCTTTTGAGTCTGTCTGTTCTCACCAGGCCTGGTTTACCCCTTAAGTCAGTAATTTTTGACCCTTAGTAGGTTACCTCCTCCTCGACTCCGGTAGATATTCCTTTGACCCTCGAAATTCGTGGATGCGATGTTTTTGTAGAGGGTCTATATGCTGGGGAAACTAACCCGCCCCACAATACCGCAACGCTAGCCTGCCAGCGTATTCACGCGTCCTCAGACAAGGCCAGTCTCGGCGGATCCCACCATCCTCTTTCGCCGAGGTAGCAAACTATCGCTGCAGTCCTTCACGGACATTTATATATACCCAGTTCACCACACATGGGATAGAAAGAGATACCTGAAAAATCTTGAATCATTTCAAAAACAGGGACTAGCTTACTTGCAGCAATCCATATAAGCAAATTTATCGTCAGTCTCTTGGTTTGTGACAAACTTTTCAGTTTTACGCTACTTTTGTCAGTTCGTCTACAAGAAAAATCACATGATTTGGCTTCAACAGTGAAGCATGTTCACGAGATTATTCATATACTTCAAAAGGAACGAAAAAATGTAGCAATATCGTTCGACGAAATTTTCAGAGCAGCTGAAAAGCTTGCGAAAGAAGTATTTGATATTGACATAAAAGTTCCAAAACTCGCGTTAAAGCAAACAACTCGCTGTAATCATCAAGACTCTGTTGAATTCTACTTTTGTTCTACTGTTTTCTTTTCTTGCGACGATACGCTGATTTAAAATTGGTCAGAGTAGTTTCTCAATGAAAATGCCTGAATCCTGTCGAGCCTACAGATATCTTTACCAGAATTTTCATCTATTGAAAAAGTAGAAGACTTGGATAATCTTGCGCCATACTTTGATGATCGAGTCTCAGAATCCGCTATGAGAGTTGAGTATAAACTGTGGTGTGAGAAATTATTGGATTTTTGTGATACAGGCAGATTTCCATCAATCAAGCATCTTTTATCAGTCTTGGCGGCTCTTCCGGTTACAGAAGTGTGTGGAGAGATCATTCTCGACACTGAAGAGAATCAAAATTACATACGTAACTCGACTGGCAACGAAAGACTCAGTCCACTCCCCATACTGTTAATACAGAGGGTCTTAGTTGTCCACCCGAATGAGGTTCTCGATATGTGGACAGCACAAAAATCTCAAAAATTGAAATTTTGAATTTCTGACCTTAATAAACATCACTTGCTTGATAAAAAATATGTATATACCCTTAAAATCATAGAAGGTATTTTTCTTCTTCCTTTTAGCCCTACAGCCCCTTTCGGGCCTTCGCTTCCTGCAAACACCGCCTACAACTGTCTTGGTCCGTTGACCGCGAATCCGAAATCCGAACAGCGATGAACTGTAAGTAACTCGACTGGCAACGGAAGACTCAGTCCACTCCCCATACTGTCAATACAGAGGGTCTTAGGTGTCCACCCGAATGAGGTTCTCGATATGTGGACAGCAAAAAAATCTCAAAAATTGAAATTTTGAATTTTTGACCTTAATAAACATCATTTGCTTGATAAGAAATATGTATATACCCTTAAAATCATAGAAGGTATTTTTCTTCTTCGTCCGCATAGGCCACTACCTGGCCCAACTTGTATAGCAATGTACCTCGCGTATCGATAGGTAGCTTCCGTATGACGTACTCCAGAGCCAAATTGAATAGCAATGGGGCCAGCCCATCTCCCTGCTTTAGTCCGATATTTGTGTCAAAGGCAATGGTGAGTTGGTTGTTGATGCAGACTAGGGAGGTCGTCGACGTCATTGTCATTTTGGTAAGACGGACTAATTTGGCTGGGATGCCAAAACCAAGCACTATTTGGTACAGTACGTTATGGTCAATACTGTCGTATGCTTGCTTGAAATCAACGAAAATTTGGTTTACGTCTATGTTGAACTCCCGGCATTTTTCAAGTCCCTGCTTGACCGTGAACAATTGGTCTATTGTTGATTTACCTGCCCTAAAACCACCTTGATACTCCCCAATAATACTGTTGGCGTATGATCCAATTTTATTTTCTAAGATTTTAGAAAATATTTTGTTCGCCGTACAAAGTGGTGATATGCCTCTATAATTTTCGCGGTGTAGCTTGTCACCTTTTTTGTGGATAGGGAATATAATTCATTGGCTCCACTCTTTCGGCATATGTTCTCGTTGCCAAATGTACTGGATGACTTTGTGAATAGCTTGATGAACACTACTGCGACCATATTTGATGAGCTCCACTGGAATCTCGTCAATGCCCGGCGCTTTATTATTCTTTTGGGCTTTAATGATGGAACAAACTTCATCCAGAGTTGGTTGGGCCAATGGAAGCTCTCCGCAGGCATCTTTAGGCTCCGATGTTCTGGAGCTGTGCGGGGGATTAAGGAGGTACTTGAAATATGTTGCCCATCTTTCCTTAATCTTGATTTCATCAGCGATTATATTGCCGCTGTCATCACGACAGAGCGTGGTTTTGGGCTTATAACCACGTTTCAGGCTTTTCACTACTTTGTATGCTTGTCTTGTGTTATTGCTCGCTAAACTTACGTCTATCTACCATAGAAGGTATTAGTTACAATAAAAAAGCTAATATTTTAATTTTTTTACTTTAATGAAATATTGTTACATTTTGCGAGTTACTGTCGCAATTATTTTCACAATCGTTAAGAAGATCATAATCAGCAAAACAAACGTACTCGAAACCCATAAATCATGATCAACAAAACGAACGTACTCAAAAACCCACCAAGCATCAGCATCTGTAAGTGAGTACTGCTCCATTCATTCACGCTGCTCGAATGTTCCGGCTAATTCGCCAATGTACGAGAACTGGGTTGAATGACTAGAGACCCTATATAAAAGCGAGCTGAATGAATGGGGGGATTCATTAGAACCGCGATAGTAAAAACTGCGAAAGTGTGAAGCGAATAGAAAAGCGATATTGTTCGAGTAATAGAAAAGTGATTTTCGTTGATTGTGAAGTGATTTTAGAAGATAATTGCGATAGAAATTTATGGACAAGTGAAAGTTAGACTTTTAATAGTGAAAATTAAAATTGTGAAATAGTTGAATAAGTGATTGTACATTTTTAAGTAATTAAATAAACTCTTTTAATTTAATTTAGAAGACATTGCGTTTTCACTTTCCCGGAACATTAAAATTATTGGCCGCGAACCATAACACGCGACAATATATATCTATATATCCCCACACACCTTACCAACTAATTTATCATCATGTCACGGAGCCCTCCCGGACAAAATTTCTGACTGTGGCCCTGAACTTGAAGATATTTTGTTTATCGTAATTTCTTCATCAGTATCATTTCATGCATAGCCTAAATTGACTGATTCCCTAAAAACCAATGATTTTTCGGTAAATAACTGAGAGAAGAAGCTGCAGACTTAAAATCCTTGAACCTCAACCCTCTTTTTTGCCAAAGAAACTAGATTTAGAAATTCTTTTGAATAATTCTCATGTTGGATTTCGAAAGGTTTTTGACCCCTCGGCTTAGAAATATACAATTAGGTCTTTCAAATGAAGACAAACATGGTATGGTAGTGCCCTTGAATATTCTGCCAAATAAAAATATCATTTATTGAACGACAAAAACATGATATAGCATGGATGAAATTGATTCCACAGAAACAAACAAAATCCTATTCAAATAACTGAAACTCCTGAATAAAGCCATTCCCAAGGTTAACTTCTCTACGAAATTTGTTTACAGATGCCATCCCAAATTTAATTTTTTAATCATATTCGGAATATGCATCTAGGCCTGTGTTTTCAGCTATTTTCAATTAGAATATTACATGGCCAAATTTAATATGTGGTTGATATTCCTCAAACTTTTTAAGTATGCGAAAAAGTAGTCAATTACATTATTTTGTTTATTTGATATCCGCAAACCTATTCTCTTTTTTCTTCAAAAGCCGTCGAAAAGGGTCCCTTGACACTGAGGATAACTCAAAGGAGTCGAAACGCGTCTGCTGACTCAAAAAAGTACGAAAGAAAAAATGCCTCAAAGTATTCACAAATATCGAAGCTAAGGTAGGTCTTCCATAATTAATTTCATAGTACAGAATTTTCGTTATGAAAATGAGTCCTTATCAAATTTAATTATAGATTACCAGTAAACAAAAATCACAATTTCAAATCCTTTAATCCATTTAGATCAAAGATATGACACAAAATATGGTCATGATATTTTTTTAATCAAAACCACAATTGTGACGAAATAATCATCGCAATTATTTGTTATGTGACAGTTTAGTATGATTTGGCAAGGACGCACTGGCATATAAATGCATGAAATTGTACTAACATAAACTGTATTTTATAGTTGATTAATTTGTCTCTCACTTGTTGCTGACAAGCAAAAACTATATTCGTATATAAACAAATGATAATGTCTAGA
Organism: Odontomyia ornata; assembly: GCA_963969285.1. Taxonomy (NCBI): domain Eukaryota; kingdom Metazoa; phylum Arthropoda; class Insecta; order Diptera; family Stratiomyidae; genus Odontomyia; species Odontomyia ornata. The sequence continues at coordinate 93,841,160 of OZ017739.1, forward strand.
ACAGAACTGATTAAACCAAAGCCTCACATTCTAGAAAATTTCGTATGTGGGTTTGAAATGGATGGGGAAAAAATTAGTTTCTACAATATTAAAGCTTCTTTATGAGCACGAATGGTGAGAGAAAGGAGAATGATTATCAGGAAAAGTACAATCTGGGATTTCCTTGAAAAATTTTATGAAAATTATTCCTTGAAAAATTCTATTTTATCGTGCATATGAACAAGTTCTTTTAAAGCAAGGAATATATTGTATATTGATATAAAGATAAAATCACGTGTAAGAACTAGATTTTCTACTGCATTAACAATTCAACACAGCATCATTTTATCCGCTTAACAGTCAGGACTATCATAGGAACAATTTTGCATTCAGTTCAAGAAATACTGAATCATATGTAATTGTGCAATCTATCGATAAATCTTTAAAATAATTCCAGCCGCGTCGTCTTTTCTAATAACTACTCAGTTAGCATACACAAATCGAGAGAATTTAATATATACAAATTAATGTACTTACAAACATGTTGTATGGGTAAATGCAGCATGTCATTTATTACGCCAATTAAATTTGGATCGTTTTCCCGATAAAGTTCTCGTTTTGATATTCCCAATTGGAATCTTTCCAAAAATGTTGCATTTTTGCTGGAAAAAGAAAATTTACGAAATTTAGTTAAATAATGTCATACAAAATTGTGTAATTTGATTATTCATTTAATTTAAAACTTTAAAATCGATACACTCATTTAAAATATTGATCAACAATTTATATCGCATTTTATTCAAATGACTGACCTGGCCTCGCAAATATAATTAAGTGGTGCTTCAAGCAGATTTACTTTGTAAATTACATTTTACTGCACTACTCTGCATTACTTTGCATTACTTCGTTGCACTTAGGCGCACTTTACCATATTTCGATGCATTACAAGACATTTGGCGAGTTTTAGTGCATTTCAGTATATTGGAAGTGTTTCGAGCGCATATTCAGAATGTAAGATTCGCTTCCAATTTGGAAACGTTAACAACTTGAAGTCAAACACTGTTCTAAGCAGCAGAGTATGCAGTTTTTTACCGAAATAACTAATTTGACAGATAACCCTTGACATCCGCTACAACAGACGTGTTTCATTTTATTATCGACATAAACCTGAATTGAGTCTGAAATGTACTTTTGATACTTGAAGTGAGTGAAACTATTGTTAAAATTATTATCATACATCTCTATACATAATAATTTTACACTCGAAAAAATGTCAACTTGCACAACCCGTAGCTGTATTGACAAAAATAACAAAACAACGTTAGTTACTTGTTACGGCTTCTATGGATTGCCATTTCATGCCAGATTATTAGTCCCTTCAATAAGTTCGTTGGATGACACATATATGGCATTACTAGAATTTTTTCCATATGATTTTTCATTAGTACTAATCTTCAAACAATACGTGTATAAATCTGACAGCCATCGGACTTTTGATTCGTGAGTTAAAGCATTTTGTGCGAAGTAACTTTTGTTATTGAAAAAAAAATGGAAAAAAGTGAAATTCGATTTTTGATAAAGCATTGCTTTTTGATGAAAAAAATACAGTGGAAACCAAACAATGGATTAATAAACATTATCCAGAATCTGCTCAATCGAGACAAATGGTAGAGACGTGGGTTGCTGAATTTAAACGTTGTCGTATCAGCACAAATGATGCAGAGCGCAGTGGACAGCCAAATGAGGCTGTTATTCCAAAAAACATAAAAAAAAATCTACAAATTGGTTATGAACGATTGCAAATTGAAGCTGCACAAGCTAGCTGACATTGTAAAAATATCAGATAGTAGTGTTGTTACCATTTTACACGAAAATTTGGGTATCCGAAAGCGCTGTGCAAAGTGGGTGCCGTGTGACCTCACAGTCGACAATGGATGAAACATGGCTTCACTATTACACACCAGAATTCAAAAGACAGTCAGCTGAAGGGACAGCAGTCGAGGCATCGAATCCAAAGCAAGCAAAGACGCAACAGTCAGCCAGTAAGGTGATGGCGTCTGTATTTTGGGCTGCGAATGGAATAATATTCATCGACTATTTCCAAAAAGGAACCACCACCAACATCACTGTGCACTTTTGGATCGATTGAAAGCTGAAATCGCTAAGAAACGGCCAGGTTTATAAAAGAAACAAGTTGGGTAAACAGACCACCGCTCATGTCAGAAGGGTTTTGTACCCAACTTGCAGAAATGTAGTCACCAGCAATGAATAACGTCAAGAAATATGTCAAAGAGATGTGCACGTTCAAAAGAAAATCCATTGTTTTACTACTTTCAACGGTCGTCATATTGTTGCAAACCGACAAAAACCACTCAAATCATGAATTCTCAAAAATATTAATGTTATTGATTTTATTGGAAAATTTCAAGATCAAGTCAAAACTGCAGTGACTGATTCGATGGAAAGTCCATAAAATACCAAAATCATGTGTTATTGTTGTTGTAATTATAGAAATTTCAAACGGCTATAACTTCCGTGCATATCATTCGATTTTCATCAAACATACAAAGTTTAAGTACCCTTAGTAGGACTACGTAAACATAGAATTTCGTTCAGTTTAAGGGTACCGATGCGATTTGATCGAGGAAAATGTGAAATTCAAATATCATACTATTATTAACAGAGTTGAGCGAATTTCGACTTCTGAGGTATTTGTTGTTGTTGTACTCGTAAACACCTACCACCATATTCTTTTCAGATTTTTCGGATCACAGGTGTCCAATCGCGAGAGGGGGGGGGACATAAATTTGTCGTGTATTTCCCCTCCCTGCGCGTCCTGCGAAGCAAAAAGTATCAAATTAAGACTTGTTTTGAAGAGTTCTCATCAAGACCTTTCTTTTGATACCCATATCGGCTACCTTTGATCAAAGTTTTTTTTTCGGGGGCCACTCCCCTATATTGGGAGACTCCCCCCTTAAATACCTTATAAATTTTTTTGTAGTTGAACTTTGAAGAGAGCGCCACTGTACACTTGCGTACAAAATTTGATGTTTCAAGCTTAAGTAGTTTGCGAGAAAAAGTGCTGTGACACACGGACGGCCAGACAGACTAAAAAGTGTTGTTTCACCAAGATAATGCACCGTGTCAATCAATGAAAACGATGGCAAAAATGAATTGGACTTCGAATTGCTTACCCACCCACCGTATTCTTCAGATTTAGCCCCCAGCGATTTTTCCTTGTTTTTAGATCTCAAGAGAATACTTGCTAGAAAGAAATTTAAGTCCAATGATGAAGTAATCGCTGAAACTGAAACTTATTTTGATGAGAAAGTGAAATCGTACTCTAAAAGTGGTATCGAAAAGTTGGAAAATCGCTATACTCGTTGTATCGCCCTCGAAGGCAACAATGTTGAATAATAAAATCGAGTATTGTCAAAATTTTGTTATTTTCTTACTTATGCTACGGACTTATTGAATGACCTGTTATGAAGAAGAATACCGGTGTCTACTGGTATTTTAGTAATTTTCACAAATCTAATATAACTGCCTACGTGATCCGACTTAAAAAAGCGAAAGCAACTGCAGACTCGCCTTCATCCTCTGTTACAAAAATGAAAGAGATACTGACAAATGCAGAAGAGGAAATAGTGCAACTTCTTGCGATTGACGATGTGGAACAACAGCCATCAGGATCATATGATAATGTGGATCTCACGGACCCTAGCAACTTTGATAACTTTCCGATTGCCGCATATATCCAATCTTCCTCGACAATACGTACAACGAGAAGCAAATCGAACTAGCCAGTCAAAAATGGAAATAATCAATCCATGCCAGATATGAATCGTCTGATTCAAAGTGAAAAAAACCAGACAACTATTCAACACCATTTGCTTAGCGCCAACTACCATTTAAAGGAGAATGTAGGAGAAACCCTTCCTTGTTCATCGAATTCTACACCAATCTTACATTCTGGTCTATCGTCAGTAGTGGTATCGCCTCCACTTCAAATACTTGTATCGCGTCCTGCTTTTGATACACCCATATCTGAAATTGCAGAGTATATTGAAACTCAGCTAGGTTGCTCTCAGCAGTATTTGCATTGCAAAAAGTGAACGCAAGATAACCAAATAAATCGTATCGTTTCATCATTTAAAATAACGATTTCATCGGATATGCAGATCTTGCTTAACTCCGGGAATTCTGCTAAAACGTTTTGAACGCCAATTCCGGAAAAACTTTCGGTCATCCAGCAGATTTTAAGCGCAAACCTAAATAAGTACGTAAACTTTTATTATCAAAACCTTGCACCTTGCACCTTGCATCCCTTCTGGCTAATGATGACATAATATGCTCAACCGAAACCTCGCTTAGTGAAGAGATCGTAGATAAAGAAATGTTTTCTCAACACGAGATTTCTAGACATGATCGGGATCTATCTATTTCCGGTAAACGGAATGATGGAGGTGAGTTTATAACTGTAAAGAAGCAGTTGCATTGTGAGCTCGGCAGTACTTTTGCCCAGTCACCTCCAATCGAAGGTGTAGCAGTTCAAATTTTTCTTCACAGTTGTTCACTATTTGTCTTTTGTATCTAAAATACCTGTAGAACTCCCTCAAGATTGTATGAAATCTTTTTTAGTGAACTATCGAACTTTATAATTAATGCCAACTCCTCCTCGCAGTTTTTAATCTGTGGGAACTTCAATATGCCTCTCGTTAACTAGTATGCAGAAACTAAATCCATTGCTTCTTCTGATGACTTTTCTATAGCCTCATCCTCGTGTTTATCCCTCTGTAGCCTGACTTAATTGCACCATGTAATGAATGCTTCCAATCGCACTCTCGACCTAATTTTCTCAAACAACTCTGCTGCAGATCCTGTTTTCCCTACTGCTTCTCCCTATACTAAGCCAGACCCTCACCATCCTCCTTTAGAGATCTTCGTGGCAAGCCTAAAATGAAAACAAATCGATTTAACTTTTTCAAGGCTAACTACTAAGGATTTGCTGCTGACTTTGACGTTATTAATTGGCATGCTAACATCAATAAAGAGAACCTCAACCTCGCAATACAGCAATTCTTTACAGTGCTTAACAGCATTATTTCACTACATATGCCGGCCAAACACAAATTGTCCTTTGTGGTTTACGAGAGAAGTTGAATTTGCTTTGTTCATGAAAGATTTGGCGCGGAAATGCTACTTACGTTCAAGACCAGAACTGGACCTCTCCGTATTTCGTCATCTACCACTAATGCGACAAAAGTCATTAAATCCACAAAGCTATCTTATCTGAGAGCAATAGAAGCATCGTTTGCCAACAACCCGAAACCCTTCTGGTCATATCAGAACCACTTAGCACAACGACACGGACATATGCGACATGTTTGCTCACTATTTTTTCGCCGTCTATAGCTCTTCGACCTCTACTTCTGATGAAAATCCTTTAAAGAATTATTAGTTGATTTATACACTAACCCTTTAGAGGTCACAGAGGTAATTCAGTCACGGACTTCTAGCAGCGCAGTCGGCCCTGATGGAATCCCTAACATAATTAAACCCCTCTCCTCATCCTTATGTATTCCCCTCGCCTATATCTTTTATTCAAGTCTCGAAAGGGATACTTTTCCAAACGTTTGGAAATGTTGAAATATTCTACCCATCCATAAAGTGAGTGACCGCTCCCAGGCTTCTAATTACAGACCCTTTCCACTCATATCGTGCTTTGGGAAAATCCTGAAACGCATTTTTCATTGGAAAATTTACAATGTTTTGCACCCTCACCTAACCGAAAATCAACATGGAGTTATAAAAGGACGGTTCAACGTAACTAACCTAGGTGAAGTTATCAGCACAGTTGCAATCACCCTTGGTCAAATTGATGTGGCTTACACTGATTTTGCGAAAGCATTTGATAGTGTGGGCCACTCCGGCACTCAGGGATCTCTTCTCGCCTGGATTTATTCCTTTTTGTTTCATCGTTCCTGCATGATTATCTGTAATGGATCCACGTCCCACCCTTTTGTCCCAACTTCGGATACTCCACAAGGATCAATGTTAAGTTCACTTCTTTTGAACCTCTTTAGTAATGACCTCCCAGCTATCTTCCCATCCATCCCCTTCTATATGCTGATGATGTAAAAATATTTCGTGTCATTAATTCAATACAGGATTGCCGAGCTCTTCAGGACGATTTGAATTTTTTGTCCTCCTGGTGTCATAGAATTCGACTTCAATTTAACATATCTAAGTGTCATTCCATGACTTTATCAATAAAACTTACCTCATTCTATTTTTGTACTCTATCGAAAGCTCTGTGCTCGTTTTGGTCGAGAGAGTTTAGGTTTGGCTTTTGATTCTCATTTGAAATTCAATCTTCACGTTTTGAAATAACCAAGAAAGCTTCTCGGATCGCGGGCTTCATCTTACGTTGCTCTCACAGATGTTTCAAATTTCAAACCTGTGTTCGGCTATTCGTCATGCTGCTTCACCCAATTCATGAATATACATGCCAGATGTGGTTCCCGCATCTTAATTATCTAGTGGTGGCGGTTGAACCTGTGCAGCGTAGTTTCTCTCGCACGCTTTTCTACGGATATAAAACCCCGTATCGTCCTTATGATGATCGCCTGAATTTTCTTGGTCTACCTTCGCTGCAGGTTAGGAGGCAATTTCTTGATCAATGCTTCCTATTTAATTTAACGAGAGGCATCTTAGCGTTGAAATTAAACAAAGCCATTAGCATACGTCCCCCTTCTCGTACTAGGTCATTCAAATACCACGTTGTACCGTTTGCCAGAACCGTATCTTACAGTCACTCACCGATGGTTCGTATGGTAAGAGACCATCTTAATCTCCAGCTTGGTCCTCCTTCTGGCTCATTTGGTTCATTTAAAAACATGTTGCGGAGAGTACTCTACGAGCAATAATTTTTTCTCGTTAATTTTACATAACTGTTAAATTAGGTTAATTCTTGCTTGATATTTATATTTTAATTTTTTTTAGCACACGTATTTTTATTTCTATTTTATAATTGGGATTACAAATTCTGTAAAATAGTGATGAACTAAATAAATAAATAATATTACTTTTAAATGATGAACGAATATGAAAGTTGATTCAGTGATAAGATTCAAAAACATGATGCCAAAAAGTAGTGGCTAATAATGCCGACAAATTGTATGCAGGGCTGAAATAAACCTATCGAATTCCTTACATATGTTAAGGTAACAATGATATCATTTTGGTAACTGTAGTACTTTTGAGCTGGATGATGGATTTGGCTTTGGATTCAATAACTTAAAAGTTAATAAAAAGCAAGCATTGGAGCAAAATTTGTTAAACTCTTGTTTAACAAGTGCAAACTCATAAATTGGATGGAAAGCCTAATATTGGTAAAATTGCAATATATTTGGCAGAACCCTCTGCAGTAACCGTAGTTCTGCGAAAAGGTTCTATAACAGCTTTACTGGAATTCATTTCACGGACTCAGGACAATGAATTCAGGGGAAACCTTGCAACAAAAGAGAAGAAGCCGGTGGATTTTGTTGTAGATAGCAGGTCCAAGTCAACTAGATAATTATAACAATTGGCATCAAATCCTACTCTATAGACAAGGACGATGTCAGGAGGGCCTAATTATCTGCGGTGAAATAAGTAGAGTAGGTAAGAAAGTCCTTTAGCTCTGGCATTGACCATTTGTTCTTTTTTTTGTATACTCTTTAATTCGTACCTGTGAAATAAGTTGTAGTGGAATTCGGTGCTAGGGGAAAGAACCACAGACACTAGCCTACCAGCGCATGCACGCGTTCTTAGACCATGTCATCTCCAGTGGGCACCAATCCTTAGCATGCTGAGGTAGCACAACACCCTTCATCGTTTTTTACTAAAACACTATGCACTACAACAAAATGTCTTCCTATTTCTCAGTGCTAAATGAATGAAGCATAATACTTATGGTGGTAGATATTCATTTTTACTGCAGCCAAACCCAGGTGCACCAACAAATTAGACGGCTTAGGTTTCATGCAAACTTCATGAACCCAAACCGCGACTTACTTTGTTCGGGAGTATCACATTTGTTAAATGATGGAGTGTCACACTTTCAAAGAACTCGTTAATAGAATCGACTGACTCTTATGAGATTGCCCAAACCCTAGCCACGAAATCGTCACAAATACAGTGGAGACTCACCCAATTTAAAATGTGGCAAACGTTATGTTAGCAACAGAATCTTTTTGCAAACAGTACGTAAGACTAAAAAGACATAAAACCAATCCAACTGAAATCACTCAGACATTGAATAAAACAACCAAAAAATCTCTAGTCAACCCGCTCACATGCGGAAATAAAGGCAACAGAGCTATGCCACATGATAAGGGACATTCAGTCCAGGTCACTTTGATTGTGTGGACTAAACAGGATTCGCCGATATATATCAGAGGATATACATTATGATATATATCACTATATATATATATATATATATATATATATATATATATATATATATATATATATATATATATCATTTGATATTTATGCGTATATATATCAATTGATATTTTCTATCTAGCATCTTGGCAACACTAAAAGAAAAACTAAAATTTAGATTATTTTCCCCCGAATAGCTATCTCATCAGAAGTTCGGGGACTCCCCGTGTTACTTACGTGCATGCGGACTAACATTTGAAAATTGCTAACTCAAGTATACTGTCAATTTAATATCTACCTAAGAAATGCTTTGCTAGCTTAAAAGGTTAATGCTACAATCCTACTTTTGTATTTCATTTTGATATCGTTATTTAGTTGGCGTAGTGCAGTGATCTTTGCGTTCATCTGCTGCGCGATATTCATTGATTTAGATAACTGAACTATTGAACGATAAGTTTGAAGGTTGTGTAAAAACAATACAAGTTGTCAGATCGTTGAGCCTAAGTGTTTTTCTTTCTACATTTCATTTTTCCACAGTCCTCGAAACAATTTGAGCCATGCCGAAACCTGTGAAAGCTGTATGGAGAAAATTTAATATTATTTCAAAGATGGGGAGCAGTGGCATATGGGCTCAATGTGAAAAGTACAAGAAAGAGCTACAAGGCATTCCTGTGCGGCTATTGAAACATGTGAATGTTTGTCCAGCTTCTAGCTCATATGTGCCACCTTCAGATTCTGTTCATGATACTCACCCCTCAACATCAAATGACACCATAATCGAATCAGTCGCAAAAAACACGCATTTTCGACTGGCGGACCATCATTCAACGTATTAGAAAAAGTGATTGTTACATCGGAGTCCCAAGCGAAAAAAATTGATTTGGCGGTCGCAAACCTTTTCCATGCCACCAATACACCGTTTTTGCACGCTGATCACTTGAAGTTTCAAGAAATGATTATGACACTTCGTCCAGTCTATAAGCCTTCCCCATTTCCTTAAATAGGAGACCGTCTCTTAGAAGAAATTTATGCTGATACCTTACAAAAACAAAAAGATGAAATCGAGGGCAAGGCCGTATCTTTGTCTTTGGATGGTTGGTCTAACATTCACAATGAGCCTATAATTTGTTACAGCCTCACTACACCCAAAGGACAATCGATACTAGTTGATACTGTCGATACATCAGGCCATCTTCATACTGCTGATTAGATAAAAGAAATTGCTACGGATGTAATTACAAATACCAACAAAAACTTCAAAGTGTTAGTTAAGAGCTTCGTTATTGACAATGCAGCTAACGTCAGAAAAATGAGGCACGAATTATGTAAAGATAGTGATAACATAATTCAATATGATTGCTGTGCGCATATACTAAACCTGCTAGCGCAAGATGTAGAAATCAAAGGCGTTTCTGGAAACAAAATTAAGGTGATCAAATATTTTAGGAATAAACATCTGCCTGCGAGTTGGTAGAAGGCTGCCGGTGGTCAAAAGTTGGTAATGCCCCTAATCGTTTGATGGAATACAACGAGAGACTGAATTAGCTCTGACCTTGCTAATCGAGGAATATTGGTATAAACATGCCAAAATAATTAAAAATGAGGTGGACAAAAACATACTCGAAACCGTAAATGATGCACAAATCACGAGCAATGCAATTTAACTCTTGTCACACTAATAGCTAGAGCCTAAGACAGAGCCCAAAGAAATTGAACAACAATATTGGTGGCAGTAGAAATATGGCACCGGTTAAAAATCGCTTTAGAAAGTGAAAAATTAGTATACAAGAATTTATTTCAGTATCGACGTGACATGGTGTTAGTCTGTTCATTTTTTGGCTAATATGTTGGATCACCGATTTCTGGGCAAAAATTTGAGCAAAGATCAAAGAGATAAAGTTTTTGCTGAAATGCCGTCCGATTTCATGCCGATTGTAACGTCATTGCTGACGCAATCATCAATGTTTCCTAAGCATCTTTTTGGGGGAAACTTTAAACAGACTCCACCTTTAGAATGGTGGAAGCTCCTTAATATGAACACGGACGATAATCGATAGCTCAACTGGAATGGCAAAGAAAGATTTCAAACACTTTGTGGACAATTACTGTCAGCAGTAGCATCAACAGCTGGTCTCGAAAGAATATTCTCTACCTTTAGTCTTGTGCAGTTGAAGGTGCGTAACCGGTTAGAAATCGAGAAAGCCTATAAATTAGTCCATATCTTCAAGACTTTCAAACATTTGTCGTGCGGTTCCTTCATCTCTTATATACTGGGTTTAGGAATCCAATGCGAATATGAAAATGCATGAAGAAATATTGGGCGTAGATTCCGGAGGCCAATTTGAGTGGGAGTCAGACGATGATTTACCGCTCATAGATCTGTGCCTGACAATTGACCCTGATTTTAATTGATCAATCAAATTTTTTCTCACGTCTTTGTTACTTTAGGAATAAAAAGTGCCATATTCACACTAATTATTATTATTTTTCCATTTTGAAAGTTTTAAAAAAATTACAGACTGGAAAATGCTTACTTACCGTAAATGTGATATATATTGGATGTATATCAAATATTGGATTTTTTGATATTTATTACAGATATCAGATTTTTGTGAACCCTGGGACTAAATCCAGACCCAGCTTCTCGAAGGCACATCCGTATACCTAGCAAGAAATTTCTGAAGGTCAGAGGTTTAGGGTGCAAAAACCTTACGTATCGCTAGGACCAGAGAGTCTTGGGATTGTATGAAGTTTATTTGTTTATTTATTTAATTGAGTTATATAACATACAACTAGTCTATTTATTAAATGGGAAAACTAAAATAATGAAAACATCATGAATATCAAGTTCAAGTCAAGAAATCTAGAGCTGTATGTCAAAAATCTCTTAGGAAAAGTATTTTAAAAAAGTATAGCTTACAATTAACTCTCTTAATCTTGGTTTGACGGTAACATAAACGAGGAAAAAGGACCAAGCTCTAGAATATTTCGATTCCTTGTGATACTCGTAAGGGAAGGGCGGCGCATGACGGGGTTGCAAGGTAAGGCAGGGCACCGTACACTTACAAGATACTAGACGTTTGTAAATAGAAAGCAAAACGCCAGTAGGATGCCTCATTCGACCAATGGTCAGCACGAGAGAAACTGTGAGTGGGAGTGCACGCGTCTTTTATTTAACAACGAAAAACTGTTTTAACGTTTCACCGATCTAGTTTTGTGTAAGGTCAAACGTCATTATTTTGAAGTTAACATGATCACTTCATTTATATCTTTTTGATCTTTGTTGTTTACTTTGATATGGTAAGTTGTTTTTTGTGAATCCGTTAAACGATTTATTAGTGAAATTTTTTTTTTGTTCAAACTTACCTTTTAAGGCAATATTGGGTATGGGGTATGCTGGGGCGTTGGGGTTGTGGGTCTAATCTCATTTAAATTTCTGAGTTCACTTAAATTTCCAAATAAATAACATTGGTTTATCATTTTTCTGATAAAATCATGGTACGCACTTACGAAAAAAATTCAAATGAGGAGAATGGTCAACAGATGATACGGAAACAGCTATAAAGTTTTAAGCAATGAGATGTGATACCAAAATGCTACTTTTGCATACAAAGTGCCTCAGACTACTTTAGAGCGATATGTTAAGAAAATGAAGGAAGGCGGTGAAGTTACTTTTGGTTTATCTTGAGGCCAAAAAAACTATGGTATATTTACACCTAAAGAAGAAGATGAAATAGAAGCATATCGGAAGCATATGCAAGAGCAACTGTTTGGGCTAACAACTATCGATCTGAGGGGTCTAGCATATAAATTGGCAGTGAAAAATGGAAAGGCTCCTAATTTTAATACTGATAAGAACATGACAAGTATTGATTGGCTCAAAAGCTTTTTAGGACGTCATCAAAATTTATCAATTCAAAAACCTGAAACCATATCAGCAGCTAGAGTTATGAGATTCAACAAAGTGGAAGTTAGTAAGTTCTATCACTTGCTCGGAGATATTTATGATAAGTTTGAATTGACACCTTACAAAATACATAACTGCGATTAAACTGAAATTTCCATTATTTCTAAAACCAAGAGCAAAATATTAGCTATGAAAGGATGAAAACAAGTGAGTTTGTTATCATCAGCTGAATGAAGACAAACTATCACAGTAGAAATACGTTTTAACGCTGCTGGAACCTACATGCCTTCACTAATGATTTTTGTGAGACAACGAATGAAACCAGAGCTTTTAGATCATGCTCCACTACGTTTTACAGTAGTTTGCAATCCTCGAGGCTGGATAACTTCAAAAATATTTTTAACATAGTTCAAAAACTTTATCAAATTTTCCGGAGCTACTCCTACTAACCAGGTTTTGCTGCTTCCAGAAGGTTGTAAGAGTGACACTCATAACTTGGAAGTGATTGATATAGCTCGTAGAAATGGAGTCGTTATACTTTGCTTTCCTCTCCACTGCACACACAAAATGCAGCCACTCAGCACTTATTACGATCATGCTGTTACACATTGGTTGAGATCACATCCTGGGCGCGTGGAACGTATACGTTTAGGCGGCTACAATATCTACCGCCATTAACGCAATCATAAAATGTGGTATATGGCTGTATAACCAAAATATTGCAGACTTGTCGAATGTAGAACAACAAAGGATATCAAAAGCTAAAGGTCTTCAATTTGGAGCAGTACCATGTCTGTCTTCAACAACAAAAGTCACAACTGCATCTTTAATGGCCACGATAACTTCTCACACTGAAACTCTTGCAATAGAACCTGAAGCTACAACGACATCTTCCACTCCACCTAGAACAGAGTTAATCACCGAATGCTGCGAATCAGTCACACTAACAGTGGATAAAACACCCACTCCGATCCTGAACCTGGATGTTCTTATTCTCCTGAATCACCCATTCATGCAGCGTGCCGTAATATGACGTTTAGCTTCAATAATGCATCCCCTAGTGACAATTTGCCAATTCTTTCTGTTCAACAAACTGAGCGAAAACAATGCCGGCGAGGAATAACACCCATCATTACCTCAACTCATAAAAATGAAAATTTGAAAGAGCCGGGGAAAGCATCCATTTCTAATGATCCTCGTCTCAAAAGGAATGCTAAAAGCAAACAAAAAAACAAGCACTCAGTCAAAATACAAAAGAGCAATGCTGAAGATACCATTTGCTTATACTCGTATTTTAATGATGTACACCACGGTTTTTTGACATCATGAGGACCTTGGGTAGGCTGGCACCTCTGTGGACGTTGGGCTTCCAATGCTTGTGCTAGTATGGAAAATAAAGATCAGAAGGAAAAACACAATTGTTTGTTTTGTGAGAATAATTAGCCTTCGCCATCATATCCCAATTTCATTACACTATCATACCCCATAGTGTTGGGCAAGATAGTTTTACATAATGTTCGTATTAATGATTAATTATTAAAAAATGTTATCAGTTGAGTTTCCAAAGACTGTACCAAATCATAGTTAGGTTAATGAAATAACGTGCCATAAGTTAATAAGAGTAATAAACATAGTGATTATGCTGAATTTTTGTTATTTCCCTTAGTTATTCCTAACAAACCAGTAAAGATTGTCATGATTTGCAACAGTTGAGCGAAATACATGGTTAATGCAGTTCTATATATTCGAACGAATACAAACGCAGAATGATTACCTCTAGAAGAATACTTCGCCTACAAAATCTATTTATGGCTCCAATAGAAACGCCTGACTTCAGTCGAACTGGCTGAATCCCTTCTTTGTGAACATTACAAATTAATTATGGTCGGGACATTACGGTCAAACAAAAGAAAAATTCCCATAGAAATGGTCGTCAAGAAGCAGAAAGACAGGTGCAGCAATGTTTGCTTATGATATTTCGTTGACATTGATGTCTTACAAACCTGAAATAAACCAGATGGTATATCTTTTATCTTCCTGTTATGAGGAAGGGGCTGTTAATGACTGAAGCTAAAGAATAGCTAAAGAATAGAAAAGCATTAATGCGGAGCTTGCATACCCAATTGATTTCTTCATTTTTGGAAAGACGCTGCGCAATACCCACCTTGGAGAGAAATCTACGAGAAAATATTAACCATGTTGTTCAGACTGCTCCTCTCGCAAGAATTAAGACCAAGGTAAAAATACCTGTCTTTTGTTCCTATGACGGAATCTCGGTGTGAAAAGTGCCAAAAAAGTATGTGTGGAGATCACAAAGTTGAAATGTGTGTGTAGACAGTTTCAAACAAATTTAATTTTTTTGAATTTTGTTTTGTGTATAGTTTATAAAGTTTATTTAATTAGTTAGGATAAGTAAAAAAACATGTAATTTTTTCAAACACTTAACACTTTTCCTATGGACAATTCAGGCATACCCACTCCTCCCGCAATCGGTCAAATGAGCGATGTTTACCACCGTTAATATTTTTAAGCAAAGACTAAATAAATAACTAATTTAGTTTGTTTTATTAAGAATTTAATAATGCACATTTTAAATGTGTTCTCCACATTTCTTACAAATAGTCTCTTGAATTATACATCTTCCACAGGCATACTTTTTGCATTTCAAACAGATATTGTTCGTTTTGTTATCCTTGTAATACCTTATCTGATATATCAAAAATGAACGACAAAATAACTATTGAAAAATAAAGTATGCTTTTTTTAGGAAAAGTCATGAAGTTTGAGGACAATAAAATTACAATACATATAGAAAATTCTAATGGAAATTGTAAAAACGGTAATTTGACCGGTCATGGTAGGAATAGTGTTAAGGTTATTAAGCCTGCTTTACTCGATCTCACAAAAACAGTAGGAAGCAACCTTTCTTTATAGCTTTTAATAAAAATATTGAATTATTTAAAAACGTTTTTTTTATTTCATAGCATAATGTAAGGATCACAGTTTTTAAAAATATGCAATTGATAAGATTTTGAAGCAAAAACCTTAGTTTTTAGCAGTTTTTGTTTATGTTAGTCGAATTGACTAATCTTTAGCCTCCAGGGTAAATGCTGCAAGGGAAAGCGAAATGTGTTTTGTGTATTTATTTGCATCTGGTTTTAAATCCGGCTTTTGAATTTGAAAGAAGAAACCGGTTTAAGCCGGTTTTTCGAACGCGAAAAATGGTTTTCGGTTAAACCAGAGCCGTTTTTCCCATCCCCATTTTCGATAAAAACTGTTCCGATGGATAGATTGACATGGCTTGTGATTTCAATAATGTTTGAATTCCCAAAAAAAAAAAACTGCTAGATTACAAATTGATCACACGAACCTCTTTCCCACAGTCGTACTTGCCCGGGTTTTTAAAGAGTTAATGAACTAATTCCACCCAACAGATGACTTTATTAAGAGAGGTGTGTAAGGAATCTAAGTGACTTATAAAAACCTTAAGAACCCTATTTTGCTAAAGTGCTTTACTGTCAGCTAGTCCCCTTAATGAGTGCTGAGCATTTTGCACCATTTAAAATGAACTTTCAAAAGGCAAAACCCCATAAAGCACTGACTAGGTCTTAATTTGCTCTTTGCTTAATGCATTTTCTAATTCCAGCATCAAAACATCATAAAATGTTCGTTCCATTTAATTGAAACTGTGAATTAACAATGAACTCAGCAAAGTCCGCAATTCGTCGCGATATCCGTCGCCCTCCCATCAAAGGACAAAAAGGTCGTTAACTTGACAACTCAGCAAAAAAATCATTAATTCCGCTATTATCAAGTTTTATGACTTTTCAATTAACTTTATTGTTACAATTTTTCGCAAACTCAACCCCGAATGATGTCCTGGGGCATTGATGGTGTAATTTGTGTGCTACCACAAAATCAAAAGAACCAGAGGATGTCGCGAGGATTTTGATAGCGTTTCGATTCTCGAATAATTTCCAATGGATGATGGAACGCTCTGAATTATATTTTTGTAAATCGTTTAACAACGCTTTGTAATAGATTTTTAATGGGGAACATTTAGGGTTTTTTGAGTTAATTGGATATGGTCCTAGAGAGGGATTGGGTCAATATAATACTGTTATTTATTCTTTTCATATCTTGGGCAAATTGGGTGTACAATCGTAAATTGATTTTTACATTGTCCGCATGAATGAAATTATTAAAAAGTATTAACCTCTGATGATTATGTAAAATTATACTGCCCCACATTCACCTGCCGGAAAGGGCATGGCCTGACAGCACATTAAAACGCAATGCAGCAAGGATCCACAATCACATCCACGGTTGAATGTCAATAAAACTTTAATTGATTCCAAGCTGATAGAATATTAAAACCCAATTGGAGAAAAGCTACATGACTTCAACAAGGCTCAAACAAATTAAATTTTCAATTTTAAAACAAGACATTCGACGAAACGAAACCATTCTTCTTCAATCAATTCAGATGAATTCCCCCTGGAGGTCGTCTTATCTGCAAACAGCACAAGTAGCACACCTTTAAGGATACAAAGAGCAAGCAAAAATGTTTTTCCTATCATTGCCTACGACATCCTCGCTTGGGTGTCTTTTTCTCGTTTGTTGTGAGATATTTTGACGGTAATTCGATTTCGTTTGTTTCCTAGGCACATTTCCGAGAAAATAAAATAGGAAGTGAATGGCGGCAAGCACCCAGTGCACAGCATCGAGTCTAATACCGAACAAAGCCAAAAAGTTTTCCTGGAGGAGTGGAACAGGTGTTCTACAACTTGAAGTGAACACAAACATTAACTTTGACATTACCTTTTTATTTGTCCAATGTGTAGAGTACGGCGCCGGGGAAGGATGTGCTAAGCAACATAAGCAGCAGGTAGAGGTTGCAGAGAGGAGGTTGAAAAGTTTGAGCTGCTATTCCTGAATTTCAAGCAGAGGAACCAATTCTTCCCACGATTTGGCTGCGAGCACATGGAATTCAAATGTAGGCAATCGTCTCGTCACCGGCCATGCTCAGCTGGCAGAAGTGATGGCACCAATCAGGGTTAAATCAAATGGCGTGAACGTAATAATATGAGAGCTTAAATATTTTCCTTTTCGTCGAACACAAATTGAAAATCGCTCTCATTGTTTTCTTTCTTTTCTTCTTGTATTTGGATGCCGCTTTCAAAAGACAGGAAAATAATGTCAACCGTAAATTGAGAAAAATTCTTGGAAAAAGTTGGTAGAAATGCTACTTTGCTCCTTTAAGAATATTTCAGATAATATTGATTGAGTTTGATCAATTCCTATTGATAAATAATATTTACTGAGCTGGAAAATTATTGTAAATGATTCCAGAGAAAAGAGACTCTTGCATTTTGTAATCACTTCGGTTGAGAGCAGGAATTGAAAGGAGGTGCTCCTCTCAAAAACCCTTTGATATTTATTTGTGCATACAACTGTATGATTGGAAATCTTGAAGAGTAGGTTCATCAGCAGAAACATCTTTTAACCAACTTGAAAATTTAGTAGACAGAACTACGCTTAAGTCAACCTACAATATGCTATTGGTGCCACTGGTGATGTGAATAAGCTCGAAAAAAGTTTTAACGACATAGAAAACAAAATTAATACATACTTGCTTTTGGCAAATGCACGTGGACCTCAATGAGAGTTTATTTCAATCTCGATCTGACAATGATAGTCAGTCTCAACTGTACTGTAAAACAAAGAGGTAGTGTCACATTTAAACCCACGTTTGATTTAAGAAAGGAGTTTTAGCCAAAAAGCAAACTCAAACAGAATAATCCTAAAGTGACAGCGAGGATGAACGCAAATGACGATTCAATCGCATATTTAATGACAGTCAGGAAAAAATATTTTGAAAGTTGTAAAAAGCATGCGGTCTTCGTAATCACAGCCAGCAGTAGCCGCTCCCCAAGCAGTAACAATTCCACTTCCTCATGTAACGAAATTTGAGGCCAGCGACATAGACCCTTCAAAGTTCTAAGAATGGGTATCTAAATTTGACTTTGCCATCAATTACTTTGCTCCAGACATTGGAGATGCAGAAAAAGTAAAACTCATCAATACGAGGCAACCACAGTCAACGTTCCGTAAGTGTTTGACAATACCGTGACGGACAAAAGTCTACGACAATTCCTTATATTGAGATACCGGTTAATTGGAAGCTTGAATCAAAAATCCATTGAAGTGCATTTTTCGGTAACGTAAATATAATTATAAAAAAAAGATATATCAGAATTTAGGAGAAAGTCCTAAAAACATAAATAAATTGAATGGACAAAAGTCTACGACAGTCAGTGTTGACTCAGTTATACACAAAAAATTTCCAACTAAACGTAACGGAATGTCATCAATATTTATTTACTTGGTCTTGTTATCATTCCGTATTTGTGCTGCTGCAATTCTGTTTTAGTTTGATCGCTAGTATGTACCTGTTAGGACCGTAAAGTTACATCACGAAAAGAAATTTCTAGTGATATCCGAGATTTGGTCGTACAGTATAAAAAAGACAATAAATCGTGCTCGGAAATCGCGAGATCACTGAAACTTAAACGAACTTCTGTGTACATATACAATCATCAAAATCTTTGGAAACAGTGGCTCTGTTGAAAACAAGCCGCGAGCTGGCCTACCAAAAAAGTTGTCGTGCAGAGACATTAGTATTATTCTAAAAGAAGTGAACAGTAATCCAAAAATAAGTGCTCCAGATTTGGCGTAACAATTGGCTACGAAAAGGAAAAAGGATGTCCATGCAAGAACCATCATGAGAGCATTAAATATTTATGGGAACTCTACGTAAAAAGCCATTAACATCCGCCAAAAACCAACTTCTGCGTCTACAGTTCGCCAAGGCCTATATTGAGAAGGACAATGATTTTTGGGATCGCATCTTTTTCGCTATACATAGGACAATTAACCCTTTTGTTTTCACCTGATCTGGTTAGATTGTTGGAGGCGTTTTGCCTTTGCTAAATACCACGTTACTAGCATACAAACAGACAACGATTGATTCTGGGAGATAGAAGATTGTACTTACACTTACATTCATAAGTGTGTCACACGGAAAACGGAACTTTTTCAAAATAGTGACAAAAAGTCAATATTCCGGCAAATCTTAGTTATTTTATTCAAAATAGTCACCTTCGGCATCAATACAACGTTTTGTACGATCAGTTAACATATCGAATTAGTTTTAGATATCATTTTTATCCATCGACTTTAGTATGTCGGTCGTCGCTCTTTGGATGGCATCTACGTCGGCATAACGTTTTCCTTTCAAATCTGGCAAATACGGTGAATGTATGATGGTTAAAATGTAATTTTTGATGAAAAAATCCGTGATCAAGTTCGATCGATAAGACGGGGCATTATCATGCAACAAACGCCAGCTCCCTTTTTCACGGTATTGTGGCCGGACACGACAAATACGGCTGAGCAAACGCTTCATAACACCGATAAAACACAGCAGTAATCGTTTGACCAGGTGAAACGAATTCATGATGAATAATACCCTCCGAATCGTAGAAACAAATCAATATTGTCTTCACTTTTGACTTTTTTCGGATTAGGCTCGGTTGGGTGCTTTCATTCAGCACTTTGACGCTTGGTTTCGGGATCAAATTGAAAACACCATGTCTCGTCACCAGTCACAATCGAATATTTCAAGTTTGGGTCCTTTTTTGACTCTTTAATCAAATCCTTACAATGTTGAACTTAATATTTGCTCTTTGTTCGAAGTTCATTTTTCGACCAATGCCAAAAACACACTGTCACCTTGAGCGCGATATTCTGGCTTCCATTCAACCAAACATCATACAATTCTAACAGGATGTCAGTTAAGAATGGACCTTTCCATTGGTAACATCCACCAATAGGTGGCGCCAATATAAATCGATGTTTTGAAAAAGTTCCGTTTTCCATCGGACACACCTTATGTTACAAAAAGGTGATAAAAAATGTTGATCTTTGATATCTGCAAAAATTAAAAGAACAACCTGAAGACGTTTTTTATTTACCGTACCAAGCCGTGGTAAAAGAATGCAGTCTAATTACCAAGGTTTGACGCCTCATCCACTGGGCTATTACTCAACGACGCTTTATTATCAGGACCTAAAATACAGTGTGATATTTTTAGCTTGTTATTGCAATTCAGACTCCATTATTATGTCTTGTCAGGGGACATTGAAAGTATGTACTTGCAAATAAAAATTCTTTCGAAAGATCAACCTTATTTGAGAATTTTATGGCGTGATGATAGTGACAACTTAACAGCATTACAATTCAATAGACTAATATTTGGGCCTCAAGCCTACATCATTTTCGGCGCTCAGCACGTTGCACCAATTAGCTGATGACGAATCTGCGAGGTACCTGCAAGCCGCAAAAGTCATTAAATGAGACTTGTATGTCCGTGATCTACTGACCGGCGCGGCCAGTATAGAAGAAGTCGTGCAATTACAAACAGAGATAACAGATTTACTATGAAAGGGAAGATTTAATTTGAAACAATGCGCGTTCAACAATAAGGACATAATTAATGCCATACCGGACTCGAAAGTAAATTTGCAATTGCATGATAATGACGATGATAAGCTCAAAACATTCGAAGTATATTACAAATTTAAAGCATGACTCGATAATATACATAGTAAAGCCAATAAATATTGAGCACATCACTACACGAACAATTTTTTTCAGAAATTGCTAAAATTTTCAATCCCTGCGTTCTCCTGAATCCCGAGATCGTCACCGCAAAAATCGTAAGGTAAGAATTGTGGAAGCTCAAGTCAAATTGGGACGAGTCACTTCATACCAAATAGTTAGATTTTGCATCGCAGTTACCGACACTTAAGGATATCTCCTTCGAACGTAAAATGCTCATAAATCGGCCTTATTACATTAAATTTCATGGCTTTGCAATGCCACTGAAAAGGCTTTTGGGGCTTGTATTTATTTGTACTCTTGGGATGACTATGGATCTTCTCGAGTGCAATTGTATTGCGCTAAATCATGGATAGCGCCCCTAATAAATCTGCAAACTATTCCTCGGCTGGAGTTGTGTGCGGCTTCTCTACTGACGGATCTTTTCTACGACGTACGAACGGAAACAGACTTTAATTTTAATCGCACCATATTTTGGGCTGACTACTTGATAACTTTACACTCGATTCGTACATCTCTATACTTATTGAAAACATTTGTAGCGAATGGAGTATCTTCTATCATTTCAAAAACATAGATCTCCTCCTGGCATCAGGTCAGAACTCAAGATAACTCCGCTGATTTACTATCCAGAGGTGTGGTTCCTCGAGATTTCAAGAAGTCTTCTCTCTGGTTCCGCTGCCTTCATTGGGTATTCAATGATGAAAACGACCGGCCAAATCAACCAATAATAAATGCAAATGATATACTAGAAGGTGTATGCCTAATTTTGCGCACGACGAATAATGATATTTTATTGCGCTACTCTTCCTACAATAAGTTACAACGCACTGTTGCCATTTGCTTACGTTTGCGAAGACCAACAAAAAGCCCAAAACTTTTATCAATAGCTGAACTTCAAAATACTTCAAAGCGAATTTTGCTACTTGTACAACGTCATAAATTTGTCGAAGATTACGATGCCTTATTAAATAATCGTGATTTGCTAACAAAAAGCAAGTTGCTTCCCTTGAAACCTTTTTTGAATAATGACGGATTAATAAGAGTAGAATGTCGGCTCTATTTCGCTTCGTGTCATACAATACAAAAGCATCCCGTAATTTTGCTGAAGTCACATCATATAGCCGATCTTCTTATCATACGGGAACACTTAGAAAATATGCAAGGTGGGACACAGTTGAGTCTTTAGCCTATGCGAGAAAAATATTGGCCTTTAGATGGCGGAAGCCAAGTACGTAAAGTCGTACGGAGGTGCGTACGGTGCGCACGTACTAGACCAGTACCGGTTAATTACATCATGGGTAGCTTGCTTCTATGCAAACAAAACAATCGCGACCTATTGCTTATGTTGAGGTAGATTATTGCAGACCCTTCCTAAACAAAGAAAAGACAAGTTGGGTAAACAGACCTATGCTCATGTCAGAATGGTTTTGTACTTAACCTACAAAATGCAGTCACCAGCAACGAATAAAATCAAGAAACATGTAAAAGACGATTTTATTGGGAAAATGTGAAATTTGAAGATCATATTATTCTTAACAAAGTTGAACGAATTTTGACTTCTGAGGTATTTGTTATTGTTATACTCATAAATATCTCCCTTAATAATTTTTTCAGATTTTTTAAATCACAGGTGTCCATTCACGAGGGAAAAAACACATTTTTCATGCATTTCCTCTATATGCCCCCACTGAAGCAAAAACTGTCAATTTAAGAACTGTTTTGAAAAGCTCCCATAAAGACTGTACTGTAATCATTGATTCATGGCCAATTTTTTCGAATTCTAGAATGGTTACAAAGCCCTTTACTTAGGAATGCTCTCTCCTACCTCCTCGACTTGTTTCACCTATGAGTATTAATTGTAGGTACTCATCTTTAGTCATTCATTAAAATGAATCCTTAAACGTTGAAGTTGGGGAAAAATACCTCAAAATTATTCAATCTTCGCATTTAAAATAGCCACCATTTTGTTTTACGATTACTGATACCACTAAATGAACCGATTCTCAAAGATAATCATGATACCTATCATTCCCGAAACTTTCATGCAAATCCTAGCAAAGCTGCAGTGTTTGAGTCGGTAAAAAGCGCATATTGTTGCATAGCCATATTCTTCCATAGTAATACAGCGCATATTGTTCCATAGTAATACAGGAAAATTCAAACTGCTATAACTTCATTAAATACCATTCGATCTTTATGAACTTTCAGGACAGATCAATTTTATAAATAGTCATCTGTGTATTGAATTTTATTGAATTTAAGGGAACATAAAATCGATGAATCATACTATTACTAACAAAGTTGAGTGAATTTCGACTTCTCATGTTTTTGTTGTTGTTGTATTCATGAAGGCCTACATTCATGATTTTTTTCAGATATTTCAGATGAAAGGTGTCCAGTCGCGAGGGGGGTACGCGAAAAGTTCGTACATTTGCCCTTCCCCTGCCCCTCTTGGTACCGATAAGGTAATTTTAAGACTTGTTTTAAAAATATCTCATCAAGACCTTTCTAATGACACCCTACTCGATTACCAATGGTGAAAAAACATTTTAAAGGGTCACCCCCCTATATGGAGAGACCCCCCTTAAACACATTTGAAAAATTTTTCCACCCTAGAACTTTCAAGAAGTCACCACTTCTGACCTTTCCACAAAGTTTCATGGCTGCAGCTTCTATAGTTTCGGAGAAAAAGTGCAGTGACATACAGACGGAGGGGCAGACGGACACAGGTCGTGATTGCAATAGGGTATTGTATTTTAGTACAAAACCCTAAAAAATATCATAACAGAATCCAGATGAACGTTTACGTTGCCGCGTTTATTTTCCGTACACTTGGAAAACGTGAATGAATTAACCACTGAGGGATTTTTAGCTGCACTATGAAGGTTGATTTCAAGTCGTGGCAAATGAACGAACATCTATTCCGATAACGGCACAAATTTCATACAACTGATTGCACCAGAGGCTCATGATCAACAGATTTCTACATATCTTGCAGAAAAAGATATCAATTGGCATTTTAGTCCCCCTCACTCTCCACAGGTTGGCGGGCTTTGCGTGGCTGCGGCGAAGTCTTTTAAACATCACTTGCGACGCATAGTTGGACCAGATTGATTCACGCTTAAAGAACTCAACACACTAGTAATAGAAATTGAAGCCATTCTTACTTCCCGACCTCTTACACCCTTATCCTTAGATTCCAATGATTTCGAGGTCCTGAAACCCGTTCACTTCCTAATCGGTGATAGGCTATCGAACCTACCAGAATATGATCTTACTACAACATTTTGCAATCGTTTGTCAATATGGCTACATATACAGAAGGTCAAGAGGACTTCTGGATTCGTTGGCACAAAAAATACATACATGAGCTTAATTTCCATTTTAAATGGTTTCATGGCACGTATTCCATCAAAGAAAATTAAATTGTTATCATCCGTGAGGAAAATCTTTCACCTCTTCCATGGAAACTCGGACGTGCTTTAGAAGCCCAACCAGGACATGATGGAGTGATTCGCAAAGTTCGCCTAAAAACATCGAATGGTGAAGTTATTTGTGCTGTTAAAAGGCTGGCACCATTACAACCATAGATGGTAGCAACACACGCAAAGCTGATATAACTTTAAAAAAATTAACTAAGCTTCTTGTGCCAATTTCTTGTTGATCGCGTTACTCTCAACGGGAAAAGTATGTGGAATGCAGCAAAACTCTACGCTGAACATAAGTGCAGCACCTCTGCATGGTAAAACATAGCAACAAGCTATCTTTCCTCATCCCATGCAATAACAGTCGCTCAGAAATAATCGGATGTTCCGACAACAGCAACACCAGTGAAGACAGCAACAACCACACGTAGAAATATTGCAAAAATCTGCAGCTGCCGTTCCTATCTCCACTAAACATCGATTTTACAGTTTAAACAAAAAGATTTACCAGCTATTCAAGTATACTATATTACCAGTCCACTACAAATCGCACACCAGCGCGGATGTTTTATTTTCTTTAATTTATTTTACAAGTGCTTAGATTCATATTTCAAATTTTTAACCATTCACTTGCACATGAAATCTTCAGTAATAAAGTAAAATCGACCGACTTTTCTTTTCAATATAAAATGTCTAGAGTCCGGGAGATCGGCTTCCAGAAGGAAAGTGTTCCAACAATGTGTAAGACACAAAAATCGCTAATCTGACAATTGGTAGAGTAAAAATTCAATGTGTGAATTGCTTTCATTGTCAATACGAATTAATGGCATTTCAGTTGAAATGTTACTAAATAATGGATCAGAGGTTAATGTGACGGGCAAAGAAATCTATGCAACGATTGAAAAACCTCCTTTGAAAAAATCGAATGAAAGAGCGAAAACCTTCGACGGACATTCGGTAGACTTTCTTGGAAAAGGTTAAACCTATCTTGGAATTTAGCAAAGTCTTTAAAGAGAATATTTATTATTTTGCTCCACGTGGATCCCTTAATTTAATTGGAAAAGAAGCAATGAATAAATTTGAACTTTTTTGGAAATTAATATGTGTGGTCGTGGCATCAAATTTGAGCTTTTGATGCCGCTGTCGGACTGTCAGTCCACCCAGTTGGTGATGGGTAATAATTGAAAAATTAGGTAACAATCACATAGTTGGGCGTGATATTGACTATATCACCTCGAATTCTGTTAGGGTCATGGAATGGGATACCCTAACAATAAATATCTACGCCAATGCTCGGGTTTGGACTGTTGTGCGATGGTTTACTGATATGTGCTATAAAACCGACGAGGGATCCAAGTGAAATATATAGGAAACTACAAAAAGCTTTTCCAGCAGTACTTGAACAGGGATTGGGGCTCTGCACAAAAACTAAAGCAAAATTAATTAATTATTTCATTAAATTATTTCATTAAATTACGCAAGGTTTCCGCGGAAAGTTTGATATACCTGCATTTTCTTATTTATTTTTTTATGATAAATGTAGAAAACGCCCTCAAACTAATGGAATTCGTTTTGTATTCGAACTCCGGTCATGGCTGTTTGAGTTACATGTAGATTTTGGCTCAATTGAGGGTGATAGTGATGAGGCAATCTTGTGTGGGCGAATATGTAAGCATGCGCTATGGTAAAATCAACGATGACGTGGCTGGATTGGTTGAAGCGTCGATCGGGTGTCTTTATGTGAAGTCTGCGGTTCGGTCCCTGGCGGCAGGATGATCATAATTTTAGCACAGCTGATTTCTCTTGCAAACTGCTGGTGTAAAGGTCAATGTATTCTGTAAGACAACATTGAACTTCAACATCGGTACCTTTGTCAAATAATTAGCTGGACTGAAATAGTGATTGTGACGTGCATCTCCACATGCTTGGCATTGGCATTGGCAAGGAAAGTGGAGCAAACGAGAGTCAGCTAGGGAGAATACAAGAAACAATGGGATATGTCGGCAATGATACTTCTGATGAATTGGGCGAGAAAACTGCGTCATAATTTAATATGCATTACGTATATCTCCCTGAAATGATTGTGTGTCAGAAAAATCCTAAGCGATCTTCTTAACCACTGTTTGAATTTACCACAAAAAAAAACAGATGAAATATAAACTATGACTAAGAACTATTAAGTGAAATTAATGAACTAAATTAACAGTACCGAGAGTGGAGTTGGTGAAAAATGTTTATCTCTAGAGTTTATAAGTTGAAATATATAATAAAATAGATTTTAAGTTGCCTTACCTCTTTTTTTTCCTTCGCCGAGCGCTCGGAGCTCCCCAGAAAAGGGAACAAGTAAATAATTGAATTTTAAAAAATGTTTTTCTCTTTTGCATATCAGACTAGTTCATTGCGTTTTGCTATTGTTAAATCCCATTTGATTTGTGGGCAAAATAATTTTTGCGAGGTCTGTTTTGATTTATATTGGGAAGCCGTTGCCTTTATTGCAGTTAATTTTTTTTTATAAAATAGAATGTCCATCGATTTATAACACTTTTTTTATTTCTCAAAATGACCCTCATGTCCCTCACGTCCTTTTTGCAATAGGTTTTTGAAGTTAGGTTGCCTAGCACGGGCAGATAATTTCCCGGAACGGCCCATGACTCAACTGAGTGTTATCCGGCCTCAGAATTGGTTAAAGAATACTTTCCAAAAGTTAATGTCTGCAACTGCGGTGATTTCCGTGGTTGCAACAGTGTTGACGAGGAACTAGATAGACTTCTTTTGATAAGAGTAATAAAATCTGTTAAATGTGTAGAATAGGCAGCCTCAATTGTTACATTTGCAAAACCAGACGGAACGACTTGGTTATGTTGAGATTACTCGACGGGACTGAACGAAGTCCTAAAATTGTTCCACGACTTTATGCTTTTCCTCGACGGCGTTTTTGCGGCATTGAATGGAAGTGCTGTTTTTCGAAATTTGATTTATCTACAAATTAAGCAGGACGAAGATTCACGAAAATTTGCCAACATTATTGCACATCATGGTTATTTTGAATCGACAAGTCTTCCAGTGGGTGAAGAATCTTCGCCAGGATAGTTTCAATCTACTACGGATAGCATGCGTAGAGGACTGGAATAAGCTTTGCCGTATATTAATGATATAATCGTTGTAAGCAAATCGGTTGGGGAGCATCGTGAACACCTTTGTAGTAATCAAGCAGTCATCCTAGATAAAGTGCTCGAGGAGCCGTTACGAAAAGGACAATGGGAAATAAATACTATTCACAATCGATAAATAGCTCCCTCCACTTCTGCACCTCATTCCATGACTAGTACACTTATCTTGGTTTTGTGAGCCTTGGAAGACTATTTATATTTATATGCCTTTGTTAACATCTTGAAGATAGTATTCATGTGAAACTTTGATAATTGACCCCATATTACAACTGCGGAATGTAATTGTAATTGTGCAAGCTAAACCATAAAAATACAAAGAAATTGCTCTGTAGTGCATATTATGTATAATGCTGTCTAAAGTCATTAAACGAAGACTAAAGCCCTCTTATCAAAACATCATTGGAGAGTACTACGGTGGTTTTTAATCCGAACAGGCTATGATTGACCAGATATTTTTGGTAGCACTGATGTGGGACAGCTTTTTGTAGACTTTAAACAAGCATACGACAGTGTTGACAGAAATGTCTTGCAAAAAATAATGCTTGGTTTTAGCAAGTCTCAGGTCAAAGTTAATGAATATTTGCTGGAACGCTTTCCAACAAACTAAGGCCTAAAAGAGGGGGATGTGCTTGCCCCAATGTGGTTCAATTTTGCTCTGAAATATGCGGATAGGAAAAGGCTAATGGAAGCATGCCACTTTACAAGTCCATGCAACTGGTAGCGTATACCGACGATGTTAGCATGATGTCCAGATTGATTCCCGATACGAAAGAAACCTTCATATGACCGTAGTCAAAAGCGAAAAAGTACACTTTCTGTTCGATGTAACGAAAACTAAGTTGGCCAAACGTGGAATCACATACCTGTACGACAAAACCTGACCTGGGGAGACTATAACCTGGAAAGTGTGCTTTGGAGTCCATCTTGATAGAAAGGGCATAGAAAAGAATGAAATACGGAAAAAGATAGATACATCATACAAAACCCATTTCTCTGTATTTTTTAAGCTAAGATCCAAAGATATTTACAGGAAAAATAAGCTTGCCATTTTTTTAATTTCTTTTTTAATGTTTTTGTTTAAGCAGTCCAGCTTCTTTCGAGCATTTACTTGGAGATAGTTGGAGTATTCAATTATCTTGATCGAATGTATTGGCACTCGGGAAGATGATGTGGTCGTATGTCCGTCCACCCAGCTGCGAAACGTTCTGATTTTAAACCAACACGTATCATGACTGAATGGGCTTATAGTCCATCCAAAGAATCACTCGAAACAAATCTGCCTTGAGGTGTGGGGTTACGTGCAGATAGTGCGATTTAGCACTTTTTCTCCATTTCTATCTGTGGGTATCTTTGCCCAACAGGCCTATAGCAAACAGTACCACTAGATTCTGTCAGTCCTTTATCACAATGTTATTGACCTGAGACTAGAGTAGGTGAGTTTCTGCTCGTTATTGGTTGGTCTGAGGGGATTCAGGGTACTATTAGGGTGTTTATCTATCCTATCGAACAGTTTTACTGCATGGTCGAGTATATATTTGTCAAAAGTTTCTAGTTTGAAGTCTTTGTGAATGTCAATCTTCCTAGTGTACCAGGCGGCTCGAAAGATTCTGTTCCGTGCCATGTTTTGCAGGAATAGAAGTAGTTTTTTGTTGGATTTTGAGGTCTGACAGAAGGCTCTGCAGCCATAGAGAAGGGAGGGTCTTATAACTTGTTTGTAGAAGAGAGTTTGTTTTTCACGTTCAGTTTTCCTGATCTTAAGATGGGGTGTAACGAGGATAAGATACTTAAATAGTGTTTTCTCTTATCACGTTTGTCGTCAGTTCATGTAAGTCTATTGTCAAATTCTAGTCCTAGGTATTTTGCTGTTCTATTTCAAGGTACTGAGTTTGAATCGATTTGTAGTGCAGGAGGTTGTTGTCGGCGTCTTCTTGTGACGGGAATGGCTTATGTCTTGTCAGTGTTAATTTATATCTTCCACCTCTGAAAGTATCTCAAAAGAATCGTTGCAGACTTGAAAATATGGTTTCTGCTTGTCGCGAGGTGTAATACTATATATGCAAGTGTGGTCGGCATAAAGGGTAATTTGAACGCTGTTAGGAAGACGTGGAAGGTTCATAGTGTATAGAGTTTACACTAATGGGCAGAGTGGTGATCCTTGTGGAACTCCAGCTTGAATAGGTTGCATGTTGGATAGTATGCTATCAATTTTTACACGAAAAGATCTGCCGTGAAGGAAAATGTTGATAATTTCTAGAAAAGGTAGTGGAATGGAAAATTCATGTATTTTAAAGATTAACCCTGCATGCCACACTTTGTCAAAGGCTTTTGCTATGTCGTACATAACTAAGCCTGTTGACTTTCAACCCATTTCTAATATGTTGGAACACCCTTGTTAGCTGAACGTTCGGTGGAGTGTCCAGCTCGAAAGCTTTATTGTTCATCTGGTAAAATTTCATTATTCTCAAGTTATTCGAAGAACCGAGTCAAAAGTGCCTTTTATGTGAGTTTAGAGAGAGAAGACAGTAGATTTATTGGCCGCCAATATTGCGGGAAAGTAAGATTCTAATCTGGTTTCGGAATGACGATAATTATTGCCTTTTTCCACTGAGTAATTAAATAATACTGGAGTGGACAACCACGTGACAGTATGGTTGCAACAACCCCTGCGACCACTTTTCCTACTGCTACGCTCTCGTTTACAACCTTAGAGAGAGCCAAATTGCACAAGCAAATATGGCTGCTGCTCAATGTAAACAAATTTTCATACAATACCAAAAATTTGCTTTCTGTTTGAAAAACCTTCAGCATTGTATGAAAAACATGCAGAACATTAATATAATAACAACTCACTTGTGAAAGGAAACACGTACAGATCCTTTTCCACTATGATTTTATCACGAAGGCACTACACATTTCATTTTGAAATTCTGAGTTAATTACACAGTGTCACACGTTAAAGTAACTTAAATCACAATCTCCAATCGAATGTTTAAACACTTGGAACGAATTTAGATCGCGAACACTTTCCACAGTTTTAATATCGGATAAAATTCGCGACGAAACTTGCAAATTGGCCAATTTGGCGTCCAATTTGCATCAGTCAACTTGACAGTCAGTTCACAACTAGTCAGCTTTTGGAGCAAGAAAGTGACCAGCAAGAGGCAGACGGGGAGGAAATGACAGACTGTTCACTTGGGAGAGAGCAGAAACCGGTCGCATGCTCTCTCATGCATTTTATATGAGCTTAGCCCATCCAGTTCTTATTAATCTTAGCCTTTTTCTACGACTTGGGGAGTTTACGTAGGCGAAAGATGATGTTGATGATGTTCGTCAGGGCTTGCAGTATGTCGTCTGGTAGCCATTGCAGCATTGTGTTCGTCAAAGAATCAGGGCCCAGGGTTTTCCGTTTGTTAAGTTTGCTTATCATGTCTTTAAATTCCGGTAAGCCGAGTGGATGGATTTTGTTAGTGCTTCTCGTCTGGGAAGCTAGCAGTCTTTGCATAGAGGACTCAATTTTATCTTCAAATTCAGGGTTCTCCTCAGGGGAATTACTCTTATGGAATTATAGTTCAAGAGTATATGCAAAGGCTTTGGCTTTTCCTGTACTGTCGTATTGAAGACCATTTGGTCCGCAAATGGGGGCGGGGATATTTAGCTTGTTTTTGAACCTAAAACTTTTCAAAAGGCAACAAAAGTTATTATCACTAGGCTCGAGGGTTTGCAAAAGCCTTTCCAAAATATTGTTGCAAAATTCGTGAATCTGATCACGTATTTTGTTGGTTAACCGATTGGCTTTGGTTTTTAATCTGTGTTCCTACATCGTCTCCGTAGTTGATTTCTCTTCCTTATCAGGAGTCTAATATCTTGAAGAAGTTCATGGGGGTTGTGTTTCCTTACTGGGATTTGGGCTGTATTATTTTCCTTGGTAAGTAGCATATTTCGGGTAAGTTGTTCTATGCTTTCATCGACATCACTGGCTAAATTTAGCAGCTGCGTGAGGCTTTCTGAGCTCAGAGTATCTCTGAAAGCTTGCCAATTTGTACTACTCTTTACTTTTAGAGGTTCATGTTCGAAGATTCCCTCTATTAAAAAGCACACCGGTTCGTGGTCAAAAGAGAGATCATCGAGTACCATTGTACGAATATTGTGGTGAAAATCTCGTGAGATTCCAAAGCCTAGGATGTTACCAAAAGCTTGGCCATAGTGCGTTGATTCACATGGCATATGATGAATCTGGTGAGCTCAACCCCAGCTTGATTGCTTCTCAAAGCACTCCAAGAATTATGACGGGCATTAAAATCACTTATCACCTGGTGTTGGCCTTCCAGCTCGAAGAGGAAGCTTTGATTTTAATAGAAAGTCTCACTTCGAGGGGAGTTATACCATGACTTGACCACAAATTCAAACGAGCTCGTTTTTATTTTAATTACTGTCACCTCTATGCGTAGTAGTTGTGGGGTTTCAATCAGGTAGTGATTCACATTTCTTTTCGCAAAATAGCCGCTTATTTATTTATTTCTATTTAACAGAAAACAATTCCAATAATAAAATAGATATATAGTAGTACTGTAAAATGAATTAAATAATAGCATAGCATGAAGAAAGCAAGCCTAAAAGTAATAAAAGATGCAAAAAATAGGAGAAAATAAATAGGAACAGTTATTGAAAGCTAAGAAGGAGAAAGTTGACAAATCTTTTATAAACTAAATACGAAAGGGGGAAGGGCCCAAGCTGAAAGGTCATCATGGTTACGAGGTTATCTCAGCATGGGTGAGTGAAAATAGACCATAATACGTGCAAATGGAACATCAAAGATATTCGACGATCTTGTATAACGCATAACGCGCATCACTGGAACCTGGTTGACAAAGCGAGTATCGAGCAAACCACGGCAAAGCCTGTAAAGGAAACATTCATCAAGGAAGACTCGACACATTTCCAGCGAAGGAATATTGAGGATAGCTAAGCGTGATTCATTAAAAATGTAGGGAATCTGGAATTTCAAGAAGACCATCCTGGTAAATCTTTTTTGTACAGCTTCTAGCGTGAAGTTCAGACACTTCAAATGAGGCAACCAAACTGGCGAACAGTACTCAAGGATGGGACGAACCAAACAATAATATAATTTAACACACGATAAAGGATCGGAAAACATATAGGAATTTCTTATGATCAAGCCAGAAATGCGAGAGGCTTTAGAAGTAATTTCAGAAATATGAACATCTAACTTTAATTTAGAGTTGAAAGTGACACCCAAGTCCCTGAAGTGTGTCACCGTACATAGGTACGAATTATTTCACGTAAATTGAAAGCTTGTAGGGCAAGGGTTATTAGAAAATGAAAGATGGATAAATTCAGAAACATTTAGTGTAAGTTGGTTATAAGAACTCCAAAATAAAAAAGGCATTCAAATCATCCTGAAGCAAAGCACAGCCATCGATTGACGACACTACTTTGAAAACTTTGACGTCATCTGCATAAAGAAGGCAAGAGGAGTTGATGACAATGGATGGTTAGTCATTTATAAACAGAGTGAACAATAGTGGATCCTTGAGGAACACCAGAAGACAGATGGAAGGGAATAGAAAGACAGCCTTGAAAAGATATCTGACTGGCACGATTGGATAAGTAAGAGGATAACCAGTGGATCAAATAATCAGGAACGTTGAGAAATTTAAGTTTGCTAGACAAAATATTGTGATTTACTGAGTCGAAGGCTTTAGAGAAATCCAAATACGAGGTTTCAACTTGTAAACGGTCCTCCATGGATTCTGAAGTAAGGGTCATAAATTCTAACAAATTCATTAAGGTCGATTGCCCTTTGATAAAACCATGTTGTTCAGGAACGAAAAGCTTATGAGTAACTGAATTAAGGTGCAGGTACACGATTTTCTCTAGTTGTTTGGAGAAACAGTGTCATAAGTAAAAAGGCCGATAATTGGCAAGGTCTGAGGTGTCAGTCTATCATTTCGGTATAGATAATAGTTAGGGAAGCGGAAACAGGTTTCTGGCTTCAAAAAGGTTATAATATCAAATTTATGGGCAACATAAACTTCCTAAACTCACCAGTTCTTTGTTGCAGGGAATTCATGGGGGAAGTCATTCAGTGTTTTCACTTAGTTTTTGTGGTGCAAAGAAGCCCTGCGCCATTGTGCCCATCATTTTTTGCATCATCAGTTGCATCTGTGAAAAATTGCTCCATATTTGGTGGAGTGAATGTGGCTTCTGGCTGGGCAAGAGTTGTAAGGATCCTACTGGTGTTTGGTTTTGGGGAGTTCACACTGCGTTTTTGCTTGTTTTGGGCGGCGTTTGCGCTAAAGTTTTCCCGACATTTTTCGGGTTTTGGGAAATCTTCCATAGTTGGCGGGGTGTTCCACTCTAC
Organism: Odontomyia ornata; assembly: GCA_963969285.1. Classification (NCBI taxonomy): domain Eukaryota; kingdom Metazoa; phylum Arthropoda; class Insecta; order Diptera; family Stratiomyidae; genus Odontomyia; species Odontomyia ornata. The sequence goes on from OZ017739.1 coordinate 93,875,141, forward strand.
AATTGATGCATTTGGGTTTTTCGGTAATTTGCTTTTTGCAGTGTGTAAAGTGCTGGAAGTCATCGCTTGAGCGTGGCAGTAGCTTGATGAGTGGCCAAATCGTTGGCAGTTATGACACATAACCTGCCCGCTACATGGTTTCATTGATTCGACTTGGCAGATGAGATGGTAGATAGATCTAACGTTGTAGATTTTAGTTTTTGCTTTCGTCATAAGGACTTTTACCATTTTAGAACGGTCAGATTGAAGTTTTACATACAAAACTTCAATAGGGTGGAAGCCTTACTGCTGCAGATTTTCTTCAATTTCCTCCATCGATAGTTCGTGAAGACCGCGAATTATCACGTTTAATTTTTTATCCTCAGTGAGGAATTACATGTGATACGGCCATTTTTGCTCAGTTAACAATTTGGTTATTTGCTAAACTTTAACTTGGTCATTTCAACCTTTTTACACCAATTTAATGTAAATCTATATGATAATTTATTGCTCTACAGTGAGCTTTTATTGCTTCGTACGGATATCGATCTTGTTTTAGCAGGGCTCCGATAGCTTGAAATTACTTATGAAAATTCTTTATTTGTAGCTACATAATTGAGTTGCTTATTTAATAATTTTTTCTGAAAAATTATTAGAAAAGTCGTTTTCTAGTGTATATTAACTTGATGTAAAAAGGGTGAAATGTTCAATTTAAAGTTTAGCAAATACAATTACTTACAGGAAGAAATTTAACCTGAACATAATTCGTATTATTGAGTTCGCATAAGTAAGAAAAACATAAATAACCCTCTGACCTCTAAGCATGGTAATTGCCATCACCGATGTGTATAAAATAAGAGTGATAGCCCGAAGAGAATTAGTACACACGTCGAAATCACCTTTTTCTAACATTTGTTTCCTTGAATAATTTTGAAGAAAAAATTATGAAAATAAGCAATAAGCTCAATCATGTAGCTACAAATAAAGAATTTTCATAAGTAACTTGGTTATTTTTTGTGACCCGTGGAGGATTGGGCTATAATCTGGATGTCCGGACATACGCGTTGGCAGAGTCGTATTTTATATTTAACTGTCCACATCTCCGGTTTGCGGAGGATAATGGGAACAGTTTTAGGGCATGTCTCATTGGGAACATCCGAGTGTTTTTTTTTATTCACTCTGTTTAGAAGTTGAAATAAATGTCGATGGTGTGGGGAAGAAAACTTGCGAGGCTTTTATGGTTGCCATTTCTGGGAGTAAAACGGTCGGTTTTGGAGGTAGCAGAGCCGAAAAATCTTGCCAATTTTCGTTTGAGTCCACCATATCCTGGTCAGCCTCTGTGGCTTCGTCCGAAGATGATTCAGTTCTGAAGGATGGTGAGCCTATGGCTTTCCTCTTTTTGGAGGATTTTGATCCTGGTAGATTCACCATGCACCAAAAGCTTAGCCATAAGTTCGTCATTTTTCTGACGGTGCTCTTTTAACTAATTTCGGGTCTCTCTGAGCTGTTGATGTGTTTGTCGCAGCTCAGCGAGGACTTCCTTTAATTGCTTTTGGTTCCCATTCATCTGATTGACTTGCTCAATCAGGAGCGTGATCTGTCGGTCGTTTTCGTCCAGTTGAGTTGAGTAGAAAAACACTCACCCAGAAATATGTAGTTGAAACGCATTCGTTCTTCTAGATTCTCAAACTTTGCACTTGTGGTCTTCTGCAGTCAGTGATAAGCTATAATTCACTATCCATCAGCCACTTAATATATGCCCTAATAAAACGCCAATATTTGTTGTAGCAAGCGATACCCGAAACAAATCTCGTTGTCACCAGCATTATTCAAACCAGGGACTTTCGGGCGCAGCAAGTACTCTAACAACTGCACGTGGACTACATTTTGATAGCTTCGCTATGTCTAAAGATTATTAGCTAATAAGATTTTGAATTAGTTAGTAGGCGAGAAGCTCAGATAGAATAAGAGAGACTTAAGATTTGCATATACAAGTCACTAATAAGACCTGTTGTGCTGTATGGATGTGAAACCTGGACTTCTACAAATATTTTCGAAAAGACCGTGGACGTATTTCAACAGAAAGTGCTCAAGAGGATATCTGGCCCTTGAAGCATTGAATACAGTGGAGACTTTATTTCAACTATAAGTTGTAGAATCTTTATAATGACCCAACTCTATCCCCATGTATGTAGCTATGCAAACTACAATCAGCAGGACATGTGATAGAGAATCCCCAGGTGAACATTGAAAGATAGAGCGCAAAGAAGACGTCCAGTTAGGCAACCGAGGCCACGATGGGAAGTTTCAATCAACGCTGACAGTAGGTCTCTACTTGGTGTTTCCGTTTCGCCAAAAAAGCCGCAAAACCACATCGATTGGAGGCGAAGGCCCGATTTGGAGCTATGCCATAAATGATGATAAATGATTCTAGGACTTCATACCTATCGTTTTAGAGTATTTCATTATAGAAATCTCAAAAAAGAATGGCTAACTCAAACTCTGTCCGCTTGGTACAAATCTATAACTGAATACACCGATTCAGATAATCAAGCGATAAACTAGGATCTCAATAATTGAGAAAGATACAATGATTCAGTAAATGCATAATTGTGGCAAAGACAGTTCAAGGAATCCAATAGTTTGCATACTGCTACTACTTAATGGTAACATGCATAATTAAGCTATATTCAATGGTTATGTTTATTATGTGTTACAAACTGTCTTCGTATAATATTCGTATAAAAAAGTTGGTATTAGTGGAACTAGAACTAATAAATTATGATAAATTGATGATTAGTTCTGTAGTAAAAGTTATTTATATGATTGAGCCCATAATTTTGACCATTTTGTTTCTTTATAATAGTTTTGGGTAGAAGGCAGGTAAGGGTAATAGAAACAAGTCTACCTTTTTGATTGCCAATTTATGCAAAATCTAAGTTTTGTTTAAAAAAGATTTCAAGAAAACAATTGCATGCAAATTCCTAATTTTTTTTACTTATCACATATTCCAATAGTAATAACGATGTTGATTAATATGAGTGACTATTACAGTTCCTTTCAAATAGATTTTAATACTTTCATCTAAAAAAAACGTCCCTCATACATTTTTTAAATAATTTTATGTCCACTTTGGGGCTTCAAGCCAATATGGTTTTTGATGTCAAGGAGAAAATAGCAACTGAGCTGAAAAATATCTAACATTATCATTATCTCTGCAAGGAACTAGTAAGAATAGTGTATCTTATCTTCTTAAGTGCAATCTAAAATGAAATTGTAAAATTTTAAATTCTAGATATGGCTGTGATCTGTCTTAAAGCGTAAAGGAACCAAACCAGATTGTTGAAAATGAAATTTAAATGCTTTGAGCCAAATGTATGTTCACTTTAGTCGAAATTGCAGATAAGCTCCTTCCGATTCAAGATAATTCGGGATTAGTTGAATAAAATAATTTTCAAAGAAGTCAACTTGTTGCATTTTGCACTTACCCACTAAAACATCCTCGAAAGACATTGATGATTTTTTCCTGTAAGCTGACTAGTCAGAATCAATCCCTAGTTCAACATACCCACATATAAGTAACAAGGCAACATTTCATGCTCTGATCCCTTTGGGTTATTCACAAGGTAATGTTGATGAATGTCTGTCTGTCAGGCTTCCTTGCAGAATCAGGATGATAACGATGCTTTGCCACAAACCCATAACGTTCGCTCTGTTGCTTCTATCTTGGAGCGACGGTGTACATGGTAGCACACCTGCCTGAAAGCATAGCGACGGTATTGAATAAGACGAACAGCAAAAAGGGTGTTTTCGAAATAATATTTTCACCAAAGTGAGTTATCCTTCAAGCTCAGTCAGTTTCGTTGACAAGATGTGAGTATGCAAGGATATACATAATACACTTGTGTGTATAGGAAGTGTTGCACTACAATATTTTGGCGTGACGGCGAAGCTTTTATCAATTTCTCAAGGGGCGAAAGGATGTAACATAAGGACAGAATTGTCACTGCGATCTATTTGAAGATTCCCGGAAACAGATTTTGATATTCATGCTTACATTGAAGTGCGACATAGTTCTGCATCAAATCTTCTAATACCGTTCAGTTCTATGATTTTATATATCGTTCGACAGCATTCAAATCCATTCCGGATACTGGTTCTTTTCGAATTGTGTATTTCCTTTTATACTTGCCATTCAATCCTCGAAGTACATCTGGCAAGTATTGGTATCGATACTGAGAACACTAATGGGAGATTGAAATTCAGAGTTGAAAGCATGCAATGACATTTCACTTATTGCTTTCTCGTACGCCTTATTTTTGCAATACTTTCAAATCTTTTATCTTTTGACTACTCGGGTGGGGTATTTTTCTGTTTGCAGACTAAATAATGTTTTGATTGCGAATTGGTTAAAATCGAGTAAAAATTCTCAATGTGACCAAAAAATTAGACTTGGAATGATATTTGCAAAAGGATTCCTAGGAGATCTGGTAAATTTTGCAAAATGAGTTCAAATGAAAATACCAATGGAGAAGAATATCAAATTTTAATTGAAAGCTTTTTGTATTCTCTAATGGGTGAAAGAATTTCCCTATACAGCAAGTAGCCTCCTAGATATGCAACTGAGAAATTCACATGCGTATGACGTCATATTACAACACTTCTGCAACCTATCACGTCTGATCGGCGAACTATCCACACGAACTCTACACGCATATAATTTGGTCGCGCACAACTTCAGTGAGAGCATCGTTGAAAAGTGATGTCTCACGTCGATGCCAAGGGGAAATTTTATTGATTTTATAAGTCAATAAAATGATAAGGACTACGAATTTTTAAATTAAACAAAAACTACAGTGTTTGTAAGCATAATTCTCTACTGTGATAAAGTTTCTAGCGACATTGAATCGGCACTCTTCTCCATTCGTAGCCGACTTCTAAAGGGGAGAATTTTATCGGTTTCACCCCTATATTTTTTGTTGTTGCTGTTGTTTTCGTCGAAGCATAGAACTTACTTTCTATTAGGTCCCACTTGAAGGACATGAGAATAATACAATCCTAAAGCACATTTTTTGTTAAAACAAATAAACTTCCAACCTTCCTATCCCCTCGATCCTAATTTTTCGATAACACTGATCAACTCATGTGGGAATTTTCACTATCGAGGTTTCAAACGAGAGAAAACACATATATATATATATATATATATATATATATATATATATATATATATATATATATATATACATATATATATATATTTTTTTTTTTTTGCAGTTGGGAGGTGAATACCATTTACGTGCACTGAGTGTGGGGATAACACGATCACAAGGGACTCGATTACCCACTAAACACCTCCTCTGTCAATCTAAGAACATAGCCTGGAACCGTTTGACACATTACTTATAGCCAGGTTCCATTTTGCTGCGCCGTGATGTGCCTTCAAGCTGGAGGATCTTTCCTCTAGCGGTAGGGGTGGAAGGAAGAGAAACTGACAGACAAGCGATCCCCCATCCTCAACACCTTCGGCCACTGTGAGTCCCTTTAATATTTTAGGGCTTCTCGAACGTAATGTGCCGCCTGGTTCCATTTGTCAACCGATCCAAGTATCACTGTGACTATACAATCCGGGATAAACTTTCCCGTCTTCCTGTAGAGGCCCCGCCACAGCTTGTCCAGTTTTTTGTACCTAAAAAATGTTTGGCAGATATCATCTTCCCAGTCGGGGGACCGGGACTTACCAGTATTGTGCAGGAAACACTGAAAACACCCATGCGCATCCAAAACTTGGGTGAGATGGAAGTCAGCCTCACCACGACTTTGATTCAGCCACGTTCTCAGATCGAAGATGAGGCGGGCCGTACACCTTTCCTTCTTGCAATTCACCCAAAACAACTGCATTAAGAGAGCGCTGTTTCTCCTCACGGGCGACCAACTCCCTCGGCCATAAATGGCACGGCGCTCTCTAGCAAGGAGCGCAACAGGTATCACACCTGCAGTAACTCCCACCGCCAAATCAGATACTATCGGATACGAAGATACAATCCGCAAGTGCTCCTCTTCTCTGTAGCTGTGCCAAGCGTTTACGGCACATTTCATTAATAAGAGCGTCACCCGATATTTCTGCTTCGTACAATAGCATTGACTCTACAACACCCATCAAGAGGCGTGTTCATGATCGGTTGGATCCCCCTACGTTGGCCATAAGTTGACTCAAAGGCAATACTTCCGAAGTAGCCTTCTCACCTGTTGCCCTGATTTGCTCAGAAACACTCATCTTATAGTCGATCAGTAGCCCCAAGTACTTTACCGCTGGTTTCGATTCCATTAGTTTGTCTCTAATACTGATCATCCTTATTCTAGGAATTCTTTTTTTGTTGAGATTACCATTTGGTTTGCTCCAGGGCTATACTGAACCCACGAGCAGTCGTCTAGTCTTTCATTCAATGCATTTGCATATCTGGCCTATGTTGTGCTTGTGCAACAATGCGTCCAGTGACTAGAACCACAACAGCATCCGCATAGCCAATCAAGCGTGACTCATGTGGTATCTACAGTCTCAGTAGCCCATTGTAAAATACGTTCCTCAGGTCTGGACCAAAGATAGATCACCCGATGTAACTTATATATTTTGTTCGCCCTGTTTTGTATCATAAAATAGGCTTCAGTCTTTCAAGTAGTCCCTCAGAAGTCACAGCAAATATTCTGGATAGGGTTTACCAGCGTATCTAGAATATCCACTCTTTAGCGGGGTTGAAGGCAATCCTAACGAGAAGTGTCACCCACAGAGCGATCCATTGCTTAGTGGACCTCTTCAATCGCTTCAATGATGGAGCGTCCTGCTCTAAAGTATTACTTTTGAAGAGATAGGTCTCCAGTAGCACGAGCCATACCAGGGAGTCTTCCTTTGATGAGTTTCTCTAACACTTTCCTAGCAGTGTCTAGCCTGCATAACTGGTGGTATGTAGACAGCGATTCGAAATTTCCCTTTCTTTTGCTGATCAGTACGAGCCTCGCCATCTTCCATCTCGGAGGCAGGCGCTGTATATGCTGTGCAGCGTTAATTTGCAACATAGATAGGAGTGCCTTTCCCAGTTTCAGCTGTGTGAAGAGTTAGCAGTCGATTACTGTTTTACTGTTGACAGTGTCAACACAAACGGGATGGTCAGAGAAAAGTACCTACACTATCTTATCCATCTTTTTCACTTCATATATGCAAGGCATCTGTAGGGCACCAAGCTCCCGCATAACCAGCTTAAAGCTAGCGCACCACGGGTTCTTGTTAACATTCTCTACTGGATCTTGCCAGAAGCGAGCATTGGTGTTGTTAATCAATTTGCGAATGTACTTCCTGGTTAACTTATATGCTGCTACACGATCACATGCCTTGTCACGGCTTCTTGGCCATTGAGCCTCACACTAAACCTTGTGACACTCTTTTCACTTTTAAGTGATTTCAGTCGATTACTAGCATACTGAGTGCTTGCCGTATCTGGGTTTTCAACGGAGTATGGAAGCGCTGCAAGCAGTCGTGCTGATGCCCATAGTTGAATTCATTACGCCTTAAGCTCTTCTGTCCACTGCGAATCATTGTGCAGCGGAGCACTTGCCGTGAGCATCTTGACGAACCTCTCGACGTCCATATTTCCAATGTTGCACCCAATCGTAAAAGATCGAAGGCGCGGACATCGAGAAACAACATCACGGGTCTCAAGCCAAGTGCACTCATGATCACTGGCTGAGTAGTCTTCTAATACTCTCCAATGGTGTATCCTCGGTAATAAGGACTACAAGGCAAATGTTACGTCCGCTATGGTTCTTCGTCGACACGACGACGGGAAATTGGCGTATTTACGGTGATTAGTGCGACGAGCACCATGCAGGCTGCCATTTATAGGATTCATTTTCCCCGCGGATCTGTTAAAGGCGTGTCCCATTCGATTGCTTTAGCATTTGGTTCCCTCAACGAACACGTTGCCATCTGCATTCGAAGCAGCGCCCTTCAAAGCATCAAGCTTGGTTTGAAAAGATGATATCGACTCGCTTGACGTTAGGCACACACTATAGAAGGTGGTCCCTGACCATATAACCCACATGAAACCATTCTCCGTCCACAGCCCTCCGCCTGGACATCACTATTCCGAACCCAGATCACAGCAGTATCAGTTTTATCAGGATACCATGATGTCGAACTTTTCTCCCGATATTGCCCACTCAGTCGGCTTTCCCTCGCAAACTTCTCAAGCAGGTTTTGGGCGGTTGAAGTGTGGTCTAAGTTTACCTGCAGGACACACGTCATCGAAGTATGGATCTTGCTTTAACTAGGGCTTCCTAAAAACCCGACATTCTCCGCATCCAAGATCCAGTCTTGAATCAACATCATTGCATAGGATGCAGTATGCCTCCTTTGTACACTCTTTTCTTTCACGTCCCATTTCACCGCACTGGTAACTTACGGAACTCCCTTCGGGTCCCTTGCATGCTTGTGCAGTGTGACCATAGATGAGGCATTTGAAGCATTGACGAGCCACTGCTCTTCGCAGTATCCTACTGGCAACCCACCCTTTGCTTACTTTGTCCTTATTCAGAAATTGTTCGGCGTCCTTTTTGAGTGAGTCAATGATGCCCATGCGGTGTCCCCTATAGTTTTCAGGTGGCAGCCTTGCTGTGGCCCTGCTCGCGTTAGAGAACTCTCTTTTGATGGCCTCTTCAACCTTGGCCAGGTCCGCAACATAATCATTGTATCTTATTTCGATTGTAGTCATAGGTTCGGACAAGGCCACAGTTGCGCTTTTTGCGAGGACTTTCTTTACTGCTTCTTGAATGTTGACCTCTGCTCCTATTCGACTGCTTTAATAGTAGTGTTGGTGTCTTTAGGTTTTACTTTTTCCTTGATATTCCGCAAAACTTCTGCGTAGGATTGGCCTTGTATTCTGTCAGATTTTTAACCTTGTTGGGTGACTATGTGAACTATATTTTTTGGCCGTTTTTGAAGGAGTTTCTTTGCGGTTTTCTTCGCTTCCTTTGTCAAAACTGTCCAGAATCCTGATTTAGTGTTTTACGCCCATCAATTGCTTATTTCTTTCTTCTTTTATCCCGATCTCCTACGATTAGGCTAGACAACATTCATTTATTGATGTTTGATGGTGAAGCTATTTGAGTCTACTTTTAGGCTTCGCCATCAGCGCTTCTTTAGCTGTCTGCACTTTTGTGACCTTCTGGTCCTCTTTGGTCTTTAACCAGCTCCTCCGGGAACGCCCTATATGGTCTAGTAGCTCCTCTGGCTGAAGGAGCCCATTCCTTACACCTTTGCTGATTTAGTAAGTCGCATGCATAATTTATTCTTTTTAGAACGTCTACCGCTTTTCGGATAGGGATTTCTTCTTGATGCCACTCGACGACAATTGCACATTACGAACACCTTTCTTGGTTCCGTTTCGGAGTACAGTACTTCAGGCACATTTTTGACGTGACGGGGAAATGACCACTCTTTTCTTTATCCGTCGTGATCTCGTTGTAGACTTCAGGATGGTTGTTTGTTTCGGTGGCTTCAGTAGTGATCGTAGCAGTAACCAACGCATTCGCGATGTTTTTGATATTTTCCCAAATTGCGCGAACATTTCGCGCGTTCTGCACAATTCCCCGCTCTTCGTTTTTACGACGTTCTGGCGTTTGCATAATTTTTTTGCATCGCCCAAACGCCGCAGGAATCTCGGTCTTGGCAATGCTGTGCACTAATCTCCATCTTTGTCTGTTTCTGCTGTCATTGTGATTGTCGTCATTTTTGCTGTCCTTGGTACCGCTCCCGATTTGCAGCCGCTAGTTACGCCGTCGTTATGGACATTTTTTTTTATTTTTCTGATCTAGTTTTGATTTTATTAAAATGAAATTGCTTCAGTCTGATTGGATCCCCCTTAGACCCGCTATCTCCGTTTGTGTGAGTAGTACAGTTTTGGTTCCACGGTTATCTTTGCAGAGCAGGGAGGCCATGCACAGGCTAGTAGAAGCCCTTATGGAGACGACTCAACCCAGGATACACCACGAACCTAATGCTGCGAGCATCAAACGTACCCGGAGACCTGCCAAGGTTTAGCCGGGACGGAGACGGTATGATATTTGAATTGGAGCCGTTTACGTATGTGTATCACCTTGATGCTACCGTCCAAAGTAACTAGGTATAAACCATCATATCCGCCAGCTCAAAGCAGCATTGTTGAAAGCATAGTCTAGATTCAGACAAGGTCGTTACTTGTCATCCACGAGTCGTAGCGGCGGTACGCCCCGAAGAATGCTAATTTCCGAGAGTATTCCTGTCAACCGGCATTCCCTCTGTGGGTGAGAGACAACATATTGGACAAACATGTGTTGGTATGGAATTGAAATCATTTCAGAGACACTGTGCATATTAACAATTAGATATGGTACATGGGCGTCCAGAAATTCAATTTTAATGCAATTTTGTTCAAAATATACAATTCTTGAAGGATTTGATGAAGGACACCAAATTTTTTGGGCATGGATGATCAAAATATTGTTACTTTCCTCAATTTCCAATCAAAAATAACCAATCAATTAATTAAGATGATTTAGAGCAATATCTTTGGGAAAATTTTCGTGGTTGCTTCTCCCCCTAAGCATTTGTGCTCCAACTAATTATAAATCGATTGCAAGATTTTTCTTACATCCTTAGGTGAAGATGTTATAAATATGATTTGCAAAGTTATGTTATTACTATTATTATTATCCGTTCTTCAGCGAAAAGAATGGGTTCGTGGTAATCACAGCGTACAGGGATAAATTTTAAAATCATAAAAATATCTTCTATATATTTATGTATATCCTTAGATAGACGATGACGATTTGGACTAGGAAACTTTCTTAAAGATACAAAGTTCGTCTCTGCAAAGCATGAAATATAAATAAAATTTAGAAAAAGTAAACAACCAATTTTGAAATGGCCTCAAATTGTAAAGTAAAATTCATGGAATCGATGCCAAACCAATTTATGTGTTTGGATATAATGATTCGCAAAATAAGCGATGGAAAAAAAACAAAGTCGTTTGTTTACCACTAGTATTAGTGTTTAATTTGTGAAAAGTTTTTGGAGGTAAAAGTGATTGCTTTGTGAAAGTAAAAGATTTTAACTTTTTTCGTGGTTAATTAGATACTTGAATTTTTGCGCGTATTTCATTATAAAGTTGGATATTAAAGCAAAAAAGGAAAGTGTTAAGATATATGTTTGGAACAAAAAGCATCGATAACTGCGTTGCTTAGGACAAACAATTTTTTTCTTTTTGTCAAATCACCCGAATGGAGAAGGTTTCTCCTTTACCGGTGATGCGAATCAATAAGATCACGATTAAGAGTCTTTTGCAATCTGCCAGCAAATGAAAGAATCCTGGCTGGAAAAGGAGTACAAAGGCTCGAACAGACTGACATATTATACAGAAAGCCTTTGAAAATAGTTTTTCGTCCGTATGAAATTCGCATCAGGATCTAGAAGCCGAAGGAATATTGATATCGCGGAAGACACTCAGGAAATGCTTAAGAGAAGCGAACTTACATGCCAGGCGACCAGCAAAAAAACCAAAATTAACGGCAAAAATGTGCAAAGCTAGATTGGAATTTGCAAGGAGTCTTGAAAATTATTCCGTTGAACATTTCCGTAAGGTAGGCATTATATTTTAATAATTGTCTGCAATTTTCTTGGCTTTAGAGCAACATTTTCGAATTTTGATTTTTTTTTCCTCATTTTTAGGGTTTTGTAAAATAATTTTACAAAACCCTACTAAAATCGCGAATTGTCTATCTGTCTGTTAATATGTCACAGAACTTTTCTCGCAAACCGTATTAGCTACAAACTTAAAATTTTGTATGTAGTTGTAAATTGATGCCCTCCTCAAAGTTTCACTACGGAAAATTTTTTTAACAAGGCGCTTCCCATCAAAGGTACCCGATATGGTTTGATTTTAATGAAAACTTTTCAAAACAGGGTTTAAACTGGTATTTCTTGCTTCAGAGGGCGCACAGGAATGGGAAATACTCGACATGACCGTAGGTCTGTCTACCTAACTTGTTTAGATTGTATTTAGCGACGAATACAGGTTGGAAGCGGTAACAGAAAGTCACCAGTTCGTTCGGAGAAGGCTATATGTGCGATATAATGAAGCTTGTGTTGTAAGGACCGCCAAGCATCCACAAGCCGTTATGATATGGTCTTGCATATCAACAGATGGATGTGGACCGCTATATTTTGTCAATGCGACAATGAATGCTCTCCAGTACCCTGAGGTTATGGAAGACATATTAATTCCATATTCCAATTTTTTGAGATGCAATGGAACTTGCACCACCTTTATGCATGATGGTGCTCCATGTCACCGTGCCCAGTACGTGCGAAATATATTTGATGGTGGCAGTATCCGTGTTCTTCCATGGCCTGGAAATTTCGTCGACCTGAATCCTATTGAAAATATAAGGAGCCTCTTGAAACCGGAAGTTTATGCCCTACTAATCCCACTGTAGATAAATTAAAGGAAATATTTGTAATACATGGGAAAACAGTGGCAAAATGAAGGACATGATCGATAAGTCCATTGCCAGTATGCCCACAAGAATGAAAGCGGTTATTAAAGCATAGGGTGGTCTTACGAAATATTAGTATTTAGACAAAGGTTGTATTTAACTTTTTATTAATAAATAGTCAAGGAATAAAAAAACATTTTTTCGTCGTTTTAAAAGAGTTTTTCATCGGAGATTCCGGAGCTCCTTAATTTTATTCTTAATTGCTAGAGTGAGGATAAATAGAATTTTTAAGCGAAAGTATCATGCGTTACCGTATTCGATTACAAATAACAACGAAGAGCATATTTACTCGAATCAAGGAAAAGCAGATATACTTGCAGATAAGTTTAAGCAGTTCCATAATATCTCCAATAGGTTCTGCAACAACTTAGCAGAAATGATGGTGGCCAGAGCTTTAGAACATCAGCCTAAACAAACATCTTTACCTCCTGGTGCATTAATAAAAACCAGGGAGTTAATAAGTTTACTTAAAAAAGTTAAAAACGGTAAAGCACCTGGTATCGATGGCCTACCGAATATAGTACTTAAAAATTTACCCAAAAAAGGAATAGTATTCCTATGCCACCTATTCAACGCATGCTTTAGACTTTCTCTCTTTCCATCCATCTGGAAACAAGCTCTAGTCATACCTATCCCGAAGCCTGGAAAAGATCCGCACTCTCCTGACAACTACAGGCCCATTAGCTTACTACCAGGATTAGGTAAGCTCTTTGAAAGAATAGTCCTGAAAAGATTAAATAATTTAATGGCTAACAATAATATCTTACCGGATTTCCAATTCGGCTTCAGAAACAGACATTCGACTGAGCATCAGCTCCTCCGTGTTACGAAGGACGTCAAAGCAGCGATGTACAATAAATTGTCTGTAGGTTTGGTGACACTGGACATAGAAAAAGCCTTTGATACTGTCTGGCATGATGCTCTGGTCTACAAACTTCAGAAATACAATACACCCCCATACCTGTTGAACCTTTTACAATCATTTTTAACTGATAGGAAGTTCCAGGTCAAAGTCGGGGAAAGCATTTCCTCACTAAAAAGTATATCTGCCGGTGTTCCGCAAGGCTCCTGCCTAAGCCCATCTCTATATAACATCTATACGTCTGACTTCCCTTCTTTACCAAACTGCCAAGTTGCAGCTTTCGCAGACGACATTTGCATATACAGCATAGGCGCAGATCCAACTTCCATTATTTCTAGCCTTGAAACGGCGTTAGAACTTACTTATCAATACTACCATAGATGGAAAATTAAAATAAATGTTGCAAAAACGAAGTCAATATACTTCACCAGGAAGCGTAAGCCTGCTCACTTACCCAAGCGACCAATAAATTTTTTAGGGCAAACTATTCCTTGGAGCGAGGATCTTAAATATCTTGGACTTATATTCGATACAAAACTAACTTTCAGAAAACATATTGAGCATATTAGCTCCAAAGCGTTTAAGGCCGTGCTTTCGCTTTATCCCCTTCTTAATCGTAATTCACGTCTCAACACCAGAAACAAAGTCCTCATCGTCAAAATGGCAATCCAACCGATCATCCTATACGGCTCGCCTACCTGGATCCAATGTGCTAAATATCTAGTAACAAAGCTTAAGATCACCCAAAATAGATACCTGAAAATGGTCCTTAACAAATCATTTTACTTCTCTTCTGAAAAGCTACACAGACTGGCTGGCGTTAGTCCAATTCGTAAGCTCGCTGCATTGCGCCGTGACAAATTAATCGCGAAAGCAAAAGACTCGCGCAATCCGCTAATACATGCCCTGGCGAATTGAAAATCAGCAGTTGCTACCACCTATCTTTTGGCCGTAACCTAGCCTCATAGATTTTAGCTAGTTATAAGTAGAAAGTTAAGTTATGTTAAGCTAATATAAGTTCAGTAGAGGTTTTTGCCTAAATTTTCCTCTAGCTAATTGTAATAATCTCATAGAAATACGATAATATGCATAGTTTTAAGTAATGTTCAAACGATGGTGAGATGACTTTGTCAGAACACCTACTATATTATAAGGCCTCTGTACCGCATACATTCCAATAAAGAAAAAAAAAATTATATATAAAAGAGTTTTCAGGGGCAAAAGTATAAATTTAGGCAACAATTTTAGTGTTCCTATTTTTTTGATCAGGGACTGCAGTAGTATATAACGAGTTAATATTCAGTTGCAGGTATGTTTTGGTTGATTATAGAAATTAAACTTCGGATACTTTGATTGATTGAGGTCTCAACGATTGTAAGCTGCATTAGGCTGACCACGTGAATCATATGAATAAACAACGGATACCTACAAATTTATTCGTTGGGAGAACTGAAGGGTGGTGACCAGTGGGGAAACTGAGAAAACGCTAGGCCAACTCAGTTGACGAAGAATGTTCATGGCTACTTGGATTTCAAAATTGGAGAACACGTTCAATGGACCGTGACAGTTGGAGGCGCTATTTGCAGGAAGCGAAGAGAGACTGCAGTTCTACAAAAAAGAAGATACTTTGATTGAAAAGTCAGCGAAAGGAAATAATAAATTCTGAAAAAGAGTCATAACGGGTGGGCAACTGGAAGTGAAAAATCACCTTTTTGACTTTTATCGCCTAACTAATATTTTTCATAGTTATTTTGATGAAATAATGTTCAGCCCCGAAAAAGCGATAAAAAACTGCTATGATATGATTTTTTGGTCTTACTTTTTCCATAAATTTCACCTGTAAATTCTTATTTAAATCCAAGTAGCATGTGACCCGTGCTTAGTGAACTTGCATATATCCTGACCTTTACGTCCTCGTACGGTACTAAAATAAAACTTTATGACATTCGGCGATTCACATCCATAACTCAAGCCGCATTACAGGAAAAATATTCTCATACACATGCACCATATGTACATTACATTATTTTTGTTTTTGTCTTCCCTAAAAGTCTTCCTTATAATATTTTCTCGAGTCATAAAGTTGAACAAACAAACAAAAGAATAACATTCAGAAAAACGTTGAAATCTGTCTCTCGTGTGAATTGCGAATGTGTGAATTTGCATTTTATTAAAATTTAACCGAGCTCGAGACTCTTAATATTTGTGCAACTTGAGAAGTCGAGGATATATATAGAGTATAGTATGAACATTGCCATGTTATCATATCTAAAGTACTCGGCAACATATACTCGTATGCATGCGCCGAGTACGAGTATGTTGTCCGTATAGCATTAATGTACCGACTTGGTTGAAAGATGTTTTCTGAAAGTTGAGATGGTAAGAACAAGTGTTAGTATCACAAGGCGTAGGCATAAGAAAATAAATAATGTTCTAGATGACATCGTTGTCTTGTCGTCACAATGAGACACTTGAGATCTTGACCGACATTAACCCATTCCTTTACAGATTTTCCCGTCATCAAATGATAATATTGTGTCGACATTAAACTAAGAACGGAAGTTGATACTGTACGAGGATGTAAGATGTGTGAACGGTTTTACACATACGAGTATGTATCGACTGAAAGGCTTACATACGTTAACGAGATCTTCATTATAAGGCGTTCACATAGTCGTCAGAATGTAGGGAATGTTCTTGGTAAGGATAACTTCGTTGCATAAAATTTTACCGTGGTTGAATTGTCAGTGTGTCTAATGTGCTGAGAGGTTCTTACAGGTGCTGGAATATATTCCTGCATTATGGTACATATCTGTACAATCAATAACTACTTTTGAAGTTTGGTTAGAAGCAGCATAAAATCTTCAACTCCATGAAATGCAATTCGTCTTAATAATCAAATCAAACGAAGTAGACCCAGGTTTGATTCTATTAACAAGTTGGGTAGACAGACCTACGCTCATGTCAGAAGGGTTTTGGACTCAACTTACTAAATGCAATCATCCGCAACGAATAAAATCAAGAAATATGTCAAAGATATTTGCTCGTTTAAAAGAAAATCCATTGTTTCTTCATTTTCAACTAACAAATTTTATTTATTTTAATTTGAGTTTCCTTCTTTATTAAGTTTAGTGGGTAATATTAGATGTCTGTGGTCTGTCACTAAGTGGAATGAAGCAAGGACGTCAGATTGACGCCATATACACAGATTTCAGCAAAGCATTTGATAGCGTGAACAATGGAATTATGTTCAACAAACTCCGTAGCTTCAGGATATCCGGTTCACTACTCAGCTGGATTCAGTCCTATTTAAAAAACCACGCACAATTTGTCAAGTTTCAAGGTCAGTTGTCACGTGAGATCAATGTCGCCTCTGGGGTTCCTCAAGGCAGTCATCCCGGTCCACTTCTATTCAATATTTTCACCTCAGATCTTTCAAAAGCGCTGTTTGATATTCCGTACTTTTTTTTTATCCGACCAATGGTGCGATGTGAATCACCTTGAAAGTAATTTGGAAAAATATCTCGTAATAAGCTTTTCAAGAAATAAGAATGTCATCATACACAATTATGAAATTAATAACACACAACTGAGAAGAGTTGAAAGAGATGTAGACCTTGGCATAATCTTAGACTCCAAACTCAGATTCAACCTTCACTATGATGAAGTACTGTATAAAGCTAACAAGTTGCTAGGTTTTATTTAACGGAGAGCAAAAGAATTTTTGAATATTTGGGCAAAAAAATCCTTGTTCACCTCGCTAACCCGTCCTATTCTTGAATATGGCTGCATAATCTGAGACCCTATATACGAAATCCATAGCTGCAGACTTGAATCTGTACAAAAACAATTTTTACTTATTGCCTTAAGATCTCTGTATGACCCAACTTCTTTTCATAATCTACCATCTTATGATGATCGGCCTCGAATATTAAACCTGACATCACTCGCTTCCAGAAGAGTCGCTTTGTCTGCATGTCTACCTTTCGGCGTCGTAATATTCAAGTTCCATTTTTGTCAGACAAGATTCACTTTCACGATCCTGTTCGAGTCACGGGGCACATTCCCATGTTAACCACAAGTACGCATCACACCAATTATGCAGACAATGAGCCGGTTAAGAGATGCTGTAAAATCTTCAATAGGTTTAGCAAGCATTCCTCCCCAACCACTTCCAAGTTCTGTTTTAAGTCCAAAAAATTACAAATCCTCGATTCCTCGACAACATAGACAATATTTTTGTGTGCTTTGTATTTTTGTTTTTAACTCAATTTGTGATGTATTTGAATTATAAATTGTGCCTTGTTTGGCAAATAAATAAATCTCGTTGCCGAGACTGAAACCAGGGACATTCGGCTTACGGAGTGAGTGCTCAAACACTACATCACGAGCACTTCCATTGTTGATCTAGCAATTTTTTAAATATTATAAGTGCAAACATCCTGTCGCAATAACATACTCTTACCGTTCAAAGTTATTCAGAAATTTAAAGAAGTGAGAAGCTGAGAAATAGTTGGATTAGCGAGTGTAGGGATGATAATTTTTGGTGAGGTGTTAAAAATTAAGAAATTCGTGTAGAAGAGCTGATGAAATTTGAAAATTCTCATGAAAATGTCACTGAATAAATAGAGTAGTTTTGCTGGTCGACAGGAATACTCTTGGAGGCTAGCATTCTTTGGGGAGTTCCGCCCCTACGTACCCGAGGAAGTTCCCGCAGGGGGAATGCAGGTTGACAAGAGCACTCTTGGCGGCTAGCATTCTTTGGGCCCCCATGGACCCGAGGATATGGGGGGCACTAGAAGGTTCCCTCCTGGGATGACAGGTAACGACCCTGATTGGATCTGAACTACGCTTTGGACAATGAACTGGAATTGATGCTTTGGGCTGGCAGATATGATGGTTTGGACATAGTTGCTTTGTACGGTAGCACCGAGGTGACACTCGTGTGTGAACGGCTCCAATTCAACTATCATACCGTCTCCATCCCGGTAAAACCTTGGCAGGCCTCGGAGTACGTTCGAAGTTCGCACCGTTGGGTTGGTGGTGTAGGTTCAGTTGAGACGGACTCCGGGTTGACGCTGGTCTGGCTCTGAGCACTTGTCCCCATAAGAGCTTGTGCCAACCCTCGCATGGCCTCCCTGCTCTGTAAAGATAACCATGGGACCAAAAAGGCGACTACACACACGAACGGAGATAGCGGCTCCGAGGGGGGGGCAATAAAACTGGAGCAACCAAAAACATATAAAAAAGATAAAAAAACTCAAAAAAAAAGAAATAAACAATAACAACGACGATGCAACCAGCAGTTGCAGCCACGACGTTAACAGTAAATTGAGAGCGGTGCTAACGATAACAAAAACGACGAATAATACACAACAGTGAAGACGGACGAAAAACGGAGATTAGCAGACAGTCTGGTCCAGACTGAGATTCCTGCGGCGTTCGGGCGAGCAAAAAAAATATGCAAACGCCTGAGCGTTTGCAGGAAATTCTGCAGGACGCTTCAAGTGTTCGAGCAGGGGAAGAAAATATAGAGAACATCGAGAATTCGATGGTCACTGCTGCGATCGTTACCGAAGCGACCGATGCAAGGGTCGTAAATCCCAGCATAATAAAGAATCACCCTGAAGTATACGAGAAGACTACGGCAGGAAAAGAAAAGAGTGACCAGACACACAAAACGACGTTGTGTGATTGCATCACCAATATAAAAAATGTGGCGTATTCGGAAACGGAAACCGATAACCTCTTCCAAGGATGGTCGCAAAGTACAATTGCCACCCAGCGACACGGAGAAGACAGGCTTTTCCGAAAAGCCGGAGATATTTTGGAAATAATAAAATCTGCATGCGACTCCCCAAAAATCAGCAAGGGAGTAAAGATTGGGCTCCTTGAACTAGAAGAGCTCCTAGACCACATATGGCATTATCGGAAGAGCTGGTTAAAGGCTGAAGACGAGCAGAAGGCTAAAAAAGCGCTGGGGGCAAAATCCAAAGGCCACATGCAGATAGCTCCACCAGTAAAAATCAATAAAAGAATGTCGTCTAGCCCAATCGAGGGAGATTGGCATAAAAGAAGAAAGGAAGAGGCACTTGATGGGCGTGAAGCACCAGATCAGATCAGACAGTGCTTACAAAAGAAGCGAAGAAAGCCGCAAAGAAACTCCTTCAAAAAGATCCAGAAATTAAAGTTCACACGGACGCCCAACAAGAAAAACGACATGATGAAAAACAGGAGAGAAAAAAGCCCCGACAGAAGGCACTGCTCGTAAAGCCCCAAAGTGGTCGATCCTACGCGGAAGTGCTGCGGAACATCAGGGAAAACGTAAGGCCCGAAGACACTAACAGTGCTATTAAAGCAGTACGACCAACGCGGTCGGGTCACACACTGGTCAAATTTGGAGCAGAGGCCGAGAATAGGGAAGCATTTTGCGACGCAGTAAAGAAAGTCCTCGGCAAAAGCGCAGCTATAGCCCCGCTCGAGCTGATGACAACGATCGAAATAAGAGACATTGACTGCGTCACGGATATGGCAGAGGTGGAAGAGGCCATCAAAAGGCAGTTTCCTAGCGTGGACAGAATCAAGGCGAGGCTGACACCAGAAAACCATAGGGGACAACGCATGGCCATAATTGACTTGACCGAAAAGGACGCCGAACAATTTCTGAATAAGGGCAAAGTACGAATAGGAAGGGTTGTCTGTAGGATACGACGAAGAGCAACGCCTTTTCAACGTTTCAAATGCCTTAGCTATGGTCACATCGCACAAGTATGCAAAGGACCCGAAAGGAGTTTTCTACGTTACAAATGTGGTGAAATAGGACATAAAAGAAAAGAGTGTACGAAGGAGGCACACTGTATTCTTTGCAAGGATGGGATCAGGAAAATGCCAGGTTTTCCAGGAAGCCCTAGCCAAGGCAAGATCAGAACTTCGATGAACCGCATTCTGCAGCTAAACCTACACCGCAGTTCAACCACCCAAAATCTGTTTGAGCAGTTTGCGAGGGACATGAAAGCCGACTTCTTGCTGCTGAGTGAGTAACATCATGATAAAAGTTCAGCATCATGGTATTCTGATGAGACTGGCACTGCCGCCACCTGGGTTCGAAATAGTGATTTCCAGGCAGAGAGCTGTGGACGTGGGGATTGTTTTGTGTGCGTTCGGCGCTCAGGGACCACCTTCTTTAGTGTATACCTAACGCCGAACGAATCGATATCATCTTTCCAAGCCAAGTTCAATGCTCTGGAGGGCGCTGTCTCGAACACAGAGGGCAACGTGCTCGTTGGGGGAGACTTCAGCGCGAGAGCAATCGAATGGGGCATGCGTCAAACAGATCTGTTGGGAAAACGAGTCCTAGAAATGGTGGCCAGGATGGCGCTCGTTGTACTAAACACCGGCAATACGCCGACTTCCGCCGTACTGGCTGCGAAGGAACCATACCAGAAGTGACATTCGCCTCGGAGTCTTTAGTGCGGAAAATACACAACTGGAGAGTATTAGAGGACTATTCAGCCAGTGATCATCAGTACATTCTGCTTAAGATAAGCGATGTTATCTCTCGACATATGTGCTCTCGGCTTTCTACAATTGGATGGAACATCGGGAAGATGGACGTCGAGAAGTTCGACGAGGTTCTCACAGCAGGTGTACAGCTGCAGGGGGGCTTCGGAGGTGACGGAAGAACTGGGAGCTCAAGTCGTGATGAACTCAACTATGGGCATCATCACGACTGCTTGCAGAGCTTCTATGCCCCGTCAAAAACCCCGGCGCGGCAAGCCCACGGTGTACTGATGTTCAACTGAAATCACTAAAAAGCGAAGGGAGCGTCACAAGCTTCGGCGTGAGGCTCAATGGGCACGGAGTCGGGACGGCAAGCAACCGCGCAGCAGCATATAAGTCGGCCAGGAAACGTCTTCGCAAATTGATTAACAACAGCAAGGCTCGCTGCTGGCAAGATCTATTGGACAATTTGAACAAGAATCCCTGGGGTCTTGGCTACAAGCTAGTTATGCGGAAGCTTGGTGCCCTAGGAAGCCTTGTATACATGATGCGGAAAAGATGGATGAGATAGTGCGGGCACTCTTCCCCGCCCATTCCGTCCGTGTTGACGCTGTCCATGGTGAAACAGCAGTCGGGTGTCCACACTTCACACAGCTGGAACTGGAAGAGGCAATCCTTTCCTTGAAAGTGAGAAAGGCTCCAGGTCCAGATGGTGCTCCAGCTGAAATGTTGCGGCTCGTCTCTCACCATTGCCCTGTCTTGCTGCTCAGTACATTCAACGCTTGCCTCCGGGACGGGGTTCTCAAGATACGATGGAAAGCGGCGAGGCTCGTGCTGATCAGCAAGGGGAAGGGAAATCCCGAATCACCGTCTGCATACCGCCCGTTCTGCATGCTAGACAAGGCTGGGAAAGAGCTAGAGAAACAAATCAAGGGAAGACTCACTGACAAGATTCGTGCTGCTGGGGACCTATCTCCTCAGCAGTACGGCTTTAGAGCAGGACACTCCACCATTGATTGCAATTTTGGAGGTGGTAAGAGCGGTCCAACAGGCAGAGGCAGATAGTCGCACCAAGCGACGGATCGTCCTGTTGGTGACACTCAACGTCAGGAACGCCTTCAACCCCGCTAGATGGGTGGATATTCTGGATACTCTGGAAAACTCTTTTCAAGTTCCAGAATATCTAATGCGGCTTTTGAGGAACTATTTAAAGGACCGAAGCCAGCTCTACAACACGACACAGGGCCAACGAACAATGGAAATTTCATCGTGTATTGCCCACGGATCTATCCAAGGTCCAGACCTATAGAACGTGTCTTACAACGGGCTACTAAGACTTGAGATGCCAGATGAGTCGCGCTTGGTCGGCTTTGCGGATGATGTTGCGGCTCTGGTCGCTGGACACACCGTTGACAAGGCCCAACTTAGGCTAGGTATGCTAATAGGCCGAGTGAGGGACTGGATAACTGCTCACGGGTTCAGTTTAGCACTGGAGAAAACCGAAGTGGTCATCTTGACAAAAAAGAGAATCCATAGAGTAAGGATGATCAGTATTGGCGACTTTCGGATCGAATCGAAGCCATCGATGAAGTATCTGGGGCTACTGGTCGACTCGAAGATGAGTTTCTCTGAGCAAATCAGGGCAACGGCTGAGAAAGCTGCTTCATGAGTATCGGCTCTAAGTCGACTTATGGCCAACGTAGAGGGACCCAGCCCATCAAGAAGATGCCTCTTGATGAGTACTGTAGGGTCAGTGCCACTGTACGGAGCAGAAGTATGGGGCAACGCTCTTAGCAAGGAGGTATACCGAAAATATTTGGCACAGGTACAGAGAAGAGGAGCACTGAGGATTGCATCTTCGTATCCGACAGTCTCTGATTCGGCGGTGAGAGTTATTGCAGGCGTGGTACCTGTCGCCCTCGTTGCTAAAGAGCGCCGCACAATTTACCAGCGCCGAAACGAGGATCCGAGGCAGATGGTTGTCCGCGAGGAGAGACAGCACTCGCATAACGATTGGCAGCAGTCTTGGGTGAATTGCACGAAGGGAAGGTGGACTGCGCGCCTCATCCCGGATGTGAGACCGTGGCTAAATCGAAGACATGGTGAGACTCACTTCTATCTGACCTAGCTTTTGAGCGGGCATGGTTGTTTTCAGTCTTACCTGCACAAGATCGGTAAGTCACGGTCCCTTGATTGTCGGTATTGCCCAGGAGAGGGGGACAATGCCTGCCACACATTTTTTGCGTGCACAAAATGAGTCAGGCTGCAAAGTAACCTCTACAGATGGATGGGAGAGCTCACCCCGGATAATATAGTTGCGGTGATGCTCGAATCGGTTGACAAATGGAACCAGGTGGCACATTATGCTCGAGCAATCCTTAAAGATAAAAGGGACTCACAACAGCCCTTCCCGCTAGGAAAGGGATCCCCCAGCTTGAAGGCACCTCATGGCGTAATAAAACGAGACCTGGCCCGAAGTAATGTGTCAAACGGTTCCAGGCTGGGTTCTCAGATTGACAGGGGAGGTGTTTAGTGGGTAGTCCAGTCGCCTTCTTTCAAGCATGGGATTCCCACACTCTGTGCATAAATGGCATTCACCTCCCTACCACAAAAAAGGGTTAACGACTTTTGCCAACAATTGTATGTTTGAAGTAAATTATTGAAATACGGCCTTTGCGTAAAAGGTCAGTTGAATACTTTACGGGAGGATAATTTTCTGCGAAAATACTAACCCAACATGTTGAAGGTGACGCTACCAACAGTGGCGGATCCAGGGAGAGCTATGGGGGCTGTAGCCCCCCCCATAGCTACGGTCAGAAAAAAAGTCACTGCAAAAAATCCCGAAATGAATTTTTCCCGAAATTTTTTCTAGCCAGACAAGAATACTTTGAATAATTTTCGAAGTGAGTTTTTCAATCTTGAAAGCACATTTTTTACTTATTTCGAAAGACGAATGTGCCTATTTCATATAAAAACAACCTTTACGTCGATTTTATTTCAGGATTCATGCGAATCGATTTGAACTTCCCGCGGAGAAGATAGGGCCATAAGTATTGTGTCGACATAAACTCAGTGCTGCATAATATATGCAGTATCTTTCGCGTCCGGGGCTCAACAGCTGATATGAGCAACAAATAGGTTGGGTGTTGGATCGTATTCAACGTTTTCGTCTGCCATTCTTCACTTTCTTAGTTTTCACGCGTGTTAATGTGTTTTTGTGCTGCATTTCTCGATAAAGATGGACATCAGAAACTATTTCGCAAAAAGGCCACGATTATCGAGCCCAGAAATAGAAAATGGACAATCAACAGCTGATATGAGCAACAAATAGGTTGGGTGTTGGATCGTGTTCAACGTTTTCGTCTGCCATTCTTCACTTTCTTAGTTTTCACGCGTGTTAATGTGTTTTTGTGCTGCATTTCTCGATGAAGATGGACATCAGAAACTATTTCGCAAAAAGGCCACGATCATCGAGCCCAGAAATAGAAAATGGACATCCGCAGAGAAAAAAGCAAAACAATAATTCCGAGAGTACGAATGCAGGAGAAACCGACGATTTAATTGTTTTTCCCTCATGAAATCAGTCTGATGGATGCGACAAACAAACATCTGTTTCACAATATTCAAAAACATCTGGGATATCTACAACGATTGAGGTAAATTTTTAACTATTCAAAGATTGCATACTTTATGTTAGCACCAGTGAATAAGTTTTCCGCAATATTTGCAAATTCGTCAAAAGACAGAAAGATAATTGAATCAAATCAGTATTTGGTGTCACACGTACAAATGAGTAAGTCTTTGTTACAGGCCACAACACTCGAAAATTCAGATCGAACTGTCAAGTACGATATCGGGTCAGTTGTAGATAAATGCCATAATTTGAAGCAGGACGAAATCTACAATTACTTAATCCACACTAAAACACCAGAACCATCGTTCAAATTTCCTGTGTGTATGGAAGGGCAACAGAGCAGAAGGTTTCAATACAATTTTCTGCAGCGTTTCAAATGGCTTGCCTACAGCGAGGAAAAAAATGGAGCTTTTTGCAAATATTGCGTTTTTTTCGCACCAACCAGTGGTGTTTCGCGCTCAAGTCAGGTAAGAAAGGAATCCCCGTCGGAATTAGATTTTTCTTATGAAATCTATATAAAAATTGTCGTTTTTTTCAAGTTTGAAACACATTTACGTAAAAAACTTGCATTGACTCACGTTCTCAAATGAAATATTGTTGTCGACAAGTTCACAATTCCTTTTCAACCTATAAGATCGTCACGCTTTCCTTCAGGTCGTACCTCAATCCTTGGATTTGTTAAAACAACTTTTGTACATAAGTGGAGTAATATATTATAGAATATAGACTAAAAATACTTGATTTCTCACAGGATTTGAAAACCTTCGTCTGCAAGCCTTTGAATAAATATAAGAAGGCAGTCGAAAAAATGAACCGACACAGCAATTTATCATCGCAATCTTATCATCGTTTCTCTGAAGAAAAAGCTCTCGAGTTTATGAAGAACATTGACAGCCGGAATTCAAACGCAGTCGACATGCTTTTCGATAAGGAGAAAAGAAAGACATCGAAAACAATTGCAAACGTTTGGGCCCAATCGTTGAAACCGTGCTCTTCTGTTCTCGCAATAATTTGCCACTACGTGGACACAGGGACTCCGGTGACATGAGGACAGCCGAAAAACTGGAAGACGCGTTGTCTGGCAGAGAGGGTATTTTCCGGTCATTGTTAGCGTTCCGAATAAATGCTGGAGATGAAGATTTGAAACTTCACTTGGAAACAGCACCGAGGAACTGTACTCTGATCAGCAAAACGGTGCAGAATGAAGTTATCGACATCATTGGACAGCCTCTTCGCGGCAAGATTATGGAAAGGATCAAAAAATCAAAATTGTTCGCCCTTATTTCTGATGAAACAACAGATGCGAGTAGAAAAGTACAACTGACCATGTGCGTGCGTTATGTTGATATAGAGGAATACGTCGTTCGCGAGGATTTTCTGGGGTTTATGCGATTAAAATCCACTGTCGGAAGAGATGTCAAAACGGTGATCTCAGATGAGCTGGAGGCTTTGGGATTAAACATCATTGATATGCGTGGACAAGGATACGATGGAGGATCCAACTTCTCTGGTAGGAAAAATGGAGTTCAAGCATTAATTTCCAAGGAACAACCACTGGCATTTTATACGCACTGCTTCAGCTATTCATTGAATCTGTGCGTTTCAAAATCTTGTGAAATCCCCGAAATTCGAAATATGCTGGGAACAGTTTCGACGTTGATCAATTTTTTTACGAGTTCATCGAAAAGAACGCAATTACTCGAAGACAAAATAAAAGAAGAGTTACCGACATCGCAAAAAACCCATTTGAAAACACTTTGCTTTACGCGCTGGGTTGAGAAACATGAAAGTGTGAACACCGTCTGTGAGTTCCTGCCATATATTGTTCAAGTGTTGGATGATTTGAAGTACGATAAGGACATCGAAGCGTCTTCGAAAGCGACACAACTACTCGGTGCGATTGAAAAATCTGATTTTTTGATTGTTCTGCAAGTTCTCAATGATGTGAATTCCCCTATCGTGACCGTGAGTAGGACTCTTCAACATTCTCAACTGCAAATTTCTTCGGCTTGTGCTCACATCGAGCAAATCATCGAGCTGTTTCTTGAGACGAGAAAGGGAGAAAAATCCTTCGAAGAAATCTTCCAGAAAGCCGAAAAAGAGCTAACAAGATGGAATTAGAACTGAAAATCCCTCGCTTGTGTGGCCGGCAGAAGAATCGATCTAATATCCAAACAGAAGATCAAACAGCTTTTGGATATTTCCGGTAAGTTATTTGAACTTTTTTCTGCTTCTTGCTGTATCTTGCTGACTAACAAATGGACAATCTACTCGAATTTGTATATTATTATTCGTTCAATCTAAAATACTGAATTTCTAATATAATACATTATGCGTTCAATGCAATTATATCAACAAAACTTCTTTTCCTGATAATATTCGAAATTAGCTCGAGTTGACGTTTCTAACGAATTTATCTTTCTGCGTTTCAGAGCTACGATTTTTTACCCTGATTTGGATCACATGATCTCTTCTCTGACTTCGAGGTTCAAGAGTGAATTTCTGAAGATACTACCTCTGGAAGGGCTGATTCCAACGCTCTGTACCAAAGTTTCTGTTGACGAAATTTTGAAAGCTGCACAAGTATACGAAGGAGATCTGAGCGGCTGCAGCGAAACAGAGCAGAGAAAAGAAATTCTTCTTTGGCACAAGCACTGCAAGACTACCGCTTTTCAACAAGCCCAAACTTTGATTGATGCTCTGCAAGTCATGAAATCGAAGAATTATGGCTCATTTTTTCCGAATGTTGCGACACTGCTACAATTATTTGCTACAATTCCAGTCACTTCAGCGACAGCGGAGCGTACTTTTTCGACACTCAAACGATTGAAGAGTTTTTTGAGAGTCAACATGTCCGAAAATCGTCTCAACGGCTTAGCGTTAGCTAACATACACAAAGAAATAGGAATAAAGACGGAAGAAGTTGTGGATACGTTCTGCAAATTGAAACCTCGACGAATCGAAACTTTGGACTGGTCGGTAGATGATTTTCAGAGGTGAATTCACCATATGAAACCTCGACGACTAAAATCTTCGGGCAGGTCGGGCGATAATTTTTCTGATGTAGTAACAGCGATAAGCAATCCAGTATCAAAAGTGCAAGAAGTCAAATATTGTAGCCTCTGTAGTGCAACTTGAGAAAATTCTCATACTAATTTACTGTTGTTCATATTGTCGTAATTACAATAGTAGAAAATAAAGCGTTCGTGGAAAAATTGTTTTTCTTGAAATATTAATATGTATCCACACAATTTTACGGGGAAAAATTTCTGCACCGAAAAGTTAGAACTGGAATTAATTATTTCAACTCAACTTTTGAGGTCCCAACTGTCAAGACCCCCCCCCCCCCCCCCCCAAACCTGAATCCTAGATCCGCCACTGGCTACCAACCGTCTTTTCATAGTTCTTGGACTATGGTTTGATGTTCCTATGGAGTAGAAGGAATCCATTACAGTCTGTTGTTGTTACCTACCTACATGAAGTTGAGCCAAACTTTAGGAACATACTGTCAAACATGTTCTTCTTCTTCAGATATTCAATGTATTTGAATATAATTGCGATTTCTTAGCAGATATAAACTGACACCACATTTATAGTAGAGCGGCGGAGGTAGAAGTATCCGTGTCTATTCAGATAAGTTATAGCACGGGAGATAACGGTGACTTCTCTCGTACTTTAACTTTATTTTTAAAGTTGATCAAAACGCAACGTTTCCATAAGAAAACTAGGCTCTTTTCGGTAAAAATCGCTGCCCAATTTGATAAATTTGTTCTTATTACCGAGATGAAATTTGGATAAAACTTAATTACTCAGAACTCATGTACGAAATAACCATGTAAGCTAAAGAAATGCATAATCTTAGACAATATATGGCCTAAATTGCTTATCTTATACTAATGCATTATGTCACTGGTCACAATAAACCATTCCAATAAGCCATAGCCAATTTCACAGATACAAGTCACTTTTCTCATTACAATGAATCTGCTCATCATATAGAATATTATGCAGGTTCAACACATTAATGTCATGCTGTCAATTGTCGTTAACATGCATCCATATATAAGCACTAGTATGTGATGGAGTGAATAGAATATCCTTTTAGAATATAAGGCAGTCAATGTACATAATTGCCATTCATCTCTTATTCATGAAAATCAATATCATTGTCCTTTGATTCAATAAGCTTAATTACCCTATTCTGCAAGTTACGAGCGTATGGAGCCTATCTGATCTAATCTAATCTAATATTGCTTATATGCAATATGATTAGTTCAATGTAAATATGGTTTGATTAAACCAATAGCTAGAGCCTATTTATTGGATTTTGTGAATTATTCGTAACTTGACGTAGATAGTTTGAATGTAAAAAAATAATTTACAAAAAGATGAAGTAAAGGTTGATCTTTCATTTGTATCACGAATGTCACAAAATATTAGACTTTGAACTTGGAAATATCCAGGAATAAGCAAAGGAAGGGAAATAGGAACAACAAAACAACATCCGCAAGAACCAAAACAAAGTAATCTTAAGTAAAGCCCCAACGACGGGGACTAAACGATGTAGCTTGGGTTTTTTTTTGTGGCAAGTTTGTGTGAAGTCTGAAGCATCTTTTTAAAATGTGTGAATGCAAAGTTTTTAGTTCATAGTCCTTCATGACTACGAATTTTATGAATGAACGTGTGAGAGCAACTATGAAAAACAATACTATTTTTTCTTGCAGGGAGCATCCGACAAAGTACTTAAGATTCATTCATGCTTTGATGGAATGCATGAAATATAGGAACATTTCTTTGCACTCGAGTAACCTGAAAAAGTATTATGTTACGTGAAAAGTATTGCTGTAATATGATTTACCCACTGCATCTTTGTGAAAAGGTTGAAAGTTTTATATTCAAGACATTTTTCGTTTGTTCTTTCTTGCGTAGGAAATTCACCGTCATTGATAAAAATTCTTGTGAACGTTATACTCGTAAACTTTTTTGTACTTACATTGGCTTGATTCCCATAACTTCACCCAAAGTTATGTTTTCTTCAGCTTCTTCCGACTGATCGGTGGCTGCATTACTTCTGGTATCTGAATCTCTTCGGCTCATGGCTACCAAACGAACAAGATCTTCAAACTTGTCATGCTCTGGAGGTTCCGTGGGCGCATGTTGAGCGGTTGCTGACGTTTCCGCTTTTGTCTTACCATTGGATGTTATCGTTGTGGAGGCTTCTTTGGAACCCGACGAATTGCTGAAAAATAAAATAGAATTTCATATTACTTTTATATTCTGAAAATTCTTACTTGAATGCATCATAAGTCTTCAAGGTTTCATAGAATTGCAGGATAGTACCCGTTTAGTGAAATAATCTCAATTCAAAATGAGAAGAGCAGAAAAACTATTTGACCTACTGCGAAATCTTTGAATCTTTATTCTTAGTCAATTGATTGAAGCATGTCAAAATCAAATAGAAGGACAATTTCATTTCCATTTATGAGGTAAACTTTATTTCTAAAACTTTTTTGTTTAATTGAAAGTAGTAAATAAGCTTTGAGAAAACATATTTAAAAATCACGCAGAAATGAATAGTACATTTTGGTGAAATCACGTCGTTTACAGTAAATTTTTAACAGTCAAGTTAATATTCTCGAGCTTCATCAAGATTATGAAATATTTATCAACTAGAATAGCATTTTATAGGGCAATCCTCGCCGAGTATCGATTGATTTCAAACAAACATCTGTTGTTTCAATTGCGGGCACGAAGTGAACAATTAATTTAATAACAATGGAATAATTGTATAGCTCCTTTTTGTCCTGCGTACAAGAAAAGGTTAAGAAGAGGAGAAAGTATCATAATTTGGGTGTCCTCTTAAATATATAAATGCAAAAAGTTTAAAGTACTCTGAACCGCAAGTTCCAAAATTTCATTCAAAAAACCATTAGTTGCCAATCAAAGGATGATTTTCATCCTCCTTCACAGCCAATATTAGACACAGTGGATAAACAGCGTTTTCCAATAAGAGGTGTTACTTTGATATTAAAAGAATAATCCCATTTTTTAAATATAAATGATCAGATGTTTATTTCATTATAAAGAAGAAGGTATGCCGTTAATAGCGAAAAATAACATCAGGCAAATAACCACCACGACCACGCTTACAGATCCATATGCTTTTCATGAAATTTTCCATAACCCAATCGCAAAGTGGCTGCCCTATATCCTCGATAGCCTCACGAATTCCATCTTTGAGGTTTTGAATCGACGCTGGCCTGTTGATGTAGACCTCTCCTTTCTCGTGGCCCAAAGGAAGAAGTCGCAAGGTGTTAAATCACAAGATCTCGGTGGCCAATTGTGATCACCTCTTCGAGAGATAACACGGTCCGGAAACTTTTCCCGTAAAAGATCAATGGTTTCGTTGCTTGTGTGGCACGTAGTGCCGTCTTGTTGAAAGTAAACATTGTCCAGATCAATACCATCCGATTCCGGCCATAAAAAATCATTAATCATACCTCGATAGCACAATCCATTCACCGTAACTGTTGTTCCAGCCTCATTATCGAAAAAGTTAGGTCCAGTAACTCCGCCGGATCATAAACCGAACCAAACAGTCACATGTTGAGGATAGAAAGGCTTTTCAATAATAACTATTGGGTTTCCCGAGCCTCAGATGCGACAATTTTGCTTGTTGACGAAGCCACCGAGGTGGAAATGGGCCTCATCACTCAAGATGATTTTTCGATGGAATTTCGGATCATTTCCATGCATTTCAAGGACCCAATCAGCAAGGACACGACGTTGTTGATGATCGACCGGCTTGAGTTCTTGTGTTAATTGAACTTTATAAGCCTTAAGATCCGAATCTCTATGCAAAATACGGTGCAATGACGTTTGTGGAATGCCTAATTCCAAAGAACGACGAGGAATGGACAAACCTGGGTTTTCTTCAACACTTTCGGCTAGAGCAGCAATATTCTCGGCTGTTCTTGAGTGACATACACCGGTTTTACTCTTCACATCACTAAGTTGTCCCAACAGCTCGAATTTTTCCACCAATTTCTGTATTGCGGTCCGACAAGATGCGTCACGACGACCGAAAAATGTTCGAGTTTTACGAACCGTCTCTGCCAAATTTTCACCATTTTTATAGTGAATTTTAATAACTTCAATGTATTGTTGAAGCGTGTATCGTTTCGTTTTTGTAAATAGCGTAGTTTCTACTTGTCGAATATCAAAAAATGACAGCTTCAAAAGTGACATCTACCGAAATAGCGGGCTATTAAAAATAACAACTCTTATTGAAAACCCCCTTTATTTCATTCAATTTTGATGATCTTGAACACCAGGTGCATACACAGGAAAACAAAGCTCCAAGTATACAAATCTGTGATAAGACCTGTGTTATGCTATTGGTGTGAAACATGGACCCTAACTCAAGCATCCGCAAATATATTGAACGCATTTGAGCGACGGATCCTGAAGCGAATAATCGGAGTGAAGTTAGACGGGGACCAATGGCGAATTCGATACAACCATAAGCTAGATAAAATTTTCGACGAACCGAAGGTCTCAACTATTTTCAGACTACGGAAGCTGCAATGGGCTGAACACATGAATCGTATGGACGAAAACGGATACCCAAAAATATTCGTTCGGAGAACTGAAGGCCGGAGACCAGTGGGGAAACCGAGGGAACGCCGGTCTTACTCGGTCGACGGAGACAGTTCATCGCTGTTCGGATTTCAAAATTGGGGGACGCGGCCGATAAACCGAGACAGTTGGAGGCCCGAGAGAGGTTGTAGTACTACGAAGAAGAAGAAAAACGTTAACGTAGACAAGTATCTTCTATGGATAAGAATAAATACAGACAAAATAATGATAAAAACAAAATCACTGGTTGACTTAATATATGTGTGATTATTATTATCATACATTTCTGGTGACCCTGACGTGATTCTGATGATTGATCAACGTAATCAATAAAATAAAATATCGTGATAATCTTCTTGCTTCATGAAAAGAGTGGTTAGTGCATGAATTGTGGAAAATAAAAGTTGGTATAACTAAAGACAACTGGTGTTAGTAAATTTGGACAAGGAAAAACTGAAGGGGCAGAAATTTTTAAATGACATAAAACAACTTACAATTTTTGAATACTTTAATGATTTAAGGACAATCAGTGGTGGAAGTTAAAAGACAAAAGTGTTAAGACATTCTAAACCCATAAAATGAGCGTTTGCACTGTATTTTTAAAACCTTCAAAATGGAAGAGCACGCAATAAAGCAACTGAAATGTGGAAACGAGATCCCACGCATTATTGCAAATTTTCACAAGAATGGTCCAGAAAGGAAGAATGCAAGCGGATATTATGAGTCCCGAAAAAATAAGCTTCACAAACTGTGGTTGGATTTCAAGGAAATGGACAATCAAATTAGAGAGATTTGTCCACCTGCTACTGACTATGATTATTTCAAACAGGATTATTATAAGGAAATAAGTGAATTGGTGCAAGAATATATAGATATCTTTGACAAAGCCTTGGCATCGCAAAAACTGCAAGTTGTTGAGCATAAACAGATGAAAGAAAATCCACGGCCACAAACAGATGTGAAAACAATTTCGAAGAGAAATAATGTAGCTGCCATGATCTGCAAACAAAACGCAATGAGAAATTCACTACAACGTTTAATTTCAAGAATGTCGGAAGGATTTGAAGATTGTACAAGTTACTATATTGAAGTTCGGCGACAAATTTTGGCACAATTGTGGCAGTAAGTTAAAAAGTTGCATCATGATATGTAATAACTTAGCCCTTGACGCCCTACGCTAATCGACCGATCCATATACCCTACACCCCTGACGTCAATGGTTCGTGGGCAACTTTTAAACTACTCGCTGCCACTGACCCGCGGTTTGACATGTGTCAAAAAAATAAAAAAGGACGGAGTATCACGTCCGGTTCGTGCTGGCCTTGAGTTCCGCGTTTCCCTGAATCTCGTTGGTGCTGGTCCCGGCTCTAACAACATCCGTGACAGTGGTAGCAGCCCCATTCATTTAATGCTTCCAGGACATCATCCCGAATTGCTGATGACTGCGCCTCTACGCTCACATTTGCTGTCGCGAAAAAGCATCCTGCCGTTTCCCACGACAAGCCGAAGCTTTTTAAATTGGACAAGTAAGTCAATAACAGTTTTATATAATACAGCTTGTTAATGTGTCTGAACTCAGGGTTAGTAGCGTGGAACTCCCACCAGTTGCAGCTCTCCAACGGGCTAGGAACCGCAGCGGCTGCAGCCGTCATTACACCACCAGGAAGGGGGCCTATACCGTCTTCATCTACAACTTGGCACC
This sequence comes from Odontomyia ornata, assembly GCA_963969285.1. Taxonomy (NCBI): domain Eukaryota; kingdom Metazoa; phylum Arthropoda; class Insecta; order Diptera; family Stratiomyidae; genus Odontomyia; species Odontomyia ornata. The sequence continues at coordinate 93,909,041 of OZ017739.1, forward strand.
CGAAACAGAAGAAAGCACATTATGGCAGCTATTTGGTCCCTTCGGAGCTGTGCAGAGTGTGAAAATCATCAAATACCAAGGCACAAACTAATGCAAAGGATACGGATTCTAGTCGATGACAAATTATGAGGAAACGGCAATGGCGATATGTGCTTTTAATAGATATACGCTCGGCAATCGGCTGTTGCGGGTTAGTTTTTAAATGAACAAATTCAAGTAAGAATGCAAGTGACCGGCGCGTAGATGCATTCTGGCCATAGCGCAAGTGACCGGCGCGTAGATGCATTCTAGCCATAGGAAGTTTGTGTAATCTCTCGATTCAAATGAAAAATGTAAACTACACATAATTAATACTACAATATAACACAGAAGTTTCTAGATGAGCATATCCAGTATTGACTGGATGCGTCGTTTTTCTACGTGGGGAAAAATATATCAGTTCAAAGTGTTTAGGATTAATAATTTAAGATTCCAATCAAGAAGAGAAAAGACAGTTTAATTTAGTTGAATGCATGGATCTTTAAAAAAAAAATCTGAAAAGAAATCAATAAAATGTGTTGAGAAATATTCGAAACAGATCCTCAAACAAAACCTAATCATTTGCTTTAAATACATGACCGGGAATTGCTTTAAATACATGACCGGGAATTGTCAGAACATATAACATAAGAAAATACCCAGGAAAAAAAGGAAAACTGGATCAGCATTTTTCAGTTAATCTTTTTCAAATAGCCTGTAGCTAAAAATTGGAGGCTACGCACTCTTTCTGTTCGAAGAATAATCAAACCTGCCAGTGCTAATTTAACAATAAAATTTACAAATGAAATGAAAAGAATAAGGTTGCAAAAAATTCTTGGATGGGTTCAGGAAAACACAGGAAAGAATGAAAAAAATCGCCGCAGGAATTAGGGAAATGAATATATTGCAGCGCAGCTTATGGCTGAAATAATTAATTTGTTGAAACAGTCGGAAACCGGTAAACAATACCAGATAGTTAGATGCGACAACATTTGATACAAGTGGCGTAAACATAATTTGGCAGAGAAAATCATCACGAATTGCTGGACCATTCAAAATTTTGCGAGATTTGAATAAATAATTTTAAATTGGATCCCTGCAATATAGGGTTACCCATTTTACGCTTGGGAAAGCATAGCTAAAGAAAACACATAAAATATTCAGATGGGCACGAAATTTTTTATTCAATATAAAGATTGAACCTTGCTATTATATGTGAAACAAAACATCGTTCACATGTCTTCCACGGGACCTCTTACAGGCCTCAATCCTTTTGAGGTAATTTTCAACGACTTTTCGGCACATTTCCGGCAATATCTCGGCCATGACTTTACGAATATTGGTTTTCAATTGCTCCAGATTTTGAGGATTGTTCGCGTTAACATGATCTTTCACATAGCTCCATAAAAAGAAATCCAAAGGTGTTAGGTCGCAGAATCTTGCGGGCCAATTGACATCACTCAATCTCGAAATTACGCGGCCTGGAAATTTCTCTTGAAAAAGTGCTCGATTAGCCTGTGTTGTGTGGCTTGTGGCTCCGTCCTGTTGAAACCACATGTTCTCCAGATCATAATCTTCAATTTCTCTCCAAAAATAATCGGTTAACATCCATCCATAGCGGTCCGAATTGACGGTAATGGCACTTTCTTGATCGTTTTCAATAAAAATGCGGGCCAGTAACACCACCAGACCATAATGCACACGAAACGGTCAATTTTTCCGGATGTAAAGGCCTTTCTGCGATCACCTGAGGATTTTGAGAGCCCCATATGCGGCAATTCTGTGTATTTACATAACTACTGAACGAAAAATGAGCTTCATCACTAAAAAAATTTTGTTCGAAAAATCGTTATCACTGGTTTGTTGTTCAATGACCCTATTCGCATACATTTTGCGTTGTGTATGGTCTTGAGGCTTAAGTTCTTGAGTGAGTTGGATTTTGTATGGATGAAGATGCAAATCCAAATGCAAAATCCGACACAATGAGCCGTAAGACAAGCTCAAATGTTGAGCACGTCGAGGAATCGACAAATTCGGGTCTTCCTCCACACTTTGAGCAACGACAGCGATATTTTCAGCAGAACGAATGTTGCGATGATGCACAGGCCCTGCAATATCAATAACCGATCCAGTCTCTTCAAATTTTCTCACTGTGTTCGACATTGTTTGCTGTGTAGCTCGATTATGTGGACCGTAATCGGCTTGTAAAGCCCTAAATGTTGATACAGCAGAATCACTATTTTTTGAATAAAATTTAATAACTTTCACGCGTTCTTTGACTGTTAAACGATCCATATTTTTAAATGGCAAACCTTCAACTAAAAAAAAAACACGCTTTGGATGATATTTAATTCTGACAGATGTCAAATGGCAGGGATATACTCTCCTACCACGAAATGGATAAACCTGTACAATCTTCGGTCTAATATTCAAAGGTTCAAAAACTGAAACTACAAAAATCATGTCCTCATCGCAATTTCTACCGCACCTATTATTAGAAGTCAATCGTTTAGTTGCGAACATTTAGCTAATTGTTCGAAAATAGTAAGCACTGCAATTTTTAGCATGAACTTTTTCCACTTTCAAACAATACAGGACACGCATCTATTATGTCGGATTAAATTGGGTGATTATCATTGAAGTTAAAAGTGAATAAACGAGTTATAATGCAAAAATAGTTAAATTTGCATTTAAACGTAGGGGTGATGGAAAAATATGAATTGAAATCATTTTGAGCATAATAAAATTAAATAAAATTTCAAATTAGGTATATATATTAATTAAGCAAATATTAAAATTTAAATCGCAAAGAAATTGAAGAAATTAGTCGTGGCTATCAACAAATCAATTCTTACAACATTCTTGAATGTCTTTTCAAACTAAAGAAATTCAAATATTGATATTTAAATTATTTGTAAAGAGAAAATTTGAATAATATTGAAAAACATGTAGATACTAAGGGATACCTTGACAAAATAATAAATTTATTCTTTTAAAAAGCACCAATTTATAGTTAAGAGACGCTAAAAACGATTTCTAATTAAACAGAAATAAGCTGCAACAGCTTGTTAGTTCTCAGTTTATTTATATGTTTATTTTAAATCACCTATGCATTTTGCAATATCATCAATGACAAGTTAATCAAGATAACAAAACCAAAAGACTGTTCTCATTTGAAACAAAACTAAAGTATTAGCGATATTTAAGAAATTATTCGAAGATGCTAGCAACAAGCTGGAGGCAATGAAAGGGAAAACTTGAAATGATTTCACTGGAAGTAATTTATATATGTTCTATTGAATCAAATAGGAGAGTTTTTTAAAGCAAAATAATAATGAGACAAAAGACATGTTGCAAAAAGAGCAAAGAAACCAAATACAAATTAAAGAAATAAAGAAAAATCAATGTGCATAGGTTTAAAATTGCTAGGCTAACGAAGTCTTTCCTTTCCAGCGAAATCGTTCTTTTTCAGCAGGAAATGCGAGTGAGAGGTGAGTATGCCACCGAGACGGTAGAGCTCCCGTAATCTGCGAATGGTCGGTTTCGCGTTGCGATCGGTATGTGGTGCCATAGTTTGTGTTGCATGTTTTTATTAGAGTAGATTTTTCCGGTTTTGCATTCGAGTAGTATATTTTGGGCTCCACGACAGTTATATTCGGAAGCACATATTGTTTGAGCATTTATTTTTCGTTCATTTCCTACGGAATGTAGTACGAAAATTAAGCTCGAGTCGATGGAAGTTGCTTGACGCGTTTTTAAATCGGGCATGTGAACCAGTGGCTGAGTTTTTGTATTTCGGACTTAGTCTGCTCGCGTAAGACACGCGACTGAAACTCCTCTCCGAACTAGCTATCTAGATAGCAGCCACCTCGGAGTAGACTAAGAATATCCGGACTCGATGACCTAATGAGTTTGTCCGTTGTCACGTTCCAAGACCTCACGTCTAGAACCAATGAGAGGTCGGTTCAGGTTTCCCTCGGGAAATCTCGACGTTCGAGACGTGTATGATTAAATCATTACAGGTGTTCACGGGCTTACTGAGAGTCCTGAGGATTCAGGCTACAACAGCAATGAATATTCAAAAATCAAGGCTGCAGCAAGAGAGCAGCTTGCATAATTGGGCCAACAAGATCAACGCTGTAAAGTGAATCAAAGTTTATCAACAGCTGTATCTCTACCGAAAATTAAAGTTGGGAAATTTGATGGAGAAAATTAAAGTTGGGAAATTTGATGCGAATGGTCGGTTTCGCGTTGCGATCGGTATGTGGTGCCATAGTTTGTGTTGCATGTTTTTATTAGAGTAGATTTTTCCGGTTTTGCATTCGAGTAGTATATTTTGGGCTCCACGACAGTTATATTCGGAAGCACATATTGTTTGAGCATTTATTTTTCGTTCATTTCCTACGGAATGTAGTACGAAAATTAAGCTCGAGTCGATGGAAGTTGCTTGACGCGTTTTTAAATCGGGCATGTGAACCAGTGGCTGAGTTTTTGTATTTCGGACTTAGTCTGCTCGCGTAAGACACGCGACTGAAACTCCTCTCCGAACTAGCTATCTAGATAGCAGCCACCTCGGAGTAGACTAAGAATATCCGGACTCGATGACCTAATGAGTTTGTCCGTTGTCACGTTCCAAGACCTCACGTCTAGAACCAATGAGAGGTCGGTTCAGGTTTCCCTCGGGAAATCTCGACGTTCGAGACGTGTATGATTAAATCATTACAGGTGTTCACGGGCTTACTGAGAGTCCTGAGGATTCAGGCTACAACAGCAATGAATATTCAAAAATCAAGGCTGCAGCAAGAGAGCAGCTTGCATAATTGGGCCAACAAGATCAACGCTGTAAAGTGAATCAAAGTTTATCAACAGCTGTATCTCTACCGAAAATTAAAGTTGGGAAATTTGATGGAGATTCCTTTCAGTGGCCCAGTGTTTCCGGAGATGATCGATAAGCAACCACTGTCAACTATTCAAAAGATGTGGTTCCTAATAACAAATGTGACCGGAGAAGCTGAAAAACTAATAAGCCATCTAACAATGACTGAAGGGAACTACGAAGCGGCTTTGACTGCAATGAAAGAGAGGTACAACGACAAAAGAGTCTTGACTACTGCCCTCAAACTAAAGATCCTCAGTCAGACTAACTAACTATCTGAAAGTCTGTCTGCTGCAGCCATACGGATATTTCATGATACCTTGCATGAAAGTTTGCTCGCCTTAAAAAATATTTGAGTAGACACTTCTACAAAGGATCCGTACATTTTACACATAATGATAGAGAAACTGGATCGCTAAACGCATATTTTGTACGAACAATCGATTCAAAGGCCCAGAGAGAATCAAAAAATCACCGCCTTTCTAAAAATTTTAAAATACAGATTTCAGTCATCGGTGTCAATTGGCCGCAAGGAGAAACTAACATCTGCTTCTGCTGCTGCAAAGTCTTAGTTCACGTGAATATTATGCAAGGCTACTTGCCATGAACTTTACGCGTGCAATAAGTTTTTAGAAATGACTGCCTCTGAACGTTTGCAGTTTATTCAAAAATATAAGTTTTGCATGAACTGCCTGAAATTAGGCTACAAATATAACACTTGCGCCTTTCGACTATGTACCAAAGTCAAAAGAACCACAACACATTGCTCCACGTAGAATCATCTCCAGCGAAAAATGTTACCCAAAAGCCGTACGAAAAAAGGTAATGTGAGTCCCAGTCAAACGACAAACAAATAACGTCATCGGCTATAACCATTTCGACACCTTCTGAATCAGCATCGGACAAGGGCTATATTTTAATGGGAAACACAAGGGTACTTTTAACTGCAAAAAATGGAAGATTATTTGAATACAAGGCCTTGTTGGATTCTTGGTCTCAAGTTAATCACGTCACTGAAAGTGTAATCAGGAGGCTTAAAATATTAACAAGAAAATCATTTTTAGGCATCAAAGGCATTGGCAAGGAAAAACGGGACGCAACCCATCGAGTTAGCGTCAACATGAAATCCTTGTGTGGTCAATTTGAAGGCGGATTAGAAGCATTTGTATTGCCATCTATAGTATCGATACAGCCAACACAAGCTCTGGATATGACTACGTGGGATATTCCTGATAATATCAATTTAGTGGATTGTAATTTCAATCAGCCTGACAATATTGATGTTCTCCTTGGTGCGGAATTCTTCCATCAAATGATAGTGCCTAAATGATCATATTCAATTTATGAATTATAGTAGTGATTGAAGTGACTTTAAATTTACTGCTTTGGTTGTAGAAACGTAATCTAAGCCGAATTTCAAATTTTCGTTTTTGCTGGTTTTTCGTCTGGAACAAAAGTCAATAGTAGTTGTTTAGTATAGTACGACCTTCGAAGAGCAGCTGTAAGTTTTATTTAAAATAAAGAGTTTGACTTGCTGTTACAGTTAATTTTACATTTGTTTTAGATTTAGCCTAGGAACATGGAGACCGAAGAACTCAGAAAGAAAAAGATTTCCAAAAAAAATATCAATAAAAATAGCGCCGCTTACATAAAACAACGCCAAAAAGCGAATGCAAGAAAACGTAAATTTTTAAATAATTTAACTGCAGAACAGAGAGAGTTGAAAAAAGCGAAGGATAGAGAATATTATCAAAAAAAGAAGGCTGCAAATAAAGCAAAATCTATAAATGCGATGACAGAGAGAGAGAAGCGTAAGCAAAGAGCTCTGTGGAAAAGAAACTCTAGAAAATATAGGCAGAAGAAAAAGGACTTAGCCAACACAGTAGATAATACTCCACCACTTTCAGAAGAAGAAAACATAAACAATGAAACTCCACGTTCAACAAAACGTAAACACCAAGACAGGAAAGTGGTCAGAAAAGAAAGAGCCAAAGCTTATCGCATTATAGCTAAGCAAAATTCTAAAATAAAGAAAATGCAAAATAAAATCGATTCGTTGAAGAAAAAAATTCAACGCCAGAAAAGACGAGAAGCAATGTTGAAAACAGCTTCCCAAAATGAGACATCACCAAACACCAAAGTTGACCATTTAATCAGAGACTGTAATGTGACTGCTGACGTACGAAAAAAGCTTTTATTTGCAGAGGTTATGACCTCACAATCACAGGTAACTGCTGATAGTTTATCAAAGAATTCTAAAGAACGAGAAGCATTCCAAAAAAGTGTGAGTGGTACAATCGTTAAAAAATGCCGTATGTTGAATATGACCAAAAATTTTTACCTAAGAATAGAGATAATAAAAATATTCTTAAGGCTGATGCAAAACGAAGAGTGTGTGTTGTAACAGCAGAAATCGGATCTGAAATAGTCAACTTTTTTGAAAAAGATGAAATAAGCAGAATGTGTCCTGGAAAAAGAGATTTCATTAGGAGAGGTGCAACTAAAAAGCAGAAACGTATTCTCTTAAATACAATTAAAGATTTGCATCCAAAGTTTATGAAAGCCACAGGGATTAAATTATCTGATAATACATTTCTGAGGGAAAAACCATTTTGGGTTGTTAACCCAACGGCAAAAGATCGGAATACCTGTTTGTGCGTGCGACATGAAAATTTCGAATTCATGATCAAAAAATTATACAGAGTAAATGAATTAAACTATGGAAAAGTTTCAAAACTAATCAAGGACGTCAGTTGTGATGAGACATCTTATGACTGCATGTTTTCCTGATGTGATAAATGTAAAGAAATACCAATGACCGCTAGTGAGAGTGATGAAGATTCAATTAATTATTTTCAATGGAAATCTACGAAAGAGGAAAGATTAATAAGAGGTAAAAAGAAGATCGTGAAAATTGTGAAGAAAGTTCTTGCTACCAGCACCATTAAAGAATTAAAATTCAAACTAGCAGAGGAGATTCCAGTTATGAAAAAACATATTCATGGTATTTATTATCACAACAAAGTTAAAGAAGGAGTGAGAAAGAATTTAAAGAACAATGAACTTATGTTGCAAATAGATTTCTCAGAAAATTATGTCACAAAATATGACAGAGAAATTCAATCAATACATTTTGGTGCATCTAAAATGCAGATAACAATTCATACCGGCGTCTATTATCATAAAGATGATAAGAACAATTTGCAGACATCCTCATTTGCCACTGTTAGCGACTGTCTAGACCATCAAGGCCATGCAGTATGGGGTCACTTGAAACCAATATTAAGAAAAATTCTTGTGGATAAACAACACATTGATACGCTTTTCTTTTTCTCAGATGGGCCTACGTCGCAATATAGAAATCGCACCAACGTTTATTTGTAGCTGAGGACCTTAGTAGAGTGCTGTGAACAAATAACCAAAGCTGCTTGGTTTTATAGCGAGCCAGGACATGGAAAAGGTCCGATGGACGGAAAAGGAAGATATTTGAAGAGGACTGCAGACAAGCATGTACTAATGGGGAAAGATGTCAAAAATGCAGATGATTTCATTGAAATTTTCAAAGATTCAGCTGTAATGTTGCGTAAAATGACGAATGAGGAAATCATTAGCATCAAAAATACAGTTCCCGAAAAAATTGATTCAGTTCCTGGAATTTTGAATATCACAAAAATTACATGGGAAAAAGCATTAGGGAATGTGATTAAACTAGACCAGCACGGTCAAAACCAAAGAGCAGTTAAATTAAATATATTATCAAATACTCATTTAGAAAACATACATCAAATGGAAAAACAACCCATTAGAAATACATCCACCACACTGAGAAAACAACATTTTGATACAGAGACGGACGCTTCTAAATATATGACACCCCTAGACTTCAAGCTAATAGATAATTTGAAACCTAGAAAAAGCATATATGATGAGGTGTACAGTTCATCCGCTTCTGAGGATGAAGATCGTATGACAGTGCGTCGTAAAAAAGAACAAGAACGAGACATGGGTGCTAATATGTCTTACGCAGATGAACATATCCATCCTAACAAAATAATACCCGGAACATTTTTATTGATTAATGTTCCAACGAAAAGTAGGAATCTGTTTTACAAATATGTTGCGATTGCTGGAACTAGTGTAGACGATGAGGGTGAAATCAAGGTCACATTCCTAAAGTCAGTTCGTAACAGTGCCAGAGACTTTAAAATTGACTACAAGGATGTATCCTACGTTACATACGAGCAAGTTTTAAAAATTATTCCTAAGCCTCAGTCAATAAAGGGAGCAAGTCACAATCAACAACTTTAGCTGATTTTAAATACATGAACTAATGTGTGCTCTACTATTTGTTTAATTTTAGATTTTGCTCTATTTCTTACTTTAAAGTTTTTGAAGTGACTGTTTAAGTTTGTTATGCAAGTATTAATTTCATTTTGTTTTATTTAAAGTTCTCTTCTAATCTTTAGATCAATGATTGCATCATCTTAAAAGTTTTGAACGTAAGGTTCTTGCAATACTTTTCATTAAAACTATTCACAGCAAAAGTTTACTTTTAGCAAAGTTTATACTTCTTTATAAAGTCTAACAGTTTGAATTCTTAAAAATAAAGTTCCTTCTTTAACATTCATCATTTCTTTAATACTGAAATTAGTTACCTAAGTCATTTCCGAAATTCTATTTTCATTTCGTGAACGTCGCGATCATTCAGTGAACGTTTCGTCATTTATGGGAACGTAGTAAATATATAATTATTTAATTCAAGATAAAACGTATCTTCTTCATTTGCAATTAAAATTAAGTGCTACAATAAACAATTTTCTAGAAAAAAAAAAAAACAATAAAACCTAAACCATTGTAAATAAACAGAACTTTCGTTGAAGAATATTTAACATGTGCTTCATAAATGTTACTTTTTATTAAAAAAAGCTAACAGAAGACCATGTTGAGTACAACTTAAAATATATTTTATTCAACATTTATTGAAATATCGTGCTTTCAAAATAAGTTTTATGAAATTTATATTTTTAACAAAAATATCCAGGTTTTAAAATACGTTCCCTGAATGATGTTAGGATACACCCAGTCTCTTTGAAAACCCGGCTAAATAATGAAAATGTGAGTATTTTGCGCGCTTCTTGTACAGCGCCATCACGTTATATTTTTTACAAAATTTCATATTTCCGAATTCGTCACCTTGGTGATTTTGACCCATATATATATATATATATATATATATATATATATATATATATATATATATATATATATATATATGTTTATATATATAAATAAATATATATATATATATATATATATATATATATATATATATATATATATATATATATATATATATATATATATATATATATATTGTATTATCTACTTTTAATGTCTCTGACATGTATTCCACCAAGTAAACTGTTATACAGCTAAATTTATCCCTAACAACTTTGGGTCCATCAAATCGAGCAAGCCTCAATTTAAATTAACAATCCAACACGAAAGTCATTTACTACAATGTTTATATCTACCCCTAGCATTATATGCACATCCTTTTCGAATTGCTTCATAATCAGACGCCTTGCAAATTGTTACAAGCCAATAAATTTCAAATGAAAGTTGCTTGGCTATAAAAGCTGTTAAAACAAAATAACAACTAACCATAAAAGGCTCTATCATTTCATTTCACACTCATTGTATTTATATCCTGCCTTTATGGTCGCACATATGTGAGCGTATATCAACATCAATATGTTTTACACATTTCCTATGCAAGCTCTACATTTTAATATGAATGAATTACCTATTTAAATAGTTTATGACCATCATAAATGGTTCGATGAACGTTGAAATCCCAAACGCCACAATCATATCTTCCCTTGCACATCGTATAACCGGACGGGGGTCCTTAAAAAGCTTTTCCGGATTTTGTGTTTATGACTGATAACACGTTTTTCATACTGATCGTAACTGGTATCTACTTAGTCAAGAATACATATACATATTTATATACATTTCCATTTACGTGGAATATTGTATTTCATACGGGATGGACGTAAGAGCCTTTAAAAGAGGCAAATAGTACCATATTAAAAAAGTTATGATGCCTCATATGATTCATAAGGGTTCGAGGGAGTTTGAGTAAATCGAAGAGAATATCTTTCGAGATTGATATTGGACAGAATTATGCACCATTACGCGTACTCCTAATTTATTTAATTTTTAACTAGGGTGAATTTTGCACATTGCGAGTTGTTCAGTTTTTGCTTTAAATAGTTTTAAGTAGTCAAGGATCCCAGCTAGTATCGTTTAAAATAAGTCGAATTAGAAAAAGAGTTTTGTAAATCAATTAGGAACTTAAACAACGTCTTCTAAATATCAGAACTTGACTCATATACAGATTCCAGAAAGTTGTGCTTATTATTTGCCATTTAGGCTTCAGTGTGTTGATCTCTGGTTTTGAGTATTCATGATAAGATATCAATGTTGCAAAACATTTCTAAAATTTTCATCAAAATTCGTGCACATCTGTAGTGTCGGGTTCCTTTGCAAACGTATATCTCCACAACATGACTTGTTATTGTAGTTGTTAAATAATCAATTGGCTATAGCTTGCCTATTAACATCTCGATTGTTGGTAATTTTTTGGACACTGTTGCGAATTCCGGCGAACTTTCCCATTCACAACTTCAAATTGCCTTCGCAACATCTCCACCTTCTTTTGAGCACACCTACCCTTTTCATTGAATATTAATTTTTTTATAGTTATTCCATTTACCTTTAATTTTTATTTCCCTATCAAATTCTCTACCTTCATACCCTATTTTTTTTTAACAAAAAAAAAGTAATAATAATGATAATCTTATCTTTCCCACAAACAACATTCCATTCCTTTTCACTAGCAAAACTTAATTCCTTCCTTCATACCAACTAATACTATTCAAACTACGTACTAACTTATTTGTTATACTAACAAAAATTCATTCACGCTTCCTTACTAACAAATTTCATTTCAATGCCCATTAAGAAAGGTTCACAGTTGAAGTTGCTAAATGAATGAATGGGAGATCAGCAGAAAGTGGCTTCGATGGTAGTGTCGCAGACTCTCGATCGTGGGGTCCACTGGAACCCTAGGTTCGAATTCTCTCGAGCGTGGGAAAACACTCCTTTTAAGATATCGGCAAAAGCAATTATTTCCATCGAATTCACCATTGGTCCCCGTCTAGCTTCGCTCCGATTATTCGTCTCAGGACCAGTATGCTTGGGTTAGGGTCCATATTCCACATCCATAGCATTATGCAGGTCCCGTAATTATGTTCGTTTATTGCGTGGGCACTTTTATTGTTCTAGTCTACATGTAAGTATAAGTCAATAATTTTGTTTTTGCTTTTATTGGTTTTCATAGCTTAGTCTCGTGCTCTCAAGTCCGTAGTTATTGTGTTGTTTTTTCTTTGGTTTTTGTAGAGTAGCTTTAAGGGCTCGAATATTACATCCAAATGCATGTTTGTTTGTTCATGTACTATTCCTTCATCCAATATTTTTTTGAACATTTCCATATTTTTGAGTACATTCAGAGTCGTCCTTAAGGGAGAGCTAGGTCAATCCTTGAGTATGCCCCCCAAGTATGGTCTCCTCACTATAGCAATCTATCGGATGCTATTGAGACTGTACAGCGTAAATTCACATGTTTTCTATTCTACTAATATAACCTCCCTTACAGCTCCTACAATCAACAGATCCTCAACATCCCGTCACTCAAAAAAAGGTAAGAGTTCTTAGACCTGTGCTGCTTATTTAAACTAGATCACGGTATTCTTTCATTCAACCTTCGAAAAAGGCTTTATATACATCTCACATCAAGAACCCGTTCACCTGACATATTCATTGTGCCTTTTGCTCGTACCGATATTATTTTTATTCGTTTTTAGTACGCGTATCACGTCGTTACAATGAACTTCAGCTGGGTTCCCTGCCAGATTCCTTAAACGACTTAAACGCATATAACATAATATTTTCCTTAGCTTCTGATAGTTTATTAGTATTTTATATTTATATTTGTTCTATTTCAAGTTGCTTAATTTATTTTTGCTGCATGTATTATATTAGATTGCATTACCTTATTTTGTAATTGGATTCACGGGTCTGTAAAATAGCGTAAATAAATACAATAAATAAATAAATAAGCTTCGGGATGGCTAGTATGGAGAGACTCACCGGCTTCGCAGTATTAGGGGGACTTGGGGATTTGTCGAATAGTAAGCTGACAACAAAAATCTCGAACAGCAAACATTATCAAGAAAGCTCCGCAGATGGCGGAATTAAATTTCAAATAATTACCAATATTGAAGAAATGAATCAACTGCACACAAAAAAACGATGAACTGAAGCTACGGATACAGTCTCTCCAAGAGCTAGTCAAGAAAAAGACGAAAATTCGAAAATTGCATCAGCAAAAACCAGTGCAACACAGTTTTGGAAGAAATTTAAAGTGTTGGCGGCACTATTGACAGTCGAAACTAGTTGGAAGCACTGGAAGGACTAACAGAAGATATGAAAACTGAGGAAAACTGAGGTAATTTTAATAAATATAATAATGTAAATTTTATTCAATGTTTACAAAATAAAAACAAAGCGAAGAACCAACTCGCGGCTCTGCTGGTTCCGCGGAAAAAGCCAGCAAGAAGGCAGAAATAGTTCCGGCAATAAATGTATTCGAACAAAGCAGAAAGTTCGGTTCGGCTATTGGCAGCCGAAAAGATGTCTTGAAATTAAAAGAGTAAACGCAGAAAAATTAACAACTAAAACGAAATCAGTGGTTGGCTTCAAGTCACTCAAATATGCTCTGAATTTGGTTGGCTTCTAGTCACTCAAATATGCTCTGAATTCTGGGAAGATTCTACACTTAAATTATATCTCAAAAACTTACTAAAATCAGACGATTCTTTTGAAGGGTCAGGACTGCGAAAAGGATATGGTCAATCTGGTTCAAATGGTCAAAGAAAAAGCACCAAAAATTGAATTCATTTCAGTTAAAAACTTTACAGCACAGAGATCGGCGATCAAAAAAAAATTGACTGCTTTATTGTGTACAAGTGTCCCTCAACAGATAAAGTACAGGAAACACCTCCAGAAAAAAAAAGTCAACCAGTATTACCGGTGTCAATGATTTGGTCATTTGGCTGCCAACTGCGCGATGCACAACCGGTGCGTTAAATGCAAGGAAATTCATGCTATTGATGTAAAAAAAACGAGTCCATGAAGTGTTAGGACGCTCATCGCTTCTTCAGCAGTTTCCAAGTTCAAAGTTCGTTGGTTGAAACGAGTTTGCACTTATGCTACTGATGTGAGACTATCAGCTTACCCAGCTGTGATACATACTGATTGAAAAAAAGAAGTAAAAACAACTTGGTTGAGTGGCGTGCTACTGACGTTTTCTTGGTCTATGGTAAGAGCGCGGTCCAAAGTTCAAAAAGGGCCTCAATGACTCGTTTCAAATGCTTAAATTTAACAGGCTACATAATTCATATTCTTGCCGGTGATCTTACTACTCGGTATATATCATGGCTGAACGGCAATAACACGCCAAGACGTGGATTGTTGAAATTGTGGATAACAGAGAACCGAATTAAATACAGATACAATCTAAATAGGTTGGGGTTTTTAACGTCTTCTTCTTCTTCTTAGCACTACAGCCCCTTTCGGGCCTTCGCTTCCTGCAAACAGCGCCTCCAACTGTCTCGGTCCATTGACCGCGTCATCCAATTCCGAAATCTGAGCAGCGATGAACTGTCTTCGTCGACCGAGTCAGACTAGCGTTTCCTCGGTTTCCCCACTGGCCACCGGCCTTCAGTTCTCCCTACGAATACCTTCTTGGGTATCCGTTGTTCGCCCATACGATTCATGTGTCCAGCCCATTGCAGCTTCCGCAGTCTTACAATCCTTGAGACCTCCGGTTCGTCAAAAATTTCATACAGCTCATGGTTGTATCGAGTTCGCCATTAGTCCCCGTCTAGCTCCGCTCCGATTATTCGCCTCAGAACCCGTCGCTCAAAGGCGTTCAATATATTTGCGGATGCTTGGATTAGGGTCCATGTTTCACACCCATAGCATAACACAGATCTTATCACAGATTCGTATACTTGGAGCTTTATTTTTCTGTGCATGCAGCTGGTCTTCAAGATCGTCAATACTGAATAAAATATTTTATTTGCGAGCTGTATTCTTTGGCGTATTTCGTCTCTTTCATTGCCCGTTTTCGTTATTTTAGCGCCTAAATACACAGATTCGCTAACATTCTCCATACTGTATTCGCCAACTGTGATATTTTGTGTATTTGTGGTATTTTTCCTCGACTGCGTCACGAGCTTTGTTTTATTTTCGTTGATTTGTAGCCCTACTAGTTTTGCTTCGCTGTCGAGTTTCAGGAAGAGTTCTTTGGCAGTTGTTAGTGACCGTGACAGAATGTTGATGTCATCCGCATAGGCCACTACTTGGCTCGGCTTGTATAGTAATGTACCCCGCGTATCGACAGGTAGCTTCCGTATGACGTACTCCAGAGCCAAATTGAATAGCAATGGGGCAGGCTATCTCCCTGCTTTAGTCCAATATTTGTGTCAAAGGCATCGATGAGTTGGTTATTGATGCGGACTTGGGAGGTTGTCATTTGGGTTAGACGGACCAATGTGGCTGGGATGCCAAAACCAAGCATTATTTGGTACAGTACGTTCGGATCAATACTGTCGTATGCTTGCTTGGAGCCAACGAAAATTTGGTGTACGTCTATGTTGAATTCCCGCAATTGGTCTGTTGTTGATCTACCTGCCCTAAAACCACCTTGATACTCCCCAATTATACCGATTTTATTTTCTAAGATTTTAGAAAATATTTTATACGCCGTAAAAAGTAGTGATATGCCTCTATAATTTCCGCACTGTAGCTTGTCACCTTTTTGTGGCTAGGGAATATAATTGATTGGCTCCATTCTTTCGGCATATGTTCTTGTTGCCAAATGTACTGGATGACTTTATGAATAGCTTGATGAACACTACTGCCACCATATTTGATGAGCTCCACTGGAATCTCATCAATGCCCGGCGCTTTATTATTCTTTTGGGCTTTGATGATGGAACAAACTTCATCCAGTGTTGGTGGGGCCAATGGACGCTCTGCGCAGACATCTATAGGCTCTGATGCTCTGGAGCTGTGCGGAGGATTAAGGAGTTCTCTCAACATACTCTGGGACAAATTCATACTTAGACCTTTGTTTTCTCTCTCTCTCTTTCTTTTTCTCTTTCTCTCTCTCACTCTCAATGGTTCTTTTTGACAAGCATCTAACTGACAGTGATACAAATCTATATTTGCTAAAGTTAGAGAAGCTTACATCGGAAACCACTAAGAAAATAGTTCGCAAGATTAAACATAAAAACGATATCGAAGGACGTGAATTGCCAACTATCGCAAGGTTAAAAAGATTGAAAAGCCTTCTGCCCACACGGGTCAATTATAGTTCTCGGTGATTTCTGGATTACAACCATCTCTTTTTGGCTGTGTTGAAATTACACCTCAAATATGTTCTGATCTTAATCTATTCATACTTCAGGAGTGAGGTCAGCAACCAATGGGCAGAGAGACTGAGGGGACTAGCCCATAGGATCATGACGGCGTATCCACAAAAGCTAAAAGTATATTTCGGGTTAAGTTTCAACTGAATGTGTCGAATCATAACGTCACTAGTAGCGAGATAAATATGCTACTCTTAGATAAAGCTCGTATCGAAATTAATACAGCGATTCTGGAGACTACAAATGGAAATAGGATTTTATGTGATGGATTACAGAAGCTTGCTTTGATTTGAACTCATTTTAACTTGGTCCTTCCATCAAATCCTGAAAAAGGGAGTCAAGTACTTTCAGACGTCGTTGAAATAAAAGTTTCCGGTTTCAAATCAAGCCTGAATGGCAAATCAATTCTTCATTTCAATGAAATATTGACGTTCAACCTCATACCGAGTACAAATCTTTTTGATTATTTTGTCAGCTATGAAGACTTGAGCCTCATATTTGGAAGGATAAAGACCAAGAAATCATGTAGTATTGATGGTATTCCAAATATAGACCTACGACATTCATCTGAGGGTACTATTAAGAATTATTGCATATTACCCATCAACTTGTCGAAAAATTTATATTTCCTAAATTAATGGAAAAAGGGCCAAGTTATTTCCAATCTTGACGAAAAAAGAGAAGTCTTGGAGCTCTGAAAGCTTTCACCTAATTAGCTTGCTGCCTAACATCACCAAAGTATTTCAAGTGATACTGAAAGGAGCATTAAACGCCTACATTGTAAAATATGAATTATTGCCGAATTCCCAGTTTGGCTCCTGTACCAGGCACTCGACCATACATGCGATAGCGAAAGTAACCTCGGACATATGTTGGAAACCAAATAATAGAGAATTTTGGATAGAGAAGAAGAGTAGAGAATGTGCTGGAGCGTATATTGTTGATATGGAGAAAGTCCTCAATTCAGTTTGGTTATTCGGACTAATTTTTAAGTTCCTTCAGGACGAGTTCCTTCAGAAACCTTGTCGCCATAATGTCCAATATGTTATTTGGAAAATTGTTTCTTCTAACTGGTGCGAATCTGATGACAATGGGTGATTTTATGGTCTACAGCAAGGAACAGCTATTGTGCCTCTACTCTTCTCCATATTTATATGCAACCTGGCTTTCACTTTAACGAGTCGCCAACGCAATCATCAGTGGCGTTTGCTGATGATCTGATTATTCACACGGTAGATCAAAAGGCATCAATCGTTCAAAAGAAAAAAACTCGACAACATTGAGGCCTACATGGACAATTGGCGAATGTAAAAGTGAATACGCAAAAATGCAAAACAGTTCTGTTCCAGTCAACGCTACGATTGGCCAGTTAAGACCTGAAACGCATGCAATTAGAAAGATTTTTACATTATGATTAGTGAGGGTAGTTCAGGATGGGTTCTTCATAAATCCTGTGTTCAATACGTTGGTGTCCATCTCCATCAGTGTCCTTACCATAATAGACAGTTAAAACGGTGCTCATTAAAGCGCTAAAAGTGTTCATCTTCCTTCGAAGTCTCATTCATTCCAGATAGATGGATCAACAGGTTAAAGTTGTCTATTAGAAGGCTCTAGTTGGACCAGTTTTGATATGTGCATGTCCGATTTACTGTAATTGGAGCAGCATAATGGAAACGTTACAAGTTTTCAAAAGGAAGTACCTTCGTGCATGCACTCGTCTGTTCAAAAAGCCTAAGTTGGGCTTGAAATAATGCATATCGAGTCGAACACATTCATTTTGAAGCTTGTTTCAAATTATATCACGAGGTCTGTATCTGCAAACGAAAAGTCCAGGATTTTGTAGCTGTTCCACCCTATAGACGGGTGCATTGAGACTTGTCCTACCATTAGCTCCATATATCCAAAAGCATACGTGTATTTGAACATGAATCGGTATATTTTTTAACCTGATAGTGCCCCGATTATATATCATATACTTATAAGCGGGCCACCAAAAAGATGATAGAATATCCTCTGTGTTTGAGCTTGCGGGAATAATAGTTCCAATGGAGATATTCATTTGTGATGATGCTGGGGCTGGTCAAGGTGAGACGGAGTAGTATAGGTTTTGGCGGCTAAATGCCAATTACTGAATTATTCGTAGTCGTTCGTGAGTTTTTCATTTTGGTTTTTGTTGTAACTCTATATTACTTTAGCGAATCATTTTGTTTATTTGATATTCGAGGGTCAATTCTCCTTTTTCTAGAAATGCCGTCGGACCTCAAAATGACCCACAGGAGTCAAAATGCGATTGCGCACTCAATAAAGATAGGCCCGACAGGTTTTTCAAGAACAAAAAAATAATATTGCTATGTTAATTGTTATTGTAATTTGTTTACAGTTAATTTTTTGCTTGTTTTGATATCCGCAGACTAATTGTCCTTCTTCTTGAAAAGCCGTCAGACCTTGCTTTATTGAGTGACTCCTTTTAGTAATCTTGTTTGGGTTTGTTATTTTAAATAATGTGAGAAGAGTTAACTAGGCTAGGAACATTGTAATATTGTACTATTAGGATTAGTTTCATGATAATATTTATTAGGATTGAGTGGAAACATATTAAAATACGCTCTTCTGTTGTATTTTTTAGCGAAACGTAATTATCAATAGTTGGATGCTTTTTGTTTTTTCCTTTTTTCTAATGGATTGATAATATTTAATAGTGTCATGTGGGCCATTACGTTTTTGAGTGCGTTTATGCTGTAAAACTTACTTCATATTTTCACCAAATTCATATCAATTGTCGTATATGTGGCAGTTTTTTTAATGCGTGTTGGTGTTGTTGTACATTTGCCGGCAAACATGTGGTTTCCGAAGTTGGGTTCCAGTGTTGCGTCAGGTTTCCGGATTGTTTTGTTATAATCCCTTATATGTTCGCAAAATTTTGTACTTATTTTGCGACCTGTTTGTTTGATATAGCTGACACGACATGCTTTTTGGGTGTTCTAAGGTCTCTTGCAGTAGGCTTCTTTTGTTAGAGGTATTTATTCTAGTCTAGTCACAAATCGCCTAATTGCTGAATTTTTGTGTTATTGAGGGTGGTTTGACAAATTGTGTATATTTGTGTCTGTAGCTGTTGACTTTTTGAATATTTTGCATTCAAAATTATTTGAGTTCTTGTCTGCCTTTTTCGTTACATCCGGATAATTTATCCCTCTTTCATTTTTTATTTCCAAAATTTATTCTTCATTGTCTCTGGTTGTTGCGGGGAATGTCACTCTCAAGCAGGTAGTCAGCTCTTTCATGAACTATATCTCCAAGTTTAGTATGAACACTACCATTAGGATCGCCGATGTTGGATTTCTTATCTCTAATCCGTTTTTTTTTTGTCTAAAGAAAACTTTATATCTATATCGGCTTTACCTGATCCATTTTTAGATCTTTTTAAAAAAATTTTTAAACACAGATGCACTAGTTTGCAAACTGTCGGTCCTTTTGTCCGTCCGTCCATCCGTCGGTCCATGCGCCATAGAAAGTTTCCTCAGAAACTATAGAAATTAGAATGCTCAAACTTTGTGAAAAGATCAAATGTAGTGATCTCTCAAAATTTAAGGTCTTACCAATCATGCCAAAATTATTTAGGGAGGGTCCCCCTTTACACCGAATTAGCCATTAAAAAATTTAATCGAAGGTAGTCGAATGGGTATCAAATGGAAGATCTTGATTTTATTTATCAGCGGGTCCAGGGGGAGGCAAAATGTACAAAAATGAACTTTAACTTAAAACCATCGGTCTTTTTATTTTCTAATCGCCATGCGAATATGAAACCCGCCACGATAGCTGGTGTTATGCCTCATTTATCGACAAAAACATACTTAATTACCGAAGCAATGAAGCTCCACAAAATACTATGTAAAATTTTTTTGTGTCTGCTTTATTTCTTGTAATACGAGTAGACCACTCATGGGGGCTTATGACATTTGCCTGTCGAAACAGATTGTTTCATTACTATGTACCAAACAGAAACAGATTGTTTCATTGTTATGATTGCTTCATTACTACGTAAATTTTTTAATAAAAATTAATAATTCAATTTACATTTAAAATAGTGTAAATTTAGTATTATTAGCCAACACTTCCAATGAGAGGGAAGACTGACCAAAATGCATCATATAAATGTAAATATTTAACTTTAAGCATTCATAATTTTTAAATTTCTCCCTCGACTCTGTTAGATGAGATGGATAATACATCTTCTATGAGAGATGTAAAGGTCTTTAAACATTTGTTTACTTAACAAAAACGATTGATAAATTTTAAATCGTCAGACATTAGGCAAGGATAGAAAAGAGAATATTTCTTCAGCTCAAAATCTCCTGAAAAACAATACAAATTTTCACCAGTCATGTAAATATGTGTATGTGTAAATTAAATATTGATTTACGAATTTTAAAAAAAAATAAATATAAATTTATTTAAAATAATTGATTTTATAATGTGTAAATAAATTTTAAAAATCTTGAAAATGTTAGTGTTGCATATAATTTATCCTAAATCAAGCTAATCTTTAATTTGGTCCTTAGCTTTCTGTAAATTTTTCTATCTAGCTAATTTGTCAATTTTCCTATTTATAACTATCCTCTTTCTTTTCTTTCTTTTCTCTATTTATAACTATCCTCTTTTTGACTTGTTTTTTTTTTAAATGCACTTAGCCATCGGACTGTAGCTCATTTTCGCGTCGTAGGGGCTTTGGTGGGATGGGGAATCATCGCTTGTTCGGCTGGCACTTTTGGTACCCTAGCTACGATTGTGAGGCGCTCAAGGGGCTTCCACCCCATCGGGAATCCCCACTTCTGGTTGTGGGCTTCGATTTACCTCGACAATGACGAGGTCGTAACCCCTGATAACGCGTGATGAAAATTGGAAAAGTAGGTGAACCATTAATAAGTTCCGTTTAGTTCTAGCCACGGTCCTTTCTTATTGGTCCGATTTTTAGATAGAGCAAGTTAGTTGTGCGCGTAAAATATATTGTAGTGGACCTTTTTGTTCGAAAAAAGAACCTGGCCCAAAATGCTGGAGTAGCTAGCTGCTACCACGCGAACGCTCCTTAACGGATGAAGTAAGTCTATAGGGTGGGCCAAACACAAGTTTCTTTTTAAAAATGCAATAAAATAAACAAAAATCAAACTTTTGTCTTAAATTTTGGCTCTATTTCCAAGAACAAACCTTCCCGTTAGTTGTGAAGTACAATTTCATTCATATGCTGCCACGAATGGCGTGAAAGTAGGCCATCCTTTCAGCACAATTTTCCAAGGCAATATTGATGATTTCAGGCCCTATCTGAGCAATCGTTTGATGAATATTCAATTTCAGTGTTTGAATCGTTTGTGAATTTTCTGCATAATACCGAATTCTCACAACACTCTATAAAAAGAAGCCGAACGGTGTCATATCGCAGCTTCAAGGCGGCTAATTTACATCGCTAAGGTGGCCAATTAACATCGCTAAGGCGGCTGATTATACGATTTTCGATTTTTTTGCGCAAAAAATCGATTGTTTGATGAGCTTTATGGCATGGTGCACCATCCTATGGAATCAAAGTTCAATCAAGTCCAAACACTCAATCTTCGACCACAAAAAGTCGGTTATCTTGTCTCTGTAGCGCTCCCCATTGACCGAAACAGCATTTCCAGCCTCATTTTCAAAGAAAAACGGTCCAATGATGCCACCACTCCAGAATCCACACCACACAGTCACTCGCTGAGGATGCATTGGCTTCTCTCGACAATCAGTTGTGGGTTTTCTGAGCCCCAGATGCGGCAGTTTTGTTTGTTCACATAGCCGCCGAGATGAAAATATGCCTCATCAGAAAAGATGATTTTTTTAGAGAAATCGGCATCCGGTTCGAGTTGCTCTAATCATCAAACTGCGAAGCGATAATGAAGCGGAAAGTCATTCGGCTTCAATTCCTGAGTCACTTGGATCTCGGAAGCAAATAATCCGAGGCCTTTGTGCAAAATTCTTCACAGGCTCGTGCAACTAATGTTAAGTTGCCGCAATCGATAGCGAGTTGATGTTCTCGGAGTGAGTCGCACACTCTCAGCTACAGCAGCCACATTCTCCGGAAGACTATGAGTATTGTCCACTAGCATGCCTGCCTCACGAACTTTCTTCACAAACTTGCGAACAGTAGGTGAAGTGGGTGCCTCATTTCGGCCAAAACTTCTTTTCAGAAAACGCACTGTTTGAGCAGTACAGCACTCACTTTGGAAATAAAATTTCAATATTCCCTCACGTTGTTCAAGCGTAAATTGATTTATTTCATTCCACGGAAGGTTAATACTGACTCACTAACATAATTTTGAGCAGGAAACAGCTGTCAATGTCAAAATAACGTATGATTTAAAAAGAAACAACCGTATGGCCCACCATGTACATTAAACACTACTC
Organism: Odontomyia ornata; assembly: GCA_963969285.1. Lineage (NCBI taxonomy): Eukaryota > Metazoa > Arthropoda > Insecta > Diptera > Stratiomyidae > Odontomyia > Odontomyia ornata. Next base: position 93,931,925 of record OZ017739.1, read on the forward strand.
TAAAATCAGAAAATCTAGCCCCCTTTTGACTTTATAGGCAAAAATGTAAAATTCATAAAATGTATTATTGTTAACAAAGTAGATCGAATTTTGATTTCTGAGGTATTTATTGGCCTTGTACTTATAAAGACCTATTTCCATGATTTTTTCGAGTTTTTGGAACAAAGGTATCAAATTGAGAAGGGGACACAACTTTTTTGTACATTTCTCGTTCCCCTGCCATCCTGAGGACAAAAAGTATCAATTAAAAGCCATATTGGTTATCTTCAGTAAAAAAAATTTAAGGGTACCCCCTTAATATGGGGAGACCACTTATAAAAAATGTTTTGTACCTTAAATTGGAAGATGTCATCATTTTTGACTTGTTTACTACATTTCACGACTGAAACTAGCTCTGACGCATAGACGGACAGGTCAAAGAACAGCCAGATGGACAGGCAGGCCGCGAAACTAGATATTTTACAAAACCTTGGGAGCCACAAAAACTTATGATTACAATCCAACCCTGTCAGTTTCCTATGAATATTTATGTAGTTTCACAGTAATTCTTGATGAATTTGACATAAATGAAAATGGGAAAACAAATTAAACGTTTTTGTGTGATTAAACTTGTTGGACATTGATGAAATGACTTTTCACGAAACAGAAGTTAAATCAACCTTTACTTTATATTTGAAAAGTTTTTCAACCGATCGTACCTTAATTCAAGGGAACTATTCATTTACTAGCAACCAAATTAACAAATTAACCCAAACTAAGTTACTTCCTTCATTTGAAATATTCTTAGGCAATGAATATGAATGATCAACGTTTCATTCTTGGAAGTAAGAAATTAGTTAACAAGTAATATCGATATGAATTTTTGAATTATTTGAAAAACTGACCTCAATCATGATTCCGGGTGCTGTTGAAGTTTGTATACGAATACGCCTGCTGGTTATGCCTATCAAATGAATTTCACTTTTTCAAAGGAATAGTAACAAATGTGCCATTGATGGCAGTCTCATAAATAAGCAACTAACTTTGGGTGCAGAATGAATTTTGGTTTTTGTTTGTGAAATGAAATGAATTTCTAACTGTCCGTTCCGTCCGTCTGTGTGTCACAGGAGTTGTTCTTTGTTACTGCTGAAGCTACGAATACCAAACGCAGTAAGTATATCAGAAGTGATTGCCTCTTGAAGATTTAGTTATAAGAAAAATATCCAAATGTTCTTAACAGGGTTCTGCTCGTACAGAGGAAATGAACTTTAAATGTATGAAAAATTTACATCCTCCTTTGTTGATTGGACAGATTTGACCCTAAAAATATTGAAAAAAAACCAAGAAAGTAGATTTTTACGGGTAAGAAACTAACAAATGCCTTAGAAGTCGAAATTCCCTCAACCTTGTTATGGTATGATATGTAAATTTCATATTTTTCTTAATGAAATTGCATGGGTACCCTTAAGTTCAATGATACTCAATGTGAAAGTAGTTCAATGTGAAATTTTTACGTTGAGTAAGCTTTATACAAATCGAATCATACTTACAGATGTTATAGGCATTTTAACTTTCAGCAATTACAACAGCACGGGTTTTAGACTTGATGGTCTCTCTGTCAAATGAGACACTAGAAATTTCATCGGATTTTCTCCAATTTTTTAGATAAGATTTAAAACGTGTACATTTTTAAAATCCTATTCAATCAATAATATAAATAATACTACCACAAAATGGCGGCCAATTAAAATCGGATGGTGATGGATTAGTTTTTCTTGAGGTAATTCACTATTGGTGTTTTCATATCATAGGTTGAGTACAAAAGCCTTCTGAAAGGAGCATACTTCTGTCTACTAACGTTATTTTTGCTTTCTTTTCTGAGTTAGCTAAACATGGCTAAACGCAAACAATGCCTGATGGACAATAAAAAATAAAAATTAGAGTTGGTTTGCAGATACAAGCAAATAATTTACTGGAAAGAATTTATAGGAAGCAATTGTAAAAGTGTTCTCTGGTTTGCGTCATCAATAAGAGCCTGCATGAAATTCGCTCACAGGTAGAAGTCTAATAGCATAATACCAAAAAGGCTTCCTCAATTTCATCAAACCATTCTGCTAACCCCATGCCCGCACAATAAATTCCAAGGAACACTTCATACTCTCTGAGTCTGCTTCTTTCGCCTCATTACGCTTGTGATGCATTCCGCGAATAAGTCCTTGCAAATCCTCAGCATCAACGCCAAGCTAATGGCTGACGGCTGCCAGCAAGTATGAGAATGAGAGAATTTAGATACCTTTTGCATTAATTAGATCAGATGTCTAGATAAGGCAGGTGCTTTATGTATTTATGGGAATCTCTTGCAAATGATGTTCTCTTTTCTATTAAGCTTTCCACTTACTGCAGCCCAGGCTCACTTCTACTTGGGGCGTGAGCTGCCGCTAGCATGCCAGGGAAAATGAATAGAGCGATATTTCAAAGGAACCTATTTTCAATTACAGCCCATACCAGTATGAAATTCAAAATGACTATGCAATTGAGATGATGCGGTGTGAAGAGCAGAGAGAAAAAGAGGGAAATTGAAAGGAATAAAGAAAATTATAGCAGTGACTTTCGATTATGAGTTTTTGGGAAATCTTAATAGAATCTTGAATAGTTGTCTCCGCTGAATTAGGCGTGCAAATTTACGAGCTCGAACAATTTATTTTTCTTTCGACATAAATTTTTAGTTACAATAGAATATTTTTTCTATTAAAAGACACTAACGAAAGGAAGGAATTATGTGTACGGCGAAAAAAATTTGTGATGGTTTGAACCCGGATTTTTTTATAGTTGAGTGCTGGTATGAATTAAATTCATTATTCGTATTTTCCTCCCACGTTTTTCAGGAAAGATAAAGGCGTTAATTTTTTCAAACGAGAAAAATGTCGCGCATGTATCAAACAAACTCCTCAATCTAAATTTTTTAATGTCTTAGTATTTGATTCAGGAATAAACTGTGAATTTTAAGGACCACATTTGAAATATACTGAAATGCAAAAACGTAAAATGATAAGGTATAACGTACTACTACCTGAAGAGGATGAGATTTTCCCTGCCCTTCCACCAGCAAAACCAGTTACGACATTTACAGACGTGGCCAATACACCAAAACAAAACACACACTGTCGAACACTACAAATACGTAACCCACATCGCAAATACAAGAACCCAAAACAGTACCAATCATTCTTCGAGAGCCCCCAAAATGGTTCCAAATACTTGGTATTACTACAACACAAAATATCTCATACACATCCGCAAAAAGGGTCTAGCTTGGCATACAAATTATACCAACAGCATCTACAGATCACAGACAACTGACAAAGCACTAGCTGACAACGAAATACAATACCACACTTGTATACTGCCGGAGGGTAGACAGTTGAATATTTCATCAACGACCTGTCTGACCTTTCAGTTGAAGAGATCAAAGAAGACTTACAGTCTAAGAGATTCAACCCTATGGAAGTTTACTATATCCAAATGAAGAAATGTCTTTCAAGGGTAGTCAGGGTTCTCGTCCCAAAATCTAAAACCAACATTTATAATATTAAATCTGTTTGCCACCTTATGTGAATCGTGGAGGCACAGCGTCCTCGTATGGGCCAGGGTATGTGCTACTATTGCCAACAATTTGGACATTTTCTAGAAACTGTTATGCGCAGACTCGATGCGTTAAATCCAATTTGCTTCTACATTTCTCGGACTGTACAAAGCAAATTTAAGAGAAGCCAAAATGTGTAAATTGTCTCGGAAAACATCCAGCAAGCTACAAGGGTTGTCGTAGAAATCTAAAGAACGTCAGAAGAACATTTACGCAGGTTGCTGCAGCCTAGCCTACACAACCAGCATAAAAACAAACAACTCCAACACAGACACTACCACACACACAAAATTATCCTCATAATATGGACCAAGCATTCACGAAAATACAGACATAATTCCGAAACATGATGCAAGATATGATGGCAAACATGATTAGAACCATATTTGCAGGATCTTAAAAAGCCATCAACACTAAACACTGATAAGTTTTATGAACCTCGTTTCAATTCTGAACTGGAATGCGAATGCCTTGCTTCAGCATTCTGGTGAACTCAAATAATAAATTTGACATCATAATGATCCAAGAAGCCTTTCTGAAGCCTGGGAGATTATCCTACATCCCTTACTATGTTATGTACAGAAATGATAGAATGACGGGTAGAGGAGGTGTAACACCCATTCTCCTGAGACGAAACGTGAGCCACTATCTCATTAACACACCTATTCTTCAAAAACTAGAGGCCACAGTGAGCAAGGTGGGAACTGATTTTCTAGAGTTTGCTGTGATTTCTGCCTACAATCCTCCGGTAAAGATAAATTTCTTAAATGATTATAGAGCACTTGCTATCTTCCTCGCTGGAGATCTAAATGCCATACACCATCTTTGGGTAGCTGTGAGAAACAATAAAGCTGGGACCGAGCTCAATACACTTCAGCCTATATATCCCCAATGACCCAACACATTACAGATTAAGAAATGGCTTTGCACTAGGCATTGGAATATCGCGAGATTTCACACAAAATGTTCAGTTAAATGTCCTCGACGAACTGTCTTTCGACCACAAATTAGTCCTCTTTCTCATAGAAAACATCTTCATTGATGTACCTGTGCAGAAAAAGAAAACTTAAAAGCGATTAAAGTCGTATTGGCTAATGAAACTTTTTTTCAATCCCCTGAAACGGCCGATGATATTCAGAACTTAACTCAGAAAATTTTACAGGCAAAAGAGGACTATGCGGTCATAGCTCTGACAAGGGAAATGAATCCTTATGAACTCCCTCAAAACATCAAACAACTGATAACGAGGAGGAATCAAGTTCGGAGGAGAGCTAGATATACAGGTGACTATACGCTACGCATAAACGCTACTCGGATGACAAATGAAATTCGTAATAAAATAAGAGTATTCCAAAACAAGCAATGAGAGGGCTTTTTGCAGAGTCTCGGGCCTGAATGTAGCAGTTTCTGGAGAATGTATAAGTACTTTCGAGTACACAGTAAAATTGTGGAACTAACTTTACATCATCCCAATGGGATGCGATTCTACGATACGGGTAAGGCTGAAGCATTTGCAGATTCTCTGGAATGAGCATAGAATTGAATCTTCTGTCAACAGACTTCTGAAAGGTAACATTCAACATGAAGACAGGATTGAACCAACGGACTTAGACGAAATCAAAAACATTATATAGACACTCAATAAAAATAAAGAACCTGGACATGACACCATTATAAACACAATGATTTCTTGGCTACCAGACAATATTTTACAAATACTTACTGACATAATTAATACTATATTCTGTCTGCAAAACTATCCCAAAATATGGAAATCAGCGGTTATTATTGTTTCTTCAAAACCTCAAAAGGACCCACAATTTCCACAAAACTGAAGACCCATCAGTCTCCTCTCATCGTTGTTGAAAATTGCGGAAAGGGTGATCCTGCATCGACTGAATGGGGTTGTATTCGATAAAGATATCATACCGGAAGAACAATCTGGCTTTAAAGCTAAACACTCTACTGAATTCAACAGGCCTTATTATGTTTGACATAGCTGAGGCCTTTGATGAAGTCTGGCATTTAAGGCTAATCTTTAAAATGCATCCATTCAAACGCCAATGCCGCTCACTCAAATTATTGGCTCCTACTTGGAAGGCAGAACATTCCATGTCAGAATTAACAAACAACTCTCAAGCCTGAGACCAATTGGTACTAGAGTTCCTCAAGGCTCACCCAACTCATCGGTCCTATACAATACATTCACTGCAGACTTTCCCACTCGGCCTCCAAAAGTAAAATTATCACTCTACGTTGATGATATCAGTGTATTGTATTTATTACAGCACGACAAGCAAAAATCATCACTTCATATTCGCAAAGATTAATAACTATTTCATTGGAATACTTTCGCAAATGGAAAATTAAGATTGATTCTGGAAAAACACAGGCACTATTCATCACAAGGGAAAGACTACAAATTTCACAGAGACTTATCGCTGACAACGAAACAATAGAATGCACAACAACGGTTAAATACCTTGGACTTACAAAATACTCACATGGAAACAACATATACAAAACAAACGGGGACACTACATTGGACTAGTCTCCTCTTTATACCCTCTGATTAAACTCAGAAGACTTAACTTCAAAGATCGACTGCTCATATACAAGCATATTATACGACCAACGCTACTATACGGTATCACCAGCCGGAAAGACAAATTTCTCGTAGGTAACCTTCTTTTTAAAAGCAAATAATCATTTTATTAGCCGTCACTTTGAAAGTCAAACCATGTGCACGGAAAATGGTTAGTTTTATAAATCCCGCAATTCAAATAGCAATTCGCACATATTTTCTGATTTTTTGCGGCCGCCATTTTGAATGCATGCATCTGATTTTGGATTTTCTTAAATATCTATGTGCCTTAGGACCTCATCAATCACTGCGCCAAATCTCGTTCAAATCGAAGTTTTACTTCAGTCAAGAAAAAGAAAAAATGGTGGCTAAAAATATCGATGCCCGTCAATTTGTTATACTTTCAGGTTTTGTCGATGGTACAAACTTCATCCAGAGTTGGTGGGGCGAATGGAAACTCTCCGGGAATATCTATAAGCTTCGATGTACTGGAGCTGTGCGGAGGATTAAGGAGGTCCCTAAAATATGATGCACATCTTTCCTTTATGCTGTTTTCATAAGCGATGATCTTGCTGATGTCATCACGGCAGCGCGTGGTCTTGGGCTGATAACCTCGGTTCAAAGTTTTCACTACTTTGTATGCTTGTCTTGTGTTTTTTTTTTGCTAGACTTACATCGATTCTTCTCAATTGGTCTTCAGAGTATTTTCTTTTCTTACCTCAAATTATCTTACTCGGTACTGTTCTGAGAATTTCATAATGTTCTCTCTTCGTATTGGTTTTTCTACCTGAATATTCTTGGCACTCATCATCGGACCAATCACTCCTTTTGCGCTGGGGTTGATATCGAACCATCTGCTCTGCCACGGTCTAAATGGCCGCCTTCATTTCTGCCCATAGCTTGTTGCTTGTTTTCAGCCATGTTTCTGATAGGATGGGAGCTAGCTGCTTGTCAAGGGTCTACGTAAAAGTTTTCGCCACAGACTGCGTTTGGAGCATTTCGGAAGCAAATTTTTGTAGAGGGCTGGTTAGGTTACTTTGATCAAGTAATGATCTGAGAGATAATTGGCGATACGTACGGACTTCAAGTATGCTCGAGGCCCAATGCGTTTGGATCAGAACATGGTCGATCTGGTTTTGTGTGTTGCCATCTGGTGATACTCAGGCCATTTTATGTATGCGCCGATGGGGAAAGCAAGTCGAACGTATGACTAGATTTTTGCTACATACAAAGACAATCAGGTGCTGGCCGTTCTTCAGTTGTTCCTCGATGAGAGAGCTCATTGCGTACTTTCGCGTTGATATCACCTAGAATTATTTTTCTGTCGTTTATAGGCAATGAGTCGACTAGTCTTTCCAGTGATTTTAAATGTTTCCATCGTTTCCTCGTCTCTTTTTGTGGTCAGAAAGTGTACGTTTGCTGGTCCAATTTGAAAAAATTCTGCTTTTATACGGCTCGCATACAACCGTTAATTAAAATCAATATCCTCTGAATGCTCGTTTTCTAGTAGGCCTTATATTCTTGAATATTGTGTGCGATTTCATATCTTGAATGTCGCTTCCAGTTCAGTTTTCCTGGATTGCCAGTATGTTTAATTTATATTGGGTGGCCTGTTGTAGAAGGTCCTTAGCAGCGCCAAAGTGGTGCAGTGATCTGACAGTCCAGGATCTAATGATATAGTCCTTTTTCCAGTTGTGTAGTCATTGCCAAAGTTCCAATCCATCCCGATGCACTGTTGCAGGATTTGAAGCAATGGGTTCCCAAAACGGGGAGTTGATTAATCCGCGAACCTCTATCCCGGCGACATAATTACTACCTTTAATACAATTACCAGGCGCGGAAGACTCGCTTTTATCCTCTTACGTCACCACAAAGGACGTGTAAGTAGGATATAGTAGCAGAGCTACAGGATTATCTGCAAAGGTTGCCAATCATCGGATTTGGTGTCCCATCATTGGGGAACCAGTAAACCACATGTGTGAATCCAAGACCATTTACTACCATTTTGCCGTGGAATTAAGGATGAGGAATCACGAAAGCTGGGGGTGGGGGAAACAAGAAAATTCCTCATCCATTCTCAGCCAGGCTTGGGACCGTCTAGGTAGGAGTTGGAGCCAGTATTACCCTATTTTAAATTATACGGTTTTGTCTCCTGATTCTTGCCTTCGTTCACTTCTCTTTTCCATACCAAATCATGTGGTATGCTTGAATTGTTTTTAACTAAAGTCACAATAAGTTGCCAGTCAATTTAAGCTTTCGTATTTCTTTAACAGTGCGAAGTAAAATTTTCAGTCCGCATCACAACTCAAAATTTATTTTGGATTATTTTTTTTCCTTTTGTTGTATTATTGGTTTTTCTTTGTATTTTTTTTTAAATTGGTTTCTGTAAATCAGCACTTAAAAATCTAGTACAAGAAATACGTTTTCTTCTTCTTTGTAGCACTACAGCTAAACTACCAATTTTGAAATTCGAGCAGCGATGAACTGTCTCCATCGACTGAGTCCAACTAGCGTACTCTCGGTTTCCCCACTGGCCTTCGACCTTCAGTTCCCGCAAGGAATACCTTTTTGGGTATCCATTGTTCGTCCATACGATTCATGTGGCCAGCACAATGCAGCTTCCGCAGCCTTACAATCGTTGAAACCTCCGGCTCATCAAAACTTTAATATAGCTTATGTTCGTATCAAATTCGTTACTAGGGCGCGTGTAGCTTTGCTCCTATTATTCGCCTCAGGACCCATCGCTCAAAGGTGTTCAATATATTTGCAGATGCTTGGATTAGCGTCCATGTTTAAGCCCATAGCATAACACAGACTTTACCACCGATTTGTATACCGGGAGCTTTATGTTCCTGTGTATATAGCTGGTCTTCAAGACTGCCAAAAATGAATAAAATATTTTATTTGCAAGCTGTATTTTTTGGCGTATTTCGTCTCTTTTATTACCGGTTCTCGTTCCTTTAGTGCCAAAATAGAGAAATTTGCTCATATTTTCGATATTGTCTTCGCCGAGTGCGATATTTTTGGCATTTGAGACATTTTTTCTCGACGATGTCATGAGCTTTGTTTTACTTTCATTGATTTGTAGCCCTACTAGTTTTACTTCGCTGCCAAGTTTCAGGAAGAGTTATTTGGCAATTATTAAAGAGCGTGAAAAAATGTTGATGTCGTCGGCATAGGCCACTATTTGGCTCGACTTGTATAGTTATGTACCTCGTGTATCGACAGGTTATGACGTATTCCAGAGCAATGGGGCCAGAGAATAGCAATGGGGCCAGCCCATCCCCCTGCTTTAACCCGATATTTGTGTCAAAAGCATCGGTGAGTTGGTTATTGATACGGACTTGGGAGTGTTACAATCAATACTGTCGTATGCTTGCTTGAAGACAACGTAATGGGTCCCAGCAATTTTGAAGCTGTGAACAATTGGTATATTGGCGATCGACCTGCATTAAAACCACCTTGATACTCCTCAATTATACTGTTGGCATATGATCCGATTTTATTTTCCGAGATTTTTGAAAATATTTTGTACGCTGTACAAACTAGTGATAAGCCACTATAATTTTCGCACGTAACTTTTCACGTTTTTGTGGATAGGGAATCTAATTGATCGGCTCCACTTTTTCGGCATATTTTCTTATTGCCAAATGTGCTGGATGACTTTGTCAATAGCTTTATGAACTCTGCTGCCACCGCTCGGCGCTTTATTGTTCTTTTGGGCTTTGATGATGGAACGAATTTCATCCAGAGTTGGTGGGGACAATGGAAGGTATCCGCAAACATCTATAGGCTCCGATGTTCTGGAGCTGTACGCAGGATTTTGGAGGTTCTTGAAATATGATGCCCTTCTCCCCTTACTCTTGGTTTTTTCAGCGATGATATTACCGATATCATCACGACAAAGCGTGGTTTGGGCTGGTAACCATGCTTCAGGTTTTCACTACTTTGTGTGCTTGTTTTGTGGCGTTGCTTGCTAGACTTACATCTATACTTCTCAATTGGTCTTATTCGCTACTCTTCTGAGATTTCCAAGGTTTTCTCTCTGGTTTTTTTACCTACGTATTCCTTGTACGCCTGATTCTTTTTGTCTAATGCTTGATGACCAACTGTGTTTTCTTCTACAGTCAGAATAGCCGCCTGCAATTCCTCCAGAGTTTGTTGCTTATTTTCAGCGATGCCTCTAATAATATGGCAGCCAGTTGGCTGTCGAAAGTCCCCGTGAAATTTTCGGCCACAGACGCCATTCGGAGCCTTTCGAAGTCAAATTTTTGTGGCGGGCTGGTCTTCGGTGAATATGCCTTTGACATGCGACATCAATAGGTGAATTTAATCAAATATTGATCTGAGTTACAATTGGTTTCTCGGTATGTAAAGATGTCGGGATGCTCGAGGCAAAACGTTGTTGCACCAGAACATGGTCGATCTAGTTTTGTGTGTTGGCATCAGGCGATACCAAAGTTATTTTATTTATTTATTTATAAAAATTTTTATTTTATACAAGGTATTCCAATCAGAGGTGTTATTTTGATATTAAAAGAAAAATACCATATTTTAACATAAATGATCGGATGTTTATTTCATTATAAAGAGGAAGGTTTGCCGTTAATAGTGGAAAATAACATCAGGCAAATGACTACCACGACCACGCTTACAGAACCATATCCTTTTCATGGAATTTTCCATAACCAAATCGCAAAGTGGCTGCATTTTGTCCTCTAAAGCCTCACGAATTCCATCATTAAGATCTTGAATCGACACTGGGCTGTTGGCGAAGAGCTTCTCTTTCACGTGCCTTCAAAGAAAGAAGTCGCAAGGTATTAAATCACAAGATCTCGGCGGCCAATTGTGATCACCTCTTCGAGGGATAACACGGTCCGGAAACTTTTCCCGTAAAAGATCAATGGTTTCGTTGCTTGTGTGGCACGTAGCGCCGTCTTGTTGAAAATTAACGTTGTTCAGATCAATACCATTCAATTTCGGCCATAAAACATCATTAATCATCTCTCGATAGCGCAATCCATTCACCGTAACTGTTACTCCAGCCTCATTTTCGAAAAAGTAAGGTCCAATGACTCCGCCGGACCATAAACCGCACCAAACAGTCACACGTTGAGGATAAAGAGGCTTTTCAACAATAATTCTTGGGTTTTCCGAGCCCCAGATGCCTCATCACTCAAGATGATTTTTCGATGGAATTCCGGATCATTTTCATTCATTTCAAGGACCCAATCAGCAAAGACACGACGTTGTTGATGATCGACCGGCTTGAGCTCTTGTGCTAACTGAACCTTATAAGCCTTAAGACCCAAATCTGTATGCAAAATACGGTGTAATGACGTTTCTGGAATGTTTCATGCCAAAGAACGACGAAGGATGGACAAAACTAGGTTTTCTTCAACACTTTTGGCTACAGTAGCAACAATCTCGGCTGTTCTTGAGTGACGTGCACGGATTTTATTCTTCACATCACTAAGTTGTCCCAACAGCTCGAATTTTTTCACCAATTTCTGTATTGCGGTCCGACAAGGTGCTTCACGACCACCCAAAAATAGTCGAGTTTTACGAATCGTCTTTGCCAAATTTTCACAATTTTTATAGTGAATTTTAATAATTTCAATGCATTGTTGAAGCGTGTGTAATGAATCTTGTGACGCCGCTGGCGACTCACTAACACACCTTGCCACCAAGTGGCTTGGCATCTCAAGTCGGTTGTGACGGTTGCACATTCCACGTCAATTTTGTCGTGGGATGTCAAAAGAAAAAATTGACAGCCACATGGCGGCAGAGTGTGGTTGTGAGTCGCGCGGTTGCTATTTACTCATATTGAGTAAGTTACGCAGCGATTTAGTGAAGCAGCCACCCCAGAAACAGGACGTTTGTACACGGACACAAAGGTATGATGTTCAGTTCGATTCAAACTATAACCAAATCTAAACAAATGCATCCACCACAGTCGCCATCGTCGCAAGCTGCATGTGTGTGAAATAGTGGCCGCCACCCAGGAGGATGTCCCGGTGAAATTAGATGTTGACGAGATTGGAAACGAGAAGCCAGATGATTTGAAGCTGCCTGTAGTCAATAGGTTTCGGACACGAACAAGACGACGATTAAATCTCTAAAGGAAAACACAGGAAAGAATGAAGAAAAATCGCCGCATAAAATAGGGGAATGAATGCAGCACAGCATATGGCTGAAATAATTAATTTATTGAAGCAGTCGGAAACCTTCAAACAATACCAGGTAGTTAGATGTGACAACATTTGATACAAGTGGCGTAAACATAATTTGGGAGAGAAAATCGTCTGAAATGGCTGGACCATTCAAAATTTTGCGAGATTCGAATAATTAATTTCAAGTTGGATCCCTGCAACTACAATCTTCAGTCTAATATTCAAAGGCGCGGAAACTGAAACTACAAAAATTATATCCTCATCGAAATTTCTGCCGCCGCACTTATTGTTGGAAGAAAATACAACTTTGGGCGATAAATGTCTATTAATGAAGGTATTATACTGTTATGCTGAAGGCTAAGCTACGACAACAAAAGAAATTTGGGGAAACGCGGCCGTGAAAATGTTAATGTAGGATGATTTCCATCCTGGAATTTACTCTCATATATTTCTTCTCTGTCATTGCTTTAATTGCTCAATTTATTTCCATATTTTGTTTGGGTTTCTTTGCACACCGATTCCGTGATATGTTTTCACCTGAATTAATGATCATGTTGGTCAGTGCGTGCTATTTATTCTATTAAGCTCCTATTGTACAAAAAACTAACCGTCACTGAATGCATCAGCACAAAAGTGCATTGATTTGACATTTCTCTGCAATATTAAAGGAAACATTCGAGGGCAGAATGCTTGCTTACAATGAGGATAACGCCTTTAAAAGTACCCTTATTAGAGTAATTGAGCTTATTATTAGATGTAAAAGTGTTGTGAATTTAGGTTAAGTGTGCACTGTAAGACTAAGTTATTTATGCATAAAAAACTGTGTCAATCTCTTACAATATGGAGAGATAGAAACAGCATATGTCTGTCCGTGTCGTTCTCGCAGATGCAACAGTGCAACCTAGTCTGTTTAGCGAAAAATAATTTCCCAACTATATTCGTGGCTTGGCAATACAATTGAAACTAATTTTGTCAATATTTAAGATGGATTTGATTTGTGCCTACTAATATAAATATATTCCATAACCAATAAGAAGTCTGTATTCCATAACATGACTAGCATTTACATTCATTTAACCTGCATAATTTGCTCGCCTATTATTCAAAATATATGATTACAACTATGTGGATAATTTCTTTTTTATCGCTTTGCATCGAACATATCCTGAATAATCTTTCACACTCTATTGAAGCCAATGCCATCATTACATTTGGTTTGAGGGACATAGCAAATTAATTGTCGATGATTTTTGTTTTGTTTTCGTATCTTCTACCCTCGAGCTAGTCTAGGTACAGATTGATCCAATAAGTGAGAAGAAATTAACGAAAATACCCTTTTGCCTTTAAAGGAAATCAATGAAAAATTTCTATAAATTATGTACATCAAACATACCGATCAAACAGAATAGTGAATTCAAATTTGTATAACAAGACAAATCCTCATAGTATGTAATCATTAACAGTTAGGTTTAGGAAGTAGTTAAAATTGTTGAATACATATTTGATATTCAAAACTAGATGCACTTACCCAAAATCATATTCGTCATTTCTCTAAAGAATAATTAGCGCTGAGAAAATAAGAAGCCTTAGTAAAAATCTAAGCTTGCTAACATTCTTTTAAGTAATAAACGCTGCTGCTGTCTTTTTCATGGAAATGAATAAAAAACAAAAATCTAACAACTAAAAATCAAATGTGAACAAAACGACTTTTCCTTTCGAACTTGATAAAATCCAAAGACTTTTAAAATGTATTCGCTGCTTGATTCCAGCAACTGAATGTACTAATGCTATATACCCTAATCAAGTAAAATTAATCTGAGTTATGTAATTAAGATTCAAATCGTGTGGATTAAGAAAGGGAATATTAAAACATATTTAAATTTATGAATAAACATTTATATAACATGAATTGCTAATTAAAACACGACTTTCCTTTCCAGTAGTTCTGCTTTTCAGCGGGAAGTGAGGTGCAGGGTAAGTATGCCGTCGCGAGGGTAGGGTTTGAGAAAATCCGCTGAAGTCGGTTTCGCGTCGCGCGCGGTACGCGGTACCTTAGTTGTTCTTGATTTTTCTTTAACGTAGCTTTCGTCGGGTTGAGTTAACGTAGTATACTCGTACTTTTCGGTACCGCGTCGGAAATTCGGGAACGCGAAATAAAAATTAGATTTTGTACTTTTGACTGGTTAATGAAGAAATACGGAGTAACGTAGAATAGGTTCCCTCTCCATATCGTTTTGTTTTTGTAACGCGGTTGAAAACGGGCGTGTACAGGTGGCTGAATATTGTAAATGAGCGTAACCCATTCGGAGACCCGCGACCGAAATCTTCTCCGATCTAGCTGGCCGATAAGCAGCCACCGCGTGAATGGGTTACGGTGCACAGATTGGTTGACCGGTTGGTACCATCCGTTGGCACTACTCAGACTTAGCGTCTAGAACCGATGAGAGGTCGGTTCCGCGTTCGCACGAAAATTTAAAATCATTACACGTGTTTCAGTTTCATTTTTATTGATGGCGTAGTTTCTACTTCTCAAATGTCAAAAAATGATAGCTTCAAAAGTGAGATCTACCGAAGTAGCGGGCTATTCAAAATAACACCTCTTATTGGAAAACCCTTTATTTGCGGATTCTGACATTTTTAAGGTAGGACGCAGACAAAGAAAATTCATGCCGGGTAGATTCACTCTACATATGTAAAAGGCAAAGCAGTAATCTACTAGAACTTTTCATGTAACTCTAGTACAAAAGCCCGACACAGAATGCACAATATCTGCATATTTTACTAAATAGCGAAAGAAATAAAAACCCATAATTTTATCCATGCTGGTCAATAAAAGCAGGAATAAAAAATTCATAATACAATCAACCTTGGATTTCATTCATGCTTTTCATGCATTCAAACCCCGCAAGGGCAAAACATATCAAATTACCATAACAATCGCAATCAACTTGCAGAAGCGAATTAAAATGCTACTACTCAACTGACAAACAATTGCAATCCACTCTCGCTTTATAAACAGTAATCAATTACCAACACAATACAAAAAATTAAAATTTTTATTATTTATCAATTTGTGCTTCTTAGACTGTATTTTAATGGTTTTATTCATATTACAAAATTTATTTACAAGCAATTCGCAAAAACAAAGCTATGTACTATAAAATAACAATTTGCTGCAACAGTAGCACATCACAGCCAGCAACAATTGTCTTAATGTTCGAGTACATGCAACATGAAATGCATGATAATGATTTTGCAAACGATGATTATTCTTTCCACTATTATCAACGCTTGCAATTTTTTTCCTTGGCTACTAAATGAAATGAATGACTTTCAATTTAATTTTCTTATTTGAAAATCTTGAGTGCATGCCAAGTTTTGGGCGTTGAAAGAGGGGAAGATTAATGGAATGAAGAGATTATGAAGAAATTGAAAAGTATCATTTACAAATTTGCATGGAAACTAAGCACAAACATGTCGCTAAAAAATAGATACAATGTACTCGTAATTGATGGATTTATTACTCATTAAAAAAATTGACCGCTGTTATTTCTTAATTGCTAAAGATACTTAAATTATTTCGATGGCATTAAATGGGGCAAGCACTTCATGGCAGAGTGTATCACGGGGCATACATTTATATTTCTTTAAAAAAATTCTTGATTTGTTCTTCAGTAAATGATTTCGGACTTGCGACCCACGAAAATTCTAGATTTACACTTGAACTGCCCACTACATTTTATTTGTATTGTGTAATGGAGCTCACGCTGTATAAGTCGAGATCTTCAATTTAAATCTGCTATTAGTAAGATATTGATTTAGTCAAAAGCTTAAAAAAAAAACGAAAAAGAATTGAAAATATTGTTCGCGAATTTTTTCACGACTTGCTTTTAGTGGTGACCAACACCTCCATTGATGGTCTTTGCCAAAATTCTTGTTTTTTGGTTCAATGAACGTTTGCTATGATCAAAGATACTCTACAATTGTTTGTAAATATTCTGTCGTGACGATTTTTTTTATACTTAGATGACGGATGACTGGTTCTTCTGTGTTTCAGACAAATATTTCGAATAATTAGGAAAGCTGCCATCACGGAAGTAGCAAGTCGTTTCTAAGAGATGATGGCATGAGCCCAGGTGAAAAGAAATCAGTGTCACTTATATTGAACTATCTGTATTTTCCACAAAATCAGCAAGTGAGAAGAATCTAATGAACTTTTTCGAACAGAAAATGTATCTCATAATTTTCTTAGAAAATTTTTTGGCTGTTTGCGTTTAAAGAACTCATGGATTATCTCATAAAGAGCGATTTTAATAGCTAAGTTGGAAGTGAATTTCATTCCTTTGTCTTTTGAATATAATTTTAAATAAAATTCTCATAATTAATTGATTCGTAGTTGATTTTGGATCCATAACTATTTGAAATGCTTCACATATCAACTGTTCTTTATGATTCTTAATTAAAAACCAAATAATATAAAAATTATCGCGTAAATCCGGTAAAGAAAATATTGAACACTACGTTGAAAATTTTTAAAAGAATTCATGTGTAATCACTGCAGTGGTCAGAATTTTTCATATTACTATTATTGAAAATTTTTACCGACTTTTACCGTAACGAACAATAAAATCTACGTGAATCCTTTGCATGAAAATTTCTCGGAATTTACAAGGGAGCCCATAAAACAATCGAACCAGCAAACAGTTTGTTGGTTTTGATAAAGAGCAATTTATTTTCATACGAGCGATTTATCTAATGAGAATTAGTGTCTAACGATTCGTAGCATATTGGTGGAAGGTATTCTCCGAAACATTTTTAAATACATTCCACTGAAATTCATACCCCAACAAATTTTCACATAATATACAACTCATTCGACTAAATTTTATGGGGCTCGAGAAGAGAGAAAATAAAAATTGTACTACATTGACAAAATCTAATCAGGTATATTAATTCTACTCACGCTTTTACTGAGTGGATACACATAAATACGCTTGTTATCAAAGAGAATCATGGGCATCTAGCGAATGATATAAAAAAATTTATTATAGCTACTACGTACTCAGGAACGTGTGCTTACTTTGATATAAATATTTGTTGATTTACATCTGAATATACTTCCTCCAATGACTTGATAATGATATGTGAGCATAATATCATGTACTGCAACGTTTTCAAAGGCTTATTTACATAAATAATATGCAGAAAATTAAGTACTCAATGTGACATTGTAACGCATGTTTGGCACACAGATAGAAACCTTAAAGGTAAGGTTCATTGTAATACATAGATTTTAATTTTTTTCACTTTCAATCACAAACAATGCAGGTATCCAACAAGTTGGGAAGTCAGAACTATGCTTATGTCAGAAGGGTTTTGTATTCAACTTACGAAATCGGCTAACTGATGAAATTTTTTTTTCAAGGGCTACTCCCCTATATGGGGAGACCCCTCTTAAATACCTTATAATTTTTTTTTTTAGTTGAACTTTTTTCTAGTTGAACATACCAAATTTGATGTTTCTAGCTTACAAAGGGTGGTCTAACCATAACGCACGATGTTAATTGTGAGTCACACCTTAACGTCAAGTTTTTCGCCCAACTTAATTTGACATTTCTTTATTTCAGTGTTTGACAAATTCAACCGAAGAGAGGTACACAATTGAGCAACGCGTTCAAGTTGTTGAAGCCTTTTACGGAAATGGGCGTTCAAATCAAAATACATTTCGTGCACTTCGAGATTTGCTTGGTCAGCATAATCGATCAAATGTGTCCACAATCGGGAGAATCGTGCGCAAATTTCAGCAAACTGGGTCTGTAGGAAATGTGAAATCACCTGGGCATATTCGCTCAGTTCACTCTGTGGAAAACATTGCTGTTGTTCGTGATAGTGTGGCAGAAGAGCCGTCAACCTTGACTCGTCATCGTGCCCAACAATTGAATGAAGATTTGAGTTTTGAATGAAGATTTGAATTTAAACGCTTACAAGGTTCAATTTACTGAAGAGCTGAAACCTACTGACCATTTCAAACGTCGGTAATACACCGAATGGTTGGTTGAACAGACAGAAGGGAATGGTGACTTTACAAAGAAAATCATCTTCAGCGACGAGGCACATTTTCACCTCAGTGGGCTCGTTAACAAGCAGAATTGCCACATTTGGGCAAATGAAAATCCACGAGTGATTGTTGAAAATCCATTGAACCACAAACAGTGACTGTTTGGTGCTGTTTATGGGCTGGCGGCGTCATCGGGGAAACGTGGACCCTAATCCCAGCCCCCCGCAAATATATTGAACGCCTTTGAGCGACAGGTCCTGAGGCGAATAATCGGAGCGAAGTTAGATGGGGACCAATGGCAAATTCGGAGGTCTAAACGATTGAAAGACTGCGGAAGCTGCAATGGGCTGGCCACATGAATCGCATGGACGAACAACGGATACCCAAAAAGGTATTCGTTGAGACAATTGAAGGCCGGAGACCAGTGGGGAAACCGAAGAAACGCTGGTCTGACTCGGTCGATGAAGACAGTTCATCGCTGCTTGGATTTCAAAATTGGAGGACGCGGCCAATGGACCGAGACAGTTGGAGACGCTATTCATTTATTCATTTATTCATTCATTTCATTTATTTACACTATTTTACAGATCCGTAAACCCAATTACAAAGTAGGTAATGAAATATAATACTATACATGCGAATAAACAAAGTTATATTAAGAAAATAAGAACAAGAATATAAAATACGGATAAACTATTGGAAGCTAAGCATAATATTATGTAATATGCTTTTAAAAGCGTTTAAGGAATGTGGCAGAGGACACAGCTGGACCTCATTGTAACGACGTGGTACGCGTACTAAAAATGAATAAAAATAAATATCGGTACGAGCAAAGGGCACAAAGAATATGTCAATTGAACGCGTTCTTAAGGTGGGACGTATATAAAGCATTTCACGAAGGTTGGATAAAAGAATACCGTGATATAATTTAAATAAGCAGCACAGGTCAAGAAATTCTCTCCTATTTTTGAGTGATGGAATGTTTAGGATCTGTAAGCGCTCAACATAAGAGCAGTAAGTGAGGTTATATTTGTAGAATAGAGATCGTGTGAATTTACGTTGTACAGTTTCAACAGCATCCGATAGATTGGTATAGTGAGGAGACCATACCTGGGAGGCATACTCAAGGATTGACCGGGCTAGAAGTACAAATGGATGGACGCTGGTTGGAATACTAAAAGACTTGCAAGAGGATCGTAAAATAAAACCAGCGACACGTGAAGCTCTTGTGGTTATGGATGAAACATGGATGTTAAATTTCAAATCTGGGTCAAATACTCCTCCCAAATCTTTGAATTTGTCCACAAGTGCGAGCACCGATCCATCGATCTGGTATTCATATAAAACTGGATGAATTTTGTTGGTGAATCCCATGTAACAAACATTTAGAAATGTTAAGAGGAAGTAAATTACCTTGACACCAATTTTGGAGATTGTCAAGATCATTTTGGAGGTATAAGCAGTCTTTGCTGGAGTTAATGGGGCGATAAATTTTTAAATCATCAGCGTAAAGAAGACAATTAGAGGACAGGCATTGGGGAAGATCATTAATGAAAATGTTGAATAGCAAAGGGCCTAAAATTGATCCTTGAGGAACATCAGGTTTTGGGCTAAATGAGCCCGACGAAAAAAAAAATTATTCCATGTAACGGTGCAGGAGCGATGGGATAAGAAGGATAAGATCCAAGAGAGGACAGAGTCGGAAACGCGGAAAGATCGGAGTTTGTTAGCCAAAAGGCCATGATCAACTCTGTCAAAAGCTTTAGCAAAATCGGTGTATATCACATCGACTTGTTGGCTCTTGTCGAAAGCAAGAGAGATGGTATTCGTTAGTTCTAACAAATTAGTTACTGTCGAACGACCTTTAATGAAGCCATGTTGTTCATTTGCAAACAGGATACTGTTATCATCGTACATTCTGTTATGCACAATTCTCTCAAGGAGCTTGCCAAAACAAGACAGCAAAGAAATCGGACGATAGTTAGAGATTTCACTTCGATCTCCGGACTTATGGATCGGAGAGATGTTAGCATGCTTCCAGACGTCAGGGAAGCAGGAGGAAGAAAGGCTAATATTGAAAATAATTGATAGTGGGGTAGATAATGAAGAAGATAATGACTTAACGAACAGATTTGGTATTTCATCAGGACCCGGACCACCATTAATGTCAAAGGTAAGCAGTACATTTTCAATTTCTGATGGAGAGGTCACGATAGGATTCATAATAGGGGAAGGAGAAGGACACGATGAGTACATAGTGGGGTTCGAAACCTTAAATGTGGAGAAAAAAAATTGAGCGAAAAGGTCACAGATAGCTTGCCCATCAGAAGCTTGGCAATTACGCCATGAGAAGATATTAGGAATATGGGATGTTGTTTTCAGAGAATGTATGTATGTCCAAAAGGGCTTAGGACTATTAGATTGCAATGATGTTTCAATCATATAATAATAAGATCGCATTGCGTTCTTAACGACTTTTTTGGCTTCTTTACGAAGCAGTCGGTAGTTGGTGAGGTCAGTGTTAGAGTTGGAATAATGAAGTTTTTTGCGCGCCTGGTCCTTCAAATAGAGAGCGTCTGAGACTTCAGCGGAAAACCAGCTAGGGCTCTTTTTCCGGGGGGACTGGCAGATAGGTATTCGCAGGAAGCGAAGGCCCGAGAGAGGCTGTAGTCCTAAGATGAAGAAGAAGAAGCAGATACCGTGCATGGTGTTCACTATTACGAGATGATAACGGTCTTTTTGTGGCCAGAATTTTAGGTTATGGACCTAGGCGATATGTGGTTTCAGCAGTGTGGTGCCACTCACCCCACAGTCAACGAAACAATGGCTATTTTGGGCGAAAAATTCAATGGCCGTGTTATCTCACGTTGTGGCGATGTTAATTGGCCGCCACGATCATGTGATTTGACATCGTTGGACTTCTTTCTCTGGGAATATTTAAAAGAAAAGGTGAAAGTCAATAAGCCAAAAACTATTCAAGAGCTAAAGAATGAGATAATTCAGCACATTAACGACATTGAACCTCAATTACGTTTCAGAGTCATTGAAAATATGAACAATCGGATAGAAGTATGCCACTGTAGCCGTGGCGAGCATTTGGGCAATATTTTGCTTCATGCATAACTGTCATAGATTCTTCTATTATGATAAAAAATATTAACATAATTCTCTGAAAACTTTTTGTTTTATTCACAACTAACATCGTGCGTTTTGGTTGGACTACCCTGTATTATAAGAAAAATTGCTGTGACATACATGGGGATGGACAGACGGGTCGCGATTTTAGAAGGGGTTTGGTAAAATCATTTCAAAAACCCGTAAAAAGATCAAATAATAACATCAATATGTAGATGAGTAACTCTACTAACGGGCTTTGTAACGTTCCGGTTTTTGTGACAATTGATTACCGTAGAAGCGAGTTACATTGAACCTGGGAGGTAACTTTGTCCCAAGCCGGGAAATAATTTAAACTTCCCGCCTAGTCTCAACCGCATGAGCGAACGTCTTAATTCATACTCCAAGATATACATGGCAGTATTACTGAGAGTGAGATGCTGTTTAATCGACCGTGAGTCAAGTTCGTTCTTGTTAGTGCCGCGATAACATTTGACAGTTTTATCTAGTGAATTTTGCTCCTGCTAACTTTTCCCAGAAACTGTGTATTTTGGTAAGTTTCCCACTTTTATTGCCTATGTCATTATTAGTAGCAGTATTGTGTTAGTAATGTGAACAATATTTACACATTTACTGTTGTATAAATTTAAAAAACTATAACTAGGTATTGCTTTGATCTGATTTTCGAGTAATTTTGACCCATGGGCTAAAGTAACCTTTTAATATGTTGCTTATGGAAAAATGCAATTATTTTCCTTTTTTTCTAATATTTTGCCGTAGATACAATGGATCAGCAGCATTTCACATGCCGTCTAAGTACTAAAAAAATTGGTGTTATGTCCATGGTTTTCTAATGTGTAAAATATAAAATGAAAAGAGTTGTTTTTGTTTCTTTAAACATTAGATTATTAATTTTTATTTTTATATAATGAAAGGTTTTCGACCACTATTTCTGATCTTCTTCAGTACAATGAACTAGTACATTCTAAAAACATGCTTATATACTAACAACCTTAAACTTAATTACCGTTGCTTTTAATTACCCTTAGCAGTTTTGAATCGCAATTGCCTTCATCGGTATTAATCCTTATCCCTGCAAGTACCTGCCGTATATATATTGACTCTAGGACATCTAGTTTATTAGGGCAATATACACTTTTTATTATCTAAAAGATTATGTGGTTTGCGATTGAAGATTTGATTTGAGTACCTGGTTGCTCGCTGCTATGGTCGCTTCTCGAAGATGCTCGTGAAATTTTACTTATACCAGCCTTTTTGTCAGCCCAATGTAAACTTTAGGGCAATTGTTGCAGCTAACTCTATATATACCGCTCCTTTCTTCCAAGGTTCTAGGATCCTTTCCCATTCCTAAATGTGTTTGAATCGTATGGTGGCAGTTTGCTGTAATATTTGTATCTGGTGTTTCTTGAATGCTTTTTTGATTTCTTTCAGATATTTCAAGTTGTTTACACTGATTCATCTGCATTCTGCACTTTGCTTGCCCAATGTTGTTCGTTTGCGTATTTGTAGGTTATTCTTCTTTCTCCGGATACTGTTTTCGATTGTGTTGCTATTGAACCCATTTATTTTTGCTGCGTCAATATTCCATTGTTTTTCTCGAGTATAGCGTTCGTCGTCTAGCGGTGTTCTCAGCAGCCGGTGTACCATTGAGTGGTACGCTGCCATTTTGTGCGCATATGAGTGAAACAAGTCGCTAATGATTGTACACCGAGTGTAGCTTTGTTTCCAAAAAATATCAAATTCGATTTTACAATTATTTCTGATAATCATCATATCTAGGAACGGGATTGCGTCATGTTGTTCCGTTTCCGTGGTGAATTTGATTTTTGGATGGATACGATTCATGCATTGGAAGGTATTTTCCAGTTCATCTCTAGGAAGTATGGCCCATACGTCATCCACATATCTTGCCCAGAATCTTGGCATCAAGCCTTTCTTTTCGATGGTGTCTTCAATATAAGCCATAAAGATCTCGCTGATCACTGGTGATAACGGGTTTCCCATTGCCGTTCCTGATTTTTATAGAGTCAATCAAAAAGATGAAGAAAACCCAGTGTAATAAATCAACAAAACCTCAGAATGCATAACCCATCACTTCCCCGCATACAAATCCAGCCAAAAATACACAAGAATAATGAGGAGGTTCGTGAAATAATAGCTGATTCAAACTCGCCGACTTACAAAATCGCAAAATTTCTAACGAAAGAAATCGAAAGTCTAAGAACACCAATAAGCCACAGATCTATACAGAATTCAGCAGCACTAATCAAGCAATTGGAGGATACCGAGAGCGTTAAAACAGACGAAGTTATAGTTTCATTCGATGCGAAAGCTCTGTTCCCGAGTGTACCAGTGAAGGAGGCATTGTATTTTTTGAAACCTGGTTATTAAACATTGAAAATACAGCTGAATGGAAAGCGAAAGTGAAGAGTTATATATTGGCTTGTATAGTAAATTGCATCGATGGAATGCTTCCTTATGACATATTCCAGAGGCACATTGAATGGTAATAGGGCCAGCTCAACTCACTGCTTCAGTTCGATATTTGTATCAAAGGCGTCGGTGAGTTGTTATTGATGTGGACTTTGGAGGTTGTTGATATCCTTGTCATTTTGGTAAGACAGACTAATTTGGCTGGGATACCAAAGCAAAGCATTGTGTGGTACACTACTTTACGCTCAATATTGTCGTTTGCCTGCTTAAAGCACTATATTTCTTGATGCATAGTAGGAAGCAATGTAGCAATAAATTGGTTCACTTCATATATCAACTGACAATAACGCCGTTTTCTGATTGCAGAATGTTGCACTTACTTAAAAAACCCGATCGAAAACGCTACCTGTTCGTCCGTCCGTCTTTCACAGCAGTTTTTCTCCGGAACTATAACAGCAATAAGGAGCAAGCTTAGTAGGTCAATAGAAAATGATGGGTGCCCTTAAAAAAATGTCTGACTAAAGATGATTATGTGGGGAGTCAAATAAAAGGTATAGATAAGAATTATCAAATAAATAGTCTTAAAGTTATAGCTTTTGCCTCAAGGGGTGCAAGTGAAGGGGAAGTACGATAATGTGCATACTACTCTCACGATTGGACACCTGTGGTTCGGAAAATCTGAAAAAACCTGAATGTAGTCGTCTATGAGAAAAACTACGGGAAATACCTCAGGAGTCGCAGTTCACTCAACATTTCTAAAATATTGGATTTTTTTAATGAAATCTTCTACGTACCTTCAAGTTCAATGAAATTTAGTATTTAAGTGATTTCATATTCTTTGAGCACTATAGTCCCTTTTCGGCCTTCACTTGGAGATAGTTAGAGTATCTCATTATCTTGACCGTATGTATCGTCAGCATTCGAGAAGATGATATGGTTAGTGCCACGTTTAATCATGTGTCCATCCCCTCAGCTGTGATACATGTCTTAGAGTCCGTCCAAAGAATCAGTCGAAACAAATCTCAGTGTTAAAAACGGGATTGAACCAGAGACTTTTGGCTTACGGGTGAAAAGTTCTATACAAGGTCCGTGTATTTCGTAATTGAGGTTTTGAAAAAAAATTTACAAAACCCTACTAAAATCGTGACGTGTCTGTCTGTCCGTCCATCCATCCGTCCGTGTGTCACAGGAATTTTTCCCGTGAGCCACGTAAACTAGACACATAAAATTTCGCAAATAGGTTTAAAGTAATGATCTCTTGAAAGTTACTCTGCAAACAAAATTTTTAAAGGTGTTTAAAAGGGTCTTCCCATGTAGGGGACTGGCCCCCGGAAAAAAAAATTTCACAAAATGTATCAAAGGAAAGGTATTGATGAGAACTTTTCAAAACACGTCTTAAACTAACAAATTTTGTTTCACAAGGTGCAGGAGAGGGGAAACGTACGAAAATTTTGTCTCCTCCTCTCAAGATTGAACACCTTTGACCTGAAAAATCTGAAAAAATTGTGAAGATAAATCTTTAGAAGTACAAGACCAACAAATACCTCGGAAGTCAAAATTCGATCAACTTTGTAGACACTATATATATAGGAATTTTGATAAAAATTTTAGAAATAATTTGTAATATTCAAGCGACAGGGTCAAAACACTTGAAACCAAGATTTAGTTCTTCGAACTCAATTTATGGAATCTGTTTTGATATTTAAATGTTGAATCTTCTCCGATTACAGCTACAACATAGAGTTTTCTAATACGTGAGATTTGCATCGATATCCAGGAAGGATGAATTGAATAAATATCTTTAAGAACTCCATTAAGTTATAATTTCAGTGATATAGCAAAAACAAAGTGGCAGCCATTTAAATTGGATTAAGAACAGTTTCGCCTTGAAACCAAGCACTAAATATTCGTGCCATTTAAATTTTCCTTAAGTTTATTCATTCATGCTGTCTGCATATCATAAACTGAGCTCAAAACTCTTCTGACAGCATTGTAGCCCTATTTGCTAAACTTGTTTATTTGTTTATTGGCTGTGTGAGTTTAGGTGACATTTGCCGGATTTCAGAATGTCAAAAAGCAAACTTTAATGTATGTCAGTTGACGTTGCATTCTCTAAACCTTTAGCAATTTTTTAAACTATTTGAACAGTATTTCAACACTCTAAACTTTGCACATATATTATCAACAAAGATGTGTTTAACCGCACTAAAATGCACTGAATTGCGCTAAAATGTCAAAAATTTTGATGACATACAGTAAAAATAATTCGTAATAACACAACTTCTACACTAAAATACAGTTTTTGTTTCGCTTGGAAATGCACTGGTATTGGTAGTTCACTGGTATATAAGTATAGTATTTAATCTACATAGATGGGTTACACGAATCGGTAGGAAGTTTGAGGTCCACATCTATTTACAGTGATTGGATTTATAAAGCACGTCTTACCATGTGATTTGCAACATGAGAGAAATCCTTTCTTAAAGTGTCTAGTTACTGAAGGGGAAGCTTGGATTTTATGTAAAAATTTGTATCAAAGAACACTTCATCAAAATCTTCTTCTTCTTTGTCGCACTACAGCCCCTCTCGGGCTTTCGCTTAGAGATAGTAAGAGTATCTCATTTTCATGACCGTATTGATTTTTTCGGAAGTTGGTTTGGACAGTACCATGCTCCCGTGCGCTTGCTCAGCTAAGATATGATCTGATTAAATCAGTACATATCAGCACTGAGTGAACACTCGTAGTCTGTCCGAAAAATCCTCTGGACTAAATCACGTTGCTCCCAACGAGATTTGAACCTGGGACCTTCAACTTATGGGTTCATCAAAATATCTTCTATTATTTTGAAGCAATGACAAATGGGAGGCGTACTTCTGTGAATTTGGTAGGACTTTGATCAATTCTAATAAATATTATAATTAATTCATTCGATTGAAAACCGCTATAGACAGAATTGTCAATTCGGTAAGGTGCCGTTTTCCACCACTTCAACAATAAGTTGCATATTGTTCTGATCCTCAGACAAAGCGTTCTTCTTCTTGGTAGCACTGTGGACCCTCTCGGGTCTTCACTACCTACAAATAAAGCCTCCCACTATCTCGGTTCATTGACCGCATCCTCCAATTTTGAAATCCAACCAGTAATGAACTATCTTCGTCGACCGAGTCAGACCAGCGTTTCCTCGGTTTCCCCACTGGTCTCCGCCTTTGAGTTCTCCCAACTAATACCTGCTTGTGTGTCCGTTGTTCGTCCAAACGATTTATGTGGCCGACCCAATGCGCCTTCCGCAGTTTTATAGTCTTTGAGGCCTCCGGCTCGTCGAAAATTTCATACAACTCATGGTTGTATCGAGTTCGCCATAGCTTTCCATCCAGCATCGCTCCGATTATTCGCCTCAGGACCCGTCCCTCTAAGTCGTTCAATATGTTTGCGGATGAACAGGTTAGGGTATATGTTTCACACGCATAGCAAAGCGCAGGTCTTATCACAGATTTAAATGCTAGAAGCTTTGTTTTCCTGTCCATGCAGCTGGTCTTCAAGATAGTTAACACAAAAAAACAAGTTGGGTAAACAGACCTACGCTCATGTCAGAAGGGTTTTGTATTCAATTTACAAAATGCAGTCACCGGATCGAATCACATCAAGAAACATGTCGAAGACGATTTTATTGGAGAAAATATGAAATACGAAGATCATACTATTATTAACAAAGTTGAACGAATTTTGACTTCTGAGGTTTTTGGTATTGGTATACTCATAAATATCTCCCTTGATAATTATTTCACATGTCCAGCCGCGACGGAGGAAACGCATTTTTCATGTATTTACCCCCTGTGCCCCACTGAAGCAAAAACTGGCAGTTTAACAACTGTTTTGAAAAGCTCCCATGAAAACTTTTATTTCATACTCATATCGGCTACGTTTGATGATTTTTTTTCAGGGGCCACTCTCCTGTACTGGTATCATCGATTAATGGCCAATTTTTTCGAATCCTAGAATGGTTACAAAATCCTTTTGCTAGGAGCTCTCTCCCGCCTCCTTGACTTTTTGTTTATAAGCATTAATTGTAGGTACTGATCTACAGTCATTCATTAAATTGAATCAAGTGTTCAAAGCATGCACCTTAAACGTTGAAGTTGGGAAAAAATAACTCAAAA
Organism: Odontomyia ornata; assembly: GCA_963969285.1. Taxonomy (NCBI): domain Eukaryota; kingdom Metazoa; phylum Arthropoda; class Insecta; order Diptera; family Stratiomyidae; genus Odontomyia; species Odontomyia ornata. The sequence goes on from OZ017739.1 coordinate 93,960,088, forward strand.
TTATTCAATCTTCGCATTTAAAACAGCCACTTTCTTGTTTTACGATTACTGATACCACCAGCTCAACCAATTCTCAAAGATATACATGACACCTATCATTCCTGAAATTTTCATGCAAATCCTAGCAAAACTGTAGTGTCTGAGTCGGTAAAAAACGCATGTTGGTCCATAGCCATATGTTGCCATAGTAATAAATGCAGCGCATATTGTTCCATAGAAATATAGGAAAATTCAAACCGCTATAACTTCGCTAAATATAATTCAATCTTTATGAAACTTTCAGAATAGATCAATCTTATAAATAGTCATCTGTATACTGAATTAAGATTTTATTCAAGAAAACATAAAATCGATAAATCATACTATTACTAACAAAGTTGAGTGAACGTATTTGTTGTTGTTGTACTCATCAAGACCTACATTCTTGATTTTTTTCAGATTTTTCGGATCACAGGTGTCCAATCGCGAGGGGGGGGGGACACAAATTTTTCGTGTATTTCCCCTCCCTGTGCGCTCCTCGAAGCAAACTTTGCCAAACGAAGACCTGTTTTGTAAAGTTCTCATCGAGACCTTTCATTTGATACCCATATCGGCCACCTTCAATGAAATTTTTTTTTCTATATGGGGAGACCCCCCTAAATGCCTTATAAAATTTTTTTGTAGTTGAACTTTGAAGAGATCACCACTTTACACCTACATACAAAATTTAATGTTTCTAGCTTAAGTAGTTTCCGAGAAAAACTGCTGAGACAGACAGACGGACAGACGGACAGACAGGACGCGATTTTAGAAGGGTTTTGTAAAATTATTTTACAAAACCCTAAAAGTGTTTTATTTGCGAGCTGTATTCTTCGGCGTATTTTGTCTCTTTCATTGCCGGTTCTCATTATTTTGGCGCTTAAATATAAAAATACGCTCATATTTTTGATACTTTATTTGCCAAATGTGATATTTTGATATTTGAGGTGTTCTTCCTCGACTGCGTCACGAGTTTTGTTTTATTCTCATTGATTGTAGCCCTAATAGTTTCTCTTCACTGTCAGGTTCCAGGAAAAGTTCTTTGGCGGTTGTTAATGACCGGTGACAAAATGTTGATTTCATCCACATGGGCTAAACCTTGGCTCAACTTATATAGCAAAGTATGTCGACAAGTTGCTTTCTTATGATATATTCCAGAGTCAAATTCAACAGCAATGGAGCTAGCCCATCTCTCCGTTTTAGTCCGATATTTGTATCTAAGGCATCGGTGAGTTGTTTATTGGTGCGCACTTTAGATGTCGTCAACGTCATTGTCATTTTGGTAAGACGGACTAATTTGGCTGGGATGCCAAAGCAAAGCATTATTTGATACAGTTTGTTACAATCAATACTGTCATATGCTTGCGTAAAGTCAACGAAAATTTGGTGTACGTCTATGTTGAACTCCCAACATTTCTCACGTACCTGCATAACTGTGAACAATTGGTTTATTGTCGATCTACCTGCTCTAAAATCACCTTGATTCTCCCTAATAATACTGTTGGCGTATGACCCAACTTCATTTTCAAAGATCTTTGAAAATTTTTTGAATGCCATACAATGTATGCCTCTACAATTTTCGCACAGTAGCTTGTCACCTTTTTTATGGATAAGGAATACAGTTGATTGGCTCCATTCTTTCGGCATATGTTCTTGTTGCCAAATGCGCTGCATGACTTTGTGAATAGCTTCCTGAACACTGCTGCCACTAGATTTGATTATCTTCACGGGCATCTCATCGATGCCCGGCGTTTTATTATTCTTTTGGGCTTTGATGGTGAAACGAAGCTCTGCAGGTACATCTGAAGGCTTCGATGTTCTGGAGCTGCGCAGAGGATTCAGTAGGTTCGTGAAATATTATGCCCATGCTTTGGGCTGATAATCACGTTTCAGGCTTTTCACTACTTTGCGTGCTTGTCTTATGTTGTTGCCCGCTAGACTTACACCTTGCTTTTCCATTGGTCATCAAAGAATTTTCTTTTCTTAGTTCTTATTATCTTATTTGCTATCCTGCTGAGATCTTCATAGTGTTCTCTCTCCGCCCTGGTTTTCCTATCCACGTAATCTTAGTACGCCTGATTCTTTTTGTCAAACGCATTAAGGGACTCATAATCGAAAGACGAATCCTATTAAGTCTTGTTTAGGATTTGTTGTCCCATTCTCTGTTGTTTTTCACATTTTGTCCGAGCCGATTATGACTTGTTTCTCTTATAAAAATTATCTCCATCGTAAATTTTTAAATTCGTAATCAAAATTAAAATACTTCTAAATATTTGGTAAGTAAGTTTCCAATATACTAAGAAAGGGAGCATTATGAGGCTTTTTGAGAAACTAAAGAAGTTTAAATAACAGAATGGTCCATATATAACACAATAAATCAATTCAAACAAAAAAAAAAAAAATCGTGCATTCATTCATCCAAAATAGAAAGAAACCTGGTATTACCCACAAAAATTGGTAAGTCACGGTGCCCCGACTGTAGGTTTTTTGCAGGGAGGAAACCGATGCGTTTCACACATGTTTTTGCATGCAAAAAATGGGACAGGCTGCACCAGGACCTCTACAAGTTGTCCCCGGGTAGTCTAAGCGAGGAGATGCTTGCATCACAGATTCACACATGGAATTAAGTGGCATATTATGTTCTGGCAGTCCTAAAAGATAATAAAGATTCACAGCAGCCGGCAGCGACATATCTTCCTTCCTCCTCTCCCTCTAAAGGAGGAATTCTTCAACTTGAAGGTTGCCCCCTGGAGTAGTGAAACGAGGCTTAGCCCGAAGTAATCTTTCAAACGGTTCAAAGCTAGAATCTCAGGTTGACAGGGGAGGTGTTTAGTGTGTAGTCTAGACTTCTTGCACTTCCGGGAGTCCCACACTCAGAGCATAAATAGCCTTCGTCCAATATTCGCTTGTTTTGACGATTATCATGCACAATGCTGATTATCTTAGCTAAATATGATTTACACAAGTAAATTTGCCTCTGCTTGCACAAATCTATTTTCGAGAGGAAATTCGAAAAGTCTGTAGTAATCGAGCAGCCACACAAGCAAACTGCTCGAAAACCTTCATAACTCCTATTCGGAATTTTGATAGCAGATTTAGAAAAATATTTAATTTTTTACAATCATGATTGTTATTTGTAAAATAGTTTCTTGCTTATTATTATTATTATTAAATGTAATTTTATATCAATTTTTCCTATATGTTAAATTTAAATGTTTCCCTTTAATTATATTCTGCATGAGATTTAAATTTCATTACTATTTAAAATTCCCTTCATTTTTCTTTACTTCAGTTAAATTTTGGTTTTAAAAATTTTAAATCTGCCACATAAAATTTCGAGTCTGGGAACGTTGATCTAATACAGCCAACAGTGTAGTACATCACGGAAGGCAAGCTAACTAGGCTGAGCTCAGCTGAGGCGATTACCATATACACGGTAATGAAAATAGGAATAGCAGGAGGACAGTCTTCCGCGAGACACGCTAGGAGTGACTTGAACGATTCGATCCATTCCGCGAGTATTGTGCAATTCTGCTTTGCCCGCCACTTTGACCCAAGTAAAGTAAAAAAAAATAAATCGACTCTAATGAATTTGCTTCCGGTATGCAAATTAACTAGCAAATACGTGCAAAGACCGTGAAGAGTGCTATGATAGATTGCTTGTAAAGTGCAGTGAAATTTACACAAACAAATTGCCCCATAATTTATTGTCTTGTGTACAAGTGGCCCATGATAGAATTTCTTGTGTTTAATACATGGAGCTTGGATGACAATATGCAGTCCAACCAAACATAACGGTTTAGACTAACCAGAGTGTCAAGAAGTGCTTACCATGCGATCAATGTGAATGGTGCAGAGAATTTCTTCAATTCAAAGTTAGGGTTTCTTATAAAAATCATCTTTTGTTTAAGGACTTAGGTGCGAGGGTATTCATCGGTCTCGGCATTTGATTGTAATCGAATAATCAAATCTTTCGTTACAACGTGAAGCATATAAGCTAAAAAGTATACGACGGAGTTCGGGCTTCTATAGCTGCGAATATTATACAGGGTAAAGAATACCACTCTTGCGGGAATTCGTTTCGGTTGGTTAGCTCGTTAGATGCTCATGAAACGCCCGAATAACGGGTCGATCGGCTCTGACGATTGTTGCTGAGTGGTAGGCGAATCTGGCGAGTATCAGATCAGAAGGCAGAATTCCATTGTGGCATCCCGAGGAGGGATCAAACGTATGCTACTATGATGTTTGAGGGCTATAATCAGATTGTTTTCGAGGCATTGTTAATGCTTCCGAACATGAATACTTGTCCAGGCAAATGAAGCAGAAGCAATGCTGATTATCTACGTATTTACAAAACATCAATAGGCATCAATTCAGACAGAGATGAACAGTAAATTAATACATCTCGGGCTGGAGCTTGTTAAAGATGCAACATTTTAGTTCCTGTGCGGTTCAATTGCTTTTAACGAGCGAAAATCTTTAAAAAAAGACAGTATAAATACGTAATCATATTTTTCTGCAGAACCGCAAAGCCCCTGCATGGAAAAAGTGTTATGCTCGATCAGTAATTTACTTTCTCTCGGTGGAGTAAATATCAATGCCCGTTAAACTATTGTTAACGATTACAGCGACATCGAAATACACCCACATCACCAGCGGGCGCCCGGCGAGGATGATTGGGTAAGGGTTATTAGGTACAAACTAGTCAAAGAATATAAAATTATCGATGTCTAGAGATTTTCTAAGAATGTTATATGCATGTTTGTGAATAACGCAATTGAACGGGGAATGAATCATTCGGCTTTGATAGATCTAATTGAATTTTTTAATCCTTTCGATTCATTTTTGTTTGAACGCCTCAAAAGTTTTCTATTTTCAGTTGATTGGGTTTCGTTTTAGAGTTACTATTGTGACAGAGTAATGTGATGAGTATGTGCACTTAATCCTAAGCTGCTGAATTGAACATTTCAAACACACTTTTTTAATTTAACGTATCCTCCTACAAACCCTATTATAACTAGTAGGTATAAATTTAGATTATACGGCAAATTTTTTGTTTTGAACAGATACGTTCATGTATGTATATCAAACTTAAATATATTTATTTTGATGATTGATCATTTCGCGAATATTATGGATATCAATGATTGATATGCGCCTAGAATTTGTTCGTTTCCTTTTCGTTATGGGGAAAATAAATACTGTAAAAATATTATAATAGAAAAATTGTATTTGCAACTTTCCGTCCACGACAGTAAAAATAAATTTACAATGAATTGTTAAACATTAAAAACTCGGTCTTTCCATTTCGTTTTACCTGACCGGGTATAGGACCCGTAACGATGGCAGGCTTCTCCTATATCATGGGAGTTGAATTATAACATTCATGAGCTCGAAGAAAATCCTGAACAAGCTGGCTACAACATAGCCGAATACCATCAGATTGAAGAAGCTGCAAGAAAGCAGTTGGCTGTTCTCTGTGAAAAAACTCGATTTCAGGAAGGTAAAACAAGTACAACACAGGCAGTAAACCTTCCAAAAATCACAATTGAAAAGTGCGACGGTGATTACTTGAAATGGGCTCAATTTGCTGATATGTTCTCTGGAATGATTGATAAGCAACCACTTTCAACAATTCAAAAAATGCGGTATTTAAAATCGAATGTAACTGGTGAGGCGGAAAGACTTATAAGTCATTTAGCAATGACAGAAGAAAATTATGAGGTAGCGTGGGGTACGATGAAGGACAGATACAACAATCAAAGGGTTTTATCCTCCACCCTCATAAAAAAGATTGTTAGTCATCCAAATCTTCCTTCTGAAAATCAGTCCGCTGTAGCCGTCAGAACATTTCACGATATTCTGCATGAATGCTTACTGGCATTAAAAAATATTGGAGTAGATGCAGACACTTGGGATAAAATAATTCTGCATCTAATGGTCAAGAAACTCGATCGCCAAACACATGTGTTGTACGAGCAATCAATAAAACATCCTAGAGAAAATCAAAAGATTTCTGATTTCCTGAAGTTCCTCGAGTATCGTTTCCAATCGTTGGAAGCAATAGGAAAGAAGGAAAAATCATCAGTTGCTAAAACATCTGCAACAACTACAACTGAATCAATATGCAAATTGTGTAAGGCCCCAAATCATGGCCCCTATGCATGCAAAAGGTTTCTAGAAATGGCTGCCTCAGAACGGTTGAATTTCGTTCAGTTTAATGGAGATTGGTAGTTACTCCACCGAGAAAGTAAATTACAGATCGAGCATAACACTTTTTCCATTCAGGGGCTTTGCAGTTCTGCAGAAAAATATGATTACGTATTTATACTGTCTTTTTTTAAAAGATTTTCGCTCGTTAAAAGCAATTAAAGAATAACTTCTGTATAAATTGTTTGAAATCAGGACATAAGCATAAGACTTTCTCATCTAGGCCATGTTTAAAATGCCAGAGAAAACATAACACATTACTCCATTTAGAAACTTCAGTTAAAGCAAATGTTATGCAAAAAGGTGAATCCGACCAAAGGCTATCCGAGTATCAACCGTTGAATAGTAAACAGCTTACAAGTTCAGCTAGTATGGCAGCGTCACAACTATCAACTGACAATGGATATGTTTTGCGTGGTACCGCCAGAATAATTTTAACTGCACAATATGGGAGAACAATTGAATGCAAGGCGTTATTTGATTCCGGATCACAAGTTAACCTTGTTACCGAACGCATGGTGAAACGACTTAAAAATATCAACTATACCATCATTTCTAAGCATCGAAGGGATATGTCGAGAAAGGAAGGACTCTACTCGTCGTATTGACGTAAACATGAAATCTACCGATGGCAATTTTGAAACATGTCTCGAGGCGTTCGTGCTATTATCCATTGTTTCCATGCAGCCTACTCAAACACTGGATATATCAACGTGGAATATTCCCAACAACATTAACCTAGCTGATAAAAGATTTCATTGTCCTGAAAAGGTTGATGTGCTTCTTGGAGCAGAGTTTTTCCATCAAATGATTTTACCTGGACAAATATGGCTGGGGAGTAGCTTACCAATTCTTCAAAATACGATATTTGGATGGGTAGTTTCCGGGAAGTTAAGCATGCACTCAACAAACGCGTCAACATGTGCCATCCGCACAGTTGAAGAAGAAGCAAGTGATGCGTTGCTTGAAAGGTTCTGGAAGTTAGAAGAAGTCAATGAGTCCAATCAAGCATTAACTTCAACAGAAAAGCGTTGCGAGACTCATGTCACCCAAAATATTCTCAGGACTACATCCGGACGGTTTATGCTTAAACTTCCTTTCTTAGAAAATCCATCAAGCCTGGGAAATTCCAGAATCACTGCAGAAAATCGATTTGAAGCCATAGAGGCACGTCTAGCTAATAAAACGGGCATCAAGCAACAATATGTGGATTTTATGAGAGAGTATGAGGCTTTAGGTCACATAACTTGAGTTGATCCTGAATCGATAACAGGCGCACATTATTACATACCTCATAATTATGTGTTGAAGCCTGAAAGTAGCAGCACTAAGCTTTGAGTTGTATTTGATGCATCAACCAAAACTGCATCAGGATATTCGTTGAACGATATTTTGTATAACGGTCGATTTAGGCTACACAAATATGTCTTCACAACAGACATTGAGAAGATGTATCGGCAAATCTTGATACATCCTGATGATCGCAAGTTTTAAATAATTGTTTGGAGAGAAGATTCGAATCTCCCATTACAATACTACGTTCTGAACACTGTTACTTATGGCACAAGAGTGGCCCCTTACTTGGCGATTAAATGCTTGAAGAAACTAGCATTAGAATATGCCTCAATATATCCGCTGGGAGCTGATGCGTTACGAACTCAATTTTACGTTAATGATGGTTTGATTGGTGCCGATACACTTTCAGCTGCATTTGACACTAAACAGCAGCTGACCAAGATTCTAGAAAAAGCAGGATTTAAGTTGCAAAAATGGTGTGCCAATAATAACAAAATATTTTCCGATGTACCAAGTGTTGAAAGAGAGGTGAATTTGGACTTCGGAGTGGAGGGCGACGAATCAATAAAAACTCTTGAAGTTATGTGGTCGCCGAAAACAGACAAATTCTTCATTCAAGTTACGGTGCGACAATCCACGCGTATATCAAAAAGATCTTTTTGTTCGGAGATGGCTCGGGTATTTGACCTTCTTGGAATACTGTCTCCGGTAGTAGTCACGGCCAAAAATTATGGGAATTATAATTGTCTTGGGATCAAAATGTGCCACTAGACATCGAAAGGCAATGGGTCGCCTTCCAAAAGGAGCTTCCAATCTTAACGGATGTGAGGATACCTCGACACTGCTACTCACAGCAAACGCCCCGACTTGTGCAACTTCATGCCTTTGCAGACGCATCTGAGCTAGCTTATGGTGCAGCAATTTATCTCAGGTCGGTCCTTAATGACGGGAAAATTGTTGTTAGACTGCTGTGTGCTAAATCAAAGGTGGCACCAATTAACAAACTACGCATCGAAGACTTGAGCTCTGTGCTGCAATGTTGAGTACACGGTTAGTGACCAGAGTCAAATCAGATCTGGGGTTCAAAGATATTCCAACTTATTTTTGGACAGATTCACAAATTGTATTAGCGTGGAGCAATTCAGCAGCATCATCGTTTCAACCATTTGTTGCAAACCGAGTTTCTGACATACAGAAACATTCATTACCAGATCAATGGAACTACGTCAAATCAAGAGAAAACCCAGCAGATGTGTTATCTCGTGGAATTTCTCCAAGACTTTTCAAATCATGTACCGTGTGGTTTTATGGACCAACTTTCCTACATGGACCTCAAACAACATGGCCGCCAGTCAAAGTACATGAATTGGTAATTACAGGAGACATGGAACGGCAGCAAGTAAAGCCAAAAGTAGTGGCCAATCCAACCATATTATCAGATTGCTTGATATATTCAATTAACCATGGCAATAGCTTCAAAAAATTGCAACGCATAGTTGCTTATATGCTACGATTTGTGAATAGCTGTAAGGCGCCGGAAACGGTTTGCAAGCCTACAAACATTATACTAAATATTGAAGAATTAGACAAGGCACTGATTTTCATAATTAAGCAAATACAATATTCAGATTTTAGAACAGAATTGAAAAATTTTTGAAGGGGTGAGCCGCTACCAAACAAAAGCCCGATGAAGGATAAGGACCCAACCCTTGACGGAAACGGCATCATTAGAGTTGGAGGCCGCTTAGAACGTTCACTGTTAGAAGATGATCAGAAGCATCCGATTATTTTGCCCTATAATGATCCAACCGTTAAATTGTTGTTGAAAAAGATTCATGAAAGAGAATTCCCATTGCGGCTCACAAACCCTAGTAAATATAGTTCGAGAAAGATTCTGGATTATTAAAGGAAAAACAATGGCGAGATCAGTAGTCCAAAAGTGTATCACGTGCTGTCGCGCTAAACCAAAATTACTGAACCAAATAATGGGAAATCTACCAAGTGCCCCAGTACGACCAGCTCGCCCGTTTTTGAACTCAGGTGTTTACTTATGCGGTCCTGTTTGGGTACATTTCGAAATTCGAGGTAAGAAACCTCAAAAGGCATACATTGTCGTGTTCAGCTGCTTTGCAACCAAGGCTGTGCATCTCGAACTAGCTACTGACCTAACCACTGAAGCATTCATTGCAGCCTTGAAAAGATTTATTGGGCGAAGAGGTCATTGCGGAAATATCTACTGCGACAACGCTACTAATTTTGTCGAAGCGAAAAATCAATTGGCAGAGCTGGAGCCAAGCATATACTCTGAAAACGCACAAGACAACATCATCACTGAATGTAACTCAAAGGGTATAAAATTTCATTTTATCCCACCAAGAGCACCACACTTCGGGGGATTGGGGGAAGCAGCTGTGAAATCTGCCAAACACTTGTTAGTGAGAAGAACTTCCAAGGCGTCATTAACATATGAGGAGCTGGAAACCGTGATAATAGGAATTGAGGCAATGCTAAACTCAAGGCCTATTACTCCAATGTCATCTGATCCAAATGACATAACCGCTCTGACACCAAGGCATTTCTTGATCGGGGAACCATTAGTTGTACAATTCGAACGAAGGAATCATGATGGTGGAAGGGGTAGTGTTACCGAAAAATTGGAAACAAGTGTCCAAACTTAAGCATGGTTTTAGGGTCAGGTGGTCGAAAGAATATTTAAATGAGCTACAAAGCCGTCAGCGCTGGCACGATTGGGCTCCTAACGTTGAACTCGACACTATGGTCATCCTTCAAGAAGACAATATTCCACCTATGCAGTGGCCATTGGGTAGGATTGTTAAGCTATATCACGGTAATGATGGAGCAGTACGAGTGGTAGATGTGCAAACAGCGAACGGTATCAAGAGTAGGGCCATTCAAAGACTAGCACCACTACCAACCGAGGATTCTATTTGCCATAAAAAATCAATTGAAAGCGAAGAAGACTCTGATACGGAACTAAATACTGAAAGAAAACGAACGTCAACACTGCAAAGCAATTCCAACCACAGTCATATGCCTTTAAAAACATCTGAGGCAATACATGTACCTGAACTAAAACCAAAAAAGAAAAAAATAAAGGCATCAAAAGGTTCATTGATTACAAGCATACTTTTCATGTGCGACAATAGTGCATGCAGAACCAATGATTGTTAATACCCCGTTTGAACACAAATTTGGGTTGCATTTTGAACACATTGGAAAAATAGCTCACGTAAATAGTGAATGGAAAATCATGGTTTACTATAACTTGTCGACATTTTGGAACGAAATCAGCAGTTTTGAATTAGGCATTAATTCGTTGAAGGCGGCTTGCATCAAAACAGGAAATAATCCTGGATACATTCATATTTCCAATCAATTCGAAAGGATGCAAGGAGAATTGCGATTGGACAGTAGTATCTTCTCACTTAAGCGTAAACGTCGTGGCGCCTTTAACATCATCGGTAACATGGCTCACTCTCTCCTTGGAGTATTGGATTCCGAATATGAAAACGAGATGACTACAATTATTGATAATGTAAAGTCCAATGAACGGCATCTTCTGAAGCTAATGAAAAATCAGACTTCCATAATAGATTCGACCATTAACATAATGAAATCCAATCAACGCTACATAAAGGATAAGTTCTCAGAAATTGATGAAAAACTGAAATATCTGATTAACCAAATCAACAAAAATAACTCAGATGGATTTGAAGCAAACTTAATGCAAGCACAAACGATTATTGCCTTCCAACTCTTGATTGCATATATACAGCTGCAACAAATTCAAGCAGCAATTACTGACGTGGTCACTGACACTCATCATGGAAAAATTAGCCCACTGCTCTTGTCACCTCAGCAAGTAGTCCAGGAATTAAGGGAGATTAAAACCAATTTACCGTCATCAATACGATTGCCAACCGACGAAACAAACCTTCTACAGCTATACAGATTAATGAAAATTCGAGGAACGCTTGTTAAGAATTACCTCGTTGTTGTTATCATGTTTCCATTGGTTGATCACAACAGCTTCGATCTCTTTAGAGTGACACCCATACCATTCAATGTCGGGGATGTGTTGATGAGACTTAAGGTCAGTACTGACTTTGCCGTAACCGCCCTACGAAGTTCCTATTTCACAGTGACAGATAATCAAATAAATTAATGCGAACTGCCAACTGTTGGATCATTCGTTTGCAAGGACAAAGGCCTTATACACCATCAAGGATCATCGCCAGCATGATGTGAATTGAGCCTTTTACTAAACGAAGAGTATACACCATGTGAAGCAAAGAATATTACTACCGCATACAGTTTGACTCAGCTGAATGAGAAAAATAAATCGATTTATGGATTTGTTGCACCTGTTCGTCCACAAGCAGTTTGCGGAGATCACATTGAACAGATTCGCATGAATGGGTCTGGGATGTTATCGATCAATTCTAATTGCGTGATCAAACATGACCTGTTCACGATTACAGGGAATGATATGAAATCAATCAAGACCTTTTTTTTAAGTAGATATGGTTCGTATGAGCCCTCCATTAAACAGCTAGTGAGTCTACAAAGATTACTACCCAAAGAAGACAGCTTCAAAATCATCGAAGACAATCTCACGTATCAAAAGCATTTCGCCATTCCTGGATATGTCGCGCTAATTTTAATTGTGGCATTTCTCACCTACCTGGCATGGACCAGACGATTTAAAATCCTGAAGAGAAGATACATCCCAGTGCCTGTACCAAGGTCAACACGGCAACCTGACTTCTCTGTGGAAGTTTCTTGAACAGCGTTCAACGGGGGGAGGATATGTACAATTCTTCTATTCAATAATTTCATCATTTCAATGTCAATAAATTTAATCTCTATAATTTCATAATTTCAACATGAACATCTACGATTCATCATTTCCTAATGTATCTTGGATATCAGTAAAATGCATAGTTTAATGTAATTGCATGGTTCTGGTATTTTCCCACGAGAACTTATGTATAATAATGTCCAACGACAAATTCCAGACGAAATATTAGAAGAAAGTTTCGTGTTTGTATTTGGTTTAGCTAAGCGGTAATCTTAAACACCTGGAATTTGTAGTGAGAAACTTTGTTTTTGCGATGGTAATTCAAATTATAAAATAACTGTGGTTGAGAAATAAATCCAGTTCAGTTTTAACATTCGAACACGCATTTTCTTTTTACGACGCGAACTAGAGGTTTATGTACCTCTTAGTTGTTTTTTAGGAGTTGGCCTTTTGGTAGTTATAATCAACAAAATGTCGGTGTAGTCTCGTCGGTGTATCCTTCTAATTGGGTTTCATACTGTCGTCAACCGAACCAGGTTTAAGTGCTTGGTTGTTCGGAAACGTAATCAATTACCCGCGTAGCACCTAGTTCAAGTACTAGTGTGTTTTTGAATTTATAGAATCGACTTTTATAATCGCGCGAAACCCTAGGTAATGTACTAGTGGTTTAGATTTATTCAAGTGGATTTTTATACAGTTACATTACATAATTATATAACATAAATTGGCCACGTCTATATTTCTCATTTGATGGGAACGCTAGCCTGCCTGCGCATTCACGCGTCCCCAGACAAGGCCAATCTCGGCGGATCTTAACATCCTCTTTCGCTGAGGCAGCAGACCATCGCTGCAGTCCTTCACGGACATTCATCATACCTACCATCACTACAAGTCCGATGAAGACGCACTCCCTCATATCAGGAAAATTTCGAGAGATCATGAACTGTTACTCATCAAGGTACAAAAAAGTAGTTTAAATCAAGTAAGACAATCGTTTAAGTAGCTTAAAAACAGTACTTTGCAGAAGTAAAACACTAAGTTCATGAAACAGCCTTTGAATAATCACTAGAACGGAAACTATACTACTCCAGAAGTAGAAATAAATACAGAATACATGCCAATCTGTAGTGGATCATAGTTTTTAAATAATTTTGGAAAGTTTCTGCAGAAAAGCAATGAGAAAACGCTCAACAAGAATGGTTCAAGATTTTTAAGAGGAGGAAATTGCAGAAATAACAGACAATCTTTGATGAGATTTAGAAATATTTTAGTTTAAACAATAGATGGCACCCATTATTAAATGAGAGCAATCATAATTTTCAATTTTGTGAAACAGATTTGAGACCCATATTTAAGATTTGCATCAACAATACTTCCGCAAAATGAGATTAAATATCAGATTCAATGTGCATTGTCCCCATTTAAAGTGAAATGAGTGTGAGGCTTTAGCAATTAAGTTTTCCATGTAAAGATCAAACTTAAGCTTCAAGCAAAAATCATGAAAATCTATTTATTAAACGATTCTTTTAGATTGTTTTTCCACAAACGAATGCGGTCAAGATTAGCAATAAAAGTTTCGTTTAAAGCAGAAACTGCATTTCTTCCACAAAAATTAAATTCCATGTACCCCAAAAAAGTTTTCCGGTCAATATCTAGGGGAAAATGTTTGTCATAAGCAATAATGGACACCGAAAGCAATCGTTGAATGAAGAATTCTTGCATACTACAACTAATTATTGTATTTTGGTGTCTTTTTGACCGCAATTGATTTATTGAATATGTATAGGCAGCCCGATTAAAACAGCAACAAAAGAAAGATAAGTTCTCCATTTCAATACTCCAAAGAACACATACCACTGAATAAATTAAAGATTTTGCCAAAAAGTTGCATTTTAAACATCTTCGTAGCAAAATAAAGCGATCTAATTAAATTGTTTGCTGATAAGTTCAGTGCGTAATCAACAGCAATTCTGTCTGCAAAGCTTCAATGTTGTGCCTAAAATGTTTCAATGGCGCTTTAAACTTTTGAACTCGATTAACGTTTTTAACCTCACGCTGCGGAGATAGAAGAACGATTTGCCCGAACCAGGTGTATTGCCTACTATATGTACCATTATATCGCGAGTTCACCATTCGCTTTGTTTCAGTTCAAGAGTTATCTGTTGCTATAAATCAAACCTATTTTGATTTTGCAAGAACGCGAAAGAATACTTGGATGGTATGCTACAAATGGGAGTATTAATCACTAACTGGTGAACGCTCGAAAGATTCGTAATGACCGAGACGAAAGATGATACCATAGACAACGAATCTATTATCGCATTACCATTTCAGCCAACGGTTTCTTTATATGGCGGCGAATAGAATTGGCGTTTTAGCGAAAGAAACGATTAATTTTAATTTATTCATTTGTTCTAGATAACAGTTCTATTGGATAGTGTTTATTTTTATTGAAAAGATTCTTTGGTTTTGACACTCACCTCTTCTGCAAGAATTTCCTTTTGAAGTCCCTGAACACTCCGGTCTTGTCCTCATCGTTAACGTATCGCAGTCGGGCATGTGATGGAACTAAATGCCGGTTGGCTACTCCTAAATCCATTTGTAAATCTATCACAAGAAGGAGCGTGAACAGCACTAAGGATGCACCGAACCCGATGGCCAGGCGCTCCTTCATTTTCATCGCGCGCAGCCCAAACATTGTGTCTATTTTTCGACTGATAGTCATTACAAGCTTAGCAATGTAATTGCCTCTGTGTGGATGCTGTAATTTTTTTAATTTAGACGAACTACTACTTTCCGCTGTTTGCAAACATTTTTCACTGGACTTAAAGTTTTCCGCGATACCGTCAACTTGCTCGCTTTCAAACTCATTCGAATTCTGATCAACCCTTGCTCGACAATTTAATTCACTTTTACCGCAACGCACGCAATCGATGGGAACCTCGGAACAATTTTTTTCACGACCCTCAGAAGGGATTTGCGCGTGGACACACGAAAGCTTTTTCCGTTTCCGTAACGGACTCGACGCGCTTGGGAAGTACTCGACGGCTAATCGCACATTTATCGGTCGATCTTGATAGTCAGTCTCGCACCACTCACTGTTGACGATGTTATCAGATAATCGGAATTGCGAATGATTATTATTGATAATGGCACAATTAGCGACTGAGGCGGCAGCCGAGCGTGGTTCAAGTTCACTGGCTAAGTACGAGCTTAGCGGGTAGCTGGATATGTGTTCATTTGCGTATGTCGCACATATGCGAGCAGATGAGTCGTACGCGCGACGAGTGTGACCACAACCGCGAGGTGTACCGCTCGAGGTTGAAGAATTATCTGCGAACGACGATAAGAACGCTGTTAATGCCTCCTCAGAATCTGAGTTTGATTCGGATGCTGCTTCTGACTGTAGCTGTGATCCGTTGGAAGATTCTGACTCAGATTCAGATACGGATGATGCAAAATCTTGGCGTTCTGGATTATGGAGCCCTGATTTGGACAACGATGACGTTGATGGGTTGACACCACCTCTCGGTTGACCTCCTTCTTGACAGCAGTGTCTATTGCGTCCACTCGCTGAACTCTCCGGTGCGGCTCTTGCTAAAAAGCTGAAAATAGATTCATAGGTGGAAATAAATTAATATGCTAGTTCGTGTTTGATATGTATGACGGCTTCGCACACCGCTACCGGCATAACAGTGAATGGATATGAAAATTAGATGGATCATGGTGGAAATTTGATTCGTTGATGTTATTAATGTATCTATATCGTTGTTACATGATTTTATGTTTTTTGCAACCTACTATCACAATAAATATATAACAATTTTATTTAGGTATATCAGTTTGAGGAAAGTATATTTTCGCTAAATTAAGGTATTTTTATACGCTTAATCTTTTGCAAACATTTTTCACGGTTACGAGTAATGTGTGAAGTCGCTAAAAAGTTGAATGAATACGAAAGATTTCATGGCGAAATACATGAGCTTCATTGTATTTTACGATATAGCTGGGAGTATCTACATTTAATATAATCTAACAAATTAAATTATTTCTAACAAATTTTAATGTTTTGTAGGGAAATTCGAGGACAAAAAATTATATTTTTTAATAAACAGATAGGCTAGAAATACATATCAAATATATTTAACAAAAAACCAAATTTCTTTTTCAGAGCTATTCAATTTTTCATCTAATGATCGACTATTTTTGAAATAATGTTCATTTATAGAGCAATAGAATTTTTCAAACCAAACAACCAATCCAAACTTTCCTAGTTACCTTACAATCAAATCTACTAATGGAGAATCAATTCAAAATGGAATTTGAATTGACTGTCCGAAAGAGGAGTAGATTTTTAAGTAATTTTTTGAAATATCTTAGGAATACTGGTATTTTGTAACTATTGGAGATATTTTTCTTTCACTTCCTTGCATAAGCAGTTGGATTTGGTTTTCCTGTGTCCACATATTACACGCTCACGCTTGAAAATCAGTTTGTCTCCCAAACAAAAAATAATTAACTCTTCAAATTAGAGCTCTCTTTAACATGAAGCTCTTTAAATTAAAACAATGTTAACAGAAATGAACAGTAGCTAAAAATAGGTTTAATTATGAGAAAACTTGTAACTATTCATGCAAGATAGTAATCGATAACATCGTTGCAATTGGTTTTGACCATATAAAAGAATTTCAAAGATAAGATATCAATAAAAGATCTAATATCAAAATTTTTTTTCTTTCAATAGCATGACTATATATCTACACATTTAAAAAAAAACTATTAAGAAGGTTCAAAGCCATAACACTACTGGAGCTTATGGAATAATATTATCCTAGTACTTCTACCAGATGAATCAATGAAGATAAGGAGAAAATTTCTGAAATACCCCACTGGAAACTCAATTCAGGCAATGATTAGCCCCTATTTAGGTGTACTCAAACTGGCAATAGGGCCTCATGCGGATTTCGCATCGTGCCTTAATGCCAAACATGATACATTACACTACCTATTCGCAAATAGAAAAACTTTAGGCGCTAAGGGTTTTCTGCATTAGGCCCTAATAGGTATTTACAAAGCCAGAACTGGAAGAGGGAGTCCTATCTTTGAAAGCGAGGAAGGCTCCAGGATTAGATTGTGTTCTGACTGAGGTGTTGCAACCTATTTATTATCATTGTCCTGACTTGCTGCTCAGCACCTTCAACGCTTACTTGCGGGACGGAGTTTTCCCTTCTTCAACTCCGCTAGATACGAGGGGAGTCTGAAAAGTCCATGCAAAGTCCAAGAGATGGCACCACTGGCGGGTATCGGGGTCGTGTTCAGTTAGCAGCATCCCTTGACTGAACTTACAACAAGCTTCAGTCATATTGGTAGATTTCTTTGTGTTTGGCATTCGTGTGAATCAAGAAAGTCGAGTGCACGCGCCAGCAACTACTTTAGCAGTTGTGGTCGCAGAATTAACGGAAATAGAGTTCTAAATCGTTTCGCATCCCCCCTATTCTCCAGACTTATGACTACTATCCGTTCCCCAATTAGAAGAAAAATCCATTTTCCATTAATTTCCCGACCACAACTGCTGACGTGTAGGTTGGTGCATGCATTCGACTTCCGTGATTCACACAAATGCCAAACACAAAAGAAATATACCTATATTGCTGAAACTTGGTGTGCGTACCTACCGGTGATGCCATCTTTCGGACTTTGCACGGACTTTTCAAACGCCCGTCGTAGGTGGATATTCTGGATGCACTGGAAAACTCTTTTTTTAATTCTAGACTGTCAGATACGGCTTCTGAGGGACTGCTTGAAGGACGAAAACCTGCTTTACGATACGACAGAGGGCCAACAAATGACGGAAATTACATCGGGTGTTGCCCAGGGATCTATTCTTGGTGCAGACTTGTTGAACATGTCTTACGACGGGCTACTGAGACTCTAGATGCCAGATGAGTCGTTCTTGATCAGCTATGTGGATGATGTTGTGGCTCTAGTCACTGGGCGCACCGTTGAACTAGCGCAACTTTGGCTAGGTGTTGATGCGACAGGTGAGAGACTGGATGACTACTCGTGGGTTCACTCTAGCACTGTATCTTGACAAAAAAATAGAGTCCCTAGATTAAAAATGATCAGTATTAGAGACAAACGAATCGAATTAAAGCAAGCAGTGAAGTACCTGAGGCTACTGATCGACTCGAAGATGAGTTTCTCTAGGAAAATCAGGGCATCGGTTGAGAAGACTGCTTCGGGAGTATCAGCTTTGAGTCGGCTTATGGTTAACGTAGGCGGACTCAACCCATCAAGAAGATGCCTCTTGATCAGTGCCAAAGGGTCAGTGCAACTGTATAGAGCAGAAATATGGGACGATGCTCTGAGTAAGGAGGTGTACCGAAAACACTTGGTACAGGTACAACAAAGAAGAAAACTGAGGATTGCACCTTCATATCCGACATATCGTTATTCCAGGCGTGATACCTGTTGCGAAGCTGTTTACCTGCGTTGAAGCGAGCACGAGAGGGAGACGGTTGCCTGCAAGGAGAGACAGCGCTCATTCAGCGATTGGCAGCAACCATGGGTGAATTACACATAGAGAAAGTGGACTGTGCGCCTCATCCAGGATGACTTCTATCTGACCCAGCTTTTGAGCAAGCATGGGTGTTTTCAGCCTTACCTGCACAAGATTGGTAAGTCACAGTACCTGATTATCGCTTACACTCAGGAGAGGAAGACAATACCTGCCACACAATTTTGCGGGAAAAACTGGGACAAGTTGCAACGGGACCTCTACAGGGAGACAGAAGAGCTTCTCGGATATTATAGTCACAGTTATGCTCGAATCGGTTGACAAATGGAACTCTTTGGCACATTATTTTTGGGCAATCTCATAACGTAAAAGGGACTCACAATTTTTGCTCCTCTCTCCCGTCCTATTAGAGGAAGAATCTTCAAGCTTCAAGGCGCCTCATGGTGAAACAAAGCAAGAATGTGTCAAAAGGACTCCAGACTGGGTTGTCGGGTAGGCGGGGGAGATGTTTGGTGGGTAGTTCAGTCGCTTGCAAGCATAGAAACCCCGCAATTGGTGCATAAGTAGCATCCACCTCCCAGCCTAAAAAAAAATTCCTGGTTTAGAAACTGATGGAACTCGCCTAAAAAAATCCATTTTCCAATTTAAGAATTGGCAGGGCTTGCCTAAACATTTCTCATTTAGGAAGAGATAGCACTTACCTAAATAGTCTTTTAGCAGGAAAAAAGTTGTTACTAAGGATTCAAACAAGGCTATGAATCAGTTGATGAGAATCTAAAATGACCACTACTATATTTACTTCATTTCAAGAAAGTCGACATTCTTATTCTGGTGCAAATTATACATAACTTTATTTAATTTTTTAAAATAAGGCATGCCACATTAGGTCCCCATTAGGCAGTGCCAAACTTAGGCATGCCACACATGGGTCCCTCAGCCCCTCATTCACCAGTGTGTAACTTAGGCATGCCGCAAACGATCTCTATTAGGCCCGCATAAGGCATGCCTTCACTGAATATGGGAAGTGGGTTGAAAAAAGAAATTCCTGTAATCCCTGTACACTTATGCTGGGCAGCCATAGCGATTTCTTAGTCGCAATGAAAGAAATCGCTATTTGAAATTGCATGTATTAGTAAGTCTAAAAAGTATTGAGCCTCTTTTGTCATTTTTCGATTGATTATTTCTTTTATTTAAATGGATTTTATTTAAGTTCATATTGTCCATTATTATCTACGACCTTTTTCCGGTTTTCGGCTGGAGCCATTATCCCGGCGAAAAACTTGACCAAGTGATTTTCACAGTCCCTTTTTGAAGTGAATTTCTTTTCATTAAGGAAGTTTTGCAGAGACCTAAGCAAATGGTAGTCTGATGGTGCAAGGTCTAAACTATACGGTGGATGCATCAAAACTTCCCAGCCAAGCTCAAAGATGTGTGTGGTCTGGCATTGTCATGATGGAAGATAACGCCCTTTCTATTGATCAATTCTGGCCGGTTCTTTTGAATTGCTTTTTGCGATCTGTTTAATAGCTGACAGTACAGTGCTGAATTGAGTGTTTGACCAAGTTTCAGCACCCCATAATAAACAATTCTCTTCCAATCCTACCATACACACAGTATAATCTTATTTGGTGTCAATCCTGGTTTTGAAGTCATTTGTGATGCTTCACCTTTTTTTGACCATGATCTTTTTCGAACGACATACTCTTATCTCACCCACTTTTTATCGCCCGTAATGATTGGTTTCAAAAATGGCTCGATTTCGTGGCATTTTATAAGCATTTCGCAAATGGAAATTCGGTCGATCAATTTTTTTTTGTTTCAATTCATGCGGCGCCCAAACGTCGAGCTTCTTTGTGTATCCAGCCTTACGCATATGGTTCAAAACTATTTGGTGATGGATATTCAGTTCCTTAGAAATATCATGGCTGCTTATGTGTCGGTCTTCTTAAATTTTTTGTAAGATTTCATCGACTTTTTCAGTGGTTGGTCGACCTGAGCAAGGTACATCTTTGACATCAAAATTTCCAGAACGAAAGCGAGCGAACCAATTCTTGGCTAGGGCTTTTGATAAAGTATCTTGACCGCAGACACCACAAATTTTTTCACGAGCCTACGATGTATTCTCACTTTGATCGTAGTGATATTGTAAAATATAACGATTTTTTCAGAAATTTAACTCATTTTTAAATGAATACAACTTTTGACACGAATGACGAAATACAAAACTGTCCAGATGAAAATTGTAGACTGGAATGCCACCTTTCAAACGCATGTCAGTTTGGCTCAATTTGATTAGTATTGCTTGATATATGACAACGAACACCATATAGTGACAAAAAGCTCAATATATTTTAGACTACCCAATATTTATAAATAAGGGCGGTCTGATAAGTGCTTAGCCTACAAAAGAAAAACGAAAATTTTAGGAAGCGGAAATTTATTTCTCAACATCATCTCAACTTAGCTCGGTGCACTCGACCCAGTGATACTCCAACTTCTTTATAGCACGTTCGCCGGGCTAAGTCTACTGTTTCGAATACTCCTTGGTCTGTGGTGTATGCTAGTCGAGCTATGTTTTGTCGGCGGTCACAAAACCAAGCAGAAACTCCTTCAGACTGCGCTTAAACAGTGTCAAACTCGGCTCTGAAGTGGTCTCACGGTTTCGTTTGTTATTCGGAGTGAGAAAATACTGTATCCATCGCGCCGACAGCTTTCTCATGCCTGAAATTTCATGCATGATATTATCTATGCAATCATTTGAAATGCTTATCGTCACAGCTGAACTCGTAGTTTTTTGTAACGTTATCCTCCGTGGTAGTCGTTTTCGAGGCACCTGGGCGTGGCTTATCAAAAATGAGACGTGCGGTTAGGTGACAACTTGTCAAACCAATTTTTTTCAATCATTATCGCAGGAGTAGAGTTTTGATTACGCTGTGCAATTTCTCTACAAAAACAAGAATCGAATCACTGACCAATAATGCTCTTTCTCCATTTTTCTAAAATCCACAGACACGCCCGCTTCCACACGTGGTCAAAACAAAATTACGAGTCTGATTCAGCTGAAATTTTTATAGTCGCCGTCTTCGTGAATGTACTACACAATAGTGAATCCCTCTTGCGATAGTGGTTCCATCGGGCGAAAAAGCTAAGTACTTACCGAGCTGCTTTCGTATATCTAGGTTTCTTAGGCCAAAACGACATAACGTCGAGAAATCGATAAGCAGACATATAAATTCTGGAAAAAACTTAACAAGGTGGCTACACGCTTTGCCACACATCTATTCATACACATCAGATGCACCTCAGAAATTATGTTATACCTCAAGGCAATCATTTGTCTGTCGATAGTTTAAGGGGCGAGATCTCGTACGGAAGATTGGAAAGGAGCTCCTGGTCTTGAGATGAAACGAGTTAGAATGCACATCAACAGTACGCTGCTTGTGTCCAGAGATGTACATTTACGAAATATGTATCGTATAGAAAATGAGGAAAGTTTTAATTTTACCAATAATGTTGCAGCGATTTACGATCAACCGGGCCAACCGCATATGTATGCAGGAATTGGTCAAGCAGCAATGCGACCATAAGTTGCTGTGGGCCTAAATGTCCAGATTTTAATCGTGCGATTTGTTAACCGCGCATTTTTGAATCGCTGTTAATGCCCAGTATTAGTTGTGCAATATTCTTCAAATGTGTTGGACTACCAAAAGCAAGCGTGCCTGGGATAGTATTATGATATATTTTATTTTTAAAACACACGTTTCAAACTCTGGTAAAGTAACACATTAAGAATTTAATTTTTAGGAAAATATGTCAAAGTTATACACGCAACATCATTTTTCACACTTAAGGTATAGGAATCTTAAACGTGTTACATTATAGGCTGTATTAAATTCCATTGAAGCAATTCCCGAAGTAACACGTCAGATTTGAAATCGAAAGAAAAGAAAAAGAAAACCATCACCTATAGCGCGGCAGCCCAAGCTGGGCCTTGGTCTCCAAGATTAATTTCCTCCAATCATCACCGTTATGCAACCGCATCCGCCAGTTGACGACTCCCAGTAGGGATCTGTTGTCAAATTCGATCGTATATTCCCATCGAGTCCTCTGTGTTTTGTTGGACGTCTGCTTTGTGTTCTACTTTTTGATGTTCTTTTGCGTACCCGGCTTTCTTCCATTCTTTCTACATGGCCAGCCCATTGCAATTTGCGTGACTTCACGCACGTGGATACAGGCGGATCGTCAAACGGCTCATATAAATCTCGTTAAAACATAGTCTCCGCTTTATTGGTTATTTCACTGAGCACGTTCATTGCCCATTCGGATTCATTCGTCAAGGTCCATGTTTCACTTTCATATAATATCATAGGCTTGACTAGCGATTTCTCAATGCGTAGCTTATTTTGCCTGTGCACAAAACTGGACCTAAGAATAGGAAGCACAGAGTAATACGCTTTATTTGCGGCATTTATGGGGCGTCTAATCTCATCAATTTCGGCACCTCTTCTAATCAGGTTGGCTTCAAGGTATACAAAGTTATCCTTACTTTTAAGCTTGTAGTCGCCTTTGGCTGGGTTTTATTGAATTGGAATTTCGTTCCTCGTTTGAGCCATGAATTTATTTTGAGTTTCATTATGTAGTCCAATTCGGTATACTTTAGATTCTAGTCTCAAAAATGCTCCTTTGTCATCTAAGTTTGAACGTCCCATAAAACTGTCGTCAGCAGCATATGCTACCAATTGTGTGGACTTGAACACTAGTGTCCCCGAGGCTTCAGCTGATGACGTGTTCCAGCGCAATATTAAAGAGCATTGGGGCAAGTCCATTCTCTTGTTTCAAGTCTGATTCTAATGCAAAGCTGCCAGCTAATTCACCATTTGACATAGGATTCTGCGTTAAGCATCGTGACTTTGACTATACGGGCTAGTTTTATTGGCGTTGTTGTATACAGCTCATTTCTTTTGATACTGTCGTATGCTTGCTTGAAGTCTACAAAGAGTTGAGACACATTAATGTTATTTTTCCAGCACTTTTTGAGCACCTGCTTTACTGAGAATATTGGGTGTATTGTAAACAGTCCACTTCGACAGCCTCCCTGATACTCGAAGTTTTTTTTTGGCTTCATATTTATCTGGTCTGAGATAGCAAGGCCAGTTGCTGCATAGTGGCCCCGGTGTAGTGTTTATATGATGTCGTGTATTATATTGTACCAGAGGAACGCATCCCTGAGGTCGCATTATCTGTGGGTATCACGTTAACAATGATACGATACGTGATTCGGTGAATTGCCTACGATTGTTTTGATAGACGTTATATCAGTGTCTATTACTTGATCTGTAGTGAATAACCTTGTTTCCTGGTCGACCATTCGGCTATTTTTTAGGTCGATTAAAAATCTGTAAAAATTGATAAATTCTGCTCCTTTTATCAATGTCAGCTATGACGAATCTACATAAGTAATTATGACGTAGTTCGAGAAATTTCGGTGAGAGAAGCGTTTTTCCGTCATTCATGTATCATCTTATGTAGGTGTGCCCATAAATCAGCACCGGAGTCGATTAAAAACGCCAACTTCGATGAACTGTCCGTGATGAAAATGGCATTGCCGCCATTATTGCCGGCCGCTGTTCACGTTTTCTTGGAACGAAGACGGCGATTGCCACTTCGTAGCATCCGCGCCTAATCTCCAGTGGTAGAAGCAGATCCCGCTTGCTGCCGTGTTTTGCTGCTGACGACTTCTTGATTGAGAACGTGGTCAAAAACGAGGGTAAGAGCGATGGTCTGGGTCTCTGTGCCTACAAGGCGACAGACTGCGACTTCGAAGACTCATTGAGGCTATCTCTTCTTTTAGTGGCGTCGCCAGCAGAGCAAATTTTATCGACATGATTGCGTCGGTTGCCGATGGATCAATTGATGCTGCCGAGGCGAGTTTGAGTGTACTTGGTTCAGCAATCTAATGACTACGAAATTCCTATCAATAGATAGGTATTTGCGCGCCAAGAATATCGCTTGTACAACGGAAAGCAATTTGTTAAGTCACAAAGATTTGATAACTTCGTCCATCGCTGTTTTCCGCCGAGAAATTCAGGTCGTCCAAGAATTGCGATGGCTTTTGGTCACCAATTCCCTCAAATTGTAGAAGTTGTAAAGTTTTCGCATCTTGCATTCGGCACAGTCTTTTTATCAATGTTGTATATTACTAACACACCTACACTTGTAAAGGTCATTGTATCGCCATTGCGTTCAATACTGAATAAAATAGTCAGTTGATCACTGTCCGTCTGAGGAAATAGTTCGTACCTTGTTCAAATACAAAACTTAGCGACAAGGTGGGTTTAAGCCAAAATGGCGCTGATAATAGGATTCAAGGAGCAGTTCGACCCTGCGAGTGGTGAAATCGAATCGTATTTAGAAAGATATGATCAGTTTTTGCCAATATAAATGATTGATGATGAAAATAAAGTTCCGATGATAGTCACATTTATTGGGCCGGTTGCGTACGGAGTGTTAAAAAATGTATTTGCGCCAGGCATTGTGAGGACCAAGACATACGACCAGATAAAGCTCAAGTTAATCGAACATTACGGAAAAAAGACGTCTATAATTGCTGAGAGATTTCATTTTTACGAACGAAATCAAAAAGCTGGAGAAAATAAACGTGATTATTTGCTGGAGTTAAAAAGATTAGCAGCGAAATGTGAGTTCAATTCATTTTTGTAGGAGTACGAGACAAGCTATTTTGTGGAGTACTGAATAAAAATATACAGCAGTCTATTGTCGAAGGAGGATTTGATGTGGGACTCGGTAACAAAAAGAGTATTGTCAACGGAGACCGCATCCAATCAATCCGAGCTGATGAACCCAGCAATTAAAAATTGGTGAGAAGTCATTGCCATATTTTACAATGGATACCCATATTGGACTGTTCCGGTACAGCATTTTGATGCTCGGAATAACAGCTGCACCAAACCTCTTCCAGAAGACAGTATATTAAAGGATTGGACCAAATTGCTTGTTACTTTGACGACATATTGGTGGCTGGATGAGATGAACAACACTACAGTGATATCGTGAATGCTGTTTTCGAAAGGCTGGCGAAATTTAACACGAGGCGTTTCGAAAAAAGTATTTTCCTGGAAAAAAGTGTTTTAGCATTTGGGACATAGAATAGATGAAAACAGAATACATCCAACGAACGTGAAAACAAAGGCAATCATGGAGGCATCTACTTCAGAAAATGTGCAGCATCTGCGTTCATTTTTGGGATTACTTAATTTTCATAATTGATTTTTACCAATTTTGTCAACGCAATTGAAGCCACCCTATGATCGACTTTGCAAGGGCAATAAATTCAAATGGTTCATCGAATGCAGTAAGGCTTTTCAGAAAGGCAAACAAATGTTATTTGATAATCAAGTAATCGTGCCTTACAACCCGTCTAAAGAAATTATTGTGATGGGGGATATGAGTCCATATAGAGTTAGAGGAGTTTTGATGCAATGTTTTTACGGAACCAATAGACCTGTGTTATTCGCTTCAAAATACAGTCAATTAGAAAAAAAAGCACTGGCGATAGTATTTTCACTACGAAAATTTTACAAATACTTTTATGGGCATATGTTTACACTGATCACTGATAACCGGCCAATGCACCGTATAAGGATATTTTTACGTTAGCCACAAGTTGCATTTAAAGGTGGGCACTAATTTTATCTGCATATCGGTACAAATTGGTACACAAAAAAGGTCTCTTATTAGCTGTGGCTGATGCACTCTCGAGACTGTAAATGAATGTAAATTTGGAGAAAGATTGTAATGCGTCAGCGATCGAAGGAGACGATGACTCGGAGGTCGATACGTTTTATGACGCGGACTATATACCAATACATTTTCATCGAGTATCGACAACTAAGGAGAGCATTATCAAGAAATAAGAAATCAGTCCGAGTGTATTTGGTTAAAGTCTACGGCATTTACAGATCAGCTCATTTTGATCTAATAAGGAAGTATATAACATTGGCGAGGCCTCCACACATTGACATTCCAGGATAAGCCAAGTGAACCAGTATCACAACCATAAGTGTTAACAAACAATGTAAACCCACATTATAACCCGGACGCACCCCCCGCTGAGCAGCTTACACCTGTTTGACAAAAAGATGCTCAGGAAGAAAGATGATCACGAAGACAATCTAACCGAGAAAGAAGACTACCTGATCGACTGGCGTACCGAAAGAATAAAAAAAATGTATATTGCCATTGAATTAAAATCGCGAAGGGTGTTGTGTACGGAGTACCCGACCTGACAAAAGAGCAGTAAAAAAATTGCGAAAATGTTTTTATTTTTCATCCTGTTCCCTTTAAGCTCGATACAGTTTTTCCAACGATGCTCAATAGCTTCGATACCCGCTTCATAGTAGGAACCGTCAAGCTCCTCAAAATAGCTATTAACCGCAGACTGCACCTCTCATTGTTGGCAAATCTTTTGCCGCCGAGCCATTTTCTCAAATTCAGAAAAAGAAAATGATTCGAGGGAGCAAGATCTGGCAAAAAGGGTGCCAGAGCAATTCGACCTTCAACTCATTGATTTTAGCCATCGCAATGACGCACCTGTGGACTGGTGCGTTGCCGTGATGAAACAGCACTTTCTTTTTCGTCAGATGGGGCCGTTTTTTCTTGATTTCATCACTCAAACGCTGCAATAAGGCTACACAGTATGCGTCGTTAATTGTTTTCCTTTTTCGAGACAATCAAGAAATATTATTCCACGCGCATCCCAGAAAACGGAGGCCATGACCTTGCCAACTGACTGAATGGTGTTGCTTTCTTTGGAGCTGGTTCTCCCTTTTCATTCCACTGCTTTGACTGCTCCTTGGTCTCAGGTGTAAAATGATGGACCCATGTTTCATCCATGGTTATGAATCGACACAAAAACTTGGCTTTATTGTGGCGAAACATTGTCAAACACTCGATGGTAACATCTTCACGTTGCTGTTTGCGCTGAATTGTAAGCAAATGCGGCACCCATCTTGCGCACAGCTTTCTCATGTCCGAATTTCGGTCAAAATGCGATGCACAGCACTTTTTGAAATGCCTGCCATGTCTGCTATCTCGTGCACTTTAAGTCGACGGTCATCCGATACCATTTTGTGGATTTTCTACATATTTTCTGAGCAGTGACTTTACTTGGTCGACCACTGTGGTGGTCATCTTGGCAGCTCGTATGCCCTTGCTTAAACTCAGCCACCCAATATTTGACCGTTGTAGACGGAGGAGCAGACTTCCTCAGAGTCGAATCCAACTCGGCTTTGATATCGGTTGGACTTAGACCTTTCAAATGAAAGTATTGTATCACATAACGATGCCCAATTTTTTCCATATTTACATATTCACTGTGAGCGTCAATTTTGGATGTCTGTAAAAAAAATAATAATAAACGTGCCGTTATCAATTTTTCACATTAAGGTGTTGAAAGGTGGTATTGTCAATCGCTGTAATTATTTTTTTAAAACTACCTGTATTCATAAGTCAGGTCAGGTACTTTGGGACTATCCTCGTATTACTTACACGCCCACACTTGTAAAGATTATTGTATCGCCATCGCGTTTTTTGCTGAATAAAATAATCAGTTGATCGCTGACAGTCTAGGCAAATAGTTCGTATTTTGTGCAGACAGAAAAATCAACTCGTCGCCAACTTTAAATACAGTCTTTCGGTCGGAGGTTCACTTACTAGATCTTTTACTTCTTCTCTGTATTTCTTCTCGAGTGGCGGTGCAACAAAGGCAAATTTATCCTCTTACTATGTTACGCCTGCTACATTAAAACACCGATCAACGATTAAAAGCCATGTTTCCGGTCCTCTCCGTTGAAGCGTGAAATTCGGTACGCCCAATCGCTGCTGTTATTGTGTTATCTACTACATTATTTCCCAGCATTTTTTAAACTGCATTTCCAACTGAACCCTTAAAAACACTAACAGAACTGAATCACACGGCTATCATGTCGGAAGATCACCAGTGTTGGTTTTGGGAAGTTTTACCGAATGGTTCAGTTAAATTTCAGGTTTAAAGATAGACAGACTTTTTATATTTTAAACGACGGGTCGATTTTATTTTTGCTGATGATTACACTCGGTAAATCAATTGAATTCTATGAAGGTAATCTGAAAATTTTCTAGCCTTACTGGCAAAAAGCCATGGCAGATTCAAATTCTCTTTCCAACCAATAGACAGCCTTTACATATGGATGCCATAAAAATTTCAAGCCGTTCCGATCAATACAAAACACATGATACCCTTCCAAAGTTGACAGGTGACGTTTGTTAAGAACACTGGGTAAAATCGAGTATCGATCGTTGATAAAGTACCTCTATTTGAACGGGAAAAAACTCGGGAAGTGCAAGAAGAGTTAGACTCCATGTATAGTGAATCGCTGCCCTCATTTACAATCGTGAAACATTGGGTGGCCGAGTTCAAACACGGTCACACAAGCATTTTTGAAGATTTGCGTTCTGGAGGTCCAAAAACTGTTTCAACGAAAGATATTGTCAGTTTAGTGCACATAACCGTGATGGAAGATCGCCGATTAACCATTATGGAAATTGCTGAAGCTTGTGGAATATCAACTGAATGGGTGCATAAGATTTTACATTAAGATTTATGCATGAGAAAATTATCCGCGCGATGGGTGCTGTGTTTATTGACGATCAACCAAAAGCGCGCAGCCCACACATGCATGGTCGCAATGGCAAAATTGGACGAATTGAAGTTTGATTTGTTTCAATACATTGGGTGGCCGAGTTCAAACACGGTCACACAAGCATTTTTGAAGATTTGCGTTCTGGAGGTCCAAAAACTGTTTCAACGAAAGATATTGTCAGTTTAGTGCACATAACCGTGATGGAAGATCGCCGATTAACCATTATGGAAATTGCTGAAGCTTGTGGAATATCAACTGAATGGGTGCATAAGATTTTACATTAAGATTTATGCATGAGAAAATTATCCGCGCGATGGGTGCTGTGTTTATTGACGATCAACCAAAAGCGCGCAGCCCACACATGCATGGTCGCAATGGCAAAATTGGACGAATTGAAGTTTGATTTGTTTCAATACCCACCCTACTCACCAGAACTAGCAATGAGTAATTTTTTTATGTTCCCCAGCTTGAAAAAGTTTCTGGGTGGGAAAAAATATGGGTCAAATACCGAGGTTGAAGAGGCAGGAAACCTGTATTTTTCAGGTTTGCCTAAAGAGTTTTTTTCTGATGGTCTGAATGTTTGGGTAAAGCATTTTAACAAATTGCATGGAGACTATGTCAAGAAAAATTTTTTGTTTGGCTTGAGTTATAGTATGTGTTTTTCTTTAAAAGGCCGGAAACTTTTCAAATAACCCGCGTACTTTCTTGTTTCTTTTCAAATTTTTCAAACCAAAGGCAGACGATCGCCAGGGGAGGAGAGATGGCACAAATTTTTCGTATATTTTCACTCCTTATGCACCTTCTGAATTAAAAAGCATCAATTTGAGACCTGTTTTAAAAAGTTATCACTAAGACTTTTAATTTAATACCCATATTGACTGCCTTTGCCAAAAAAAGAATGTTTAAAGGTCGCCGCCATGTATGGAGAGATACCCTTTAAAAGCCTTATAAAAATTATTTTATGCTGAAATTTTTAAGAGGGCGCCATTTTCGACCTACTCACCAAATTTCATGTTTCTAGCTTATGCGGTTTGCGAGAAAACTAGCTACGAGACACGGTCGGACGAAATTAAAATTATTTTACAATGCCCTAAAAATGTCCATCCATAATTTTTCTGCAACACAGAGTCGTTACCTATCATAACTTTGTCAAATTTCTAGCAAGCATCACTGTGTTCTACTCGCTAGAAAATTTCAAAATCAAGAAGAGCTCCAAACAAATAAGCGAGTCTTATACACCATATATGACGGTAACTTTAGCTTTCACGTAAATATTTATAATATTTTAGTTAATATACTTTTGCATCATTCTTTTTTGCTTTAACATTAAACAGAGAATGCTTTTTACTACTATAGCACTAGCTATGGTACAAGTACTAGATGTGCGCGACATTCGACAATAATTAGTGCTTTCTGTAGAAAAATTTGCAATCGTTGTTGATTATAGTTTGTCCAGGAATTTGTTCAACTAAGCAGAAATGAAGCTCTATAATATTAAACTTAAATACAGACATGGACGAGTCGTGGAGACAAGAACGTGAATAAAAATAAATGAGAAAGCAAAGAACGAAGGTAAAGTGATAAGAATAACTATAATACGAGCACAGACAATACTCATATGACAATTATTTGAGTATTAATTTCATTCTTTTTTTTCTGATTTTATGTTCACTCTTTTTTCCCTGAAGGCTTTCTTCGACAAGTGGTTTCAAGTTTCCACTTTTCCGTCGCATCGGCAATAAAGCAAAAACTTCATAGTGTGTATGTACTGAACCGAGATTTTATTTATTTTTGCTCTATTATTACATGTCGGCAGTTGATAGAATTCACCTTTTGTTGCTTTTATTGCCTGGGAAATTTCAGTCTAGTTAAACCGTAGATAAGAGCTTGGAAAAGTCAAATGAGTTATGTTACGTGAAGAACTATATTCATCAGCAATCATGCATAATACGATTTATAGTTAGTAATTAGAATTACTGCAATTATATTGTTACCTACTACGGAACGAGGATAGAGCAGAGCCAATTATAAATTAATAAAACGTTTTTCGCTGTGTTGTTTGCGTGTACTAGCGGGAGTGATTAGTATTTTTTCAAACATTTCGTGCTCTTCCGTATCTCTCGATACTTAGTATTTTGTTTTGATAATTGATTGTACAGATATCAAGTTCAATGGTACTTTTTCATAAAGTTCTTTGAAATAGTGATGCATTGGGATAATAATTAATATGGTATTAAATTAAGGCTGCGATATTTCCTCGAAATCGAATAATTCCTGCCGGGTTCCACCGACAGAGATCGAGAGACCAACTGCTGAATGTTAAACCAGTAGTTGATGTCGTATTAGCTAGGGTTTCTTTCCCGGGATCCCGGGAAATGGCCCCATATTCCCCTTTTTCGTAATCCCGGGAAATTTTCTTAGTTCCCTGGATTTCCCGGGAAAAAATTAAATTCAGAATTTTAATGACTTCGATCACATTTCAATCGAAGCAATTCAACTTTCAGACCTTTTTCCGTCACAGCATGTAAACAGATTATTTTAAAATGAATTTCAGTCATAATTCCCTAAGAATTCAATGTTGGAGAGGTTTGTATGAATAATATTCAGTATCCCGGTTCAAGCGTCGTGCCATTTCGTCAGGTTCGTAAAAACCGTGAACCTTTTTTATGAATTCAATGGGCGAGCTCAGACGATTCAGCCTGCTGCCGGCCGCAAACAGGTTAATCAAGTTTTCTTGGACAAGAAGGACGCGACGTCGAGATTGCCTTCTCTCGACGTCACGTCGTTCTTGTCCAAAAAAACTTGATTAACCTGTTTGCAGCCAGCAGCGGGCTGAATCGTCTAAACTCGCCCAATGGATGCACTGTTAGTGAGTCAAACTTCTAATATTTATTGTTTACATAATGCCATGCTAAAGGAATGAAATTGCAGGCGCGCGTGGCCCTTTGTACCATGATATGTATATGGGATAGGGTGGGTCACTTTAGTATGTTGTAAAAAATACTTTTCTGTTGACTTCTAGTAGTAAGAAAAATGTATCAAATGGTTACATATATGAACTAACTTCAGACCTTTGTTTTAGTTAATACAGTGCAACCAAACGACTAAATGATTGCCATCATATTTCATCCCATCAGTCCCACTTGACAATTTATTATTGCTATTAGAATCCATAATAAAAAAAATATTTTTTCACCCTATGGCAAAATTTCTCTTTGCCTTTATGGACCTTCTGTCCAATGTTTAATCCGTTGAAAAATAACTTAGAATGTAAAGATTTTAATATATGTAAACACAACCTTCAGTAGAAAAATCAGTCACTTCATTCTTTTTAGTAAAAAGTGTAATATGGTTTGCTTGTTTTGCGTGGAGTCCAAAAGTGTTCTTAAATAAAGATAGTTGTGTGATCTGTGGTCAATTAGTTCTTGGATCAGATACTTTAAAAAATTATTTTGGTAAGTGAAACTGTTGTCAGTTTGTGCATTTTCACCGTCTTGTAATTCAAGCCAATCAGATGAAGAAGATTTACGACTTATTGAGGATGAATTGAGTTACTATTGTTTCAAAGCTCCACTTTTTCGAATTGACATTTTTCAAATAAAATTGTTCTCTGTGTTTGTATTTCAATATTATTTCAGGTGTAAATTATAAATATAGCCATGTCTGACTCTACTTCGAAGTCCTTCGTTTGGCAGCATTTCATAAAAGAAAACGATGAAACTGCAAAATGTATTAAACACAAGAGCATATTAAAGTGTAGAGGTTGGTCAACAAGTGGCTTGCTTCGACATTTACATGTAAAACATAATGTAACAAAAGGTACTCAATCTGATTTGTCAACATCAGGTTGTAGTGAAACCAACAAAAGAAAGAAAGATAGTGATGATAAAACTAAATGCACTAAACAAAAAAAGTCACTCCTTACATATTTCGTTCCCGCTCATAGAGAAACACTGGGGGAAATAGTTAGTAAGCTCGTTTGCCTCGATGGATTCACGGTGAATGCAATTACAAAAAGTAACTTCATAAGGAATTCGTTACGTGACAAAGGGTTTGCATTCCCTCAAAACCCGAGCGACGTAATGAAGGTTATATACAAACAATATGACCTAATGAAAAGTCAAGTAATCATCGAAATTTGTTCAAAATTAAACACAGGACAACGTTGTAGTTTGACGCTGGACGAATATACATCGCTCAAAAACCGACGATATTTAAATGTAAACGTCCATTTAAATGAACTAAAGTTCTTTAATTTGGGAATGATGAGAATAAGTGGATCGTTTTCGTCGGAAAATTGTGTTGATATGGTGAGGAATAAGTTGAAGGAATTCAAAATTTCTATTGAAACCCATATAGTTGCATGTGTTACTGATGGTGCGAGCATGATGGTGAAGTTCGGAAAAATTATGAACTGCGAGTATCACTTATGCTATGCTCACGCTATACATCTGGCTGTGTGTGATGTTCTTTATAAAAAAAGAGTAGATTTTGAAGAGACTCCTAATGAAATAAATATATCACAGAAAAAAGAAGATGGGGATGAAAGCGATAAGCTAATTGAAGATTTAGATAAGGCCATTAATATAGAATTTGACGCGGGTCTATCAATGGAACGCATATGTAATATAGCTTATAAAGAAATAACTTCTAAAATTGATATTAATCAAGCTGTAAATAAAGTAAGAGTTATTGTAAAATTCTTTCGAAAATCGCCTCTGAAGGATGATATTTTACAAAATTATGTCAAAGCACAGTTTGGGCATGAAAAGATGGTTTCCTTAGATATTAAAACACGTTGGAATAGCTTGTTAGATATGCTTGAACGATTTTTAGATATAAGATCAGCAATTTCTAAGGCGTTTATTGATATCAAAGTGCCCATGACTTTGACTCATGAAGAATTAGAAACGTTGAGTGCCATTGCAGCTTGCTTAAAGCCTTTCAAAATTGGGTTAGAAAAACTGGGTAATCGAAGTGTAACTTTGTTAATTGCGGAAGGAGTGTTTTCTTTCATTTTAGATGAGTTAAATCAACAAAATACAGAATTTTTCAAGCACATGAAATGGTCTCTGGTCCAACGAATAAATGAAAGGCGCCCGAAAAACTTAGTTGGGTTAATGCAGTATCTAAATTGTGGCAAAAAATACAATGCTACTGCAATTGTTGATCTGCCATGTTTACCAACTAAAAGCGCGTTGATTCAACAAGGTAAAAAAAATAATAACAAGGCTTTTTTGCGTGGAGGGTGAACCATCGTCAAACTCTTCATTTTCCGAAGAAGAGAGAACAGAAAATGAAGTAACACTAACTCTGAACGAAAGATTGGAGAAGGCTATCTAGTCAAAAACAAGAATTCAACGTTCTGGCAATATCAAAAGTAGCTCCAGCTTCAGCAAGATTATAAAGCAAGAATTTCTGTTGTTTGATGCTACCGAAAATCAATTCTCTAACATAATTAAATTGGGTGAAGCACTGAAAACTATACCGCCAACATCAATAGAAGCTGAAAGAGCCTTTTCTGCGGCAGGATTGTTTGTATCAAAACTTAGAACGAGACTTAGTGATAAAAGTATAGATCGCTTATATTTCCGCAAGTCGTATTTGCAAAATGTCTAACTATTTTCATTTTCTTGCAGGAGATACTCCTTGTCAGCATATGTTTCCAGTCTGCAATTAGCTGATAAAACAATAAAATCGCTCGCGGACGAGCTTAAACAGCTTCAAACCAAGTGCTCAAGTGCATGTCTGGAATTCGAGACCCTGTTACGATTTACAGAGGACGCGTCATCCAAAACTCTGGCTTCAGTGAATATCACTGACGTAAATAACCAGACGAATTACTTACGCCGACAGCTCAGCAAGTATGCATTAGGGGCTCAATTACGCTTGTACAAAGGCCTTCCATCCTTACTCGTAGTAAATCGCTGGCAAAGTTATCGGCTTCTAAAACCCCGAACCTTGCTGCTGGTTCTAGCACAACTACGTTGTGTTCTAATTCTCCTTTGCCTTCAGCAGCAACTCAGCATATGGTTAGTAATAAATTACCTGTGGCATGTGATAGCTTTCCGGGAACCTCATCAATAAATCGGGGGGCGATCCCTCAAATCAAAAAAAATCAATCGCCTAGTCTTCCGCCCTCATCTGGTGTTGACACCTTGGCTGTGGCTACTCTGATTTCGGATGACGAAGTCCCAACACTTGACATCGTATCCCCTCCAAAGGAGATCTTTATTTCGCGCCTAAGCTACCATACAACTGCGGAATACCTAAAAAACTACGTTTGTAAAAAATTTGGGCCAGCTGTTAAAGTTATTAGTTGCTACAAATTAACTAAGGACAATCTGGAGGACAGAGTGGTAGCTTCTTTCAAGCTTACCGTGCCCTCAAATTGTGATACTATTTTGAATCCTGAAGCTTGGCCGCTTGGAGTACTTATTAAACCATTCAGCTCAAGAAGAAGGAAGTCCTTTCGTGCACCGGGTAGACAGCAACCTACAAACTAGTATAAGATTTCATGACTGTAGCTTAACTTCAAATATTTCAGTATATTACCAAAATGTAAGAGGGTTAAGGACCAAGCTTGATAAGCTCTTTTTATCGTTACAACTCAGCGAAGATGTATTTATATGTCTTACGGAAACCTGGTTAAATAGTAACATCTTAAACTCGGAAATATCCCTTGATTTTGATATGTACCGTTGTGATCGGGACTTGGCCTCTGCAAATTAAGTGGATGGAGGTGGTGTTCTTGTTGCTGTTAGTAATACAGTGCGTAGCTCCCTTTGTGCTGATTTTTGCTTTTCCCGTGTTGTGGATTGTGTGATTGTCAAGATTTTCCTTCCTAGCAATACATCTTTATTAGTTTCCTCTGTCTACATACCTAGTAACTCTCCTTTGTATGTGTATGAGACATTCTTTGACGAGTTTTCCTCTTATGTCTTATTGCAACACCCGCAATCTTTAATTCTAATATGCGGTGATTTTAATTTGGGAACAGTATAATGGACGAAGAACCTTCCTTTCTCTGTTTCATCAACCAATGCATCTTCTTTATCCCTCTCCTCGTTTCTATCACTCTGTTCACTATCGCAATTCAATAATATCCCTAATGCTAATGGTCGGGTACTTGACCTTGTTCTTTCTAACTTTCCACTAAACTGTCTATCTGTTTCCACTGCATTAAATCCTCTAGTGAGTATCGATAGTCATCATCCGCCATTATCGCTCGATCTCTCCATTACACCTTTGTCAAGTCGTACGTTTGCTTCTTCGCCAAAATTCAACTTCTTCAAAGCAAACTACGAAGCTTTAGCCTCCGAGCTGAGCTTGATTGACTGGCAGGAGTTTTTTGATAATTTGGAGTGTGAGGAAGCTCTGAATAAGTTTTATAATTACCTCTATGAGTTGATTAAACACTTCACACCTTTACAAGCTCTTCGCAAAGTAAAGCAGAAACCATGGCTAACCAAGCAAGTACTAAGTACCTTGAATGCTAAAAGTAAGGCACACCGCCGTTTCAAGCGTTGTGGTACTGAAAAATCCAGAGTCCACTGTTGTCATCTACGTCTTGTAGCAAAAAAAGAACTAAAGACTGCAATGAAAAAGTAGCTTGGAGAGTTCCCTCATGGCGAATAATGCGAAACCATTCTGGGCATACATTAGATCCTTTAAGTCCTCCTCTTCTGTCCCTCCTTCAGTTCGCTGGAATAATATAGTTAGCTCTTCTCCACAGGATATTTCCAACTTGTTCTCTCAGTTCTTCTCGTCAACTTTTATCCCTTCTTCTCATGTCTCTAATCCAGTTAATACACCCGTACTTCACTCCATTGACATTTCTTCACTTTTCACTGACCATATCGAAGTTGAATCCCTCATTAATTCACTTAATCCTAATATATCACCTGGTCCTGACGGCTTGCCGAATATTTTTGTCAAGTCATTAGCGTCTTCACTTTGTATCCCTCTGGCATTTCTCTTCAACCTCAGTCTAAAGACTGGTATTTTCCCTACTTATTGGAAAAGAGAAAACGTTGTTGCTATTCTTAAAAGTGGTGATCCTTCTTCTGTGTCGAATTATCGTCCTATTTCCTTAATTTCCTGTTTCCCAAAATTACTTGAGCGTCTGGTACACAACCGGCTTTCAGTTTCATTGACCCCTATCTTGTCGAAAGAATAACATGGGTTTCTCAAAGGTCGCTCTACGACCTCAAATTTAATTGAATTCACCGATTTCATTGCTAAGGCCCTAGACAATCGATTGCAGGTTGATGTAATCTTCACTGACTTCTCGAAGGCATTTGACACCATCAACTTCTCTGTTATAAACTGAAAACTTTTGGGGTTGTCGGCCCTCTCTTATCATGGATGGACTCCTACTTGTCTTCTCGTATATGTTGTGTTAGTTACTGTGGAACTACCTCTATTCCATTCTATTTGTCCTCTGGTGTTCCTCAAGGTTCCATTTTAGGTCCCCTCCTATTCCTATTGTTTATAAATGATCTTCGTTCGGGTATCGCTTCCAATTGCCTACTGTATGCCGATGATTTTAAAGTCTTTCGAGCTATTAGGTCTGTACAAGATTGTCAATATCCTCAGATAGACCTGATTGCACTTAGTAACTGGTGTTCGTCTAATTACCTCTGTCTTAATGTTGCCAAATGCTATAAAATGACTTTTAATATAAATCGTTCTCCACTGACTTTTACCTATATGTTGAATGAAGTCCCACTCGCTGCTGTGAGCTCTGCTAAGGACCTTGGCGTTACTTTTGATCCTAAGCTCAATTTTGATGCACATGTTCTAATCGCGACTACTAGGGCCTCGAAAATATTGGGACTTATTTTCAGGCACGCTCATAAATTTAACAATACGAGTATATCTACCCCTGTCCGCTTGTTT
This sequence comes from Odontomyia ornata, assembly GCA_963969285.1. Taxonomy (NCBI): domain Eukaryota; kingdom Metazoa; phylum Arthropoda; class Insecta; order Diptera; family Stratiomyidae; genus Odontomyia; species Odontomyia ornata. Next base: position 93,998,552 of record OZ017739.1, read on the forward strand.
ATCTGTCTTGCCCGTCCTATCCTCGAATATTGCTCTGTAGTTTGGTCTTCCCGACACTCCTACCTCATTGACTCGTTAGAGAATGTCCAGCGTAAATTTACTCGTGTCTTGTTTTACAAATTCAAAATCCCATATCAATCCTATGACTGCCGTTTATCCTTCCTACGTTTGCCTACTCTGTCATCCCGTCGCATGTATCTAGATCAGTGTTTTCTGTATCAATTCTGCCACAAACAAATTTCATTAACATTGTTTGCAGACCTACGTCTTCGTCAATCATCGCGTTCTTCTCGGGCAAACAATTTTTTCGTGCCACCGTATGCCCTTAAAAATTTATATTTTCACTCTCCCATTATACGAATGGTAAGGAATCATGATAAGCTTGAGCTTGGTCCTTTTTCCGACTCATACCTAGTTTTTAAATTGAGGTTAAGAAGCCTAATTCTTAAAACTCAACTGGAGTAAATATTAGACTTTATTTTCTTTTTTTGTGTGCTTTAATTTAATTTTACACGCATATTTATTGTTGTTAGTACCATTGAATTTCTTTTTTATATTAACTTTAACACTTAATTCTAATTTTCATTAATTTTCTTTTCTGTTTGTTTTGTTCCATTTTGTAATTGGATTATGTTTATCTGTTAAATGGAATTTAAATAAATAAATAAATAAATTTTATTTGCTTTAACGTCATTAAATATACATACATATGAAAAACATTACATTTTTTAAATATTTTTATTTAAAATATTATCATTCATAGCACTGTGTATAGCTTATTTTAATTTTTCATAATTTTATGCATAAATATACACACATACATATGCACATAATATAATATTGTAGTTTTATAATCTTCAGAAAATTAAATTTATGAAAAGGAATGATTTTGTTTTTCAATTTCGATATATTTCCGGTTTCCGGGTTACTGGTAGCTATTATTTTCAAATTTTTTACTTTCCCGGGAATCCTGGGAATCTCTGGAATGACTTTTACTTTCCCGGGATTCCCGGGAAGAAGAAAAGGCCGGGAATTCAGAAACCCTAGTATTAGCCCGCATGGTGTTGTGGTAAGAGTGATCACTCAGTAAGTCGAATGTCTTTGATTCAACCCCGATGGTGAAATTGAGGCTTGCTTCGGGTGATTTTTCGGATGGAATGTAAGCTCATTCTGTGATGTAACGTACTGGTTGAATACCACAAAGAATTGCAACTACGTGAACGGACAACAGCCCAAGCGTGATGCTGACCATATCACCTTCTCGAGTGCTGATATATACAATCAAGATAACGAGATACTCGAATTATCTCTAAATCCAAAAGGGGCTGTAGTGCTAAAGCCAAAATAAAGTTGAAGTTGGACAAACTTGATCGCAAAAGTAAAGATAATAGAACCATATCTTTTAAAAAGACACGAAAATGGCAGCTAAAAATATTAAGTCTTAAATATTCGACTATGTTATTTTTCGTCCGCTTTTAACAACTTTTTGCAGAATACAATTAATTTTCTGATCCATTATTTCAAATTTCACCGAAATTCGTTCAAAAACATCCTCGATAGAGGGCCACAAAATCCTGAAAAAATCACATGTTTGAACCGCCACCATTTTGAAACTCGCACATAGATCATCCTCAAAATCATAACATCTTTCGATATGGTCATTTGGTACCTTAGTGTTAAGTTGTCACCCTTAGGTTGTTGGCTGCACTTCTCACTTCAAATGGAATGATTAGTCTGGGTTTTCGAAGCAAATAATATGAGAAGAAAAGCACTCTCAATCCGTTTAGGAAAGATTGGTTTCCAAGGAAACTTTAGCTTTAATAAATTTAATTATTTTCCAAGAAACAATAATTATGTAATAAATTGAATGTACACCGTTGTAAGCACAAGACTCATCTATGTTTAGCTTCATTTTCAGACAGCAATGATGCCAAATCGTGGCAAACCGTACGCTAATCCCAGGACAGGCAATCCGCCTTCAGGAGTCAAGTTCTTGGCAGGAAAAAAAAACAAAAATTAAGTAGCTCCATTTCCACCAAGGAAGAGGAACTTTTTTTACAAGACGTTTTTGCCAGAATGTGAGCTCAAAATTGTCTACACTTTTCTACGGCAACTTCTGGATATTGGCTGGTCCAATTTGGCTCCTCTACCACACCTACAGCATGGGTTCACTCTTGAGTGCAGTTTTCTTTACCATTGTCACTGAATTAAGCAACTACTTGATGGCCATAATACACAGGAACACTGAGTTCCAGCTGAATTACAAAGTTCCCGCAAAACGAGAAGAAGCTGCAATCCGGCGGTAATTTGATAATTGGCTGATGACAAGAAAGTAGCTCGCATGGAAAAAGATGAGCAAGAAGATCATAGTTGCTGGCTAGGAAGCAACGACTTTCGTTATTTTCCACAGCAAATGCCATATACTTCTTCTTCGTACCACTACAGCCCCTTTTGAGCCTTCGCTTCCCGCAACAAGCGCCTCCAACAGTGTCAGTCCATTGACCGCGTTCTCTAATTTTAAATCCGAACAACTATGAGCTGGCTTTGTTGACTGAGTCAGCCAAGCGTTTCCTCGGTTTCTCCACTGGTCTTGAGTTCTCCCAACGAATACCTTTTTGGGTATTCGTTGTTCGTCCATATGATTTAACATACATAGCCAGCCCATTGCACCGTCCACTGTCTTACAATCGTTATGACCTCCAGCTCGTCAAAAATTTCATACAGTTCATGGCTGTACCGACTACACCAATGGTTCCCGTCTAGTTTTGCCCCAATTATCTGCCTCAGGACCCTTCTTTTGAAAGCGTTCAATATGTTCACGGATGCTTGGATTAGAGTCCAAAAAAACAAAAATTAAGTAGCTCCATTTCCACCAAGGAAGAGGAACTTTTTTTACAAGACGTTTTTGCCAGAATGTGAGCTCAAAATTGTCTACACTTTTCTACGGCAACTTCTGGATATTGGCTGGTCCAATTTGGCTCCTCTACCACACCTACAGCATGGGTTCACTCTTGAGTGCAGTTTTCTTTACCATTGTCACTGAATTAAGCAACTACTTGATGGCCATAATACACAGGAACACTGAGTTCCAGCTGAATTACAAAGTTCCCGCAAAACGAGAAGAAGCTGCAATCCGGCGGTAATTTGATAATTGGCTGATGACAAGAAAGTAGCTCGCATGGAAAAAGATGAGCAAGAAGATCATAGTTGCTGGCTAGGAAGCAACGACTTTCGTTATTTTCCACAGCAAATGCCATATACTTCTTCTTCGTACCACTACAGCCCCTTTTGAGCCTTCGCTTCCCGCAACAAGCGCCTCCAACAGTGTCAGTCCATTGACCGCGTTCTCTAATTTTAAATCCGAACAACTATGAGCTGGCTTTGTTGACTGAGTCAGCCAAGCGTTTCCTCGGTTTCTCCACTGGTCTTGAGTTCTCCCAACGAATACCTTTTTGGGTATTCGTTGTTCGTCCATATGATTTAACATACATAGCCAGCCCATTGCACCGTCCACTGTCTTACAATCGTTATGACCTCCAGCTCGTCAAAAATTTCATACAGTTCATGGCTGTACCGACTACACCAATGGTTCCCGTCTAGTTTTGCCCCAATTATCTGCCTCAGGACCCTTCTTTTGAAAGCGTTCAATATGTTCACGGATGCTTGGATTAGAGTCCATGTTTCATACCCATCGCGTGACATAGATTTGTATACTTGAAGCTTTGTTTTTCTGTGTATGCAGCTGGTCTTCAAAGTCGTCAAAACTGAATAAAAACGTTTACTTGGGAGCTGAATTTTTGAGCACATTTCGTCTTTTCCATCCACTTTTCTAATTATTTTGGCGCCTAAATACACCAATTTGCCAAAACTTTTGATATTGTATTCGACAAGTGTACGAGGGTCGTTCAACAAGTACCTAGCCTCACCACCCGATGGCGCTGCTATTACAAAAGAGTTTCGCCATCGTGCAGTACATTCTTTTAGTAGCCTACTATCAAAATTTCAGTCAATTTCCTTCATAAGTTTTGTTTTGATAGCCTTTGGAAGCGAGCGTGTCGATCGGTTGTACAAAAATGGAAAAAGAACAATATCGTTCAGTGATTCGATTCTTGTTTTTGGAAGAAAAAACGCGCAGCGAAATCAAAGATCGTTTGGATGCTGTGTACGGTGACTCTTCTCCTTCAATGGCAACCGTCAAGAATTGGTTCAACGAGTTTTTTGCACGTCGGTTTTTGATGGGCCACGCCCAGGTGCCCCAAAAATGGCTGCTACGGAGGAAAACGTTTAAAAAATCCACAATCTCGTGTTGGCAGACCGTCGATTGAAGGTTCGCGAGATAGCTGAGAGTGTGGGCACCGCAAAAGGAACGGTGCATCATATTCTACACGAAGAACTGGGCATGAGAAAGCTGTCGGCGCGATGGGTGCCACGTTTGCTCACACCAAAACAAACGCAACCCTGAGACCACATTGGCGACGTGTTTGGCGCTGTTTCAGCGCAATCCAGCGGAGTTTTTGCGTCGTTTCATGACCGTTGACAAAACATAGGTTCACTGGTATACACCAGAGACCAAGGAACAGTCGAAACAGTGGACTTCACCCGGCGAACGTGCCACGAAGAAGGCGAAGACTGTTCGATCGGCCGAAAAGGTGATGGCCACCGTTTTCTGGGATTCACAAGGTGTAATCCACATCAATTACCTCGAGAAGTGTAAATCTATCACGGAACGCTACTATGTCGACTTATTGGGCCGGTTTGATGTCAAATTGAAGAAAAAGCGGCCCCACTTGGCGAAGAAAAAGTGCTGTTCCACCACGACAACGCGCCGGCTCACACCTCCGCCGCTGCCATGGCCAAGTTGGTCGAATTACGCTACGAATTGCTGCCCCATCCACCGTACTCTCTAGATTTGGCCCCTTGTTACTACTTTTTGTTTCCAAACCTGAAAAAATCACTCGCCGGGAATAGAGTTGGGTCGAATGAGGAGGTCATCGCATTTTGGACGGGTTGAAAAAGTTAGAGCATCACTGGGCCAAGTGTATCGAGCTTGAAAAAGATTATGTGGAAAAATAAATTGCCACCTTTCCAAAATTTTCGTTTTTCTTCTGTAGGCTAAGTACTTGTTGAATGACCTTCGTAATATTTGAGGTATTCTTACTCGACTGCGTCATGTGCGTTGTTTTATTCTCATTGATTTGTAGTCCTAATAATTTTGCTTCGCTGTCGAGTTTCAGGAAGAGTTCTTTGGAGGTTGTTAGCGACCGTGGCAAAAATGTTGATGTCGGCCGCATATCGTACAAATCTTCCTTTTCCATAAATAGATCGTAGTTGTACAACCTCCAGCTGTTTTATGAGAGGCGTGTTGGTCTCCGTAGTCTGGAAATTAAAAGTGTAGAAAGATTTGACGACAACTACACAGGAATTTGCTCCTATCGGCGATAAACATTGATTAACAACAAATAAATGTTTTTGTTTTGACAATTGAGGATTGTCAAGTTGGTTTAACTATTTCACCTTTCTCCGCATAGATGATAGAGATTGGGGTGAAAACCAGTAGCAAAGTCCAGAAAATTAAATCACCTATGACTGAAGAATAGAAGCAACTGAATGGCAGGCAAATTGCCTGAGACGAGGTAGTATAAGCTGGTTTCAACTTGGGAAGTTGGTTGGCCGGCGATGCTCCAAAAGAACGTGCCGTTAGGTGGAGGGAATATATTAACCCGCCTTTTTAAGGATTTGTAAAATCATTTTACAAAACCCTACTAAAATCACGTCCTGTCTGTTCGTCCGTCCGTGTGTCACACCACTTTTTCTCGCAAACTACATAAGCTAGGAACATAAGATTTTGTAGGTAGGTACAAAGTTACGCCTCCTTCAAAGTTTCCTCACAAAAAGAAGTTCATAAGGGTTTAAGGGGGTTCTCCCTGTATAGGGGAGTGGCCCCTGAAAAAAAATTTCATCGCATGTAGGCAATATGGGTATCAAATGAAAGATCTTGATGAGAACTTTTCAAAACAGGTCCTTAAATGACAAGTTTTGCTTTGAGGAGTGCAGGGGAAGGAGAGATGTACGAAAACACATTTGACCCGAAAAATCTAAAAAAAATCACAGAGTCGAGACTTTAGGAGTACAAGGGCAAACAATGCCTCAGAAGTCGAAATTTGATCAACTTTGTTAATAATAGTACATGTTATAAATTTCCAAATGGGACCCTTAAATTTTTCAAAATCTACAATTAAGTGTTGAATGCAATTGTATGCAATATGAAAATTTAACAATACTTGAACAGTTAACAGCTAAGTTACAGCCGATTGAATATTTAACAACTACAACAACATTCGCGCGGGATACTCAGGAGATATACGTTTGCAACGGACGTAGACACTACAAATACTCGTATGTAGGAATTTCGATAAAAATTTTAGAAATGATTTACAATACTATATATAATCATGACTAGTTAAATGACGGGATCAAAACACTTGAAGCAAAATGGCTGTTTTACAAAACTCTTCAGGCAGGAACACTCTCCTACTATTTCAACTAGTTTTCGCTTGATTTTGAATACTCTCCCGGGACAGGCAGACGTGATAGCAAAAAGTAGAAGATTATGGGAGGTGATAACAAACAATGCCCGGAAAGTAAAGTGTGGAATAAAATTGAGTAGCGAAAATTTAGTAAAATCCTGGAATATAGAAAAGGATTTAACCGGTATCTGCTGCAAAACGTCCCAACATGTAGGGCTTAGTTTAGGTAAACCGGCTAAATTAACGATCACATGCGATAAATTTGTAATATTATGGAATTGATTTGATCACGTAGTAATAACATTAATTATACATTTAAAGAAAACGGATTGTTTTCCCTTTCGCTGAACGAATTTCTTGGTTACTTAAAGGCCGGGGTGGAACCTCATTCAGCGTACCAGTAGAAATCGTTCGATGAAATTTTATTCTTTCATTTACATAATGAACGGGGAAAGTGCTGCCCAACTAAAGAAGGACCAGGTGTATTTCGGATCTAAAAACGAGGGTTCCAATTAGCTCTCTGTGCTTTTAGTAAGTTTTAGAATTCAAGAAAGTATTTGTTTTGGTGGAGCCAGGCAATTTGTAGGTGTTTCACGGTTTTTTATTAAGTTACTTGTTTTTACAGTGGTATCAAATAATTTTCCCCGGGAGCGACGGAGTAGCGCAAACCAAAAGGAAAGAGGAAACTACTACTACTCACTCAGCGGTTCTTGAGGCTCTCAAGCTGAATGAGTGGCAACTGCGGCTTGTCTTCTGGGGAGCTAAGCGGGACCAAGCAACCCCTCTGGAGTATTCTCTGCTACCGGGCTAACAAAGTTTGATACAAATAAATTTAAAATTGTGAGTCTCAAAAGGCTTGTTGATACCTGCTTGTTTTTTTCATCGTTCTGTGGATAGTTAATGTTTTTACCAAATTGTCCAATTCATTAACATCGGTTGAAAGGTTTTGTCAATAAAACCTTATACTAAATTTTGTCATTTGTGAGCTTTATTTTGGCCTTAATAGAAACCACGATATTTCATCTAAAATAGCCGACATTTTACTTCCGTTCAGTTAATTTGGCTGGTTAACAAACTAAGCCGAGATATTTATTCAGTACAATTTTCTTGAAAATTTGATGAGACTTGAAGCAAAATTGCGGCCTCTAGTGTGGTCACCAATTTCGTTTTATCCCATATACATATGTATGTATAGGCATATATATATATATATATATATATATATATATATATATATATATATATATATATATATATATATATATATATATATATATATATTGCTAAGTCTAAGCTGTCTGGTATTGAGCCTTTTGTTGTCATATTTCAATTGAATATTTCTTTTATTTAAAATGAATTTTGTTTAAGTACATATTGTCCATTATTATCTATGACCTTTTGCCATTTATTCCATCTGTGTAGAACTTCTGTGGTTTATCGGCGAAAAACTTTGCCTAGTGATTTTCACAGTCCCTTATTGAAGTGAATTTCTTTTCACTAAGGAAGTTTTGCAGAGAACGAAACATATTGCTCATTTGCTAGAATAACGTCATATTTCCAAAAATGCAATATTTGAGTTAATTGCGCCGAAATATTTGTCGTTTTATTTTCTAGCTTGTGTAAAAAAACTCATCCTTGTAGCTGTTATACGCGAACCATAACAGCGGTATGTGCCGTTATCACGCCGTTATATTTAGCAAATAAATTGTTTGCAAGAGCGTCATATCTCAGTTGTGCATTATCTGCAAGCAGGTGAAGATCAAAGCGATTACCAAAATAGTGACATATTTTGAGTTGTGTCGTTATTGGTGAAAAAGTCAAGGAGTGTTATTTATTTCTTTGTTTTCTAAACAAAGTATTATTTCATATTGTGACAGTGTTTTTCATATATGAATCGTAAGTCTTACTTGTCATATTCCTAAATATCACGTTCTTCTAACCAAAAATTGTTTCTCTTATTGAACTATTCATCCTTATGCCATTATTACTAATAACATACCGGCCACTAGAACAAAAGATTTTTGAGGTATAAGACAATGTGTAGTTCTTCCAGATTTTTCTTTGCAGTTTCAATACTAAATTAACAATATTTCAATTTAAGACGCTATTCTTGCAAATGATTGTTATTTACATCATTTAATGAAGAGTAACTTTGATTCAGCAATGAAAAACTGCGAAATCGGAATGATTTTATATTTTTTCAGGTATTTCTAAAATGTAAGACCATGAAAATATTCTTCCCAACAGTGGTAGGAATCCTTTTTCCTCATCATCTTATTCTTCATCATCGTTTTTGGAGGACTCCAATGATTCTATTCAGGATGAGACGTACGTCCCAGGCGCAGAAAATAATGTTGAAAGCGACACTGATGAAGAGTCATTTAAAACACGAAAGAAAGAATCAATTTTAGGTACCTCTACGAAAATTTCTCAACTTTCATCAAATTTTGATGTCTGTATGGAGGAAGTTGCCGGAACTTCGAAGTTGTGCGCAACATCATCAAGCGATTCTAATGGAGTTGGTTCTTTATCGAGTATGCAAGATACTGTCGTTCTAAGAAGTCCCACCCAAAAAGAATGAAAGCGGAAAGCAAATCCAGAAAATTGGAAAATGAATATAATCAAAAAGAAAAGGAACACCGGAAAATCTTATGAAATGCAAACGGCGAACAAGAAGATTCAAGTTGAAAGGCAGATGAAGCCTTCCTGTGGAGAGAAATGCACCTTGAAATGTTCTACAAAATTTAGTGGTGAGGAAAGAAAGCAGCTTTTTACTTCATTTTGGGAACTAGGTGATATTGAAAACCAGAGGCAGTTTATCGCAAATTGTATGCAAGCTATTGAGCCCCAATACCGCTACGTCCGCATTGGAGGTACTGAAGCTCCACGGCAAAACAATAAAGCCTACTCTTTCCTACAGGGTAACTCCCGAATCCGCATTTGTAAGCTTTTCTTTAAAAATAACTTAGACATTAATGATCGCCTAATTCGAACCATCTTAGAAAAGCGACATAAACTTGCTAATCATGTCCTGGAGCGTGATCAAAGAGGAAAATACAAAAATCACCAAGTACAAGACCCTCGAATAAAAGAAGGTATTAAACAATTTATCAATACAATTCCCAAAATAGAAAGCCATTATACGCGTGCAAAAACTTCGAGGCACTACATTGAAGGGAGCAAATCAATCGCAAGCATTCACCGGGACTATGAAAATTTTTGTAGAGAGAAAAACGAACCATTTGCCAATTATACATTTTTCTATAGACTGCTTACTGAAGAATTTAATATCTCTTCTTTCGTTCCCAAAAAAGACTTGTGCGAACTTTGCACAGCTTAACGATTTTGAAAATCATGAAAAAATAATTATGAAAGAAAAGTATGATCAGCATCAACTTCAAAAGAATTTATCAAGGGAGGAAAAAAAGAGAGACAAAGAGAAAATTGACACATTTGTGGCTGTTTATGATTTACAAGCCGTTGTACAGTTACCAAAGGGTAAAGTATCGGCTTTCTACTACAAATCGAAGTTAAATGTTTATAACTTTACTATTTATGATCTAAAAACAAACAAATGTGATTGCTTTTTTTGGGAAGAAGCTAATGGCCACCGAGGAGTAAATGAACTGGGCACATGTGTATTGCAGTACCTAAAAATTCTGTCGAAAACCAATAACGCCGAAGTAATATTTTACTCTGACAACTGCGCAGGGCAGCAAAAAAATAAGTTTATGATCGCTCTGTATTTGTACGCTATCAATCATTTGGGAATCAAATCAATCACCCACAAATATTTAATAAAGGGCCATACACAAAATGAAGGAGATTCAGCTCATTCTTTAATAGAGAGGGAACTAAAACGAATGCTTAAAAGTGGCCCTTTTTATAAACCTGAGTCATTTGTTTCAATAATTCGATCAGCGAAGAAAAGAGGAGATCTCTTCCGTATGAATGAATTGTGCTATGAAGATTTTTTGGACTGCAAGGCATTACCAGCTGACATTGGTCCTTTAAACATGTCACAAATGAAATTGTCTGAAGTAAGTGTGCTCAAAGTAACACGAGAATCACCGACATCCGGTTTTTATAAAACGTCATACGTTCAGGAAGAGTTTTAAGAAGTAACGATTATTAAGAGAAAGACGAAAACACCCATTACACTAGACAACGCTTTCTGCACAAAACCAAGACTATCGCAAAAGAAAAAGGACGACCTTTCAGATTTATTAAATAAAAACCTTATACCGAAATTTTACCAAACATTTTATAAAAATTTGTGAAAACATTTAAAATATATGAAATTTTTTTCTCAACAAGAACGACACATTTTTATTTACGACATCCTATAGTAGGAACTTTTGCAACAAAAACGACATAATTTGGGGATAAGGTAGATTTTTAATATGATAAAGATCGTTCAGTACCGACCAGCACCATTCTATCAATTTCTTGGTTGAAAGGCATTATAATGCACTTATTTGTTCAGCTTGAACACAACTTATGTACATAACTTCAAAGTAGAAGCCTATTGAAAACTTTACATACGTCTCCTGAAAAATCAGTAATTTTGAGTTATGACGTTCTTCTAGCAAACGAGCGATATGGTAGTCTGATGGTGCAAGGTCTGAACTATACGGTGGATGCATCGAAACTTCCCTGCCAAGCTCTGTCAATTTTTGCCTGGTCATCAAAGATGTGTGTGGTCTGGCATTGTCATGATGGAAGACAACGTCCTTTCTGTTGATCAATTCTGGCCGATTTATTTGAAATGCTTGTTGAATTCTGGTTAATTGCTGACAGAAGAGAGCCAAATTGAGTGTTAAGCCAGGTTCTAATACCTCATGATAAACAATTCTCTTCCATTCTCACCGTACACACAGCATCACATTATTTGGTGTCGGTCCTGGTTTTGAAGTCGTTTGTGAAGATTCACCTATTTTTGACCATGATGTTTTTCGAACGACATTCTCGTATCTTACCCATTTTTCATCGCCCGTAATGATTTCGATTTCAATGCGTTTTATTAGCATTTCGCAAATGGAAATTTGGTCGAACAATTTCTTTGTGTTAATTCTTGCGGCACACAAACGGCGAGCTTCTTTGTGGATCCAGCCTTACGCAAACGGTTCAAAATTATTTGGTGATGGATACTCAGTTTCTTGGCAATGTCATGGTTGCCTATGTGTCGGTGTTCTTCAATTTTTTGTAAGATTTCATCGATTTTTCGGTGATTGGTCGACCTGAGCGAGATGCATCTTTGACATCAAAATTTCCAGAACGAAACCGAGCGAACCATCTCTTAGCTGTGGATTTTGTTAAAGTATCTTGACCGTAGACACCACATATTTTTTCATGAGCCTGCATTGCATTCTCACTTTGATGTGATACTGTAAAATATAACGACACGTACGCATTTCGGTCGATATTGTCGACCATATTCAGCGTTAGACGCGAAGCTACTTGATGGTCGGCAAGACCGACCGAAATGCATACGCGTCGTTCTGAATACAACACATTTGTAAAATCTTAAGTGTTAATTAAATTAATGTGATTGAACGCTTGTTTTACTTTAAACTTGATTATTTGCGGTGCATGATGGTGAAAAAAATTTATTAAATTTTAATCAATACCGACCACAATTGTGTTCATCTAACTGGTTAAATTGTTTGAGGGAAGTTTCTGAACTTATATATTTGAACTTTGTCTTCTTATATGGTGGAATGTTATTTGAATTAGTTTTTACGCATAAGATTTACTCTTGCTTCTTCAGTTATGTTTTTTGTTGTTTTTTCCTACTAAACGATAGTTGATGTATAGTAATGAAATTGATTTGAAACTATAAATTGGGAAAAACAAGGGAATAGAGAATACAGCTTGGTGATCAAGAAACTGAAATCTAAAACGAGAAAAAGTTAAAGCTAACGTATATTGCTATGGGCGATAAAATGACACTAATGATTCTTCGGCTTAGAATTTTTTGTACATGCATGACCTTGCATAATAATTTTATTGCAAAGCAACATATTACCCAAGAAAAAACCAGAAATTAGTGCAAAATATTAGCATATAATGAAAGGCTGGGTTTTTTTCTTTAATAGTTTTACATACATAGCTGCCTAGATAATTTCACTTTAGGCAGATTAATTTTCATTTAAATGATCGCTTTGTTATTATTTTTATTCGTACGTTAAAACAAAGTAATTTTTTATGAAACATAAAAGCGAAAGGGAATATCAAATGTATTCTTGATGTGAGAAAATCAAAAGTATCCGAAAGGCCTTTCGATTTTAATACGTGTATATTACACTAGAAATGGATTACAAATTTGACACATAATTAGATTCTTAATCCAATTAAGTGTCAATGGAATCATAATGAAAGTATTGGCAAACTGAAAAAAATTTAATTAATGGAAACCATAAGAAAACTCATCATTTATATTGTTGAGCTAAATGAGGAAAAAGATAAAAAATATCCTGCAAATGTTTGGCATTGTCGAAAAATAAAGTTGAAGAGCACATTAATAGCTGAATCCTTATAATTCTAGGAAAGAAAAAAACAAAATGATATGAAGAAAATTGATTTGAAAAAAATTTGGATGAAATAAGATGAAATAATTGGTTACAAAAGTAGAAAAAAACAAACTTTATCAAAATCAATAAATTAAAGCTTGCGTCTATTTTTTCACCAATAGAAAAACCATAGTACCCTACACTACATATGATTTTAAAAATATACAGAAAATTTATTCAGTATTGTGCAATTGGCCAAGGTAATAGTATAACAAACGAGAAATATGTATAATGAAAATATTATATAGAGTTACATTTTTAATTGTATCAGTTGTATTTTAAGATATGCTGTTTAAGGCGCAGGCCCCAGTAAAACTGCAAATTTGGGAAAACTTTACAGCCGTCCACCCTACAAATATTTGCAAAACGTTTTTTAGCTGAAAATCAGAATGAACCTATGGCTATTGACAAACTCATTACATTTGGCGAAAAGTTTGTTACAAAAATTATTAAATTGAAACAAAATAGCATGTCGTAAACTCCTTAGTGTACCGAGTTGATATAAGTTACGGTTGTTCGATCTAAATTATTAACATTAGATTAACTCATTAGAAGCTTAAAAAAGATTTTGCAAAAAATTTCCTAGAGCAAAATTTGGAAATTTGACACAAATTAATGTGCATGCATGATATTTGTTCAGTGTGTGCAAATTACACATTTTGTTCTAGGAAATTTTTCACAATTTTTTTTTATACTTTTGATGAGTCAATTTAATTAAAATAATTTAGATCTAACAAACAAAGCTTATATCAACTCGGTACATTAAGGGGTAACACCACTGTAAATTTTTCAAAAAATCGATTTTTTTTAGGCTTCAAAAATACTTTGAACCTTTTAGAATACTCGTATGGGGAAAAATATTTCATACCTCAAAGTATTTTTTTTTTTTTTTTTGTAATTTCGAGCTCTTACCCAAGCACGTCAGACTGCTCCGAAACGACACCTGCGTCAGATGAATACCTGCTGGGAAGGTACAGCCTAATGTCCTACCTTTTGATTTCTTTCTTCTCAAATACACTAGCAGATGTCATAATCAAGCATTTATATTGAGGTAGAAGCATTTCTGATCAACAGTACGTTAGTGTAGAGTCAAAGACAAAAGCGCTTTATTTAATACCAATCGTTATAAATTTTTAAAAGAACATAAAGCAAATTCCAAACAATAAAACTATAAAAAACTTAATGGCCCGAGTGGCTCTCTAAATTTATACGTTATCAGTTAAACACATTTAATGAAAAAAATACACTTGCAAATTTAAATTAATTAAGATCATTAGATATTGGAAAAAGGAGAAAAAACCAACCATCATTATTCAAAAATTACTTATACTACTAACACAACAATGAACTTATATCCTATACCTAATATGTTACCCCCTATTTCTAATTACGTTCAATCAAAAAAAAAAAAAAAACATTACCTTATATTGGAACCTATACCTAATTTATAATACAAATAAACAACAATACTAGATGTAGCAATAATGAGATGAATCTAAAAAACAGAAAATAAACACGAATAATTTAGACATTGTCATTCAGCCACCAATACCTAGATTGTTCCATCTCAGCTCGACCAGCATCAACGAATCTAGCAAATGAGTATCTCCATTGGAATTGTTGGTCTCGTGAACTCAAACTCGGCGGACATTTTATCTTCTTATCGGTGGCCCGTCTATATATGTGATATATGATTGGGACGCCGTCAGAATCAAAAACATATCGATTCATGTCCAAATACACGAATGCTTCTGGAGGAACGAAGCCAGTAGTGAGGCAAGTCACAATATACCCGTCTGTAGGGTGAAACGGCTGTGAAATCCAAGGGTTTTCACTCACAGTTACAGATCTTGCGTTATGATTCCGAAGAAGTTTCAATGTGAAGATATCGACTCTTGTCACTTGAGCGGTTTGATAAATTTTTCTATTCGATATATAGTGCTTCCAATCCGTCTCAGGCTTTCTGTACAAACCAGTACATGCACGAAGACATTTCCTTTCGAAAACTTTTAATCTTTCCATTGTACTAGTACTCTGGTTGTACCAGATCTGGCATCCGTATGTCAAAACTGGTCTAACCAGGGTCTTGTAACAAATAACTTTGACTTTTTGATCAATGTATTTGGAATGAAAGAGTCTTCGTAGGGCCATGACTACTTTTAGTGCTTTACTGAGCATGATTTTGACATGTTCAGTATAGTACAGATACTGATCGAGATGAACACCGAAGTATCGAACACAGGATTTATGTGCAACCCGTTCTGAACTACCCTCACCAGCCATAATGTGGGAATCCTTCCAATTACGTTTCAGGTCTTGACTGGCCCCCTGCAGCGTTGTCCGAAACAAAATTGTTTCGCACTTCTGCGCATTGATTTTCATTCGCCAATTGTCGGTGTAGAGCTGCACATCACTAAACATTTTTTGAAGATTGCTCTGAACTATTGTAGCTTTTCGGTCGGCTGTATAGATGATCAGATCATCAGCAAACGCTACCAATGATCGCGTTGGTAAGACGTTAAAATCAAAGCTGTTCAATAGCTTGCGAATGAATATTGAGAAAAGCAGGGGCGCAGTAACTGTTCCCTGCTGTAGACCATTCAAGACCTCGAATTCGCGCATTGTTGTCAGATTTCCATCAGTTACAACAAATGATTTCCCGTATAACATATTACACATCATGGCGACAAGGTGTCTGGGGAACCTGTCCTGAAGAAGTTTGAAAACTAGTCCATCTAACCACACCGTATCGAAGGCTTTCTCCATATCAATGAGACATGCTCCAACATATTCTTTGTTGTTTAGTTTCCAACGGATGTCTGAGGTTACTTTCATAATTGCATGTATGGTCGAACGCATGGCACGAAAACCAAATTGGCAATTCGGCATCAACTCATATTTCTCAATGTGGGCGTTTAATGCTCTGTTGAGTATCACTTCAAACACCTTGCTGATGTTAGGCAGCAAGCCGATTGGGCGATCGCTTTTAGGGCATGAAGATTCTTTTCCTTTCTTCAAGATCGGAAATACCTTAGCCTTTTTCCACTCATTTGGGAAATATGAATTGTTCAACATGTTGTTGAACAATATGCAATAATTCCTAATAGAAACCTCCGGCAAATGTCGGAGAACTATATTTGGAATAACGTCAGTACCACATGATTTCTTGTTGTTTATTCTGCGAAATATGAAACACAAGTCTTCATAGCTGACAAAATAATCAATAAGATTCAAGCTCGGTATGAGGTCAGATGTGAATGTTTCATCGAAATGAAGAATTGATTGGCCGTTCAGGCTTGATTTGAAGTCGGAAACTTTTGCTTCAACGACCTCCGAAAATATTTCATTCCTTCTCTCTGGGTTTGGCAGATGAACCAATTCAAAATGTGTTCCAATCAGGGCAAGTTTCTGCAATCCATCACATATAATCCTGTTTCCATTTCTATCCGGAGTCGTACTATCAATTTCGATACCAGCTCTATCGAGAAGATTTATCCCATCACTAGCGACTTCAAGATTCGATACCTTCACTCGAGTCTTCCTGCGGAATAAGCTATTCACTTTCGCGAAAACGCCATCTGGGTCCTGTGGGCTAATACCCCTCAGTTTTTCCGCCCATTGATTGCTGACCTCACTCCTGAAGTATGAACGGATTAAGTTCCGGACGTTCTTCAGGTGTAATTTCAACAAAGCCAACGAGGGATAGTTGTAGTCCAAAAATCGTCGATAAATATTGTTGACGCGGGTGAGAAGAAGGCTTTTCAATCTTTTCAACCTTGCGATGGTTGGTGTTTCATATCCTTCCATATTGTTTCGATGTTTAATCTTGGGAACAACTTTCTCAATCGTTTCCAACGTCAGCTTCTCTAACTTCGACAAATAGAGATCTATTTCATCGTCAGTTAGATTTCTGTTATTAGGAACCATTGAGCAAGCGTTGCCATCATCAGAAGAGGGACATTGCTTCTGGTACACCCGATTAAACTTCTTTTGAAATTTTCTCCAGTCTGTTTTTTGAAATTCAATCGATGGTTTTCATGTTGAACTGGAATGAGGAAGAAATCATCCCTGTGATGATTGATTTCCATTACGATTGCGTTATGGTCGCTATCGTAAGGAAGCACCTGCAATTTCCGTTGAGGACTATTAAAGCTGAATTCAAGCCTTGCGTCAGCAATGCAGAGGTCCAAATATGAATTTGTCCTAGGGTATGTTGGGAACTCCGACCCATATAGGTTGCACCTGTATTCAATTTGGTTCTCTGTTATCCATGATTTCAGGAATACACCTCTTGGATTATTGGTGGCGTTTAGCCATGGTGTATGCTTGGCATTCAGGTCACCGGCAAAAATATTATAATTATGCAGCCTGTTCAATTCGAGTATTTCAAACAAGGAATTGAGTTCCTCCTTGAACTTGAGAACATTTTGACCAGTTGCATAGGCAGAGATAACGAAGAGGTTATCCCCACCTGGCAGTGAAATTTTGATGACGGACACTTCAAGAAATTCAAAGTTTTTGAATTCGACTTTGTCAATATTTTGGAAACAATAGGGTCAACGAACCAATATCCCGGTGCCACCTCCTCCATCACCTATTACCCTATCGTTTCTTACGAATGCAAAATCTTTGAATTCCATGGAATGCCATGAATTGAGGTGGGTTTCAGTGAGAAGTATGATGTCTGGCTTTTGCTCAACAACAAATTCAAGGAGATAATCACGTCGATGTGTAGCAACGATAGAGTTGACGTTGATCAATACGAGGCGAAGCCTATCCATGGGAATATGACTGGACGACAAGTTACTATTAGGCATTTGAAAGACCTAAACGCTGAAAAGCAAAGTGAATTTTTGAATTTTGTTTGTCGACTCTCTCCAATAAAGAATTAAGTTGCTGGTAAATTTTGAGAAGCAGCTCATTATTGCCACTTACATTATTTACATTATTTCCAGCATTTTCTGCTGGTCCTCTTGCGGCGGATGCAAATTATATTCCGGGCTTGACGAAGTTGGAAGGTATGATATTACGGTTTACTTGTGCTTGCTTTGGAGCAAATTTAACTTTTGCATCTTGATATCGGGAGCATCCTCGATATGATGCTTTCTTTAGGCTCCGTCTGAGCCAATTAGCACTCACCGGGAGTATGAACGTCTTTGCATTTAACGCAACGATAGTGCATGGCACAATTGGCAGCCGACTGTCCAAATCTTTGACACCGGTAACACTGGTTGACTTCTCTTTTCTGGAGGCGTTCCCACCTCACCACTCTGAAATTCAAGTACCTTTTTTGTTGAAGGGCACTTGGACTGCTCTTATTTGCAATTTGTACCAGGTAAAGTGGTAAATTCTTCCTTTCTACGCTCGACCTTCTTGTCGCAAAGGCTTTGACTGAAAACAAATCAATATCTGGTGCAGCCTCTTTGAGCACCTGAAGAAGATCGACCGTATCCTCTCCGCTGTCCAAACCCTTCAACAAGAAGGTCTGATTTTTTTCACTTTTTGGGGTATAGGTGAAGTGTGGAACCTCCCCTGAAATCAGCGCATCTTTTGCTGACTTGAAATCAACCAGTGATTTCGTCCTTATGGTTAATTTTTCGGCATTAACTCTTTTGATTTCGAAATTGGCCAGTTTATTTTCGCTGCCAATAGCCGAACCATATCTTTCCCGGTTTGTCCGAACACGCTGATTGGCGGAACTTTTTCTGTCTTGTTGGAAGCTTTTTCAGAGGAACCAGCAGAACTGCGGGCTGGTTTTTTCTCCTTATTTTTGTTCTTTAAATATTGAATAAAATCAACGTCATTATCTTGATTAAAATTACCTCCGATGTTTTCTTCGATTTCCATATCTTCGGTTAATCCCTCCAGCGCTGCAAAATAATTTTGGCTCTCGTTGGTGCCACCAGCACTTAGAACTTCCTCTGGATTTACTTGCTTTGTATTTTTCTTCAGCTTTGTTACCTGTTGCCATTGATTTTGTGGCTGCGTCTTTTGAGGCTTCATCCCTTTCTTGAAAAGATCCTTGAGAGACTGTATCTCTTGCCTTAGTTCATCATTTTCTTTCTGCAATTTGGCCATTTATTGATTGTCCGCTATTATTTGCAGCTTGCACCCTCCATCTACGGAGTTTTCTTCGTTATGTTTTCTTTTGGTGATTGTCGCCAGTTTCGTATTCGTCGTTTCCCCAGGTTGCCCCAACGGTGGGAAGCCGTCGGGCTCCTCCATACCAGCGGCGAAATTTTCTTTGTGAATTTGTTTTTTGTTACCAATCGAAGCAAAAATATTCGATAGAAATTTCCTGAGTCGATTACTTCGACAATGTAAGTTTTTCCGATAAAAATTAACTTCGGACTATCGTTTTTAAAAAATTAATTTAATTTTTGAGAACTTTTGATAGGAGCGATTTAAAAGACATTTATACGCAAAGACTACTACGATCCATTCGTTAGTGTAGAGTCAACACGTGTGTAAAGGATATAGTTTCGTCGCATAAAATCACGATTTTTGTGTTTAGTGCTGATTTTTAACAATTTATTTGTAATCTCAGAGTGCTTATAAGTTACAATGAGTAATGCAAAATTGTATCAGGGCAAGAAACGTACGAAAAAATCGTATCCAACGCGGCGTCGGAGCAACGCGTCATCGAGATGACCGTTGAATAGATATGAGACTAAGAGTGATTCGAAAGGAGTCAGTGCTTCTGCGAAGAATTAAAAGTTAGTGATGAAGATTTTGATATTAATTATGAATTAAGCTATAGAATTATAAATTTTGCTGCCGTTTGCTCTGTCATTTCACAACACGTGAAGTGTAAAACGTGTGATTCAGACATCACGTTTCATGAAAGAAGTCCTCGGGGCTTAGGCTTTAAAATAGTTATCGTATGTCCGAAATGTCCAGATGTTGTTATTCCAAGTAGGAAATTCATACCAAATGCATATGAAATTAACCGTCGAATCGTGTTAGCAATGCGACTACTAGGAATAGGACTAAATGGAATAATAAAGTTTTGTGCTTTTATTGAATTGCCACGACCGATATTTCAATCTTTTTACGACAAATTAGTGGATATGATTTCGATTGCAACAGCAAACGTACGAGAGGCTAGTATGAAGAAAGCAGCGCAAGAAGAGAATAAGAAAAGTGAAGAAGATGGATAACTTGAAGGGATAACTGTTTCCGGTGATGGCTCGTAGAGGAAACGCGGATTTTCTTCGCTTTTTGGAGTCACCTCATTGATTGGATGGTTTACAGGCGGAATCGTCGATGTTGAAGTGAAGTAAAAGTACTGTAAGTCTTGTGAGCAATGAAAGAATAAATTGGAAACAAGTAAGTATGAAGAATGGTACAAAAAACACGTCGATGAATGTCAAGCGAACCATGAAGGCTTAGCTGATAAGATGCAGGTAGAATCTGTCGTCGAGATGTTCCAATGCTCCGAAACTTTGCACGGTCTCAAATACGCAAACTGCATCGGTGATGGTGACAGCAAAACCTTCAAAGGAATAATGGATAAAAATCCGAACGAAAATTTTAAAGTACAAAAGAAAGAGTGCATTGATCATGTACAAAAAAGAATGGGCACTCGATTGAGAAATCTGAAAAAAAAGTTAAAGGCCTCGGAGGAAAAGTGGAATTAGCTGCCAAATTAATTGATCAATTAACAATTTATTATGGCCTGGCTACACGTCGGAATCCGGATTCTTTGGAAAATATGAAAAATGAAATCTAGACAACCTTATTTCATAAGTTGTCAACCGATGAAAATCCGCAGCAAGAGAAGTGCTCAGACTCTTGGTGTAACTGGAAGAAGGCGCAAGCAGCGAATTCCTTGGACACCTTCCATCATAAGCCGCTGCTTCCTAAAAAAGTTTTTGAAGCCATCAAACCGATTTATGAAGAGTTGAGCCGAGACGAGTGGCTGAACCGTCGCTTAGGAGGCTATACGCAAAATAGCAACGAAAGTTTTAATGCTACTGTTTGGAATTTAACTTCAAAATCTTATTCAAGCGGCAAAAAGTCTTGAATATCTCGACTGATATTGCTGTGTGTAATTTCAACGATGGTCTGAGTAATAAAGGGTGATTCATAAAAAGTGTACACATTTTTGTCGAAAAAAAACATAATTTTTGTGAAGATTGAGCTGTAATGTTTATTTATTATGGAAATTTGGTTCCTTACAATTAAATATGAAACATTACTTTGGGCGTATATGCACCTCGTGCTGCTCAAACGATGATTGTAATTTCCGATGACATTTCCGTGCATTTCCGGCGTTGTTAGGCATATGTTGGCTCGAATATTGTTTTTTAATGCTTCAGTAGTCTGGGGAGCATCAGCGTAAACACGATCCCTCAGAAATCCCCAAAGGAAGAAGTCACAAGGAGTCAAATCACACGATCACCCCGGCCAAATTATGGGTGGACCAAAAAATTCTCGTAGAGCGCGGAATGTTTGCACTGGCGATTCATTATTTTTGTTAAAAAGTTTTAACACTAATAAAATGTTCGGCTGATGTGTATGACGCCAAGGTTAAAATTGTAAAAGACCAAACTGTCATAATCTGTCAATATATGGTCCTGAAGTTGGTGATAAATAAGAGTTAAGGACCATTCACATGTATACACTTGTTATGAATCACCCTTTATTTTCAAATTATGAAAGCTTTGGAGATTGATGTTGGCGTCTAATCTTATAATTTTTATTTTGAAGCCGATGCTAAATGGATTAAGCACGCTGAGCGGTCTTTGACAGATGCGCCAAAGAAGCTCGCTTTAATATAAAATCATCGAGGAAAGAGAATGAGGAAGAAAATTTAAATATAGAAGGGCAGCTGTATGGTCCTGGGATAGCAGATTAATGGTAAAAAAATTTAAATTATCGAATTTTTCATTTTTTCATGTCCATAATGCATTTCAAAATTTTAAATGCGTTTCTCTCGAAACACGATTTTACAAAACACACACACACACATTTTTTAATGAAGATATGGTACATTATTTGAATTTTGCATGTTTTGCAACAAACATTTTGCAAAATGTAATGAGTGGATTCAATAGCCAAAGGTTCATTCAAATTTCTACTTGAAAAATATTTCGAAGGTTTCTGAAGTAATCGCGTGTAAAGTTTACCAAATTAACAGTTTCTCTAGAGGCTGCGCCCTAAGAGGAAGCTACAAGAATTGGTGTTTGCCATATCACCTGTCATCATCCGGCGTCATGCCATGAAACTTTCTACGGTCCCGGTGGTCTCCCATTTACCTGGAAAGAAATCAAAGAAGGGGCAAACAATGCACCGGGGCAAGCAACCTTAAAATTATTGACTTAATAACAATACTTGGCGACTTCTGCTGTTGTCTGCCCACACACAATGAATTTACCCAAATGTCAAGTAACTTGACACAGTTGTTTGGGTATGCTAAGTATCCCATACTACTCACAAGATGGATTATTGTGTCGTGTAGATTTTAAAGCTCTCTTCTGAACTTTCAGCAAAAATATATCTGGTTCTATTTGATTTTTAATTAAATGTTAGTAAAAATGTAAGGTTAGTCTTGTTCAAATAAAGAAAGGGAAAGTGAAGGAAGTGGTCGTTTAATTTCAGAGTTTAAAGATCGTTTGTTTTTGTTCTTTCCTTTTAACGATTTGGAACATTATTTGGTCCGACGAGCCTGATATAACACCGGCAATATTGGAATAGTTTCTTTTGGTGATTCATTCTCGTGATTCCCGATTGATTAGCGTTTCCATGACGAACACGTGTGTGAGGTTAGATTGAGAAAAGTCAGTGGGTTGTTAGCTCCTTTGTCCAATCCTTCCTAAGTACTCCTGGTAAAATTGTAACATAAGTGTTTCGTTGGCGGCCACTTCCCTTGCATGAAAATAAGTGCCAAATCAGATAAGTCGATGAATTTTTGAAAACGTTGAACAAGATAGGCGAAAATGACAAAAACAGGGATTGTTTGAGAAAAGCAAGCATTTCTCAAGCAGGATATAGCACGCACTTTGATAAACTGAAAAAAAAATGGCAAAACCAATCACATCGTTTCATACATCTACGTAGAGTAAGCGGACAATAACAAGCAGTTAAAAAAATCTGCGGCAGGAGTACACAGTGTCCGTTAGTTCCCCCCCGGAGCGAGACTAATTTGGTAATTCAAAGACGTGCAACTGCTTTTGTTGGGTTGTCATCTTCGATTCCAGTGAAATTAACCGGGGCTGGCGTTCACGGGGTACCCGAACCGCATAATAAAAATACTAGGACAGGAACTTGATCCGAATCATAGTGGTTATGTGATTTTTCGAAAACAAGATCAAATCATAGCAGCAAACTTCAACCCTGGAGGTATACTCAGGTACCACGGGCAGCTGATGAGCCTCCATCTTCGGATATTCAGCTGATTGGTTGCGGTCCTTCGGGGAGTATTGTGGTGTTGTGGTGCAAACAAAGGTTGGCGTTGACCTTACAGCGTCAAATACAGTTAGGTCTCGTATCTGCCAGCACAAAAGTTGACAAATTCCTCAATGTAAACTGCAACCGTGCTTGGGGGCGATGATTTGCGCTTAACCCAATCGCAGTCTTCATGTCCGTTAGTTCCCGTATGTCTTTGAGCGTCATTTAAATGATTTCGAGGAAACACTTTTTACATTCCAAGGCGACTTGAATGAATTTCTCCGTGTAACGACTCAACAAGGCTCCGAGACTATGTCGGGGTCTGGTAATATGTCTTCAAATGGATGGAAGAACAAGAGGGAAGAATTGGATGTACGTCTGCCATGCATCGTTTTTCCGGCAACTACACAGAATGGGTATCTTTTCGGGATTTATTCTGTTGTTTAGTCAACAATAAAGCAGTCCTTCTGAAACCCCAAGAAAATCCAGTATCTCATGTGTAGTTGGTGGCTATGATCAAGCATGGAGGCTGCTCCAACATCGATGATATAAAGCGATTTACTTTTGGCATAATAAAAGCGATTTACTTTTGGCACAGTTCTGAAAACTTTTTGCACTGTCATCAGCTATTGAAACGGACTTGTCCTTAAAAGACCTCTTCGAGGAACCAACAAAGAGGGTACAAGCGATCCCGCTTCTCGAGATTCAAGATCTGTGGGAAGTGGTAGTGGTCTATTTCATTTCACAGCGCTTATCCACTGTAACGCGTCAATGGTGGGAGCAGTTGCAGTTAATTGCCGATGAGATGTTGACGTTTGAGCAGATCGGAAATTTTCTACTATGTCAGTTCTAACTCCTGGAAGCATCCAGTAGTGATGACTTAAAATCACTCAGAAAACACACATCTACGGGAAAAGTAAACAGATGCATCACATGCAAACCGTTCTAGGGTATGCCATATGCTTGCAATAACATCATCTCAGGAAATGCTTGGTTTTCAAAGGGTGTACAACAAGACAAAAACGTGATTTCGTCAAGAAAAATCTCTTTCTCTCATCTGTCTGAGTTCCGATCATCAAGAAACTTAGTACAACATCAGATTTTAATGTAATTGTTGCAATCAAGCTCATCACTATCTATTTCAATTTGCAAGTAAGTCACCAAGCATAGATCAGAATCGAAACCTGAGCTCCAGCCAACTGTCACCGCAGGCTCCAGCCTTCAACCATAAGGATTCAATTCCGGAAATGAACTTACGACTTCTACGGATGCCAACTATGCAGTCGGATACCAGCAGAGTCAACACGATGGAACTGGGGGAAGTATGCTTGGTAGGAAGCTCTAAGTGTTGATATTTACCATTTCGTCTATCATCGTCCGACAGCGTGCTACTTTCTACTATCTCTGCGGTATCTCATTAACCTAAAAAGAATCCTAAGAAGGAGCAAGCAGAGCGTTGCGGCCAGAAATCTTAAAAATTATTGAGGTTAACGACGAAACTCTGGGACACCTGCTGTTGTCTGCCCATACACGATGAGTTAACAACACGATATTAACACAGGTGCATGGGTTTTCTCAATGTCCCATATTAGTCATGAGAGAGATAATCATGTCACGCAGACTTAAAAGCTCGCTCTGAAGCTTTTAGCAAAAAGAGATTTAGTTTTGTTTGACTTTTAATGAAATGTTAATAAAAATGTAAGTTTCTTCTCCATAGCGCTACATCCCCTCTCGGGCCTTCGCTTCTTGCACATAGCGCCTCCAACTGTCTCGTCCATTGACCACGTCATGCGATTTCAAAATCCGAGCAGCAGTAGACTGTCTTCGTCGACCGGGTTAGACCAGCGTTTCTTCGGTTTCCCCACTGGTCTCCGGCCTTCAGTCCTCCCAACGAAACTTTTTTGGGTATCCGTTGTTCGTCCATACAATTCATGTCACCAGCCCATTACAGCTTCCGCAGCCTAACAATCGTTGAGACCTCCGGTTCGTCAAAAATTTCATACAGCTCATAGTTGCATTGGATTCATCATTGGTCCCTGTCCAGCTTTGCTGCGCTTAGTCGCCTCAGGGCCTGTCCGTCAAAGGCGTTCAATTTTTCGCGGATGCTTCGGTTAGGGCCCATGTTTCACACCCATGGTATAAAACATGTCTTATCACAAATTTGTATACTTGGATCTTTGTTTTCCTGTGTATGCAGCTGGGCTTCAAGATCGTGTTGCGAATTCCGGCGTACCGGCATTCTCCCATTCGCAACTTCAAATTACCGCCGTAAGATCTCCACCCTCCTTTGGGCACTTTTCCCTTTTTCCCTGTATATTTATTTATTCTTATTAACATTTTACCAATTTCCCTATAATTTTCAATTCCCCATCATCTCAATCTTACCCTCCTCTCCTATTTTTAATTACAAAAAAAAATCGTAATATAATAATAATTTTAATTTTCCCACTAACAACACGCATTTCATTTCTCGTCATTAACAAAATTTCATTCTATACATTTTCTCTAGCAAAACCTAATTCCTTCCTTCATACTAACTAATTCTGTTCATTAGTTCCCACTAACAAATTTTATTTTACATACTAACAAAAAAATTTATTCACGTTTCCCTATTAACAAATTTCAATTTCGTGCCCATCAAGAAAAATGCATAGTTGAAGTTGCTAATTAGTGAATGGGAAATCAACAGAAGGTGGCTCCGTTGGTAGTGTCGTGGATTTTCGACCAGGGGTCAGCTGGGACTCTGGGTTCAAGTTCCCCGAGCGCAGGAAAGCACTCTTTTTGGAGTATCGGCAAAAGCAATAGTTTCTGTATACATATATATGACACTTTGCATCTAATCAAACGCTTCCATTGTTATGGCAATGGAAATTGTTGCGTTTGTCGGTACGAAAAAGATGTGTGGGTAGCGGGATCGAAGTGTAATGAAATTCGATTACGTTATCCAGATGCGGCAGCGGTAATTGAAAATGAAAGGACTGCGGGGTTGAAGAGAGAAATCCTTGAATTTTTAGGGCAGTCAGTATTGCACGGAAAGAAGAGAAATTGCTTTTAGTGAAAGTTCGGTGAAGTGAATTTTTGGATTTGGGAGTTTCAGCAGAAAGTTAGTGAACTGATTTTTCAATGTGGGAATTGGAGGATAAAGATTAAAGTATGTTAATTTTTATGTTGGAAAAAAATAAAGAGATTTGAATTTAAAGTATACGGGATTAATTTTTTTGGTGGCGGAAGAAGAAAGTGAATGAATTAATTGCGAAGTTGAGTGGCGAAAGTTTTGGTGTGAGGAAGGGCAAAAAAAATTACATTAGTTGTGAAATAAGAAACCAGAAACCACATTAGTTGGGTAACAAGAAGCAAGAAATTACAATAGTTGTGAAGCAAGAAACAAGAAATTATAGTAGTTGTGGAAAAACGTTTGGTCCATGTGCAAATACGAGTGAGGGAGAAGAATTTCTGGTTTTTGGCCTCCGAGAATAAAGTTGGTGCAAGTTTGAGGTCGAAATAATTGAAGTCAAATAAAGTGCCGAGAGTGATTCTTCCCTTAAAAAAAAAGCAAGAAAAAAACTCGTTTTGTTGGGTTGCCAAGAGAGCCAGGTGCCGTAATTAAAGTTTTCTTTTCTACGAGTAAACCATAACGACGGATCGGAGAGTGCGATAAGTGGCCGTTGCATGTTCCTTGATTTTTTTATTGATTGAATTTTCAAATTAATTTAAAATTTAATTTCCAGTGGCCCCACACTATTTTTTTTTCTTCGCCAAGCGCTCGGAGATCAACGAGGAAAAGAATGAGTATTTATTTGGTTTATTTTCCTATTTGTTACTATAAATTCACATCATTAAGTCCTTTTTTTTGTGTTTTCCTTTATACAAAATTTTTATTTGATTGTTTTTCTTCTGTACGTAAAAATTTAAAGTGGCCCTTTTTTCTTGTTTTTATTGAAATCAATAATTTGTAGTTCTTGTAGAAATTTGCCTTTTTAGTGAATAAAACGGCCATGTAGTGCTAGAAACCATATTCTTTCATTTCCTAAAATGACCTCCCCCTTTCCCGTCCTTTTTCCTTCGTGTTAGTTATTATATGTAAGGTGGCTCAGCACGAGCAGAGACGCGACTGAGCGCTAGCCGGCCTCAGTTTGCCATCCCGGGCCACACAACCCTCTGCTGAAACATAATATCTGCAACTGCGGTGACTTTTGCGGTTGCAACAATCGTCAAAACTGAAGTAAAATATTTTATTTGTGAGCTGTACTCTTCGGCATATTTCGTCTCTTTCATTACTCGTTCTCGTTATTTTGGCGCCTGAATACACAACTTTGCTCACATTTTCCATACTGTTATCGCCAAGTGTAATATTTTATGTGCTTGAAGTATTTTTCCTCGACTGCATCATGAATTTGCATTTTTTTATTGATTTGTAGCCCTACTAGTTTTACATCGCTGTCGAGTTTCAGGAAGAGTTCTTTGGCAGTTGGTCATGACGGTGACAAAATGTTGATGTCATCCGCATAATCTACCACTTGGCTCGACTTGTAGCTTCCGTATGACGTTCTCTAGAGCCAAATTGAATAGCAATGGGGCCAACCCATCTCCCTGCTTTAGTCCGATATTTGTATCAAAGACATCGGTGAGTTAGTTATGGATGCGAACTTGGGAGGTAGGCGACATCATTGTCTTTTAGTAAGACGGACTAACTTGGCTGGGATGCCACAGAAAAGCATTATTTGGTACAGTCCGTTAGGACCAGTACTTTGGTATGCTTGCTTAAAGTCAATGGAAATTTAGTGTACGTCTATGTTGAACTCCCAGCATTTTTCAAGTACCTGCTTGATTGTGAACAATTGGTCTTTTGTCAATCAACCTGCTCTAAAACCACCATGATACTCCTCAATAATACTGTTACCGTATGATTCGATTTTACTTTCCAAGATCTTTGAAAATATTTTGTACAACGTACAAAGTAGTGATATGCCTTTATAATTTTCACACTGTAGCTTGCCATCTTTTTTGATAGGGAATATAATTGATTGACTCCACTCTTTGGGCATATGTTCTTGTTGCCAAATGAGCTCGATGGCTTTGTGAATAGAAAATGTGAGGCTAGTCTTGTTCAAATAAAGCAGTGGAAAGTGAAGGAAGTGGTTGTTTATTTTAAGAGTTCAAAAATAGTTTGTTTCCTTCTCTTTAAGGATTTAGAACACATACGGAAAAGATTTTGTTGAGAATTGATTTTATAATTCAAAAGCAGAAAATTGCAATAAAAATGCATTGTGAGTAAACTTAAAAATGTTCGTTCTTTTCAGTAGTTAGTGTATTTTAGCGGAAACAGAAGTAGAAGGTGAGTATGCCGTCGGGTGAATTAGGTTTTCGGCAGTCCGCCACTAGTTGTTTCAGGCTTTTGGTTCGGATAAGCGGTGCACAAATTTGAGTTTGTGACTTTCAGTTACCTTAGGATGTGCCGTTTTAGAATTGGAAGAGCGTGGTGTTGGTACCGCGTCGGTATGTATTCGGTACCGTGTATTTGTTTTTGTTTTTTAGAGTTTGCGACTTTGAAATGTTGCACGATTTGAAAGAGACAGTAAAATAAAGTAAGATCGGTAGTTAATCAGCAAACATTTTTTAATCCGTTTTAAATAGGCAAGTTGAACTGGTGGCTGAAAGATTGTATTTAAGTGTAGTCTACTCACTTTAAGACTAGCGATCGAAATCTCTCTCCGAAATAGCTGGCCGATAAGCAGCCACCTTAGGGTAGACTGCGAGCATCTGAACGGGTAGGCCTTAAGAGGCACAGTTCGTTAATGCGTTTTCAACCGATGAGAGGTCGGTTTAAATCGCCTTCGGGAAGTCTCGGACGACATGACGAAAGAATAAAATCATTACAGTACGCCTTAATCTTCTCACTTTTCCTTACCGATCGTCCAGAAGAATTGAAAAAGACGGAAGTGTTATATTAGAAAATTTAAAAATGTAACTAAAGTGTTACATGATGTGAAATTAGTCCAGTGTAGTACTAGATTTGTTGAACTTAATAAATAATTGTCTAGATACTTTTACATGCACTCATTTGACCGGCGGTCATCTTTATAGGTAGTTGAATTTTACCGTCTTTTTATGGTATTTTAAGGTTGTTTTTCTTTTTTCTGGAAGTCCTGTTTCGTAATTTAAATTCAATATTGAAAGTCAATAAACATAATAAGCAGTTTGTTTACACTTTAATATACAAGCATTTTTCAAAAACTCAAGCAAAATTATCCCGGAAATGAGTATCGATTTAACTAGTTATAAAAAAAGAGAAAGAAGTTAACAAGTTGACCATATCATTCCTATTCCGACAAAAGCGGAGTGAAATTAAACTGCATTTCAGCTTTATCTTTAACACTAGATTTACCGCCCCCAGTCAAAATAACTGGTATCAATAGTTTATTTTAAATTTTCTACTTTGGGTTAATTTTATTTGACAAAACGATACCCAAACAATTAAAGACATTGTCAAACAAACATTATTATGTATTTAGCTTTATTTGTTTAGACATGCTTAGAAAGTTCTTATTGATCATTGGCACTTCTACCACACCAGTCAAAATGACTGGCGTATTCTTTGCAAGGATATAATGAGTTTTTGTATCTAAGATAAATAAATAAACAATCCAACTTCGATTCTACGTACTTGCAGCACTAATGCGATTCAGGGAAATCATTATCCTCCAACAATATTTTATCACTATTTTTTCGTGAGTCCAAGAAAGAAAGTTGAGTTTGGGCATTGAAGTATTCAAAAATGAATCCTTTATCTTAAAAAACAAAAAACAAAGTGAAATAGTATCTTTTTATCAACTTGGAGCTATCGGCAGGCCCTCAGGAGTAAGAAAACTACAGTATGGAATATTATTCTTTTATTAGTTTTATCTCATTTTATAGCTCCCCAAGGCCTGAATATGGAAAAACTTGTGAAATCTTCTGTGCTTTTGAAACATATAGCCGATATACCTTTGGATTGTTCGGATGTCAAATATGATCAACATAGTGATAGTGAAGGTGAGTTGTTCGAAAATGAAAGTGGTCCACATGGTAGAAATTACCACATACGCATCGAAAGTAGTGAAAGTGAAAATTCCGATAAGGAAAATGCGGATCAGTCTACCGATAGTGAAAATGAGAGAATTTCAAGTATGCGCACAAGAAAATGCAATCGATTACCTTCCACTTCTGATGAAGAAGAGATTGTGGAATGCAAGATCAAGAAAATGAAATTTCTGCAGATGGAACTATTTGGAAAAAAATAAATGAAGGACATCTTGCTGGAAGATTACCTGCTTTCAATGATGTATCTGGGCCTACAGCTCACGCTAAAAGGAGTATTATGAAAGGAGAGATAAAAAGTGCATTTTTATTGGTAATTGACCATTGCATTCTAGAATATACTCGTATAAGAACATGTACAGAGTTAGAAGCGTCTCGAGCTTTGGGGGCAAAATGGACCCTTAGGCTAGCGAAGCTGAAGGCTTTCATTGCAATACTATATGCACGTGGGGCTTACGAGGCAAATACGTTAAGGCTTGAATACTTATGGAATAAAAAGTGGGAACCAAATTTTTTTGCCGCAACTATGAGCAGGCACGATTTTATAGAAATCCTGCGTTATATCTGTTTTGATAAAAAAAAGCGAGAGGGCTTGGAAGTCGACAAATTCGTTTAGTCTCAACAGTCTGGAACAAGTTTATTGAAAACAGTCGAAATTGTTTCAAACCAGGGCCTTATATAACAGTAGATGAGCAACTATTTCCAACGAAGGCCAGATGCAGGTTCACACAATATATACCAAACAAGCCTGACAAATTCGGCATCAAATTTTGGCTTGCGTCTGATGTTGAAACTAAGTATGTTATAAATGGATTTCCTTATTTAGGAAAAAATGAGCTGAGGGGTCCATCAACACCTCTAAGTGAATTTGTTGTGTTAAAACTTGTAGAACCATATACTTTGAAAGGTAGAACCGTCACTACGGACAATTTTTTTACAAGTTATCCTCTGGCGTTGAAACTACTCTCCAAAAATACTTTCTTGGCAGGAACGATGCGTGCAAATAAAAGGGAACTTCTAAAAATTTGCAAACAAAAGAAGGACAAAATGGCTCGTTTTTCAACATTGCTTTATGAATCAAATGGATGTACACAGACAGTTTATGAGAGGAAGCCAAACAAAAAAGTATTCCTACTAAGCATAAAGCACAAACAAATCAAATTTGATGCAACTAATAAAAGGTCGCCTGAAACTATGTCTTTTTATAACAGCACAAAATTTGGTGTTGATGCTACTGACCAAATGGCACGAAAATAAAGTGCCAAATCAGGTTCCAGAAGGTGGCCACTGCAAGTTTTTTTAGGGTTTTGTACTAAAATACAAAACCCTATTGCAATCACGACCTGTGTCCGTCTGTCCATCCGTCCGTCCGTCCGTCCGTCCGTCCGTCTGTATGTCACAGCACTTTTTCTCCGAAACTATAGAGGCTACAGCCATGAAACTTTGTGGAAAGGTCAGAAGTTGTGACTTCTAGGGAGGTAACCCCACAACAAAATTTTCACCATTGGTAGTCGAGTAGGGGGTCATTGGAAAAGTCTCAACGAGATCTTTTCAAAACAAGTCTTAAAATTGCCTTAAGCGTACCGAGGGGGGCAGGGGAAGGGGAAATGTACGAACTTTTCGCGTACCCCCTCTCGCGATTGGACACCTTCCATCAGAAAAATCTGAAAAAAATCATGGATGTAGGCCTTAATGAGTACAACAACAACAAAAACATGAGAAGTCGAAATTCACTCAACTTTGTTAGTAATAGTATGATTTATCGATTTTATGTTTTCTTGAATGAAATCTAGACGGTACCTTTAAATTCAATAAAATTTAGCAAAGAGATGACTATTTATAAGATTGATCTTTTCTGAAAGTTTCATAAAGATCTAATAGTATTTAACGAAGTTATAGCGATTTGAATTTTCCTGCATTACTATTGAACAATATGCCCTGTATTACTATGGAAACATATGGCTATGGAGCCATATGCGCTTTTTACCGACTTAGACACTACGGCTTTGCTAGGATTTGCATGAAAATTTCAGGAATGATAAATATCATGAAGATGAGTACATACAATTGAAACAAGTCGAAGAGGCAGGAGAGAGCTCCTAGCAAAAGGGCTTTGTAACCATTCTAAGATTCGAAAAAACAGGCCATGAATCGATGAATACAGTACAGAGGAGTGGCCCCTGAAAAAAAATTTCATCAAAGGTAGTCGATATGAGTATCAACTGAAAGTTCTCTATGAGAGATTTTCAAAACAGTTCTTAAACTGACAGTTTTTGCTTCAGTTGGGGCACAGGGGGGGGGGGGGGGGATACATGAAAAATGTGTTTCCTCCCTCGCGACTGGACACCCGTGATCTTAAAAAGTCTGAAATAATTATCAAGGTAGATATTTGTGGGTATAACTATAACAAATACCTCAGAAGTCAAAATTCTTTCAACTTTGCTAATAATAGTATGATCCTCGAACATGACATGTTTCTTGATTTTATTCGTTACTGGTTACTGCATTTTGTAAGTTGAGTACAAAACCCTTCTGACATGAGCATAGGTCTGTCTACCCAACTTGTTTAATATTCTCGATTGAGCTGGAATAAATGCCTGGATTTCATACCAAAACACGACAGGCGAAAACATTTCGAGAAAAAACTCTTTGTTTCGTCTTTCTCAAGAACTTGCTTCTGAATGTCAGATTTTCAGAGAAAAACTGCAAGAAGTTGCTAGATCCAGTTCAAGTGACACCATACATGTGCGTAAATGGTATCAAATAGGACATTGCAACAGTAACAAGACAAGAACTATTTGTAATACTTGCAAAAAACATGTTTGCGGAAAATGTACACAACGGAAAATCTCCATATGTAAAAATTGTGACCGATAAACCACTAACAATTAAGTAATACAAATATGCAATTACTTTTTAAATTACAATACAATTTGAAATTAAATTTGTTCGTAATACAAAAGAATTAAAATTTATGCGTGGTATGATTTAGACTTTAAATCAAAATTTGCGTTAATTAGGCTGAAAACTATCATTTTTTATTAACTTATTAATGTATTGACAACGTAAATAGTCATATTTATATGTTGCAATTATTATTTTTTCAATAAATATAACTTGGAAGCCTCCACAAGCATTTTTTTAAAGACCAGTCATTTTGACTGGTGCGGGTGAAATAGGTATACTCAAATTACCGGTAAATCTAGTGTTAAAGAAGAGCTATTCAAATCAGCCATGTTAGAGACCCATTTTGTTAGCTATGCGCGAAAAAAAACTGCGTATCTTTATCGATAATTTCCCCGGATACTAACAATAAAAACTTTAGACCATTAATCGTCTTTGACTCCGAGTCAGAATTAGTAATGGCAATATTCACTAAATTTGGCAATAGCCTGAATCCAAAACAGAATTTTGGATTAATAGAACAAATTCCAATACATATAGATAAGCATATGTGATCAGGGAATATACATACATGTACATATATGTGACAAACTACGTCAACAGCAGCCCATTCCCATTTCTCCAATATCACCATGTATCTCATTTGAAACCGCTTAATCAAATAAAAAGATTCTATCGAATATGTCAATAACCTTGTAGAAATTCTATGAAAATTTCTGCTAGAATTCGAAGATTCTGCCATATTTTATCAGTTTCGCATTTATCTTGGCTGCTTTCATCTCGCGTCAGTAGTTCGACGAACCGTATGGTGAATTAAATAACAAACTTTTCATCCTATCATAATCATATGTTAATAGCATTGTTTTTATACAAGTATAAGCCATATGCATATTTGAGATGCATTTAAGCAAAGTGGGGTAGAGTAAGTCACGTAATCGCCATTAAATTATCAAAACACATTAAAGCTACTAGAAGAATTTCGAAAAATAAATAAAATAATTCTCATTTGACATGAAAATCAAATTTCATTTATTGTTCTTAGGCATATACCTATACGCACTCGTATGCTTGTGGTGTGTGAATTATCTTTGTGCCTAACCGCCTGAGATACTCCTCTCCAAAGCTAATCGAATAAATATATCTAATTCTAATCAGATCGTTATGCGGACATGGTTGTTGGTGGTTAGTGTCGAAGCATTTGATTGCAGCATAAATATTTTCAGGAAAAACAAACTAGTGTGGGAAAAACGATTGAACAGATTCAATGTGAAAAATTTATGGTAGTTTATATTATCTTAATATTAAAACGCCTATTAGGTTTACAAATTCCTTGGCTCATTAACGTCGATTTATTTTGACTAGATATTGTTCATTTACAATAGATTCGGATTATGAATAAAGATTGAGAATCAATTACTTAGCGTTTAAGCTCATGCAAGATTATGGTTGAACATTTTTGGCAATTAAGGTAAAATGTTCTCGAGAGAAAAATGGGTCGATGAAATGCGCTTTTCGTGCTTCTTTCATTATTGAATAAAATTAATTGTTAAAGAAAAGAAGCTGAATTTATTGTGATTTGGACTGACTTAATGGTCTTTTAACTACCAAGAATTAACCACAACAAGCAGGTGTCACATATATTAAAACGCTACTTGGAAGTTATGTTAGTTCATCAGATATATGTAAAAGCATTTTAAGGGGTTTAAAAACCTTATTTCAAGTTATGTCAACGTCAATGGATTCAGTCGGAAGACTTTTTGTTTCAATTTATATTATAAGTCTTAAAATCACTTGTTTTGTATTCTAGATGAATTCTGTTTCCGTGACCCGAGCTTATGAGCAGGTTTTTTCAGACAGTGTCGAATTCCGTTTCTTGTTAGGGTTTTGTAAAACAATTTTACAAAACCCTACTAAAATCGCGTCTTGTCAGTCCGTTGGTTCGTGTGACGCAGCACTTTTTCTCGCGAACTACCAAAGCTAAAAATGTTAAAAAACACGTAGCTAATCCTTTCTACAATAACTTTTATTTTTAGTATATGCGCATTTCGGGAGCGACTTACTCCCTTCCTCAGTACAATAGCTACTAATTCATTGACAATTTTTTAAATCTTATAAATATTTTAGGTAGTTAAGCATAACATATGAACTTATTACTATATGAAACAATAAAAGGTAATTAGAGAAGACAATTTTACAAGGTAACAATATGAATGAACTTACATACATAAATAATGGTAATTAGAGAGGATTAGGATGATTGGGTTTTTCTCGCTAGGACTTTAATAATTTGGGACGCATAATTTCCTTGATCCGTATTTAAAATATTATCGGGATTTTGCTGGATAATGAAGGGGCTTCTCCAAGCGTCTAATGTGTAGGGTCGATTAACATACTTTAAGAGCTTCAAATTTTCTTCGTCGATGGTATGGCCTTTCTCAATTATATGCATCGCTAACGCTGATCGTACGGTGTTGAGACTTCGCTTGTTTCCGCTAATCACTTCGTTGATGTGCTCTTGGAAACGCTTTACTCCAATTAAACATGCGATCTACCAACTAGAAGTTTGGCTTCATAAATTTGGTACAACAATAGAATGGAGAAAGAAAGTGAAAACCTACAAAAATCTAGCTCTTCTCTGTATGAACGAGAATTACTTTACCTTCCGCGATAAATTTTATAAAACAACATCAGTAGTTGCGATGGGTAATCCTCTATCACCATTAATAGCGGAAATATTCATGGAATATATAGAATCAGTGATCGAGGAAAGAGGATAAATGCCGAAAGTCTGGTTAAGATATGTCAATGACGTTTTCACCATAGTACAGAAAGACAAACTACACGATATTCCCAACGCAATCAACCAGGTACATCCTACGATAAAATTCACCATGGAACAGGAAAATAATGGAACACTACCGTTTCTTGACCTGCTCGTAATCAACAATTGTGGCCATCTCGAGTTTGAAATATATCGAAAACCCACCGCTACACAAAGGACTATAATGGCCAAGTCAGCACATCCGACCACGCTCAAATTGGCTGCATACAATTGCATGGTACATCGCCTCGTTATTTATCCATTAACACCAAATGGCTTCAATAAAGAGAAGTCGTATATCGTCGACACCGCCATTAAAAATGGATATGACCCAAATATGATAGATCGACGGATTAGAAAGAAGCAATAGCAAATGTTCAAAAACCAGCATACAACTTTCTTCATGCAAGATAGCTTAGAAATCAAAAAATATATAAGCATTCCAATGAGTGAGTCGTTTTATAAAATTAAATCTCTTAGGCATTTCGATATCCGCGTCGTAGCATCCACCAGAAGCAGTGCCCTCAAACACCGATTACGTAGCGAGAAAGACCCCCAAAAAATGGCGGAAATTAGCGGGATCTACAAGATTAACTACAATGATTGCGAAGACTGTTACATCGGCCAGACAAAACGATTAATCAAAACGCGTTTCCAAGAGCACATCAACGAAGTGATTAGCGGAAACAAGCGAGGTCTCAACACCGTACGATCAGCGGTAGCGATGTATATAATTGAGAAGACAATTTGAAGCTCTTAAAGTACGTTAATTGACCCTACACATTAGACGCTTGGGAAAGCCCCTTCATTATCCGGCAAAATCGCGATAATATTTTAAATACGGATCAAGGAAATTATGCGTCCAAAATTATAAAAGTCCTAGCGAGAAAAACCCAATCATCCTAATCCTCTCTAATTACCTTTATTTATGTATGTTAGTTCATTCATATTGTTACCTTGTAAAATTGTCTTCTCTAATTACCTTTTATTGTTTCATATAGTAATAAGTTCATATGTTATGCTTAACTACCTAAACTATTAATAAGATTCAAAAAATTGTCAATGAATTAGTAGCTAATGTACTGAGGAAGGGAGTAAGTCGCTCCCGAAATGCGCATATACTAAAAATAAAAGTTATTGTAGAAAGGATTAGCTACGTGTTTTTTAACATTTTAAGATCAACTACAAGTTTCAGAAAAATTATGAATTTTACCAAAGCTACAAACATCAAATTTTGTCCGCAGGTGTAAAATAGTGCTCTCTTCAAAGTCCAACTACAAAAAAATTTTATAAGGTATTTAAGGGGGGTCTCCCCATATGGGGGAGTGGCCCCTGAAAAAAAAATTTCATCAAAGGTAGCCGATATGGGTATCACACTTTTTGCTTCGAGGGGCGCACAGGGAGGGGATATACACGAAAAATTCGTGTCCCCCCCTCGCGATCGGACACATGTGATCCGACAAATATGAAAAAAATCATGGAGGCAGATGTTTATGAGTACAACAACAACAAATACCTTAGAAGCCAAAATTCACTCAACTTTGTTAATAATAGTATGATATTCGAATTTCACACGAAATTCGGCATTTACGTAGTCCCATAGAAGGTCCTTAAACTTTGTTATTTTAATGAAAATCGAATGATATACACGGAAGTTATAGCCATTTGAAATTTCTCTAATTACAACAACAATAACACCTGATTTTGGTATTTTATGGACTTTCCATCGAATCAGTCACTGCAGTTTTGATTCGATCTCCTTGAAATTTTCAAATAAGGTCAATAACATTAATATTTTAGGGAACTCTTGGTTTGAGTGATTTTTGTTGGTTTCCAACAAAATGGCGATCGTTTAAAATAGGAAAACAATGAATTTTCTTCTAAACGTGCACATCTCTTTGACATATTTCTTGGCTTCATTCGTTGCTGGTGACTGTATTTCTGAGAAGTTGGATATAAAACCCTTCTGGCATGAGCGTAAGTCTCTCTACCTAACTTGTTTTGCTCCATTATCATTTTCATTCTCGCACCTTTAGATAAGGACTCTCCTGAATCCTATTTTCTACATTGACTTTAAATTTTTATCTTTTTTTTTGGGTTTTGCAAAAAACATTTTTTTACGATACCCTTTTGAAATCGGTACCTGTGTGTCAGTTCGTCTGCCTGTCCGTGAATGTGTTCAAACATCCTAGTGAATTTTTAGTGGCGAAAAACATTTTTTTTCAACCATAGCTAACAAAGTAAAATTACAAATAAATTATCAGGTAAATTTGTTGTTTAAGCTGCAAAGCAAAAATGAAACGACATTTTTAAAGTGCTACTAAAATAAAGCTACAACATCAAATAAAATTTTGTACTGTTATTCAGTAATGCTTTAAAATCGTAATTTCATTCATGAAAACGTTTTAAAACAAAATGGTGGCTGCTTGGTTATAAAAAAAAACACACACAGACACATATCACATCGTTCAATAAGTCCCGAGACTAACCCAGAGATGGTGCTAGTAGTACCAAACTGGCCACGTTTCCATAGAGTGCGAACTTTTATATGAAACGTGTAAAAATTTCACGTCGATCGGATCACAGACAGCAGAGTTATCGAGGTTAGAGTAAAGTCACTTTGTAATTTGTTTGAAAAATTGAAGAAGGCGCGTTTCGCGTGTTGATAAAACATTGTTATTGTTGGGTAAAAACACCGTAGAAGCCCAGCAATGGCTTGAAAAACATAACCCGGACTCCTCTCCATCGAAACCAACGATTAGTCGTTGGTATGCTGAGTTTAAACGTGGTCGTACCGACACAAACGATGCGGAACGTTCGGGTAGGCCATTGGAAGCCGTTTCACAGGAAAATGTTAGTGAGTTGTTAAAATTTGTAATGAAAAATCGCAAAGTGAAGGTCCGCGAGATTACAGAAATGATACAGGTATCATCTGGAAGCGTATTTACAGTCTTTCACGACAAATTGAGCATGAAAAAGGTTTTTTCCAAGTGGGTCCCGCGATTGCTTTCAATGGAACAAACAGCAGTCGACGATTCAGAGAGCTGTTTATCGCCATTTACTCGCAATAAAAAGGATTTCCTGTATCGATACGTGACCATGGATGAAACATGGATACATCATTTCACTCCGGAGCCGAATCGGCAATCATCTGAGTGGCGCATGGCTGGCGAAAGCCGCCCAAAGCGTCCAAAAACGCAGCAGTCTGCTAGCAAAGTCATGGTGTCTTGTTTTTGGGATACACATGGCGTGATTTTCATTGACTACCTGGAAAAAGGTAAATCAATGATTATTATATTGACTTGTTGGTACGTTTGAAGGAGGAGATGGCAGCAAAACGACCGCAAAGAAAATCCTTTTTCACCAAAACAATCCACCATGCCACAAGTCCATGAAAACAATGGCAAAATTGAACGAATTGGGCTTTAATTTGCTTCCCCACCCCCCGTATTTGCCAAATTTAGCCCCAAGCGACTACTGGCTCTTTGCTGATCT
This sequence comes from Odontomyia ornata, assembly GCA_963969285.1. NCBI lineage: Eukaryota > Metazoa > Arthropoda > Insecta > Diptera > Stratiomyidae > Odontomyia > Odontomyia ornata. Next base: position 94,038,340 of record OZ017739.1, read on the forward strand.
CAAAAAAATGCTCCAGGAAAAAATTTGGCTCGAATGCGGAGGTCATTGCCGAAACTTAAGCCTATTTTGAAGCAAAGGATAAATACTTATATAAACATGGTATAGAAATGTTGAAAAGGTGTTGGAAAAATTGCATCACCCTAAAAGGAGATTATATTGATGAATAAAAATGATTTTTGAAAAAAAAAAAGTTGTTTTCGTTCTTAGTCTCCGGACTTGTTGAACAAGGTGATATATATATATATATATATATATATATATATATATATATATATATATATATATATATATAGAGGGTTTTCCATTGGGGAAAATTTAAATGAACGCAACTATCAATGTCAAAACAGTAGTTAAAGTCAACATTTTCATCATGGTAAAGTTCTTGAACCAGCAATGTGTAGAAGTTATTAAAAATTACTACCGAAATTTCAAGTCGGTTGTCGTAACTTTAAGAACACTTCCTCCAATCTTCGGCCGTAGTAATCGACTCGCCCGACTGGCTGTGCGTGCTATAGTGGAAAAGTTTGAGTCGAAATTTTCACTACTGGACGTTCTGGAACCAAAAATATGTCGTACCACTCGAAGCGAAGGAAATGTCGGAGCCGTAAATGCATCGATTCAAAATAAGCCAAATCAGTTGATTCCACGTCGTTCTCAAGAATTGAGTCGGTCAAACGATACAGTGGCGTATTTTTTGAAAATGTCTTGGTATACATGCTTACAAAATCAAATGGAGCCAAGAACTAAAGCCACTTCATCATTCAAAACGCCAAAACTTCTCCAATTGTGCTCCGGCAAAGTTTGAAGAAAACGAAGAATTTCATCGAGAAATCATCTTCAGTAATGAAGCTCATTTCTGGCTCAATGGCTTTTTTAAAAAATAAAATAATTCACACTGAAAAACGGGTCAAATTCACTCCCAAATTATATATGTCAAAGAAAAACAAATAGCGATTTGATGGAAATTATACAAATTAAGGACGATTCGAAAGCGCTTAACGTGGAAATTAAAAATATTGCTGGTTTTGTTGGTATTTCAAAGTTCTTTTCGTTGTTCACATTTCTATATTGCTGCAAAAAAATCTTTTTAAAACAAGCTGATTATCTTTTCTAAGTAGTTTTGACAATTGATTCCAAGGTTAATTAATTAAATTGCAAAGAACACGATAGAACTAAAAAACAAATTCCACAAGTACGCTGTTTCGTTTTATCAACTCAGTTGGGCGAGTTTACAAATCGGTTAATTCGTTTTGAAATATTACTGAGTTGAGCCATCTCAAGTAAACAATTGTTCATCATGATATGTGTGAATGAAAAGAAATTATTGGATACCAAATCAGTGCTGTATGACGGATGATTCGATGTCTTGACCGGCTAAATAGGCGCTAGCCTGATCAAATGTGCAAATTTTCCAAAAACACTTAGGGCAAATAAATGGTCGCGCATCACTCAGAACTGAACATCCTACGTTGCTGCAGCGAAATTGTGGCTACATGACCCATGCAGCCGAAGAAACAGGCGACCATTTGCTACGCAGTACTTTATGTGTGAGCAACTATTGCTGGATTTGGATTATCTTGTAACACAAACATGGCAGATTGCTATTTTGTTACGACAAGGGAATCAACAGTTATAACCACGATGCTAACAGGAAATTGAGAAAAGTATAAATGATGACAAATACCATGGCCGTAAAGATGGACAAAAACCTAACGTAAAGATGGCCAAAGAAAAAGCGGGGAGATCTACAGGGCGCGTCAGAAGTTCAAGCGGTGGAGGAAAATATACAAACGTCGAAAAGTCGATAGTTACTGCTGCGACCGCTACCAAAGCGACTGAAGCAAATAATACCAAAGCATCTTGAGGTTTACAAGGCAAACACGAAAGAAAAAGGAAGTTGTCACCAGGCAAACGAAGCGCTCTTGTGTGATATCATCGCCACCGTCAAAGATGTGGCTGAAGTGCTGTAGTTGAAGGTGAAAGCCGAAAACCTCTCCCAAGATAGGAGGCCATAAAATACGATTGTCTTCCATCGACATAAAGAAGAAAGGCTAATCCAAAAAGCGCAAGACGTTCTAAGCAAAATAGCATCTGCATGTGACTCGCCAAAAATCAGCAAAGGTGTAAAGAATGGATCCCTTGAACTAGAGGAGCTCCTAGACTGCATAGAACATTAACAGAGAAGCTGGTTGAAGACCAAACAGGGCCAGAAGGCCGAAGAAGAGTAGGAGGTCAAAGAAGCACTTACTCATAAGCCTGAAGTACACGAGCAGATAGCGCTAGCATCAAACATTAATAAAAGAGGAGTGACCAGCCCAATCGGAGGAGGTCGGGATAAAAAAAGAAGAAAGAAACACTTGATGATCAGGGGTTCCATACATTGCTGATAGAAGGAGTGAATAAAGTTGCAAAAAACTCATTTGCGAATAGCCAGCAAATAAAGTTTGCTAGACGCCTAGCAAAAAAAAGACCTGATGCGAAACGGGAGAGGAAAAGGCCATGACAATGACCCCGGCAGCAGACATTGCTCGCAAAACCCAAAGATGTTCGTTTCTACGCAGAGATGCTGCGGGATATCAGGGGAAATATAAAGCCTAAAGACAAAAACACTGCTTTTAGAGCAATATGACTAAACCTGGTCCAATTCGGAGTAAACGCAGACAATAAAGAAGCATTCTGTGACGCAGTAATGGGAGTCCTCAGCAGAAGCGCAAATTTAGCCTCACTTATACCGATGACAATGACCGAAATAAGAGACATTGGCCGCTTCATGGACTTGGCCGAGGTATAATAGGCCATCGATAGGGAGCTCTCTAGAATGGGCGGGGTCAAAGCGAGGCTGACACCAGAAAATAATAGAGAAAAATGCATGATCATCATTGATTCGACCGAATAGCACGACAAACAATTTCTAAATTAGTTCAAAGTAAGAAATGCTGGCTTGTCTGCACGAAACAGTGAAGAGCAGCGCATTTATAATGTTTCAAATACCTTGACTTTGATCACCCCACACATGTATGCAAAGGACCCGAAAGGAGTTCCCTATGTTACAACTGAGGTGAAACGAAACAAAAATGAGAAGAGTGTACGAAGTAGCCATACTGTATCATTTGAAAGTACGCTGATCCAAGAGGGGATCTTGGATGCACTTTGGGATTAGGAAAATGTCGGGATGCCCAGGAAGCCCTAGCCAAGACAAAATTGGAACTTTGATGACCTTTCTACCACAGCTAAACCTACATCGCACTCTAACTGCCCAAAACCAGCTTGAGCACTGTTCGAGGGACATGAAAGACGAGTTTTTGCTGCTGAGTGAGCAAGATCATGATAAAAATTCTGCATCATGATATTCTGATGAAACTAGTTAAACTGTCATCTGGGTTCCGAGCAGTGATTTCTAGGTGGAAGGCTGTGGATGGTTTTGTGTGGGTTCGGTGCTCAGGAACCAGCTTCTTTAGTGTGGACCAAACGTAGGACGAGCCAATATCACCAGTTTAAGCAAAGCCGATATCACCTTTTCAAGCAAGGCGATATCTCGAACACAGCTGGCAACGTGCTCGTTGGAGTAGACTTCAACACTAAAGGAATCGAATGGGGCATGCCTCAAACACACCCACGGGGAAAGTGAATCCTCGAAATGGCGGCCAAAACAGCGCTCGTCTTACTAAACACCGGAAATATGCTGACTTTCCGCTGTATTGGCTGTGAACAAACCATACCTGACGTGATATTTGACTCTGAGTCCTTAGTACGGAGGATACACAATTGGAGAGTTTTAGAGAACTACTCAGCCTGTGATCATTAAGGCATTTTTCTTGAGATCCGTGATATTATCTCTCGACGTCCGTGCTCTCGATCTTTTACAATTGGGTGGAACGTCGAGTGGTTCGTTGAGGTCCACAAGGTAGGTACTCCACTGCAAGGAGATTCGCAGGGAACGGGAGAACTGGAAGGTCAAGATGTGGTGATCTCAACTATGAACATCATAACAAAAACCAAAAGGAGTATCACAAGCTTCAGCGACAGGCTCAATATGGACAGAACTATGATGAGGCACCCAACCAGGTAGTAGCCATGGAAATCCATGGGAATGCCTTCAACTGCGCTAGATGGGTGGATATTCAGGATACGTTAAAAATCCTTTTAAAGTTCCAAAATATTTGATCCGACTTTAGAAGAACTACTCGATGGACCGAAGCTTGCTTTAAGACATGAAACAGGGCCAACAAAGGATGAAAACTACATTGGATGTTACCCAGGGATCTATCCTCGGTCCAGATCTGTGGAACGTGTCTTACGATGGGCTACGATGACTGAAGATGCCAGATGAGTTGTGCTTGATTCGCTATGAGATGATGTTACAACTCTAGTCATTGGACACACCGTTGAACAAGTGCAACTTAGGCTAGGTATGCTAACGTGGCGAGTGAGAGGCTAGATGACAGCTCGTGGGTTCATTATAGCACTGGAAAAAACCAAAGTGGTCATCTAGACAAAAAAAAAAACCCCTGAATCAGTATTGAAGACATACTAATTGAATTGGAGCGAGTGGTAATGTAACTGGGGCTACTGGTCGACTCGAAGATAAGTTTCTCTGAGCAAATCAGGCTAACGGCTGAGAACCCTTCTTCGGGCGAATTGGCTCTGAATTGACTTATAGCTAACATAGAGGGAACCAACCCATCAAGAAGGCGCCTCTTGATGAAAGCTGTAGGGTCAGTATAGTTGACTGAACAGAAATATGGGGTGACGCTTTCAGTACGGAGGTGTACCAAAAATGCTTGGCATAAGTACAGGAAAGAGGAGAACAGGAGCACTGAGGATAGCATCTTCATATCAAACAGTCTCAGATTAGGTGATGAGAGTTATTGCAGGCAAGATACCTGTTACCCTCCTTGCTACGCGATATTTACCTGCGTCTAGGCAATGATACGAGGGAGACGGTCATCTGCTACGAGAGACAACGCTCATTCAACGATTGGCATCAGTCTTGGATGAATTACACAGAGGGAAGAAGACTATGCGCTTCATGCCCGGACCTAAGACTGTGGCTAAATGGAAGACATAGTAAGACTGACTTCTATCAGATCAAGCTTTTGAGCGAGCATGGATTTTTCCAGGCTTCCAGTCACGAGAGGAATGCGATGCTTGCCACACATGTTTTGTATGCAAAAAATAAGACAAATTGCGATGAGATCTCTACTGAAAGACAGGAGAACACACTTTGGATAGTATAGTTGCGGTAATGCTTCGATCCGTTGACAAATGGAACTATATGGCACATGATGTTCAGGCAGTCTTGAAAGATAAAAGGGTATTACGGGTGAACATAGAGGTTTCATAGTGTTGCTCACTCCGAACACTACCATACGCAATTTCGTAAGATTTAAACCTATGAAATATTGAGCCGCACTTAATTGTGATAATCTTAGAATGTAGCCAAAAATTCTAATTTTGATTCACAAAACGACTGACAAAATAACATGCACCGATGGGAAAAAATCTTAAATTCGAATCGATGTAAATACGGATCGTATCCTAGAAGTGAATGCTACTCCTGCAAAGGGATTCATCAATTGAACAAATTGATAAAATTATACAAAGTACGATAACGTTCCACAATTAACTATCAAACCTGATGCGGAAGATAAAAGTCGAAGCAGTAGTCAAGCGAATATTACATATTGAACAGGATCACCATTACAATCAATTGATTTCAATACAAATGACAGCCGTAGATTGGGAAATAAAGAACCAGCTGGAGATACAGTAATAATAAATTTTCAAAACATTCAAACGGAAAGGTAAAGGATATAATAGTAGAATAAAAAAACAAAAACGTGCCAATTACGGAAAACTAAAAATCTCATTATGAGTTGCTTGAATGCCATAAACATCTTCAGGGAGGAAGAGCGATGTTCAGGTACTCGTATATCGAAATTGTTAGATGAAGAAGCGCAGAGAAACTTTTAGAAAGGAGTCGAAGTATCACAATCACTCTCACATCATAATGTCCTGCGGTTTATTGGTGTTTTGGACAAAGACAAGAAACTACATTTCTTCTTCTTCTTTGTAGCACTACAGCCCATCTCCGGCCTTCGCTTAGAGATAGTTAGAGTATCTCATTTTCATGACCGTATTGATTTTTTCGGAAGTTGGTTTGGTCAGTACCATGGTCCCGTGTGCTTGCTCAGCTATAATATGATCTGATTAAATCAGTACATAACACCACTGAAAGAACACTCATAGTGTGTCCGAAAAATCCCCTGAACTAAATCACGTTGCTCTCAACGAGATTTGAACGTGGGACCTTCGGCTTATGCGTTCATGCTCTAACCACTAGGCCACACAGGCTACGAAGAAACTACATTTAGTGACGAAATTTATTCCTTGTGGATCGTTGAAAGAACTAATTCATGATTCTAGTTTACCATTGCCTTGGAAGCAAAGAGTCACATTTGCCAAAGATATTGTACAAAATTTGGAATGAGCTATTTACACTCGATGAATATCATTCACCAAGATTTGAGTTCATTGAATTGCCTGGTTCGTGAGGATAAAACTATGATAGTGGCTAGTTTCAAATGAGCACAAATAATTACAACCAAAATGTCTATGAATGAAATGTGGTTGGGAAGGGGAACGGAAACGGAAAGGTTTCAGTAAAAGTCGATAGAGAAGGCAGCGATATACAGTGGTGGACCCGGATTCCTCAGCATGTACTTTACACTGCAGTTTTAATCAGAAGATGTTCAAAGAAAAGTTCTGTAACCATTGCCCTGAACCATTTTACAAAATAGTGATTTTATGTTGTGAGCTGAATCCTGATAAAAGAACTTCAGTCGAAGTGCTGGAAGTGTGGCTAGAAAGTCTAGCTGGGCAAACTGCAACTGGTCATCCACTGCCATCGGATCTTGCTTTTGATGTTGAAAATCATGAAGAATCTCCAAGTCATGAGCCTAGTTTAAGTTCAAAGCCTGATGGTTTATTAACTCCAAAATCGATTGTAGGTGTGGGCGGGAAGAAATGCCAAAGTCAGGAGAGTTCAATTGATTGTGACGTGAGTTAGGAAGACGCCAACAATATAAATGAACGTGATGCTAAGCCTATTGATAATAATAATTCAATAAGATCTATAGAAATTACGTTTGCAACTATTGAACATCTTACCTCCCCTTCTAATTGGCTAGCGACATCGTGCCACGCTGCACACCAATCAGCAAAATCGTGACATCTTAGGGGAGGGAATCGATGACCGAAATTACCGGAAATTTATGGATAAATACCACACACAACACACCACGCGTTGGCATAATGATACAACTCCCGCCACAGACAAAAAAAAATACTAACGCCTAGGCTCGAAAAGGATTAAAATGCGAGAATTATCGACGAAATCCTCAACTCGCGTCGAGATGTAAATAAACATTACTGAGAGTTCGAGTTGTCAGCCAAATGTATTCAGCGCGTAATTCACTTTATTCCTAACAGGATCGCCATCGAGTGGAGCTTGTTGTGAGTAAAATTGAAGCGAGGAGAACTACTCCCACGAACGAGAAAACCACTCCTAGAGGATGGTGAACCCCGAAATGAGATTTTCCCGGTGGACGGTAAGAAATGTTAATCGAGGATATTTAAGCGCAAAAGGCTGGCGCACTTTCTCCTTTTTTCTGAGTTTTTCATCTACTGGCAGAGAGATATGACGGAGCTGAAGTACTACGAAATCAATGCCGTAGTGAAATTAGCAAGTGGAGTGAAAGTCTGACGAATTCAAGGGAACATACCAGTGATCGGATAGAAGGAAGAAATCTTCGAGGAATTTGAACGAACGACTCAGGAGTCCCTGCAAAAAGTAACAACCGGCAGTGGCTTTATTAGGAATTGGAAGAAAGAGGCCCCTGAAATTTATTCCGAAGCAATTTTATGTTTGAGGAATTTGATAAAAATAAAAGAAATATAAGTGATAATTAAAAACAATTCGATTGACGTAAAACTTAGATTTTCTTTTCTTGCTATAATATATCTCATTTACTAATTCAGCATGTGAAAAGTGTGGCTCAGGAATTCTTTTCCCGGGACGAGAATCAGGCAGAGAGGCTTGAGAAGTTATTTATGGTGGTAGTGTTCGGCGAGGGAAGGGTACGATAAGATGGGCTTTAAGTTATTTCTCGTGTTGTCGGTGCTAAGTGATAAGAAGGTCGTTTATTCTTGGTTCCTCAGTGAGGAAATCTGCGGGTTTTTTGTGTGGTGGTGGCACTACATGGTAGAATGCAGGTGTTCGGAAAGTGACTTTCGTGGCTAGGTGGCTGCGAGAGCCAAACGTTTTAAGGGTAATAATTTTGCTCCGGTCGGTCGTTTTATCGTTTTAATGGCCTTTTGGAGGCTTGGTTGATCGAACGAGTGGCGTTCACGTTCGTATGAGTAAGTTAGTCGGTGGGGCCGGAGTAGCCCCAATTAATCGGTGGGGTTGGGAATGGAATTGGTAATAAGGGGTTCACAGCAGCTGGGGATGCTAAGGCTGAGGGGTCGCTTGTCAGGCAATTCCTCTTCACGGTGTAGCAAAACGAAACCTGGCTCGAATTAATATGACAAACGATTCCAGGCTAGGTTTTCAGCTAACTGGGGTGGTTTTTAGTGGGTAGGCCAGTCACTCGCAAGCATGGGAGCTCCTGTCTCAGTGCATCAATGGCATATACCTCCCACACGCTAAAAAAGTCCTGAGTGTAAAACTGTTTTAAGAGAGGTGCTTAGATATGTGATAAATTTATGCATTTATCGGCTGTAAAGATCCAACTAGGCATTTTATATGACCCTTGGTTAAGAAGGTCCATGCAAGATGCTGAATAGAATTATGCATAAACCTAAAATGCTCACTTTGAAATTATGTAAAGAGGTCAAAGAATATTTCTTTAAGGAAATAGTAAGAGTCAAACAAATTGCTAAGACATGTTAATAAGCTAGGTTGCAATACAATATGTATATGTATAAAGTTATATTTTCTGCATTCTAATTTTGACTTCTTTCCTGAGAGTTTTGTTGCTGTAAGTGAAGAACAGACGTAGCAATTTCACACAGGCATTAAGGTTACTGAGAAAAATATCAAGGAAGAGGATAAGTAACCAAGATGGCTGCAGTTTTCTATGTTGAAGAGGGATGAACTGTAGGGATCGATTGAACAGGAAGTTTAAAGGAATCAAAATACGATATCATAAGTATTTTTCATTTATGTAGCCTATTAACTCTTGTTTAAAACTTATAATGTTCGTTTTGCAGCTAAAAATATAAATTATCATCATTAAAGTTGGTTTTTTTCATGGCAAAAATTAAAAAATCTGTGAATATGCATGATTTAAATACAAATAAACTTCAATGTGTGATAAAAACCAGCACTGCATTTGAATTCCACATATCTCAACAAATCGAAAAATCAACAATTATTTGAAAGGGAAAATAAAAACTCATTTCGCAGGCCTATACTTATTGAAACTTCTGGTACCTATGAAAGATTTGCCCTTTTAAGCCGGTGGGGCCAAGGAAGATTTTTAGTTTTAACCCCAATTTTCCACTACATGTCAACCAAACCCATTTTTGTTTTTGGTCATTATCTTTTCTTTGATTTCTTCTTCTTTTCTTTCGCTCTAAAATATAATGCTTTCACCATAGCTTCTACCGGTATTATTGAAGCTGAGTTCATAGCACTTTTTCAACTGGCCATAACTGCAACTGAAACCTATGATTTTATCAGTGACTTGATAAAATTAGACATTTAAAAGCACGGAAGAAAGGTTTGAACTGCGAACCCTACGGACATGCCGCCAGTACACTACCCCCAACACAATTGCTAATAAGATGGTAATGACCTATGTAAATTCTAATGCTCGATTGCTAGCGGCAAGGTACAAAACAAAGACAAGTCGAAATATCAGGAGTGTACTCCTACCAGAAGAGTTATCCAAACCAATTAGTATGTAAATTAATTAGTTCTGAATACCAAACCTCAACTATTATATTGAATTCGGAAAACTAAACTTTGATTATTATGTATTTAAATTTGTTGTCATTTAGATTTTAGGTAACTGACTTCATTGTTGGAGTATTAAAGATAACGTATAAATTTTATAAACCATTTCTAAAATTTTTTTCAAAATTCCTTCATATCTGTAGTGTCTAGGTCCGTTGCATCTACCCAGTATCATGTAGAATTGTTGTTGTGATTGCTAAATATTCAATCTGGCGTAACTTCACTGATTATGGTTTAGTTGCTGTGAAATTTTCAAAACACGTATATTGGTACTAGGCAACCTGGATACGAAGGTCCCTTATTTGATTTTATGGGAAAAAACGTGGAATTCATAATGTTAACAAAGTTGAACAGTTTTGATTTATGAGGTATTTTTTGACCTTGTACCCATAAAGACCTGCTTCTATGATTTTTTCAGATTTTTCGGATCAATTGTGTCGTACATTGTTCCTCCCTCTGCACCCCTCGACTTGAAAAGTGTGAGTTTAAGAGCTGTTTTGAAAAGTTTTCTTCAAGACCTTTTATTCGATACCCATATTGGCTAAAAATTGTTTTTAAGGATCAGCCCTATATGGGAAGAACCCCCTTAAATACTTTAAAAAATTGTTTTTGTAATGAAACTTTTATAAGGGCACCGCTTTTGACCTACTCACCAAGCTTCATATTCCTAACTTATGTGGCTTATGAGAAGACTTGTTGTGACGCAAGGGCGAAGCGACAGACGGACGGACAGACAGATCGCGAATTATTTGGATTTTGTAAAACCATTTTACAAAATCCTAATCAAGAATGCGCAAATAATTTTCAATAAAAACATAGAAAAACGAAACGATATTTTATTGCAAATAAATGGACAAGAATGAATTAGAGGCACGGAATCGAAAAGAAGAGGAAATGAAAACTTTTGATCGTCGACATAAAATATGAGATTTTATGGACAAAATATGTTAATTAGTTTTGTTTTTGTGAATTTATAAATAGAAATTTGAAGAGTGGAATAATACAAAAAATTGCTATGAAGAGCGGGCAAAATAATTTTATTATTAAATATATGCAATTTAATTTCTTGATAAACGTTTCTTTCCGGTTCTATTTTATTGCTAGAAAGATTCAAATAGATAAAAGAAAAACCAAAATTTTATTAGGGAAGATAAGGTCCTAGCCAACATATGGCATAACAATTCCAATCGACGCTGAGCATAGATTGTAACAATTGATGGCCCACTAACTTCCTGAAACCGTCTTTTAACTAAACGGACACATTCATTAGTTTGTCCAAAAGTGAGACCAGTGGCAAACCTTGGAGCGAATTTGACAGTAAATTATCTGCCACCAAGGAATGTACTGTTCATTTCTTTTTTGGTAGCTTAGCTTCAACTCAAAATCATCTTCCTTAATTACTGTTTTTTAGTAAAAGGGAGGTGAAGGCTATTTATGCGCTAAGTGTGGGGTTTCCAAGCGCTCAAGGATTTTGGAATATCCCCTGAACAACTCTCCCGTACACCCGGGAACCTAGCCTGGAGTCATTTAATACAATACTCCCAACTAGGCCTTGCTTTCACACGTCAAGAGGCACCTTTGGGTTACAGAGATCTCCTTTGTAGCGGGAAGAAATTGAGATAAAAGAGACTCCTGTGCCGTCAACGCCTCCAGACGCTCAAGTCTACTATTTCATCTTCCAGGATAGCCTGAACATAATGTGCTAAACCAACGTTTCCTAAAGTGTCATAAGGGTTCCGTGAAATAACGTTTATCCTTTAATCATTTGATTATTATTTCTGGCTGTTAAATTATTCCATAGTAACGGAAATTACTTCGAAATAGCGCTAAAAAATGTTTCAAGAAGAATCCACTATCGAAATTTGCAAGAACTCAACCCATCGTTTCAAGCCGGTGCAGTCGGCAGTTGGTTACAGCCAAATTTCAGTAGACACCTTCTGTTCACGTGCGCGGCTTGCTCGACATTCAATTGTTTCATTTTATTCGTTTGATAATGACGGTTTATGACAGATCACTTGACAGTGATGCAATAGATATGCCTCGGCAATTGAAGCAAAATTGAAATTAATAACTAAGCCAGATACGATTTTGCTGATTAACGTAAGAATGTTTTTACGCGAATATGTGCGAATACTAGAAGTAAAAGTACTAAATTTTAATAATACTACAGGGTTTTCCAATAAGAGGTGTTATTTTGATATTAAAAGAAAAATGCCACTTTTAACATAAATGGTTATTTCATTATAAAGAAGAAGGTATGTTTTTGATAGTGGAAAACAACATCAGGCAAATGACCACCACAACCACGCTTACAGGACCATATCCTTTCCATGAAATTTTCCATAACCAAATCGCAAAGTGGCTGCACGATGTCCTCGACAGCCGCATGAATTCCATCTTTGAGGTCTTGAATCGATGCTGGGGTGTTGGTGTAGACCTTCTCTTTCACGTGGCCCTAAAGGAAAAAGTCTCAAGGCGTTAAATCACAAGATTTCGGTGGCCAATTGTGATCATTTCTTCGAGAGATAACACGGTCCGGAAACTTTTCCCGTAAAAGATCAATGGTTTCATTGCTTGTGTGGCGTCTTGCTGAAAGTAAACGTTGTCCAGATCAATACCATCCAATTCCGGCCATATACAATCATTAATCATCTCTCGATAGCACAATCCATTCACCGCAACTGTTGCTCTAGTCTCACTTTTGAAAAAGTAAGGCCCAACGACTCCGCCGGACCATAAACCGCACCAAACATTCACACGTTGAGGATAGAGAGGATTTCCAACAATAAATCTAGGGTTTTCTGAGCCCCAGATGCGACAATTTCTCTTGTTGACGAAGCCACCGAGGTGGAAATGGGCCTCATCACTCAATATGATTTTCCGATGGAATTCCGGATCATTTTCATGCATTTCAAGGACCCAATCAGCAAAGACACGACGTTGTTAATTATCGACTGGCTTGAGTTCTTGTGTTACTGAACTTTGTAAGCCTTAAGACCCAAATTTTTATGCAAAATACGGTGTAATGACGTTTGTGGAATGCTTCATTCCAAAGAACGACGAGAAATGGACAAACCTAGGTTTTCTGCAACACTTTCGGCTACAGCAGCAATATTCTCAGCTGTTCTTGAGTGACAGGCACGGGTTTTATTTTTCACATCACTAAGTTGTCCCAACAGCTCGAATTGTTCCACCAATTTCTGTATTGCGGTCCGACAAGGTGTTTCACGACGACCCAAAAAGTTCGAGTTTTACAAACCATCTCTGTCAAATTTTCACCATTTTTATAGTGAATTTTAATAGTTTCCATGCGTTGTCGAAGCATGTATCATGGCGGTTTCATGGTTTTTACTTGTCAAATGTCAAAAAATAAAAGCTTCAAAAGTGACAAAAGTGACATCTGCTATAGCGGGCAATTCAACATAACACTTCTTATTGGAAAACCCTTTAGTTAAACTTAAGTGAATTCAAATACTAATTCTGTTGTGTTGGTAAGCAGTACATACTGAAAATGATATATATTTTCTAGTTACCATGGATAAATGGCTAAGAACTAGACGGCCATTACATGACGTTTCAAGTTTAAATGCAGTGACTGATAAAGAAGACGGAATAACATCCCAACAAAATTTCCCCGAAAATGTTGCTAGTTGTTCGGTACGATTTATTGGAACAAAGTTTCTTTTAGCGTTTTGGCATGTTGCATCCCAGTCGAGGCACAGCACACTTTTGCTTTACTGCAATTCGAAAGTGCGTATCCACTGCATTTATAAAGGTGTATGTGTTAAGCATTCGTACATACTATGCTCATTATCTCTCTAAACAATTTAGGACAGTAATGATGAAATAGTAATGGGTGGCAGGAACTTTTTCTATTATATGTTTAACATTATTAGGATACGGTGACACTTTTGACTTCATAGTCCTAGGTGAAAAAACATAGCTGTTTTAAAAAATCTGTTCTGTAATTTTTACTTTGACACGTTTTTCACTGCAAGACCCGTATTTATAACCGATGGAAGATACAATAATTTTGTAACTTTGATCTAATATCCTGTCCAGGAATATCATGATAATTATGGACATGAGTGTCCTTATTTATTGTCACATATAAAATGCTAAGCCTTGGTTTTCTTAGTTATTTTCCCAAATCACAAATAAAGTCTAAGAAATTGAAAAAACTCTATTTTGTAAAGATCTGAACTTAGAAATAAATTTTAAGTACAACCCTTTGACTCAACAGCAAAAAGAAGTCACTCGACCCGATTAATTTTTAAATATAACGAGAAGTTATTTACTATGATGTCTAAATGTATGTAAATATTTTTAACTATTCTTAATTAGATCTCTACCATTAGCAATCAAAAGTCTACTCAAGACTATGAAGAAAAGAAGCTTCTCACTGCTGCTGAAGATAATCTTTATATTAAAAATTTAATTTTTTCTTCTTCGTTCATATTGCTATAAAAGCGTGATTTTTTTTTTTTTTTTGAATTTTTAAGCGTCCATTTTATTTTTTCAGCTATTATGCAAATAATCGTTTTAGCAATTTATCACTTTGTTTATTTTAGGGTGCGTAAATAATGGCAAACCTGGGATAGCAGAGAAAATGACGGACCAAAATTGTCTAAAAAAGGAAGATACGATGATTCTTGCTTTTCATTTGGGTTTATACGTATTGGGAGTACCGAGGAACTGAATAGGTTATGCCTTATTTGCAAGAAAGTGCTAGTGAATATTTCTCTAGTACCAGCAAAACTTAAAGGACCCCTCGATACAAACAAATCTGTGAAAAACAGAATTAAACAAGTTGAAGTAGCAGGAGGATGCTCCTGCCAGAAGGGTATTGTGAAACAATTAGTAAATCAAACAATATATTCTGCATATAAAAACTTGACTTATGTATAGATTCCATAAATTGAGTTCGAAAAATTATTATGGTTGTTATAATTTTAAACTCGATACCATTTTGTTTCAAGTGGTTTGACCACGTCGCTTGATTAGTCATGATAACACATGGATATTACTAAAACTTTCTAAAATTTTTATCAAAATTCCTACATATTTGTAGTGTCTCGGTCCGTTGCAAGCGTGTATCTTCCTATTATCACGTGTTAATGTTGTTGTAATTGTTAAATATTCAATCGGCTGTAACTTAGCTGTTTATTGTTCAATTATTGTGAAATTTTCGAACCATATACAATCGCTTTCAGAAAATTTAAATTATAGATTTTGGAAAATCTAAGGGTCACATCTTGATTTTAAAGACAAAAAGCAAAATTTATAAAATGTACTATTATTAACAAAGTTGATCGAATTTCGACTTCGAAGGTATTTGTTACCCTTGTGAATGAAAATTAACAGTTCAAGTACTGTTTTGAAAAGCTCTTATAAAGAACTTTCATTTGATACTCATATTGGCTACCTTTGATGAAAATTTTTTTTCAGCGGCCACTCCCCTGTACTGTAGTCATCGATTCACGGCCTATTTTTTCGAACCCTAGAATGGTTACAAAGCCCTTTCACTGGGAGCTCTCTCCTGCCTCCTCGACTTGTTTCACGTATGAGTGTTAATTGTAGGTACTCATCTTCAGTCATTTATTAAATTGAATCAAGTGTTCAAAGCATGCGCCTTAAACGTTGAAGTTGGGGCAAAATAACTCAAAATTATTCAATCTTCGCATTTGAAACAGCCACTATTTTGCTTTACGATTACTAATACCGCTAGCTGAGCCAATTCTCAAAGGAATTCATGATGCCTATCATTCCTGAAACTTTTATGCAAATCCTAGCAAAGCTGTACTATCTGAGTCAGTAAAAAGCGCATATTGTTCCATAGCGATATGTTTCCATAGTAATACAGCGCATATTGTTCCATAGTAATACAGGAAAATTCAAATCACTATAACTTCATTAAATACCATTCGATCTTTATGAAACTTTCAGGACAGATTAATCTTATTGATAGTCATCTGTGTACTAAATTTTATTAAATTTGAGGGCACCGTTAAGATTTTATTCAAGAAAACATAAAATAGATAAATCATACTATTACTAACAAAGTTGAGTGAATTTCGACTTCTCACGTATTTGTTGTTGTTGTACTCATAAAGGCCTACATTCATGATTTTTTTCAGATTTTTCAGGTCAAAGGTGTCCAATCGCGAGGGAGGGGACACAAATTTTTCGTACATTTCCCCTTCCCCTGCACCAAAATTTGTCATTTTAAGACCTGTTTTGAAAAGTGCTCATCAAGACCTTTCATTTGATACCCATATTGCATACATGCGATGAAAACTTTTTTTTCTGGGGCAACTCCCCCTTAAAGACCTTATAAATTTTTTTTCGTGTTGGAACTTTGAAGAGGGCGTCATTTTGCACCTACCTACAAAATCTTTTGTTTCTAGCTTATGTAGTTTGCGAGAAAAAGTGGTGTGACACACGGACGGACGGACGGACGGACAGACGGACAGACAGGACGCGAAACTAATAGGGTATTGTAAAATAATTTTACAATACCCTAAAAAAGACATCGGCTTTTTGCAAAAACACAAAGAAATATAAATATTACATGCAAACCAGCAACGATCAACAATAAGAAGCGAGAAGTACAATATACAACAGCAATGGCCTTAATAGCGCGAAAAATAGGTACAAATGGTTGTAGCGAGAATCAACTAACAACTAAATTTGCGACCAACCAAAAGCGGAATTAAGCTATTGGACATACATTAATCCGGATCATCGGAGTAGAGCAACAATTTATTGTACTCTCCAAGTACACTAAATCCCGTTTTCAACTGCCGGAAGAAATGTTGCGAAACAAATGCAACATACTCGTATATACTTACGCTTCATCACTAAAGTAGTTGCGAGCAAGCAAACACTGCCTATATACTCACGCTTCGCCAATGAAATTAGGCAAGCAAGCACATATGCCCATTGTTATCGAAGCATGTCGTCCAATGATCAAGTGTAAAAGCAAATAAGGAAGCGGAAAAGTAGATAAAACGATTAACCCGCAATGCGCTTCACACGAATTATCTGATCATGAACGACAAGCTTTGGGTGTGCTTCGAAGAGAGTGAAGCTGAAGGGAAAGCTGAAAGTTTAGCCGAAAACGCTCTCTCGTTCAATGTCTCCAATTTCGCTAATTCGCCCCGGAAGATCGTCAGAACACCGGAAGTTTAAGCGAAAAGCAGTAATCCGCACAATTTCTCCAGTTTCGCATATTCGCTATCCGAGCAAGCGAGACGGAGCAGGGAGGAAAAGCTTTCGTGGAAAGAGAGCTCACGTGTTCGGCTACTCGGTACTATTCAAGCGAATTGACGTTGAAAGCTCACAAAAGGACTATATTTAAAGTTCTTGGGCAAGCTATGGCAAGCAGTGTTGTTCGAGTCTATAAGGGAGTGTGCTGCTACCCATTCTTTAATTACAACGAATAATTACGCGACTTGGGTCTGAGTTTACTCGTGGAATTATCACACCAAATTTTCTCTCTCTCTCTATCGGAAATTCAACTAGTTGTAGGGTCTTCTTATATTTTGAACTGCTGGGAGAAATAAATTGCCATAGTTCAGAATCTTATTTTTGCAACTTTGCTACTGCTTTTCCTTCAAGAAATTACTACACTTCCCATGTTTTGAGTTTTTCTATTCTCGAAAAATTATCTGCTACGACATCACTTTTTCCTGCCATATGCCTAGTATCGTGTGTATATTCAGCTATGTAGTCCAGATGCCTGAATTGTCTCGGATTACGTAAGTATTGCACCTGTGAGAGGCTTATGATCTGTGAAAACACAGAATTCAGGAGCTCCACCTAAATGCCTGAAGTGTTTAATAGCAAGATGTACGAGTATTGCCAATAACTTTCTATCAACAGCAGAATACTTCATTTCTGATTTTGACAGTTATCTTGTAAAAAAGTCTTGTGGTTCCCAAAAAGAGTTTTTTAGCTGCTGACAGCTTCATTTGATGCAACGGTTGAAAAAGTGATACATCCATTCGGTGATGGATGAACTAGTAAGATAGCATGTGCTTATGCCTTTTTGGTTTCTTTAAATGCCTCTTCACATTCTCTAGGCCAAGATAAATCGTCTTTATTTGCCTTTCTCTTCTTTTTTTGCGTTATTTATTGAGGATTTGCTGTCTATAATTGGAGTTAAAAGTTTCGATGTGGTACAAAACGACGAAAATAATTTATCATACCGATAAATTGCTGCATTTCACTAGCCGACTTCAGCGAAGGTAAATCGAAAATTGCTTTAACTTTATTCTGAGAGGGACGAATTCCATCTGCCGATATATTGTTGCTTAAAAAATCGATTGAAGTTACACCAAATACGCATTTAAGCAATTTTATCGTAACTTTTCATGAATTGGTATCTGATGGAAAGCTCTACGAAGATCGATTTTTGAAAAGTATTTGCATCCTCTAACTTAAGAGAAAAATCATAAATATTTGGTATACCTGTAGGGTATCGGTCTGGAATCGTTATGGCATTTGATGCGCGATAATCTCCGCATGCTCGCCAATCTGTTGTATATTTTCTTTGTACCATATAAATTGATGAGGAGACTTCTGAAGAAGAAGGATGACGTATACCCAATTCTACCATATGTGCTTCTTCATATGTTTTAGGGTCCAAACGGCATGATTTTGCTATAGAAAGCGATCCGTTTGTGTGTATGTGAGGGATAATGTTATGTTTAATAGGGTCATTGAAATTAGGTGCAGCTGTGAGTGTTCGAAATTCTTTTAGAATATTTCGAAATCGTTCTCAATTGAAATACTTCTAGGTGAAGCATCCATAGATTTGCTTTCGACAGCATTTATCTCAAGTTAAGTATTTTGGTCAATCATTCTCTTGTGGTGAAGATCGACTAGTAAATTAAATTTTGATAAAAAAAAAATTGGGTAGACAGACCAACGCTCATGTCAGAAGGGCTTTGTACTCAACTTCTCAGAAATGCAGTCACCAGCCACGAATAAAGTCAAGAAATATGTCAAAGAGATGTGCACATTTATAAGAAAATCCATTGTTTTTCTATTTTTAACGGTCGCCATTTTGTCGCAAACAAACAAAAATCATTCAAATCATGGATTCCCAAAAATATTAAAATTATTGACCTTATTTGAAAATTTCAAGAATATCAAATCAAAACTGCAGTGACTGATTCGCTGGAAAGTTCATGAAATACCAAAATCATGTGTTGTTGTGGTTGTAATTGGGGAAATTTCAGATGGCTACAACTTCCGTGTATATCATTCGATTTTCATCAAACTTACTACTTAAATATTGAATTTCGTTCAGTTTAAGGGTACCTATACGATTTTCTTGGGGAAAAAGTGAAATTCGAATGTCATACTATTATTAACAAAGCTGATCGAATTTTGACATCTAAGGTATTTGTTGTTGTTGTACTCATGAACCCCTATCTCCATAATTTTTTCAGATTTTACGGATCACAGGTGTCCAATCGCGAGGGGGAGGGGGACACAAATTTTTCGTGTATTTTCCCTCCCTGTGCATTCCTTGAACCAAAAAGTGTCAAATTAAGACCTGTTTTGAAACGTTCTCATCAAGACCTTTCATTTGATATTCCTATCGGCTACCTTTAATGATTTTTTTTTTGAGAG